>CM069411.1:17987206-18587206 GCA_035609135.1 Eleutherodactylus coqui
TCCCCTCCCCCGCAGACTTTACTCTCCGGTCTGTTGGAAATCTGCAGCAACTCCACACGTTGTCATTAAGAAAGTTTTTCTGCTGCGCAATTTAATCTTGCGGTTTTGAAATAAAGATGGCGATTTTAACAGATGCAGAATTCAAGGCCCGTAGGAGAACATTGTGACAGACATGTCCATGTGGACCAATCCCGTCCCGTGGAGAGCGCCCCCCACGCCATCAAGGGGGAAACATGGAGATGAAGAAAATTAGACTGTGGGAGAAACTAAAGATCTAGTACAGAGGACCGAGGGAGGATGTAGGGGGAAGACATAGGGGAGGACACGGGGGACCAAGGACCGAGGGGTAGGACCTATAGGGGAGGACACTGGGTACAGAGGACATGGGGTACCAAGGGAGGATTAGGGGAGGACACTGTACAGAGGACTGAGGGGTAGGACCTATAGGGAAGGACATGGGGTACCAAGGACAGAGGCAGGACCTATAGAGGAGGACACGGGGGACCAAGGACAGAGGCAGGACCTATAGGGTAGGATGTAGGGGGAAGATGACTAAAGGAAAGGCAAAGTGAAGTTGGGGAGCTCCTGTGAAGCAGGTAAAGAAGTAACATCAGTAGAATTAATGTGGATACAATTTCTCTCCAGCACCCACCACAAGCCTGGGTGCCCCGTTCACACGGGACGAGCCGTCGGGCAAATGGGGCGTTACACATCCTCGTGATGCTCAGCGTGTGCCGTTACATGCGAGAGAGTATTGCTCCTAGCGTAGCTGACATGGGCGTGGGGGGCGGCTCAGGAGCGCTCTACCCCTCCTCCCCCCTGCTCCATTGACAGCAAGCAGAGATGGAGCACCGTTTACACGGGGCGACTATTGTTCAGAGTCCCGCAAGAGCGCCCGGCTCCGAACATAATCGCCCATATGATCGCAGAGTGACAGCGTCAGATATTTATGCACATATCCTGTCAGTCCGGGGGATATAGATATTACCTGACCCCGGTCACAGATCCCCGCCCCCGCATACTTCAGAGGAGACGGACACAAAAACAACCTTCTACTGCAGTCTGTGGGGAGCAGCTGCAGCAACTAGGAGACCCCATTTACCCAATATGTGCGGATCCTGTGGGGGCTAGGGGTCTACCATGCAGCCCAGTCTGAGCCTGCACAGTATATAGGGTTACACACACCCAATATTAACCCTTTCCCTGCCCATGATGCATCTCCTAGGTGCAGACGGCACTTCAGCAGTGAAGGACAGAGACCCCTCCATGTCCGGCTGTACTGCAGGCAGCAGGGCCACAACCGCAGCGCCAAGAACTTGGGATTAAAGGGGTTTGTCGGACATAGAACTCCACCGTGAGCCAACACTACCCACAAGCCGATCATCGCCGAGCTCAGTCATTGGCTGCAGGTTTATGGAACATCTCAGGCGACTGTCCCAGGGGGACCCACAGCTGCCAGCGGGAGGCGCTATCTGCTCTTCGTTCTGTTTTGGCCACAGGGGGGTGGGGTGGGGGTGGGGGGAGAATATTCAGACAAGTTTCAACCCCCTTTTAAGAACTGATGATTTCTAGAAAGTTGAAGTTTTTGGCACAGATGTGCTTTAATGCAATAAAAAGTGATTTCCATTTGTCCCAGTGTTACGTACTGCAGCACCAGGGCACCTGCACCCAGCGGGCACCCTGCCCGCAGGTATGTATAAGGCTTAGGGGTGCAGATCCTGCGTTATGTAGTCTAAGGTCCATCACACGGTCAAAAGTGTGAAACTTCTGAATGCGAAAAATGTCCAAACCTCCGGAAGCAAAAGGGTTAAACCCGGAGCAGCAGGAACACATTGTGGGGTAACGCATGCCAGTCACCATCTGATATTCCTTAGGATCTGGTTTTGGCAGAAGCTGGAAGAATAGTTTGTTGGGATGTTCAGTCCCGGTTGTAAGAAGTCAGGCGGATGAGTGGGGGGTGGGGGGAGGGGTGGCGGGGGCACTAGTTGGTTGGCGTTTTTGCTTTAGGTCTGTTAGATCTCCATTACTCTATACATTTCTTAAAGCCTGGTTATTACCCGTTTCCCGCCGTCCGGCTGCGGTTACCTTGGAGCCGGTGGGCACGCTGCCGGTGAAGGAGATTTTGGCCACATCTGGATGCTTACAGAGGAGCTCCCGGTGGCCGCGCCGCCCTGCACCACGTTGAAGAGACCCGCAGGAGCTCCGGCCTCCTTCAAGATCTCCGCCAGCAGAACTACTGTGACCGGCGTGAAGGGGGACGGCTTGTACACCATAGCGTTTCCTAGGAAACAAAGACAGGAAGGTTACGTCTCACTAACGTATAGCCGAGGATCCAGTCACACCTGCGGTCAGATCCTCCGGCACAGACCTGGCATGAGACGCCAGACAAAAGGGTTGTGCATGCCGGACTTGTTCATCTGGTAAGACTAGCGGTAGTCTGGTCACTTGTACAACATACTGCAATACTGAAGTATTGCCATATATCATACACTTATGGGCAGGCCTTAATAGGAGATCTATGACCGGTCTGGTGGCGTTCAGAAGGTCCCAGGCCCCCCATGATCACAGAGGTGACGGAGGGGAGCTTCCTCCCTCTGATAGTCCATTTAAAGGTCACTGTTAGAACTGACTCCAGCATCTAACGGGTTAATGGCGGAGATCGGAGTTCTCTGATCCCTGCCATTATGGCCAGCTGTCAGCTATCACAGACAGCCAAAACCTGCCACACATGTAGACAAGGACACCCGGTGCCCGCTGTTGGAAAGGGTTACAGCTGAGCTGCCAGTAACATAGTATGTTGGGCTGAGGGCAGACGGCGTCCATCTGGTTCGGTTTCCATATCTTCGTGCTGCGGAGAGGGCGGGCTTCACACCTGTGAATATTTGCATGCATGAACATTTGTTCGCACAAGTTAGGGACTCGCCCCCCCACGATTTCTCGTGGACCCCCTTCTACATATCAAGCAGAAGGAAAATACAACAGAAACCTTAAAAAGGAATGGGCCATCAGCTCAGCCCTATATACTACATTATGGGGTCAGGTCAGGGAATGGGGAGTCCGGAGATCGGCTTCATACTCCTGGAGCGCTGTATTCCGGCGCCGTGTCCCCACGTGCACACAGGGTGACCCCCATCTGGTCTCTGTGCACACTCTCCCATTCATCTCTATGAGAGCCCGCTGGAGAGTCAGGCTGTGCATACGCAACGGGGCAGGAAGGGGCCACCCAGGGAGTATGAAGCAGCTCCATTCCATTACCCCATAATGCAGTTTATGGCGCAGGAGAAACGGATTGGCCGATTATCCTCTGCTAAAGTGTGACGATAAGGGTAACGCTGGTCCTTATGACGGGCGTACAGAACTGTTTATTAGGTTACGAGGCCAAATGTAGGGGACAAACTTCCTCTAACCGATGCAACATAATACACCGCCAGGTCCGAGTCAGGAGTCGGACGGCCATCGCTGCTGTAGAATACATTTGGCTTCCATACGTACCACACGCCAGCGCCGGAGCGCACTTCCAGCACGCGATCTGGAAGGGGTAGTTCCAGGCTCCGATCCCCACACAGACGCCAAGAGCTCCCTTCTCGTATAGGCGAATGACCCCCCCGGGAGCTGCACATGCTGGCTGCACAGAGAACAAACAAGAGGTTAGGGTTTCTTCTTGACTGGACGTATTTGGAGAAATCACAGTATAAAAAACGACCAACGTGGCAGTTCAGGAAGTTCCCCCCAAAACAGTCACAACCTTGTAGACCCCCCTGAGCTCCCTGTCCGTCTCTGAAGTCACACGAATTTAGCCACAAAAGGTCTCAGATTTGAGACTAAGACTTATTAATTCATCCGATTGGTCGAGTCATCCGAGGTAGTCTTTAACCCCTTCCTGACTCCTTGCTGCGCTCCCGCACCCTGCTTCTGCCTCTCCGTATTGTAGCGGTTAGGTCACCACGTGTGCGGCTGCACAGGCCTTTATGTGGAAGTAGCTGTATTTTTTAGGTTTAGGCAGTTTTTAGGTTTGAAGGTGAATATAAAATCACTGCGAAGTTTGGAGATTTTTTTGCAGCAGATAGAAAGGAAAAATTTTGCCGTTATACTATTCATGTTTTACACAGAATAAGGCTGTTAAATTGTAAGTTTTGGATGGTAAGAAGCAGTTTTCCACAAGTGTGTGTTGTGTAACCTGACTTCAGGAGGATGTGGCAGTGCCAGACCCCCCTGACTGCTTACTCAAGGATCAGCCAGAGTGCTGGTAAGGTACTCAGAGCACTGCGTGTCGGCACGGTTCTCTCCCTCCCTGTAATCAGTGCTGGACTGGGGAGGAAGCCATCAATGTGGGAGATGGAGAGGACGGTGGTGACCTCCCAGCTGAGAGGGTTCCAGGAGCCACGAAACAAAAGGGAAGAAGCTGCAAGAATAAAGGACGCAACGCCTGATGCGCAAAACACAGTGCAAGTACGCATACGGATTTGTGAACCTGGCCAAATCTGCCACCACAATGTGTTTCAGCAGTCGGAAGATGAGGATGCATGAAGGGTTATTCATACAACCGTATTATTGGTCTGTGTCTGACCTATTTTAGCCCGTGGGGTGGCACACACAAATGCCCATAGTCTGTGAAAACCGTTTGCGGCACGTCTTATTTTCCTCAGTCTCACATATGATAATAGGACATGTGGTGTCCACCGACCGCGCAGCACAGACGTGGTGCCAGCTGGTGTCGGATTCTTGGCCACAACTCAGAGTCATGTGCATCTAGTTTAAGGCTGATGTCACATGGTGCGCTGTGTATCTCTGCGATTGGCATCATGGTTTTTTTTTTTTTTTTTGCACACGACTGCTTTAACTATATTTTGTGCACAAAGGTTATGCGTACTTCTGTACCTCAATGCATTATCACTTACAGTAGCGATCGCAGGCCATGGCAGAGCCGGACATCTTTGGCCCTCTGATTAAGTGGCGGAGGACTGATGACGTCACAGAGGAAGCGCCTTCCCTCTGAACCCTTTACATGCCGTAATCTACATTCATAGCGGCATGTAAAGGGGTTAACAGCAGGGATCAGTGTTTCTCACTGATTCCCACCGTCATAGCCAGCTCCCTACTGTGGGATGGCATGGGCTGTTGCAGAAAGTAATATGCGCTCAGGACGTAAACTTATATACTGTGACATTAAGGGGTTAAAGTTAACTCTGATTTAAAAAAAAAAAAAAACCTTTTGAGCAGAATGTAAAAACCCTAGTGTGTGTAAAGATGGCTTTATACCGTTGGCCTACTTTCTACCACCCCAACAGTTGGTCACCGGGCAGTAATTTACCTCAACTAGTAGAATTATACTGTAATATACGCTTACGTATGTCTGAGATACTCATATATAGTATACACTGCCAATACAGAAGTCCATATACCATCAGGGCGCTCCTACCTGCCATGCTACCGGCGAGTCCGGCATAATACTCCAAAGTCTGCCACGAAATATCAATGTCCACTCTGGCCTCTATGATGGACTTCCCGTTGTTTATGGTCTCCGTGGTGGCGAGCTCCTCGCTGCGCTCCTGCAACAAAGACATTTAAGGGACAAAGTGATTGGAGACCATAGAAGTCTACGGGACCGCGGTGAGCAGCACCTCCAAGTACTACACAAGGACCGCCGGGCTGGCAGCAGGATGAGAGTCAGCGCCCTTCCAGGATAGGGCCGAGGGATAGAATGGCATCTAGAACAGCAGTGGTAATGGATTATATCACAAGATGGAAATAATGGCAACCAGGTTGATGGGAAAACCTAAAGACCCCATAAAGATGGCGGTGGGGAGGAAACCCAGGAAATGACATAATTAAGGAGCCGGCGTCCTTCAGGCCGGATTCACACAAGTGTATTTGCAGAACGGGCGATGTGTATTTGTGCGCAATCGGCGTGTCTTACTGTAATTCTGCTCAGGCACGTTCTGCACAATTGCGCAACGTATAACACCGCGCGGGTCCTGCTCTGAGCCAATGAGACGGCAGTTAGTATAAGGAGTTCAAGGTGTTCTTTTTTGGCGCAGAAACACAGAAACAGCACATGGCGCATATTTGTTTTGCAACCCAATTGTGCACACGAAATCCGCGCACGTAAACGCCCCGGTGGAAACCAATGGGCGACATTTTCTGTGTTTGGCGCCTGCAAATTTTTTTTATATGCAGATACACGTGTGAATCCAGCGTTAAGGGGTTAAGCAGCGTAGAGTCATTGGGGTAGTTCGATAATAAAGGCGATTCATTTATGTAGAACTGCTGTCCGCTCTTTAGCAGATAACACAAAGCAGCAGCCCCACAGCGCTGCGCCGGCCGCGGCTTTTACTCATCACACAGACATAGAAGTAAAAAGGCCTTATAAATCATGTACCTAGAACTAAAGGGGTTTTCCAGGCAGCGCCCGCTGTCAGTGCCAGGATACAGCAGGGTCAGAGTGGAAGCCGCTGCTCTGACCTGGGTGTAGTGGCTGGCGCTTGTAATTGCAGGCACAGCTCCTGCTGATTTCAATGAGACCTCAGCCTGCAATTACAAGCACCGGCCACTATAGAGGTCCATACTGACCCTGGTGTATCCCGGCACGGACTACGGGCGCTGCCTGGAAACACCTTTATGACATCCAGGCCATATTAGAACTCTTATACCCATCACTGCTTCTGTAGCAGCGCCTCCTAGTCTCAGAGCTCTTACAGTAAAGAATCCCAGCCTACGGCCATGGTGAACTTTCCTTTCCTCTACAGCGGTGTTCACCAACGGAGTTGTACGGTTGAGTCTCTTACTCTCAGACCTCTGGCAGGAGATCGTTCATGAGAAATATGGTTTTAATATAGGATTGTAAGATGTGTTCTCATTGGCCTTTTCCTCATCCATACCCCCCCCCCACCCCAACACCACCATATCCCCCCCCCCCACACCACCATATCTCCACCCCCCTAAACCAGTCCCTATGCCATATATTGCCGTCCTTCCTTTCCCTGCAGTAGTAATTCCAAGCGGTCTTTGCCCTCAGCTTACATCCCTGTTAAAGGACCTTCAGAAGTTAATGATCTGTAACTTTGTGGTTATCACCAGTGTATTTGTGATGAAACCCTGCTGTGTGAGGAGATAATGAGGCTTCAGATAATGGCGGCTATTCTCTACAGTAAGAGCTTCATGAACACCAACCCTGATGATACGAGCTGCTTCCAACAAGACTCGGCTTCGCTCCATCCCCGATCTCTGGCTCCATTCTTTGAAGGCCGTCTTGGCGCTCTGAATGGCTTCATTCACCTCTTTTTCTCCAGAACAAGCAAAGGTTGCGATGACGCGTCCTGGAAGAACCAGAGATGTGATTACAGGCTGGCACCTCATGGGTAGAACATACAGCCCGGCACCTCATGGGTAGAACATACAGGCCGGCACTTCATGGGTAGAACAGACGGGTCACACTTTATAAAGCACCCGTGAACAGCTTTACACTCTGCTGAAGTGGCCAATAGTCAAAACACCAAACCCCAACACCGTAAGTTAGGACGGACCTCGATGTTTCCAGAGTTGATGCGATATAACCAGACTGAAGGACAATTCATTCCATACTGACACTTGAAGAATATGCAGAGATTCAATCTGTAAGATGTATGGTGGCCATAATGTCCTCCGTGCTACCTGATAGTCTGCGGTAGAGCATGATGGATGCACTCGCTGATGGTACACAGAGTGACACCAGGGTGTACAGGTAGGTCTCAGGTAGATCCACGGAAGGGTGAATGATATATTGTGTCACACTTGTGTTTTGCACATCAATCTTCAGGATCTGTCCCCCCAATCGTTAGACACCCGCGTACATGGAGTAACCCAACTGCCGGTGAGGTTGGCGTGTACCCTGAGGTCACTCAGTGGTCTCAGGAGCAGCTCTGCAGTCACTGACATCCAGTGCTGCTGCCCGGGGGTCCTGGCACCAACACAGTATTTATGTATATAGGGTAAACTTGTATGGGCTCATTAGGATCAGGGCCGAGGCTAGAGGCTCATGGGAGTTCAGCTACTTCTCTTTCATTAAGTATATTTGGGGAAAAAAAAAACAGCATAGGATGTGTGTTTCAGGGAGAACCCCTTCAGTCAAGCTGAGTGGGGCATCACTTCTGGGACTAAGATATGGGACCCAAAAGTGCTGGAGGTACCAATGATGGGGCTGAGACAGCAGGAGAAGTGGAGGATGAAACGCGTATTCTATGCTGGTTTTTGTTTAAATATACTTAAAGGGGTTGTCTCGCGCCGAAACGGGTTTTTTTTTTTTTAAACCCCCCCCCCGTTCGGCGCGAGACAACCCCGATGCAGGGGTTAAAAAAACCACCCGCACAGCGCTTACCTGAATCCCGGCGGTCCGGCGTCTTCATACTCACCTGCTGAAGATGGCCGCCGGGATCCTCTGTCTTCATGGACCGCAGGGCTTCTGTGCGGTCCATTGCCGATTCCAGCCTCCTGATTGGCTGGAATCGGCACGTGACAGGGCGGAGCTACACGGAGCCCCATAGAGAAGAGGAGAAGACCCGGACTGCGCAAGCGCGGCTAATTTGGCCATCGGAGGGCGAAAATTAGTCGGCACCATGGAGACGAGGACGCTAGCAACGGAGCAGGTAAGTATAAAACTTTTTATAACTTCTGTATGGCTCATAATTAATGCACAATGTACATTACAAAGTGCATTAATATGGCCATACAGAAGTGTATAGACCCACTTGCTGCCGCGGGACATCTCCTTTAAGAAAAGTTGGATAAGTATCCTGCCGTCCCGCCATCTTTTCTGGAGAGTTGCGCATAGCCTCCAGTCTTTTCTTTCTCTAGCTCTTCACACACCGGCCGTGCCCACCTTGGTGGGTTCTCCTGGTTGGCAGTAGCACCACAGTTCATTCTTCACAACCGTTCCTAAAGCTTTCTGGTCTCTAGACATTCATCTGGGACCAAAGCCTCCAACTCCATTGGATTGCTCCACCCCTCTCCCTTTCTACTACAGAAGGGATGGGGAACATGGGGGTAACCCGCCATCAAAAACCCTAGTAGGCTAAAACTCCCAAAGCATGGCAAAAGCTGCCAGCCGACAGGGGAAAAGGCCTTAAGAGCGGCGGGTATTGGGAGGCGAACAAAAGTCATTCTGGCATTTAATCGCTTTATTATGTTGACCATATGAGATAATATTCTCTTGTCTCGGCCGTTAGGAATGAAGTAATACGGGTTATGTGCGGCTTAAGGGGGTTTTTGCATTCTATCTATTTAAAAAAGTTTTCTGGGGAAAATACTATTTTAACTATTTTTTAAAAATGTAACTATTAAAAACCTTGACACTTGTCCCTGCAGGGGACTTGAAAATGTGATGTTTAGTCGGTAAGAGTACACTGCATTACTTCTGTACTGCATTCTACCAATCCTATGGCATCAGTGTACTACACTCTGCCGCAGGTCAGACAGGTGAGCCACATGGCAGACACCAGGGCCTTTGTCAGGGTCAGCCATGGGAACACATTAGTACCTTGTGATCCCACTGTGGGGTGCGGGGGGCTGACAGGAGTCCCCTTACTGTCATTTGCTTACATCAAGTAGTTGCTATTGGTTGTGGCATCTAAGGGGTTAAACTGCCTGATCTGAGGTTTCTCCTCTCCTGGCGGTTAGAGCAGGAGCCTGGCTGTCAGTCAGTGAAGGCACCGCCTTAACAAGATGTATGTGCAGCCCATTAGTAGGGTCAGTAAAAAGACGTATTGGCGTTACTAAGGGGTTAAGATGGAATATCTCTGACAATGGCAGATGCCTGCGAGTCGTACGGGGCTCCTTCATCCACGTAGCGTGCGGTGATCCTCCCGTCAGGGACACTGGTTTCTAGTCTCCAGTTCCACCTCTCTGGGATATTTGACTCTAGAGATAATAAACCTGTTTTTCTCCTACTTTGTGCTCATATATATTAGTTGCGCCCCGGACCCCCATCTCGCCCCTTCCTTTCCCCCTCCGTGAGCCTCCAGTGACCTCCGCAGCCCATTCTATACAACCTGGGACCTGAGCTGTAGGTGGTCAGCCGACTGTCTACCGCCAGCTCCATGAATCAGGGACGGGTCTGGACGTGGTGGAGGGGGACCCGTCTGTATGTCGGTGTTTTGGTATGAGTGATATAGTCACTGCCACGGAACTTGCTGTCCGCTCTCTAGACACGTCACCCTCCTCCCACATCAGAGCGCTGTCCTGCATACTGTTAGACACGTTACCCTCCTCCCACATCAGAGCGCTGTCCTGCATACTGTTAGACACGTCACTCCTCCTCCCACATCAGAGCGCTGTCCTGCATACTGTTAAACATGTCGCCCTCTTCCCACATCAGAGCTCCGTCCTCCATACTGTTAGACACGTCCCCCTCCTCCTACATCAGAGCGCTGTCCTGCATACTGTTAGACACATCACTCCTCCTCCCACATCGGAGCGCTGTCCTGCATACTGTTAGACACGTCCCCCTCCTCCTACATCGGAGCGCTGTCCTGCATACTGTTAGACACGTCCCCCTCCTCCTACATCGGAGCGCTGTCCTGCATACTGTTAGACACGTCCCCCTCCTCCTACATCGGAGCGCTGTCCTGCATACTGTTAGACACATCACTCCTCCTCCCACATCGGAGCGCTGTCCTGCATACTGTTAGACACGCCCCCCCCCTCCCACATCGGAGCGCTGTCCTGCATACTGTTAGACACATCACTCCTCCTCCCACATCGGAGCGCTGTCCTGCATACTGTTAGACACATCACTCCTCCTCCCACATCGGAGCGCTGTCCTGCATACTGTTAGACACGTCGCCCTCTTCCCACATCAGAGCGCTGTCCTGCATACTGTTAGACACGTCGCCCTCTTCCCACATCAGAGCGCTGTCCTGCATACTGTTAGACACATCACTCCTCCTCCCACATCGGAGCGCTGTCCTGCATACTGTTAGACACATCACTCCTCCTCCCACATCGGAGCGCTGTCCTGCATACTGTTAGACACATCACTCCTCCTCCCACATCGGAGCGCTGTCCTGCATACTGTTAGACACATCACTCCTCCTCCCACATCGGAGCGCTGTCCTGCATACTGTTAGACACGTCGCCCTCTTCCCACATCAGAGCGCTGTCCTGCATACTGTTAGACACGTCACCCTCCTCCCACATCAGAGCGCTGTCCTGCATACTGTTAGACACGTCGCCCTCTTCCCACATCAGAGCTCCGTCCTCCATACTGTTAGACACGTCACCCCCCCCTCCTACATCGGAGCGCTGTCCTGCATACTGTTAGACACGTCCCCCTCCTCCTACATCGGAGCGCTGTCCTGCATACTGTTAGACACGTCCCCCTCCTCCTACATCGGAGCGCTGTCCTGCATACTGTTAGACACGTCCCCCTCCTCCTACATCGGAGCGCTGTCCTGCATACTGTTAGACACGTCACCCCCCCTCCCTCCTACATCGGAGCGCTGTCCTGCATACTGTTAGACACATCACTCCTCCTCCCACATCGGAGCGCTGTCCTGCATACTGTTAGACACATCACTCCTCCTCCCACATCGGAGAGCTGTCCTGCATACTGTTAGACACATCTCCCTCCTCTCACATCAGAGCGCTGTCCTGCATACTGTTAGACACGTCACCCCCCCTCCTACATCGGAGCGCTGTCCTGCATACTGTTAGACACGTCACCCCCCCTCCTACATCGGAGAGATATCCTGCATACCGTTAGACATGTCACTCCTCCTCCCACATCAGAGCGCTGTCCTGCATACTGTTAGACAGGCATCACCCTCCTATGACATTGGAGCCATGTAGGCAAAACTTGATGTGGGATGATGCCCAACACTGGATTGGAATGGGTTAATATGGGGCTGCCTTTAGTTACAGGAAGGAGCCAAAAAACAGCCGACGGAGAAAGTGCAGGTTAGGGTTAGGTTTAGTAAACCCTAAACCTAACCCCGTGCTGCTTAAGTGTAGTGTGTAGTACACGGCCGCTGAAGGCAATCCGCGTGCACGCTGTGTAGTCACGTGGTACCGAAGAGCCAATCAGGTGGCTCTAATCAGCAGCGCTGCTTAAGTGTGGCTGAAATCAGAAATATGCCTTAGGTGATAGCCAGACTGACACCAGTGCATAATAGGGGGAGAAGAACTAGTCCTTGAACCTTGCAGGGCCTTCCATCTAGAAGAAGATAAGGGCGGAGTGCGACCCAGCGAGAGGGGTGAACTAGTTCTGGAGTAACAAGGGTTTAACGATGGAGGTGCGGCCAACCAGATGGCGCTCCACCAAGGCGGGCGTGAGGATAGCCAAAGAGTGGGGAAATACTGGCTGGTTCTTTATGTTAAAGAGAAGTGCTTTCACCCTCGCAGCTCCGACCTCCAGCGTGCCACCAGCTTAGAGTGCTGCACCTTCACACCAGCACTTTACCACATTCTCTTCCATCTAGAAGCCTCGGACCCCTGTGTTATAGGAGGGGAGCCTGGGGTACCCTCTGTAAAGCCTGAGGCTATCCTGTCCAAGAACCCTTATATAGTAATAAGGACAATGGGTTCTCAAGCAGAGGGGCAGGGGGTCCCAGCTCGGTAGCCCCCCCACTGCTATAAGCCAGAATGCAGTACTGCTTAGTATAAGCTGTCTCCCCCTACTGACAGGCTCAAGCCATCCATCTTTTAGTAGAACCACCATCAGTCTGAATGGCGACCATCTATCACCGCACTGCCGGCCGGCCACGACTGCCAGGGAATGTGGAAGGACATAATAAGTCACGGTGCGAGCGGGGAGCCTGAAATGTAAAAGGAACATGGGTGGTTAACCTTAAGGGGTTAATAGTGAGATGCAAACCATCTGCAAACACAAACCGGGTTACCGCCAGGTTACTGCAGACCGCTGGCACAGACCGCTGGCACAGACCGCTGGCACAGACCGCTGGCACAGACCGCTGGCACAGGTCCCGTTATAGAACTCAAAGTCTGCAGGGTGTCCCGCAGCCACGTGTCCCTCCAGCAGGAGGATGCCGCACACGGGAGCCCCCACAACACGGTCACACTCCATGGCCGCACACGGGAGCCCCCACAACACGGTCACACTCCATGGCCGCACACGGGAGCCCCCACAACACGGTCACACTCCATGGCCGCACACGGGAGCCCCCACAACACGGTCACACTCCATGGCCGCACACGGGAGCCCCCACAACACGGTCACACTCCATGGCCGCACACGGGAGCCCCCACAACACGGTCACACTCCATGGCCGCACACGGGAGCCCCCACAACACGGTCACACTCCATGGCCGCACACGGGAGCCCCCACAACACGGTCACTCTCCATGGCCGCACACGGGAGCCTCCACAGCACGGTCACACTCCATGGCCGCACACGGGAGCCTCCACAGCACAGTCACACTCCATGGCCGCACACGGGAGCCTCCACAGCACGGTCACCCCTCCATGGCCGCACACGGGAGCCCCCACAACATGGTCACACTCCATGGCCGCACACGGGAGCCCCCACAACACGGTCACACTCCATGGCCGCACACGGGAGCCCCCACAACATGGTCACCCCTCCATGGCCGCACACGGGAGCCTCCACAGCACGGTCACCCCTCCATGGCCGCACACGGGAGCCTCCACAACATGGTCACACTCCATGGCCGCACACGGGAGCCCCCACAACATGGTCACACTCCATGGCCGCACACGGGAGCCCCCACAACATGGTCACACTCCATGGCCGCACACACAAGAGGGGGGGGGGGGGGGGGGTCACAGGGATACCATACAGAACCTGTATACCTCCATGCCCGCCCGTATCACATCTTGTATCGAAGCTAGAGGCAGTACTACAGGGTACTAGAGCCTCCATGCTGCCCGTATCACATCTTGTATCCAAGCTAGAGACGGTACAACAGGGTACTAGAGCCTCCATGCTGCCCGTATCACATCTTGTATCCAAGCTAGAGGTGGTACAACAGGGTACTAGAGCATCCATGCCTGTCTGTATCACATCTTGTATCCACGCTAGAGGCAGTACTGCAGGGTGCTAGAGCCTCCATGCTCCCCTGTATTCTCTCTAGTATACGCATTCCATGTCTAGCTATACATTAACAGCCTCTTACACGGGCCGAAGGTCTTTTAACAATTGCAGGAGTGCTGATGTCACCGCTTGTGCGGAGTATTTGAGAAGAGACTGCCGTCGGCTCCTCGCCCGCTTCTTGCTCAGCGCTTCACCTCCTATGGTAAGTGGGAGCTTTCACAAGGAACGCGGAGCCAGCGAGGGTTTTAGGCTGACTGAAGAGTGAGCGATGCCTTTTTTGCTTTCACACTGAACGATTATCGCTTCGTTTGAACACATTTAGGTGATAATCGTTACGTGTAAACGGGCCTCAAGTCTTTCACTGTGAGGTTTGTTAAGCCTTTTCACCCCCTTCGGTATTTGAGAATAATGAATGCTAAACATCTAGAATCGCAGAGGTCCTCATCTCTTACTGACTAATGCAGAATAAGAGGTCTACGTGGAGCTCGCAGTTTGGTGGGACAGAAGAGCACCATCTAAGGTCAGACAGCCAACAGTGGGCACTACAGAACTACGTGTGACCAGTTGGTCTACGGGCGCCCCGAGCAGTGGGGTTATGGAGGACTACAACATGATGAAGACGGGCCAACAGCCATCTATCCTCCTGTAGGGGCCGAGGTGCCGGTGGAGCCCGAAGACGTCTTCTATGCTAGTTGATGCCGCCGGACACTCCGGCCCGCCGACGCCAGGCTTTACTCCTCCAATGAGATTGTTAGAAGAGGAACTGTTGGAAACTCAAGTGGTCGCCGATGACTGACTAGAACAGTATACAAGACACTGGAAGGGATACGGAAGAGGCACACTTACCCGTGGACGGCTCGTAGGCTTGTTCCTGCCCCACCGAGTCTATGGGTTGCACTCTACTTCCTGCCCGGTAATTGAGGGGCTGGGAGTTCTGGAACGTTCCGGTGCTCAGAGTTCGGCTCATGGTCTCTTGTAGTTTTGGGATCAGAAAGCGAATAATTGGAGCGGCTCCAAGAAGTTTCATTCGAGAGTCTACAGAATGTACAATGAGGGTAATAAATATGTTTGTACATAAATATACAGTTTACACGCAGCGACTGAGCAGTCCGGGCCGAGAAGGTTATAGTGGTAACCAGGGGCCCGTCTGGGGGCCACACAGCGGATTAGGCAAACTGCAAGTAGGGCCCATAAACCAAACAGACCCCCTTATATCAATCCAGGGGATTCCCCTTTTCTCGCTACCATAATGGAGCAGGACAGCGGGACCCCCGAACACAGATGAGAAACCAGCCTCACCCCAGCCGGTCACGGTGTGCCGTCACCTACCATCATGGTGTACAGCAGCACTGCCATCAATGGGGCATGTTTACTGAAACTGGCGCTACAGACATCACCGTCACACCGCGCCCGCCAGCTGGCAGCTCGTGTAGGTTTCAGCTGTAGCTTGCGCCAGTTTATAGTAGACCTGATGGGCAATGCTTGGCTCCACCCCCTTATTAGAAATGCACCATGGTCCAGCATAAAAAGTCTAAAAGCTCCCAATTTTGGTGCATATTTTGTCAATCAGCAGTCTGGGATACAGATTATAACTTATGTGCCCCTACGTCTTAGTAACCCCTTGGTGATGTCACCTCTTTTGGACCAAAGGACAAATTGGAGTACATGCGTCTTTTTTGGACACACTGCTGTAAGGGCTCTACCCCAAGGAATGTTTTGGGGAACCTTCATCAGGTTCTGCTAACTCCCATAATCTTTCCTTTTCTCTGACTACCTGGCAGTCAAGTGTCTGTCGGGGGACTTGCGCCCCAGTTTTTCCGGACCACAACCTTGCCCTGACCGGCCTGCACGCCCCTACTTTTTAATATATCCTTTAAAATACACTTACAATTACAAACGCCCCTTTGAAGACGACCGTTATGATGGGGCCCTTGGTGAAGATAAGTTTGACCCCCCAGTAAGCTGTTATAGAGACCTGGAGAGGAGTCTAGTTATGGGAGTGGAAAGGCGGACAGGGGAGGAAGAGGATGTGGGGAGGGATCCTGAAGGTACATCGGGGGGAGAGAAAACACCTACTGCTCCATCATGCCCGTTCTCAGGACTGGGGGGGGTATGGGAGAAGTGCGGCCCACCATTAGACTACACCGCTTCCCTTGCTGCCCTGACAGTTGGACCCATGTCTCAGTCAGAGCCAGCAGTCATGACCAGTGAGGGGCTTGTTCCATGCTGACTGAGGGGAGAGGGTGTACAGCAAATATTGACCAGACTGGAGGGGTTTCTTAGTGGGGCAGATAAAGAGTTCAAGTCAATGGCTGTCACAAGAGTCTGCTGTATACCGTATTCCGTGCACGGGTTTCACTGCACCAAGACCCCATAGGCGGCCATGTTGCCGCTGAAACAAATTGCGCTTAAAACAAAAGTTGCAGCATGCAATATCTTGGCACGTATTACATGCGCATACACGCCAAGATGGAGCATGCAGCCCAAGGTTAACGCAAGGGTCAAGGGGGAGGACCCCCACAACTCGCAGGAGGGTCGAGAGATTAAGGGCTAATAGTGGAGTCAGATGGTTTGAGGGGGTTTAGGAAAGTGACAAGTGTGTGACCCGTGTATGGGTGATGACAGGAGACATGGGGGCCGACGCAGGGCGGCCGAGGGCCAAGAGATGGGGGGGGGGGGGGGGTGACACGGGGCGGGAGTTCCTTTTTTCAACATTAGAAGGTCCCATTGACCTTTACCTAAGAAAAAAAACAAAAAAACCACTCCTGTAAGAAATAACGGGTTCCCTTGCGCGGACACGGCGATCGTACGAGCTCGCAGCGCGTTGGAGGAGAGGAGTCGCTCGTGTGAATAAACACATCAAAATCAATGTTCTTTTCACGCATGAGTGCCACCTACATGGCTACGGGGCAACATTAATGTGTGGACGCACCCCAAGGCTACCTACCCACGGCGAGCGAGTTACCCGCAGCTACGAGGCATTCTTCAGGCACAAACGCATCACATGTCCGGGACGTACGACCCTCGTCAGCAGGTTTCGCGTGCGCCAGCGTCCCACAACGCACAAATCTCACGCAGTTTTCTCGGCCGTGTAAATTTGTCGTAATGGAAACAGACGAGAGCCCCCAGACGGCAGCAGGAGGCCAGCGGACATACAGGAGACCGAACGCCGTGAGGATGCAGCGTGGATAGGGTTAACACCGCGCAGGGAAGCTGGAGCCGCCCCAAGGCCTGCGTCACAGCGGCGTATTTGCGCAGGATTACCTTTGCACGCACAATACGCAGTCCACGCCGTTCCCTTCAGCGGGTTCGCTCACAAACACGTATTTTGCACGTGCAGTTGTATTGCGCAAAAGACCCGCAGCCGCTCTATTTTACTGCAACGTAAGTAACTCATCCGGAGCGCAAACTAACCGGCCGTCACAGCGGGCTCCGGCGCGCGTGCAAAACAGAAAGACGGCACGCAAACTAACCGGCCGTCACAGCGGGCTCCGGCGCGCAAAATGTACAGTAAAGACGACACGCAAACTAACCGGCCATCACAGCGGGCTCCGGCGCGCAAAACGTACAGTAAAGACGGCACGCAAACTAACCGGCCGTCCCAGCGGGCTCCGGCGCGCGCGCAAAACGTACAGTAAAGACGGCACGCAAACTAACCGGCCGTCCCAGCGGGCTCCGGCGCGCGCAAAATGTACAGTAAAGACGACACGCAAACACGGAACACGCAAAAATACTCATCCGCCCGTGTGCCGCTGGCCCAACACTAAACTCTGCAGCCGTGATCATTCAGCATGGAAGGAGTTAACGCCGCGCAGCATTCAGGCGAACGGGCTCATTATCCGTGCGAATACGACCCAACGGGTGGAACAACGCATGAAAAACCGCCGGCACAGCGATGACGACCGCAAACGCATCAGGCGAGCCAGAAAGCTAGAAAGCTGCAGAAGAAGTGCGCAGCTGATCAGATGCCGCGTGAATACGGTTATTTACGCCGGTGATTCCCCGCAGCCCTGAAGGGGTTAATCCGCAGCAGCAATTCCCCTAAAACAACTTCCCAGAAGTAGCCTGGCGGCGGCGCTGCGGCTCCATAACTCCTCTAGTCACCAGCAGACGGGCGACCACCGAGGGCTAGTAGTGGCCCTGGGCCCCCGTACGACAACACCTGCCCCCCCCCAGACAGACATGACACACAGATGGCCCAGCTTACTGCTGTCCGGCTGTCCTCAGAGCTGCACTCCCTCCTCTGCCAGGGTCTGCTATATACACAGCCCTCCCATAGGCCCCTCCCCTTTCTGGGCGGCCTGGGGATACAGAGTGGAGGGTGAGGAGAGGAGCAGCAGCTGCTGGGGAAGGAGTAGTGTGTGACACAGCCAGCCGGGCTGTATGGGGGCTGCAGGCTTCGTCTGGTAACTGCGGCCTGCAGGGGGCGCACTGCTCTTTACCTGCGGGCTTATTCGCACCGCCGTAACGTAATAGCGTATAACGCGTATCACACCCACGTATATAGTTGTGTGTAGAGATGAGCGCGGCGGGTTCTAATTTACCACGTTTTACATGCGCTGGGGCCTAGTGTTCTGTACAGGCGTGTAACAAACACCGTACAACTACATCACGTATGTGCGGCGTTTATACGCAGCGTCGCTAAGCAACAGAGCGGGAAATGAAACAAAAAACAGGAAGACTGCGCATGACCGCGTGCGTGAGATACGTGCGTGAGATATGTGCGTGAGATATGTGCGTGAGATATGTGCGTGAGATACGTGCGTGAGATATGTGCGTGAGATATGTGCGTGAGATACGCTGCCATGCACCGGCGTTATACATGTTACGTTTTACAACACACTGTGCGCCGGGCCTAGGGGCTTATTCACACGAACGCATTTGTGCTGTTTATTACCTGTACCGAATTTGCGCACACCATACACACCATACACAGGGAATAGCAGCCATTGATGGCAGTGGGCTCAGCTACGTGTTTTTGGCAAGAAATCCACTGCATCCTATTTTCGTGCGTTTTGCGTTTAAACCGGGTGATGTAATTACCTCTTGTAATCCGTGGGCGCGTGGATCTTTCCACAAATACAGGCGTATTTGCGCTCTCTAGTAGGGCTTCTCCACATGACCGTGTTCGCGTGGATCTTTCCGTGCGCGGACACAGAGGACGCCCCCCGCAGACCTCACTGCCGGCGCTCTCAGTAGTTTTGCTTGTGTGATAAAACCTCGGATCTGCTGTATGTTCCTGCGTATTTGTGCACAATGGCCGCCATAGAAGTCTGAAGGAGGTGCGCGAATACGCAGGGGAAGCGTGAGACACTGCGCAAAAGAACACCTCTGGAGCTCATTAGCCTAATTAGACTTTTAATCCACAGAAGCGGTGTGTCGCACACCTGTGAACTGGCTCTGCGTGCGCTAAAAGTACAATGATCTGCGCAAACATGCTCGCAAATGTACATCACCCTTGTACATGCGCAAACACATTGCGCCGCGACGAGCGCTCTTGGACGTACGGCTGGCTCAATAACCCCCTAACGAGCTTATCTTTACGTGCATAATGCGTAAAGCCTAATGGCTCCCTCACACGACCGTCTGGTAGATGCATTCGCCCCTTCGCAATGTATATTCGCATGAACTAATGTTTAACCAGCTTGTCTCCTGATCGTCATTGGCACTCTGAAAGTCGTTCACAGCGGCGCCGCAGCGCGAATACAAAAAAACACTGAAGCGATTACTCCCTCCGTTTTTTCCAGCTGCCATTGAAGTCTATGGGAGCTTGCTGCATATCGCATCAAAAAATAGAGCAAGACCTATCTTTACAAAAGACGCCGAGAAAGAGAGAGCGGGTCCGTTTTTTTTCTTGCGTGAATATTTTGCGCAGAAAGAACATGTTCGTTTGAATGAAGCAATTGAAATCCAATGCATGGCACGGCCGCGTTATATGTGCGACTTTCTAACATACGGAAATACCTGTGTGTATACGGTCATCTGAAAACTTCCCGGATCATCTACTCCACGGGGTGCTCGGCAGTGGGAGTGAGCCATCTTTGTGAATCGGTCCACGACTACAAGGATGGTAGTCATCCCTTTCAAAGGGGCAGGTCCACTATACAGTCCATCGATACAGATCCCCAGGACCTGGATGGGACCGGAAGAGGCTGTAGGAATCCCAGAGGGCGAGCTCTTGGGATCTTGTTTCGGGCACATACCTTGCAAGAGGCGACATATGTTTTCACAGCCTTTCTGCAGTCGAGCCACCAGAAGGAACGAAGCAGGACTTCCAGAGTCTTTGTGACCCCAAGGTGGCCAGCCAGCTTGGAATCGTGGACCAATTTGAGGACCTCGCGTCGAACAGCCTCAGGAACGTATAGTTAAGCGCTGCGGAATAAGTTGGCGCTATACAAATAAAGATTATTATTATTATTATTATTATTATTATTAGTGTTCTCACCTCCAAAGTCCATTCTTAAAAGAGAGCCTCACATCCTTAGAAGGACAACTCAGGAAAGGGTCACCTTCGTAGCCTCCCTTAAGCTTTGTTAGAAGGTCATCAGAATGCAGGATACACGAAAAAAAAATATGGACTGAATTGTGTGGTCTGTACTTGACTTTTCTTCATGCTCCAAAAATATCCTGGACAATGCATCTGCCTTGCCCTTTTGAGAACTGGGGCGATAGGACACAGTGATATTAAACCTAGAGAAGAACAGGGTCGATCATACTTGTCTCACCGATAACCTCTTGGCAGTACGGAGAAATTCCAAATTTTTATGGTCAGTAAGACCCGTTACTGGATGATGGACTCCTCCCAAGAGGTGTCTCCACTTGGTGAAAGCCACTTTAATGGCCAGAAGCTCCTTGTTCCCAATGCCATAGTTTTTCTTTATGAGTGATAAGTTGTAGTACAGAAATGCACACGAATGTAGTTCATGGAATCATAGAATGGTAGAGTTGGCGGAACCTCCTGGGTCATCGCGTCCAACCCCCTGCTCAGTGCAGGATTTACTAAATCATCCCAGACAGATATTTGTCCAGCCTCTGTTTGAACACTTTCATTGAAGGAGAACTCACTACCTCCCATGGTAACCTGTTCCACTCATTGATCCCTTCACTGTCTAATATCTAATCTGTGTCTCCTCCCTTTCAGTTTCATCCCATTGCTTCTAGTCTTTCCTTGTGCAGATGAGAATAGGGCTGATCCCTTTGCACTGTGACAGCCCTTCAGATATTTGTAGACAGCTATTGTCTCCTCTCAGCCTTCTCTTCTGCTAAACATTCCCAGATCCTTTAACCGTTCTTCATAGGCCATGATTTGCAGACCGCTCACCATCCTGGTAACTCTTCTCTGAACTTGCTCCACTTTGCCTATGTCTTTTTTGAAGTGGGGTGCCCAGAAATGGACACAGTATTCCAGATGAGGTCTGACTAAGGGAGAGTAGAGGGGGATAATGACCTCACGTGATCAAGACTCTATGCTTCTCTTAATACATCCCAGAACTGTGTTTGCCTTTTTGGCTGTTGCATCACATTGTTGACTCATGTTCAGTCTATTAGTATACCCAAGCCTTTTTCCCATGTGCTGCTGCTTGGCCCAATTCTTCCAATTCTGTATTGCTTTCTTCATTTTTTTGCTCAGATATAGGACTTTGCATTTCTTTTTGGTAAATACCATTCTGTTAGTCGCCACCCACTGTTCAAGCTTTTCTAGATCTTTTTGAATCCTCTCCCTCTCTTCCTTAGTGTTAGCTATCCCTCCTAGCTTTGTGTCGTCAGCAAATTTGATCAGTTTCTCATCAATTCCCTCCTCGAGATCATTTATAAAAATGTTGAACAAGACTGGGCCTAGGACTGAGCCTTGTGGTACCCCAGTTGATACATTCTTCCACTTGGATGTGCAGCGATTTACGACCACTCTTTGAGTACGATCACTCAGCCAGTTGTGAATCCACCTAACAGTTGCCTTGTCAATCCCATATTTGGTCATTTCTTTGATAAGTATGGTATGAGATACTTTATCAAAAGCTTTACTAAAGTCAAGATATACTATATCCACCGCATTTCCCTGATCAACCCAGTCAGTGATTCTGTCATAGAAGGAAATTAGATTCGTCTGGCATTACAAACCCATGCTGTCTCTGGTTAATTACTTCATTTTCATCCAAGTACTTACATACATGTTGTTTAATAAATTTGTTCAAAGATCTTTCCCGGTATAGAAGTCAGGCTCACAGGCCTGTAGTTTTCTGGATCCACCTTCTTCCCTTTTTTGAAGATAGGGACAACATTTGCCCTTTTCCAGTGTTCCGGGACTTCTGTTCTAGAGGAATTTTCAAAGATTATGGCAAGTGGTTCAGCAATTACATCTGCTGCTTCCTTTAGTATCCTAGGATGTAATTCATCTGGACCTTGAAACTTGAATTCATTTAAGTTAGCTAAGTGAATACCGGCGCACTACTTTGATACAAATTTGCAGATTGAACAAATGTTTCACAGATTTGTGTGGGGGGGAAGGAATAGCCGCATTAGTTACCGGATCATGTCACGCACTAAACCCAGGGGAAGAGTAGGTCTCCCAGACCTTAAAATTTACCACTCCACCATGTTCCTCACAAGACTGGTGGACTGGCATCATCATGCAGCCTCAAAGCAGTGGCTGGGTCTGGAGTCAACTTTGATCTGGCCCCACCTGCGACTATTGCTGTGGATCCCAGCGGAGGATACACCAATAGCCTTGCCTCATACTCCAATTACTCAAAATTGCTTAGAAGTGTGGAGCAGACTGACTAGCAGGGGAGATGTGACAATTCGTAGGGGAGCACTGACCCCCATATTGCATAATACAGCTTTCCCCCAGGACAGGAGAGATTGAGCTTCCTTGGCTGGCGGGAGGAGGAGGATATGTGGTGCTGCCAGATAGTGAGTTCCAGGAGTTTTCTGTCATTTAGTGAACTACAGGCGTCTTGTCCGGAGCAGAGATTGCTGTGGATGGAGTATCTCCAGTTGTCTTCATTTTGGAGGACCCAGTTGGGGTCATGTCTCTTCAGGATTCCCCCTGAACCCATCGAGCAATTATTTTTGTGAGTGGGCCCCCCAGCTCGGGTCCTCTCTAAGATATATAGAATCATTCTGGAAAGGCTCACACAGGGCCTCCCATGGTATGTCAAGGGTTTGGAGAGGGATCTGGCCTTGGAATTGCAGGACTCTGATTGGGAGAGGGCTTTCACATTTGCACACAAGTTACCCTTGGCCTGCGCGGCACAGGAGAAAAATTTTAAGCTTCTTTCCAGGTGGTACAGTTCTGATCCACTGCATTTTTCCCTCAGTCCCAGAGGAGTGTTGGAGGTGTGGGTCCAAACTTGGTACCATGCTGCATATCTGGTGGGATTGCCCACTCATTCAAGCTTTCCGGAAGAGAGTATTTGAGCTGTATGGCACGGTGGAGGCCACCCCACAGCTGGCATTGCTGTCTATCATTCCTGACCCTTTCGCTGCTATTAAGAGAGGTCTCTTGCGGCATTTTCTTACCCCAATCAGAGCCGTGATCCCGCATCATTGGCAAAGCAACATCGCTGCCACAACCCTGGAATTTGTTCAGGAGTTGAACCAACTCATGTATATGGAGGAGCTGGGTGATGAAGATACAGAGGGGCTCTGCTTGAGTGGGCACGCATGAGTACTGTGGAATACATCCGAGTTTCTGAAGGTTATAGTTTCTAGTCTCTGTTTTTATAGTTTTTTGAAAATATGATATTTGAAATTTGCATTTGTTGTTGTAAACACGTAGAAGTGTCAGTCCGGAAGATCTGGTGCCACATCAAAATATATTTTATATGTGCAGTCGCTAAGGACGTGCCAGAAGGATTGTTAGTGGAGATGTTTGCTGCTTTGATTGCAATGACATGTTTTTTTGCAAAATTTTTAAGTCAGTGTTGCGGTCCTACACAACCTGCAATAGGTTGGTTTTCTTTTTTCTTTTTGTATGTTTGCATAAATATATATAAACTTTAATAAAAACATATTAAACATGTTAGCTAAGTGTTCCCTCACCATCTCTCGGCTTATAGATGGCCTGCATTCTTTTATTCCCCCAATAGCACAGGGAAGATCAGCTGATGTTACATCTACTTTCTGGGAGAAAACAGATACAAAATAGGAATTTAAAAGTTCTTCCTTCTCAACATCATTCTTAACCAAATCACCATTTTCATCTTGTAAGCATCCAATAGCATCTTTGACTTTTCTTTTGCTTTTGACATACCCCCAAAATACATAAGTCTGAGCCCGATCATCTTGCCCTCCTGTGATATATCGGGTCTTATACGATTCAGGACTTCTCTGTTTGTTATTCTTGCTGTCCAGGGTATATGCAGCTGCTTTCGCCAGCACCATAGCTCAGAGGAGCATATAATCTGATACGGATCTGTTATGGACAATTCAAATCTTTAGTAATGCCATTCGGTTTCTGCAATGCTCCCGGCACCTTCCAGCACTTTATTAATGACGTATTTTGAGACCTGTTGGATCAATTCAGAGTGGCATATCTTGACGACATCATCATCCTCTCTCACAATTTGGAGGAATTTTGGACCCTGTTCACATGGTCTTGGAACAACTCCAAAAGAATCATCTCTACATCAAGCTAGAGAAGTGTGAGTTTGACCAGACCCAAATACTATTCCTGGCATACATTATCTCATTAACTCCCAAAACAGCTTAAGTAAGGATCCTAGCAAGATTAAAGCCATCCTGCATTGGCCCATTCCAAGAAATTTAAAGGAAGTACAGTGCATGATCAGTTTCTCAAACTTCTACAGAAAATTTATCAAGGACTTCTCATTAACTGCCTCACAAAGAAAGCACTCATGTTTTTCTGATCCTACGGCTACGGCCATGTGAAAGAGGCCTTAGTCAGACCTCATCTGGAACACTGTGTCCAGTTCTGGGCACCCCACTTTAAAAAACACATAGACAAACTGGAGCAAGTTCAGAGAAGAGTTACCAAGATGGTGAGCGATCTGCAAATCATGTCCTATGAGGAACGGTTAGAGGATCTGGGAATGTTTAGCTTGCAGAAGAGAAGGTTGTATCTGAAGGGCTGTCACAGTGCAGAGGGATCAGCCCTATTCTCATGTGCACAAGGAAAGACTAGAAGCAATGGGATGAAACTGGAAGGGAGGAGACACAGATTAGATAGTAGACAGTGAGGGGGATCAATGAGTGGAACAGGCTACCATGGGAGGTGGTGAGCATTATTACACCATGGGGGAGGAGGGGGGAGAGCTGTAAGGTCTCCGCCATGAGCCTATCTAATTGAAAGGCTCACCACGGTCATTATAAAAAATCGTGGCATGCTGTGATTTTAATCACGTGAGCGGAGAATTGCTATGATTCTTCACTTTTGGATGTCGGGCTGCGCTTTCCATAGTTATCCTATGGAAAGCATGTCATGCGAGCTCTTGCTATGACATCTTTCCCGTGGACAGCCAGCCTTACAGTGCTGGGTACAAATAGATGATGATCGAGATCTCTGTATTGTCTTCTCATATATTTATACATGGTTATTAGAGCACCCCCTTATAACAGTCCTGGGAATAAATAGATCATGGGAGAGATCTCTGTACTGACCCCTGATATATTTATATATAGTTATTAGAGCGCCCCCTTGTTACAGTCCTGGGTATAATAGATGATGGGTGAGATCTCTGTATTGGCCCCTGATATATTATACATAGTTATTAGAGCGCCCCCTGGATACTGCTCACTGGATACTGGTTATTGGTTATTGGTACTCGGTTCTTTGCTGATTTCCTCAATCCGAGGAGTGAAAAGAAACTTCTTAAGGGTGCATTCCCACGAACGTATATCGGCTCGGTTTTCACGCCGAGCTGATATACGTTGTCCTCATGTGCAGAGGGGGGAGGATGGAGGAGGCAGGAGCAGGAACTGAGCTCCCGCCCCCTCTCTGCCTCCTCTCCACCCCTCTGCACTATTTGCAATGGGGAGAGGCGGGGTGGGGGTGGGGCTATTTCTCAGAACTTAGCGCCGCCCCATCCCACCTCCTTTCATTGCAAATAGTGCAGAGGGGTGGAGAGGAGGCAGAGAGGGGGCAGGAGCTCAGTTCCTGCTCCTGGCTCTTCCATCCTTCCCCCCCCCCCTGCACATGAGGACAACGTATATCGGCTCGGCGTAAAAACCGAGCCGATATACGTTCGTGGGAATTCACCCTAAGGCAAATTTTTGCAAGGATGTAAATCGCAGGAAAAAGTCAAATTCTTTGTCAGGTCCATCTATACTTATATTATTATTTTACACAACTTTACATATTTATATACTTAAAGAAAACATAACAATTTTTTTTTCCTAACCGAAATTAGAAAATGAGAATTCACTAAAACGCAGACCATATATGTTTTTTTCCTTTCACCTACATACAATACTCTACAATACCTTGGATTTACACTCTCACCACTTGGATCTAAGTTCTGCATTTGCAAGCTCCTTCGCTATCGCTTTTCCCCAAAACAAAACAAAAAGCTATTAATGCGATATGAAAGTTTATAGCCCAATTACCTAGATTGGAGGTTCCCTGTTAGGGCACCCCAACAGAGAAACCCCTCCACAGCTGAGAGGCCCTGGGTGCTCCCATCCTGTTAGATTCCAAAGAGCGCACCTTCACAAGGTCACCAATAACGTCCCAACTAATCAGATCCACCAGGAGGATTTTCTGGAGCGTCGCTACTAAACACCTCACATGCCAGATATAATACCTGTCCACTAGACTAACTAGATATAAAGTCTCTACCACCTAAGGGTGACTACCCACTACAGTTTTTTTTTTACAGCGAAATTCGCAGCGTTTTTTTTTTCCTCAGGGGTCTATGGGACTTGTAATGTTAAAATCGCTATCGCGCAAAATCGCGATTTTGCGGTAAATTGTGATTTTGCGCAATCGCGATTTTAACATTACAAGTCCCATAGACCCCTGCAGAAAAAAAAACGCTGCGAATTTCGCAGTGAAAAAAAACTGTAGTGGGTAGTCACCCTAAAACTCTAAAGTCCCCATAGACCCACTACGGATAGAGAGGACAGACGATAGAAACCCCTACCCTTCTATATACCTCTGAATTAAAGGGGCACCAAAGTAGGAAATGCTCCATGGTCTCCACCGTGAATTCACACTCTTAATGATGGGGCAATTTCTTTCCTCCATTTTTCTGTACTTCAGGTTGTCCCTCACATACCATAAATACAGCGCCAGATGAAATCCCAAAACTACGGGACTGATCCTCTTAGAGTTTAACAAAATTATCCCCCCACTCCAGGTCCTGGCCTGAGCAGCCCCTGAGGACCAATGGCTTTTGGAAGCAGGAGGCCAAGACTCTCTCGTCAACGAGTCACCTTGACAAAGTCCTGATCTCCCAGCCCCAATCCCCAGTGGGGGATAAGCTTCAGAGCCGGAGCAACATAAGCCTGGAGATGCCCATGTGTGATGTGCAGAAGTCTTCAATACACCCTTCGATCTCCCATTCCTGGAAGAAAGGCTGAAACCATGTCTTTGATGAGACTACCCACCAAGGATCTCTTTCTATTTTCCCAAAGTTGGCCAAATTGATTTTAAAAAAGGTGTTTACTAGAAACCCCATGGGATTGACCATACCCAATCCCCCTAGTCTCCTTGTGCGGTATATGACTTACAACTTCACTAAGTTCAGCCTGCTTTCCCATAACAGATGAAAAAACAGACTGTAGACCAATGTCTAAAGAGGCTCTGGCAAAATGCAAAGGCTGCTCAAATAGATGAATAAGAGGAGCAGGGAAGTTTTGATAAGGCTCGCCCTTTCCCTCAGAGACAATGACCATGCCTTACATTGGTCAACCTTCTGACTGGCACCTTTCAGCTTACCCTTCCAATTTTTGTGGGGTAATCACCTTGGCCAAAATAGATGCCCAATACTTTTGCTGATTCCTGGGGCTCTGGAACGGTGTCTGAGAGACTAAGATCAGGATTTCCTTTCACACTTCTCCCAGTTAACTTGGGATCCGGAAGCTTTCCAATACCTGCTAACCTCCGACACCACTCATCCTGCCTGCTCCTGAGAAGAGACAAGGATGGTGACATCATCAGCATAAGCTTCCACCTTCATGGCAGGCCCCAGCCCCCCAGCCCTGCCCCAACGCCCACTAATGGCCCACGACCCTAACTCCTTAAAAAGGGGTCGATGTTACCATGCGGCGGTTGCTGGTCCTCACGGGGCAGTGGTGTACGGGGTCCCGTGGTCGGGGTGCGTCACCCCGGCTTGTTGTCTGGCTGCTGGTGGTGCAGGGGCCTGGCCGTCCTGGGTGGCGCGTGCACCTGTGAGTGCAGCTACCATGCACAAGCTCTCTTTTGGTTGTGTCTGTTGGGAGTTGGCTGTCTCCCTCTCTCCGCCCCTGGGCGGAGGCATTTGTTTAAAGATCAGGCAGAGACTTGCAATCACTGCCAGTTATTGGTTTCCCTCAGTGTGCTAGCTAGACTGCCTCTGTTGGTCTCCTACTTCTGTCATCTTGTCTGCTATACTTTGCTATTATCCGCCAAGTTTTTCCATCTGCCTCAGTTCTGCTTAGTATTGTTCGTGTTGGTTATTTACATCTGCCTTTTCTGTCGGTATTCTATCCTTTCCATCCAGGTATGCCAGCGTCTCTTTTTCGGTCCCTAGTGAGAGTAAGGACCGCCGCCCATTTGCACGCCTGGGGTTAGCTGGGAGTGGAGACATGTAGGCAGGGACAGGGGTTGTGGGTGAGATCTAGGGCACCCGGGTTGGCGTATCAAGGGTAGTATACCATGACAGTCGATCGCGAACACATATAGCAAGTTTTCGTTAAACTATACCTGGCACGGAGCGCTCGGCTGTAGAGCACCCAGGCCCGACATGCAGAAAACAATTGGATGCACAAGACAATCGGGGCCACCCCACTTGTCTTCTGCATTCTTTCATTGGGTGCGCTCAGCTGTATGACAGCCAGACGCTCCCAGCGGGGAACAGCTGGATGCAGAGAACCATCATCTCCCCGCTTGTCCTCTGCATTCTCCGCTGAGAGCGCAAGGTGATCGCTCAACGATTGAGCGATCACCTTGCACTTAAATGACACAACGATTATCGCTCAAAAGACATCTTTTGAGCAATAATCTTTGTGTCTAAATGGGCCTTTAGTGTGGATGCACTGTGCAAGTGTCAGTGATTATGTGTATTGCACAGCTGCAGCATCTAAGAGGTTAATGTCTGGGTATATCTGGAAAATGTAACAGTTTGTGTGTATCCAATGTTGTCACTTGAGCATCAAAAGATATATGTGTTTGTGAGGTGTGCAAGTGGGCCTTCATCTTTGTAGTCAAGAAGGAGAGAGAGTTAATTAAGGAGTCAACCGAGGTAGAGACAGAGAGGCTAGACAGTCTCTGGATGAGCCTGCATGTCTCCTTGTGCATTACAATCCATCTGAAAGAAGTGTGACAGTCAGGAGAAAGTCCCATCTAGGCCTTTCCAAGATGGAGAAAGCAGAGAGGTATTCCTTCTACCTGAAAATGGTGAGTACCCCGTCTTACCCCCAGTTGGTCTAGAGTTTGTAAGTCATCATGGAAGGATTGAGAGAGTGCCGTAACAGACAACCAAACAGTGAGTGCTGGCCGGTAGAGAGAGTGAGAGAAGTCATCGGGGATAGTGATCCTACAGATAACCAGGACTGTATACACCAAGATACCCCGAGTAGCCTCCCTGCCTCCTCACAGATAGAAGTTCTCTAAGCCAATCCTCCAAGAACTGTCACGTATTATCCCTGCTGGGTGTTCTAGTAAAGAAAGGCTTTACCGACCCTTCCCGGTTCAGTCTATGTAAAGTACAGCCCTGTGTGTGTGGACTATTTATCGCGCCATCGTCGGAGTTCACCGCAGTGGATGGAACGGTGGCGTCACCCGTGACAAATACCAAAGTTTTAATGCTGAGTTTTTTTAACAGGTAACTGCATCATCAGCGTTGCCCAGAGAGGCTGGCCAGGGTCTTGGCAAAGGGTTGCACGCGTCTCTTGGGGCAGGGGATGGTAGTGCCACCGTGACATCCCTAACAGCTACCCTGCCATCTCCTCAGCTGTGGGCCCTGAGCCTCGGTCACTGCATGTATATACACTCCTTGTCAGTAATATCCCTCCCCTTGAAATAATATATATACTCCTTCTACGGGGGGATGTTACTGACGTCGAGTGTATAATATACACTCATTGTCAGTAATATCCCTTCCCTAGAAACAATATATATGTGTGTGTATATATATATATATATATATATATATATATATATATATATATATACACTCATTCTAATAAATGATCTGTACATGAAATTTCCTATTGCCTGTGTTCCCCAACTCCTGCACCTCCTGTACCACCCCCAACCCATTTGTGTCTAACCCAATGTACCTCACATTGTATTTGTTGCAATTGTTGTATTGTTTTGCATTTATCCATGCCTGAAAGCGCTGCGGAATAAGTTGGCGCTATACAAATAAAGATTATTATTATTATTATTATTGTCGGTAACATCCCTAGTAGGAGTATTTTAAGGTGACCAGATGTCACGATTTACGGTGTGCCAGGCTACCTTGCTGGTAATCACCCACTGGCACTGCTGCAGGATGGCCACTGTGGGGTCACTATCACTACTGGGGCTGATGTAGGTGTTACTATTGCTACTGAGGCCACTGTGAGGGTCACTATTACTTCGGCGGCCACTGTGGGGATCACTATTACTACTGAGGCCACTGTGAGGGTCACTATTACTTCGGCGGCCACTGTGGGGATCACTATTACTACTGAGGCCACTGTGAGGGTCACTATTACTACTGAGACCACTGTGGGGATCACTATTAATACTGGGGCCACTGTGAGGGTCACTATTACTTCGGCGGCCACTGTGGGGATCACTATTACTACTGAGGCCACTGTGAGGGTCACTATTACTTCTGAGACCACTGTGGGGATCACTATTAATACTGGGGCCACTGTGAGGGTCACTATTACTTCTGAGGCCACTGTGGGGATCACTATTACTACTGAGGCCACTGTGAGGGTCACTATTACTTTTGAGACCACTGTGGGGGTCACTATTACTACTGGGGCCACTGTGAGGGTCACTATTACTTCTGAGGCCACTGTGGGGATCACTATTACTACTGGGGCCATTGTGAGGGTCACTATTACTACTGGGTATGATATAGGTGTCACTATTTCTACTGAGGCCACTGTGGGGGCCAGTATCACTACTGGGGCTGATATAGGTGTTACTATTACTACAGAAGCCACTATGAGGGTCACTATTACTTCTGAGGCCACTGTGGGGATCACTATTACTACTGAGGCCACTGTGAGGGTCACTATTACTTCTGAGGCCACTGTGGGGATCACTATTACTACTGGGGCCACTGTGAGTGTCTCTATTACAACTTGGTCTGATACAGGTGTCACTATTACTACTGAGGCCACTGTGGGGGTAACTATTACTACTGAGGCCACTGTGGGGGACACTATTCCTACTGGGGCCACTGTGGTGCTCACTATTACTTCTGGGACTGATATAGATGTCACTATTACTACTGAGGCCACGGTGGGGGTCACTATCACTACTGGGGATGATATAGTTGTCACTATTACTATTAAGAACACTGTGGGGGTCACTATTTTTACCTAGGCCACTGTGGGGGTCACTATTACTACTGAGGCCACTGTGGGGGTGTCACTATTACTCCTGTGGCCACTGTGAGGGACACTATTACTAAATCCCTACCCTAGAAGTATATATATATATATATATATATATATATATATATATATATATATACTGTGGGTGTGGCAGTAAGTGTGGTGTCAAGTAGCGACTGGGACATGAGAATCACGCTGAAGAGCTGGCGGGGTAGAGGAAGCACTTGTCACGGTGGCTCTACCAGGCTCCTCCACCAGTGGGGCACACAGAACCTCGGCCAAGGCACTGCTAGGCCGGGTGGTGGTTACCTGAATAAGTATAGTAGAGGAGTTGTCACGCGTGATGCCACCGTTCCTTCACAGCATTGATTCTCCGGCGGTAGAATAAAGAGAGTCCACACACATGAATTGAACTTGAAAACTCAATCACTGCAAACAGGCAGTGACCAGTGAACTTTACTGTATAGTTGTAGAAAATACAGCTTAATCGCACGTGTAGAAAAAACAGCTTTTCAGTAAATGGTCAGGGAGGAACAACTCGGGATGATACCGGGCCTACAGTCTACGTTATCTGTGGTGCTCCGCTGCTGGGCACACTCACTCTGTGACTCTGAATAACTCCGGAGGGGGACACTACTCTCCGCTGACACTCACTCAGTAGACACTGCACGACGGACTCATTTACTTCTATCACTTCTTAGAGGTGGTTCCTGGTGTTGAAGGCATCAGGATACCTTTCATCCTCTTTCATCACTTCACCACATGAGGGTTGAAGGGGTATTAGTGTATCTTGACGCCACCAAGAAGTCCTGGTGGAGTCAAGAGTGACAGGGGGGTGACGCCCCCTGTACCTAATTGGCTGCAAAAGAAGGCTTGCCTGTAGGTCCTGGAGGCAGAGTTTAACTGTAGTGCCCCGGCTCGCTGGCTCCCAGGCCATTCACAGTGCTCGCCACTTCTTCTGCAGCATTCCTGGGCACGCCCTCTGGCCGTTCAGAGTGGTCGTCGCTGCTGTTGTCGCGTTCCTGGCCCTCACAAGGCAGCAGCGGCTCATTTGTCTCCACCGCTGTGATCCCCACTGCTGATGATGTTGGCTGGCCGGCCCTCTGCTCCCCGGCGCTGTTCTCCCTGCTCCTGTTGCAGCGTTCTCGGCCCTCTGCTGCACGGCACAGTACTCCCCACTCCTGCTGGACGCTCCACGGCCCTCTGCTGGCCGCTCCATCTTTGCTGTGGCCGCCGCTATCCTCCCCGCTCCAGCTGCAGCGTTCCCAGCCCTCTGCTGCATGGCACAGTCCTCCCCGCTTCTGCTGGACGGTCCCCGGCCCTCTGCTGCCTGCTTCTGTTCTGCTGTCCCTGGCCCTCTGCTGGCAGCTCCTGTTTTGCAGTGGCCGCCCGTCTGCTGGACTCTGCTGCTGTGATGTCTCCATGCCTCTGCTCGCGGCTGCAATGGTAGCTCACCCGGCCCTCTGCTCCCCGCTCCTTGTCTTTTCATCAGCAGCCGTTGTACGCAGGTGTTCCACATGACCGAAGCTACGCTACTTCTATGGTGTCTTCAGCGGCTGTTAACACAGGTATGTCATGCTTCTGTCCTTCACGCCGGTAGCAGCAGATCCACGCCAGTGTGTATTCATTGTTGGCGGCCGTGAATGCTTACTAACCATTCACGGCGGGCAACAGTCAATAGACACTGTGCTGCTAGAACCTTTGACAAGTCACCCAATGGGGAGCTAGGGGTGTGATAGGGGCGTTTCTCCTGTCAAACCCCTAGCTTTCTGGTGGCATCAAGATACACTAATACCGGTTGAAGGTACCCCCATCTGGCTGGCACTCCTACTCCTGTCTACCATTGAAGCTGATAAAAAGACCCCCTCTCACTCCCAATCACTCATATTTATAGAAGGTAGACATAACGCGACGAGACAGACTTGTAATTTTTTTCAGACATATTCCAGCCACTTTCAGACATTAACCTCTTGCATGCTGCAGCTGAGCAATACACATAACAGAAGACAGAACAATTTGCACAGTGCATCCACATAAAAGACATGGCATGTATGACAATCATGGAGGGGCCAGGAATAGGTGTTTCGGGCCACTACAGAAGTAGCATAAAAGTATAAGTTCTTGCTACACCCAGGGGAAAAGTTGACAGCGCAGCAGAGCTGAAAGAGCTGCAAATCTGAGTTCCAGTGTGGACCACTGGAGGCTTCGAGTGTGACTGGGAGGAGGACCCAAGACCCTCACCCTGGTGGGGTGCGGATCGACTTTGATGATGTAATGTACTTTGCTGTGTATGAAATAAATACTAGCAGGCGCCAGAGTGTTTAAAGAGAATTCAAGTCTCCTGAGCCATTTCTGTACGCGGGTGCCCATTCTGGATGGAAAGAACAGCGATCTGGTAGGCATCCTCCACATATTGTGGAGGATGCGCTGGAAGTATAATGGCGCAAAAAGCTGCAGGCTGCATTTAAAGGGCCAGGAGGCCGAAACTGCAGTTGCCATGGGGCAACAAAGGTCCAGACGAAGGACAACGGTGATGTCCAGTTGGTACACTTGTTTTTTCTTGTCTTTGTTGGACTGTGCAGCCAATATGGTGGTGGTTTAGGAAAACAACCAAAAAGAGCCATGCTGGGGGTATTTACAAGTGGGCTTTTGCAAGTATGGATGTCCAGTGGCAAAGTGGCCAGTAAGACTGCACTGCGGTGTGATGGATTCCTTAATCCCTTAAGGAAGCAGACGTTTTTTTCAATTTGCAGTTTTCATCCTCTTTAAAAAATCATAGCTCTTTATTTATCCATCGTCGTCGCTGTCTGAGGGCTCGTTTATTATGGGACGGGTTGTATTTTTCAGTGGTTCAATTTGATGCACCCTATAATGTACTGAAAAAACCTTAAAAAATTCTAAGTGGAGTGAAATGGAAAAAAACCCGAAATTCTGCCATCTTTGGGTGCGTCTTGTTTCTACGGCGTATAGACTGCTACAAAAATGACCAGATAATTTTATTGGTGGGTCAGTCCGATTACTACGATACCAAACTTTCTTTTTTTTTGCTGTACTACTTAGATTTTTTTTAAAGATATTTAATTATTTAATTTTATTACTAATTAAAATTAATTATTTTTTGTTAAACTTTTATTACTCTTTATTTTTTTAAATAATAATTAGTAAAAGTATTTGAAACTTATTTTTACTCATTATTAGTCCCCAGAGGGAACAAGGACTTGCAATACTTTGATCACTTCTGCAGTCTGATGTAATGCCAGAGCATTATATAATACCATGCTTGTGGAGGCTTTAGTACCCTGTTGTACCACCTCTAGCTTGGATACAAGATGTGATACGGGCAGCATGGAGGCTCTAGTACCCTGTTGTACCACCTCTAGCTTGGATACAAGATGTGATATAGGGGGAGGGGGCATGGAGGCTCTAGTACCCTGTTGTACCGCCTCTAGCTTGGATACAAGATGTGATACGGGCGGGCATGGAGGCTCTAGTACCCTGTTGTACCACCTCTAGCTTGGATACAAGATGTGATATAGGGGGAGGGGGCATGGAGGCTCTAGTACCCTGTTGTACCACCTCTAGCTTGGATACAAGATGTGATACAGGCAGGCAGGGAGGCTCTAGTACCCTGTTGTACCGCCTTTATATTGGATACAGGATGTGATATGGGTGGACATGAAGGCTCTAGTACCCTGTTGTACCACCTCTAGCTTGGATACAAGATGTAATATGGGCAGGCATGGAGGAATACAGGTTCTGTATGGTATCCTGGCACATATCTGTCACGTTGCGCTCCTGGGTCCTGTAGTCCTGTGGTTTCTGGGTGCACACTGCTGCAGGTGTGGTTGATTTGTCTGGCTGATGGTGTGGAGTTCTTCAGCCCACCGATCACCATGTGTCGGTATATATAAGGCTGGGGTCACACGGGACCGATTTGCTGCAGAAATTCAGTGCGGAATTATTGTGCGGAAAATCCTCCTGTGGCTCCTAATCCCGGGATTAGCCAGCCTCTTGGACAAGATTTAGCAAAAATTCGTTGTTGCAAAGCCGGGCGGAACCAGTAATGCGGCGCGGAATTGATAGCCTCAGCATGATCCGAAATGCCACGGGTTTTGAAGCTGCGGCTGTCCTGCGGAAATCTTGTGGCTTTTCGGTGCGGCCAAGCTGCAGGATTTCTGTCCCATGAGAACCCAGCCTAACAGTGCTGGTCGTTGTCTCGCAGAGTCTGGTGTTTGGAGTCATTATCCCCCAACTATCCTGAAGAAGGTCTGGACATCTGATTCCCTTGTTTGCATGTACTTCGGCCCTTTTTCCCTTACCCTTCTGTCATGTGTGGTTCTAGACATCAGATGTCCTTTAGGCTGTCAGATGGGTGATGTCTGACACCTTGTCCCGTCTGCGTCAGATGGGTGATGTCTGACACTTTGTCTCTTCTCCGTCAGATGGTTGATGTCTGACACCTTATCCCTCGTGTCTCAGATGGGTGATGTCTGATACCTTGTTTCTTCTCTGTCAGATGGGTGATGTCTGACACCTTGTCCCTCCTGTATCAGATGGGTGATGTCTGACACCTTGTCCCTTCTGCGTCAGATGGGTGATGTTTGACACCTTGTCCCTTCTCCATCAGATGGGTGATGTCTGACACTCATTCACAGATGTCTCTGTATTTGCGTGCGCGAGGTTCTGGGTGGGATTCCAGGGGGGTCTTTAGGTTTGCAGACACCTGGTGTGAAAAATGACCTTTTCAGTGTCTACATGTGGGTGTGCAGACATCTGGTGTGTATTGTATCCCATGTTGGTGTTCCTGTCTATTCCAATCTAGGAAGAGACAGGCGGTCCCCAGGTTCCAGTGTGGGGCCATCCTTATTGGGTTCATCACACTGCTTGTAGGCAGGTTCCCATTCCTGGGTTTAGTTGTCCTGTTAGAGTAGGGACTAAAAAGATAACGAGGACCCTTGAGGGGGGCTTGTGAGCTTATGTACTTTGGCCAAAATACTAATACCTTGTGTGTTGATGGTGATAGATGACTTACACCTATTTCGCCCAGCAACCAGACGACATCTGCCTGGTGGCTGGCAATAGTTACCTGTCATTGGTTAGTTCCCATTAGGTGAAAAGAGCCCTGATTGGCTCAGAATAGTAAAGGTATGATTGGAGGAAACCAAATGGGGTGATCAGCCACAGGATTCTGATAGGTCAGTTTGAACAGCTAGAGGGGGTAGTGTGAGTAGAGTCAGAGGGCAGAGGGAGTTGGTGATAAGCGAGTGCAGCATGGGCTACTTTATGTCATTCTGTAACATTTAAACCTCAAGGACCTCAAGACGGCCAGAAGCAGCTGGGAAGACAGAATCGAAGTGCTGCACAAGTGACAGGAGGAGTTGTCCAAGCCTCAGAGTATGGATTGAAGCCAGGATAATTAGCACCCTGTCCGGATGACAACTGTGTATTTACAAGCTGTCCTGAGCGGTTCTTGAAGATATGCAAATACATTTGAACTGCTGTGTCCACCGTCATGCTGTCTCCTGTAGTCCATCCACTGAGGGACCCGCATCTCACTGCACGGTAACCGCTCACCACCACTCCGGGCTCAGAGGCCGACTGGGACGCCATAGCCCTTTTCGCATCACAACACAAACCCCATCATTTAACGTCAATAGCATTTATACCTCTCAGACTCAGGTAACAGGTGAGATCTCTTCTCTGCGTCGTAGAGACGTCTAGTGGTCAACAAGCTCTACACAAGCGGAGGAAGAGGTTTGAGAGCCTTTTATTAGTAGAACCACCATCTGTCTGAATGGCGACCATCTATCACCGCACTGCCGGCCGGTAACGACTGCCAGGGAATGTGGAAGGAAAAAGAAAACTTATGGCTGAAGAACTGAGGCTGAAAAATGTAAAAGAAAAATGGGTGGTTGACCTTAAGGGGTTAATAATTAAATGCAAGCCATCTGCAAACACAATCTGGGTTCCTGTCAGGTTGCTTCATACTTCTGGCACAAATCCACATATTTTACATAACTACTCGCAGAACAGAAATTCTGCTCGAAAATCCTGTGAATGATTACTTGTAACTTCATGGAGAACTTCATTGTAGAAGACGTCCCAGGAGAGACAGACCGAGAAAAAGCTTTATGGCTGTGTCCACTCATGGGAAAAACAATCCCTCCCCGGGGAGTTGTCAGAAACTTTCTCTGTGTGATTGTAACGTTGACATAAGTAAGGCCGCTTTCACGTCTGCGTTGGAACCTCTGGCTGGAGGTTGTGCCACAAATGCCGCTGACTATACCAAAAGATAAAGTGCTGCATACAACGCTTTCTCTTTTGTCCAAAAGCAGGACAGCTGAGCAGAAAGCAGGCGGACACTATAGTCAATGAGGTCCTTCCAGTAATGTTTGGCTCCGTCCAGGGCCTGAACTCCCCTTTTCTACTTCCTGAACGGAGCTGGAAAGTGGAATTCCCAGTGCAGAGCTGAAACCACCCCAAGTGGCTACAATATCAGAGTAAAAAGATTATGTATTGTGGAAAACTGAACCCTTGAAGGGAAGCTCTAGTACCTAGTTGGGCCACCTCAAACTTGGATACAAGATGTGATATGGGTGGGCTCTAGTACACTTTTGGACCACCTTTAGCTTGAATACAAGATATGATACGGATGGGCATGGAGGCTCTAGTACCCAGTTGGGCCACCTCAAGCTTGGATACAAGATGTGATGTGCGTGGGCATAGAGGCTCTAATACCCAGTTGGGCCACCTCAAGAAAGATGTGATATGGGTGGACATGGAGGCTCTAGTACCCTGTTGGGCTATCTCTAGCTTGGATACAAGATGTGATACAGGCAGGCATGGAGGCTCTAGTACCCTTTTGGGCCACCTCTAGCTTGAATACAAGATGTGATACGGGTGGGCATAGAAGCTCTTGTACGCTCTTGGACCACCTCGAGCTTGGATATAAGATGTGATATGTATGGGCATGGAGGCATACAGGTTCCATATGGTATCTGGCGGTATATCGCTCAACATTTGCTTTAAATGAGCCTCTAGATCATGCAAGCTTGTAAGCTGTGGAAGTTAGTGTCCCAGATGGTCCAATACATGTTCTATTGGCAATAAATCTGGTGACTAGGCAGCTACGTAAGTGTGACAATGTTGTGGGGCTTACTATGACCCCCTTGTGTGTGCGGCCGCGCATTATCCTGCTGCCTCTTGTAAGCCGCCATGAGAGGAACTACTTGGGGTGACCGATTGTTGTATGCGATGGCCCCACAGACCATCACACCAACAGGGGGTAGTGTGCTGCTTCACAGCAAAGGCAGGATGGAGGCGCTCCCCCCGAGGTCTCCAGACACAAACATGGCCGTCGTCAGCTCTCAAACTAAGCCTGGATTCATTGCTGAGGAAATCCTGGTTCCCCTCTGTGGTGTCCAGTTCCATCATTCACGACACCACTGCACATGGAGGCAAAAATGGGAGTCAAGGAAGAACATGTAATGAGAGCTGTGAAACTAAATTTCCTTCAGCCAAGTGCCTGGAAATGGTTCCAAAAGACACCGCGGCCTGTAACGATGGTGTCACCTGGATGGTGGACTATGAAACAGTTGTAGCTGCTCACGCTTTTAGGACGAACAGACGATCCTCTCTGCTGGTGGTCTGTCGAGAGCGAAAATCTCCTGTATTGCATTGTAGAGGCGTCTAGTGGTCAACAAGCTCTACAAGTGGAAGAAGAGGTCAATACACACAAGGAGCCTCTAAGAGCCTCTTAGGCCAAGGACGAAAACCCTTATAGGGTCTCTGGTGACAAGAACATTCATCTAATCACCACAACTCTCATCATTACAGATCCACCTGAGATGAAACTGCATGCCAGGTTTTGATGGGAGTGGATGGGAAGTATATTTCTCCCAGACACTTATCATTCTGTGAGGCAGCAGGAAACAAGCTCACCTGTTAGGTAAATAATGGCAGCTCGGGGGTGGGGGGTAAAAAGGGCAGAGGAAATTTGTACTCCCTCTCTCTCCTCCTAGGAGATGCAGATACCAAAAGGTGCATTTAGAACTAACAATTATATATTATTGTTCAAAAGAATCGATAAAACGATAATCGTCAATGATGACGTCATCAGCTCCTTCGCTCGGACAAACGAGAGTCATGCATTTCTCGTTGTGTCTAAAGGGGCCGTAAGCCGGTAGGAGTTGTTATATTCTGAAACTTTTGTGAGTCCTGGACTGACAACCGGAGCCGTGCTGCTTTGTGACTCGGCTGGGAAGGGTAGCCCACCGGTCGGCAGTTAGACACAATTCATGTGGAGTTGGACGGACAGGCAGATTTTTATTCGGTTTACCGTATAAAGTTCTTGAGATCTCTAAAGCTGCACCTCATTTTTGAGTCTGGAGAGTCCGTGTCCGGCCCGCCTGCATTGATGGTCTGATGTATCCTGAGTTTTTATAAAGTTCCATACGTTTTTCTCTCATCTTCTTCACCACCTTGCTACATTTGGTAAGAATGGGATCTGCCCACCTGGGGATTTAGAGGGGTTTCCCGTAACTGCTTTGTCCTTCCTGCTTCCTTCTGACCAGGTTATGTGACTGCTGCAGCCAATCACTATAGAGGGCAACTGCTGTGGTTAGTGATTGGCTGCAGCAGTCACATGTCCTGGTCTAAAGCAACCAGGAAGGACAGAGCAGTTATGATGCAATTTAAGTCGTGGGTAAGTGCCTTTAAAGATGCAAGATCCAGTGAGCTGGTTCTTCAGGTGTCCAGGACCTTGCTGATGGCTGTGCCTTCTCCACAAGCGTCTCTGTGCAAAGATGTTTCTGTGCAAAATCTGATAATGTAGGTCTTTGTAGGTCACCTCGGCCTCCCCTGCTGGGCCTCATCAGGGATGGTGCTGGGTCTCACTATCTGACTGTGTATACAGTATGGGGGAGGATTCCAAACCCTCCAGGCAGGCAGAGTAGATTTTGGGCTTGTCTACCTCATGGTTTAACTATTTCCTTTCTAGGAAGCAGTGCTCACTGGCTGAAGGGTAGGCTTCCATTAATAATTTGCTTCTGGTCCCTAATGGATTCTTCAGGGTGAACTGCAAGTCTAGGACTAGTAAATTCTTCTCTGTCCATGAATATATGGCGCTGGTTTACACTTGATTAGTTTAAATGAGGCTGTATTCACACCTCCGGCGAAGATCCAGCATTAAATGCCGGATGCAAAAGTTGTGCATGCAGGACTTTTTCATGCAGTAAAAATGCCAGACAGATGCAGGAACCCAATGGACTCCAATATGGTCAACGAGGTCCGTCCGGCACAGTTTGGTTCTTTAAGAGACGGATCCATTTATGCAGAGGAGTCTGTTTTCCTTCTCCTATAACGGAATTCCCAGCGCAGATGTGAGTAGAGGGTTACTGAGTGACGCCGGGGAGCAGATTGTTCTGGGCAAACCCTTCATAGTAATACTGTAGTAATGGCACATCAATAAGAACAGAATATGTCTCTGCTGTCTGGTTGCGCACATTTAGGCCCCTTCCACCCAGGATGGAATAGGCCACTTGACGCACCACAAGCCGTGGGGAGTTTTGATGCGGCATTGAAAATAACTTAAAACCTGCCGCAATTCTGCATCAAAATCCAGCTGGACCTGCAGATTTTGATGTGGAATTCTGCAGCTGCGGCTTTGCCTGCATCGTGTGGCGTAATTACGTCTCCGTGTGAAAGGTCCTACAGAGATTCAAGAAGGAGTAAGGCCTCATGTCCGCCGGCGCGCATGGATTCCCAGTGGCGAACCTCGCAGCAGTTTCCAGCCGTGCCCGCAGCCATAAGGCCAAAAAAGACATTTACTCACCTGTCCGGCCGCGGCGTGGGTCTCCTCCATCGCAATCGGATCTTCTTTCTTCTGCACGGCGGATGCGTCCAGGCGTGCCGGTGGCGTGCTGTGCACATGCGCTGCCCTTTTTTAAAAATAAATCTCCTGCTTTCCCGCGGATCCACAGCACAGCCACAGTGTCGTCCGCGGCTGTGTCAAGGATCAGACGGCTTCCATCGACTTCAATAGAAGCCGTCCGTTTGGGAAAACTGCAGAAAATGGAGCATGCTGCGGTTGTTTTCCCACACGTGCGATCCGCATGCCAAGGAAAAATGACATCCGCAGGTATTGCCTGTGGGTGGCTAATGATGCCCTATGGGTGCAGATCCCACGCGCTGTGGACATGAGGCCTAAGTGAATCCTTTGGAATCTCCTTGATTCATGTTTTGATTATTAACCCCTTCCCGCTCCAGGACGTACATTTACATCCTGAAGTGTCGGGGTATGTATGCAGAGAGGTCGCAGGGCGACCTCTCTTCATGCAGCGTGAATGTCAGCTGTTTACTACAGCTGACACCCGCGGGCAATAGCCGCGTTCGGCCGTTCGCGGCTATTAACTCTTTAAATGCTGCTGTCAGGTCCCGCACAGCCCCCTGCGGTGAGATCGCGGGAGCCGTGCAGGTGTCATAGCTGCCGGGGGCCTTCTGAAAGGCGCAGGGCTGCCTTGAGAGACGGTCTATCAAGCCAACCCTGTGGGGTGGCTTGATAGGCTGCCTGTCAGAATGCAGTATGACATAATTCTATAGCATTACGTCATACTGCAGGAGCGATGAAAGCATCGCATGTTGTAGTCCCCCAGGGGGACTTAAAAGTAAAGTGAAAAAAAGAGCAATAAAGTTTTTTTTAATTATAAAAAAAAAAAAGTTACAAAAGTTTAAATCACCCCCTTTTTGCCATATCTATAATTAAAAAGTCTAAATAATAAAATAAAAATACATATTTCATATCGCCTCGTCCGTAACTGTCTGATCTATCAAAGTAGCACATTATTAACCCTGCACGGTGAGCATCGTCCGGAAAAAAAAATAAAGAATGCCAGAAATGCACTTTGTCATTCACCCTGTCTCCCAGAAAAAACGCAATAAAAAGCGATCAAAAATTGTACGTATTCCGAATTAGTACTAACGGAAACTACAGGACATTCTGCAAAAAATGAGCCATTGCTGAACTATGTCGACGGAAAACTAAAAAAGTTATTGCGCGCACAAGATGAGCGCAGAAAATAATTGAAAAAAATTAAATGTCTTTGAAAAAAAAAAAAAAGTATAGTAAAAAAAACTACACAACTTTGGTATCGTAGTAATCGTACCGACCCACAGAACAAAGTTATCAGTTGTCAGTTTTTGTTGCAGTTTGTGCGCCGTAGAAACAAGACGCACTGAAAGATGGTAAATGTCATTTTCTTTTTCATTTTACTCCACTTAGAATTTTTTTTAACGTTTTTCAGTACATTATACGGTACTTTAAATAGCACCATGGAAAAATACAACTCGTCCTGCAAAAAACAAGCCCTCATACAGCGACGTCGATGGGTAAATAAATAGGAAAAACGAAAATGGAAAAAAAAAAGGGCCGTGTCATGAAGGGGTTAATAAAGTGTGGTTTAATTGAAGTCACAATTCTAGACAAACACGAGGGGGCTAATATCACACCACCAGTTCGACCATTCGTCTTTTATTGGGCACATTGAGTAAATATCCACAGTTTGAGGAGAAAAAGTAAGTAAATCCTTGAATTGAATAACCTGCAGATGCAAATAAGATTTGTACAGCATTGAAGAGGAATTATGGACCATTCCTCACTTCAAATGTGTTTCAGTTCATTAATATTTCTGGGATGCCTTGCAAGCACAGCAATCTTCAGGTCTGAAATGGGTTGTGTTATTACAAAAAATTATTAACAGCTGGGATGAAATCAAACAAAAAAAAGTCCACTTACTCACCTGTTTTCAGCTCTCTGGAACACAGCGGAGCGGCTACCGCAGCCCCATCCTTGCTGCAGCCAATTAGAAGCTGCAGTGTCACCGTCCGAACTTCTAGCCTCAGCACTCATATCCTGGCGCCATGATGCCCGGAGATCGGGACAGTGAGGCTGTGACCGTTGGCTGCAGCAGTCACGTGACTTCCGGCACATGTCTGCGCCAAGTGCTGGGGGCGGGGCTTTGGAGCCACTCAGATGTGTCCCGGGGAACGAGGACAGGTGAGTTTGCTGTCTTTTTTTTATCTCCTTCCCAGCAGTTAACATTTCTTTTTTGACATAACCCCTTCAGGGAGCTTTCAGACAGGACAGAATGTACCGCACCAGCGCTGCAGAATAAGCCGCCCGCGGAGCGGTCAGCACTAAATCCGCACTGCTAACCAGCGGCTTTTGGTGTGAATTGATAACAGCCGAATCCAGTTGGCAATTCTATCTCAGAAACCAGTTAGCGGTGAGGATTCTGGGGCAGAATTCAGAGACGGCGTATTCTGTAACATTCTGTCACCGTGTGGAAGGTCCCTTTAAGGCCAGATTCTGCCTCGGTCGTGATGAAGCTCCATCCTTCTTTCTCCACCATTCTTTAGTGAATTACCTGTGAGTTCTGACCGACTGTAATCACGTCTGAATAGTAAATGGGTTTCTTCACTGATCCCGTCTGGACGGACCTTGTTGGTTACTGAAGCCTGGGGTAAATGTAACCACTCGCTGGTGGCAGTGCGGCAGGTTTAGGATGGCGCGGCGATGACAGGCGGAGGCAGCACTTTTTTTTTACAAAAATATAACTTTTACTGAATGATAAGACTATTCCGCTCCGTAGGAGGAGTCTGGTATTCTAACGTCGTGTAACATGCGGGAAGCATAAACTCTCACGTGAAAAGCAGCAGAACTCTGAAAGCGACAGTACTTCTCTTCTCTTGGCGTCTTTTGCCAACATCTACACCTCATTCTGTTTCTCTATAGCTCCTCCTGGCAGCAGTAAGGCACATGGAGTTACTCGTAGTTTTCAGAGCGTTCTGCTCCTTCTCATTACTGCGGTGTAACACTACATACATAATCATCATTCTCTATGGCCGTAGGACATGAGCTCCAAGGAACAGCATCCTACTGTATTATGCCTGTCAGCTCATAGTTAATTTTGCCAGCACGCCTTGTTCTGTCCAGACAAGCCAGGGTTAACAGCTCCTGTGCCTCCAGTCGGGCTAATTACCCTGCTATGTGTCTGGGAGGTGTGCTGGTGACGGACAGGTCCATCTACCTATCGGCTCCTCCCGCCTCCCTATAATATCCAGCTCTGGCTGCTTGGGAGGGGCCGATTATTGTTCAGTCTTCTAGCTAGTCTGCCTCGGTTTGTATCCTGCTTCTGTCAGCTTGTCCGCTAGACATTGCTTTTATTGTCCAGCTTTCCAGTTTTCAGTGTCTGCTGAGTAGCCCAGCTACTCTGACCTGCTGGTAATCTGGCCCTGGTACTTTGTGTTATTCCCTCAGTCTGCTAGCTAGTCTACCTCACTGCTATCAGCCAGGGTTTGGTTCCAGTCCGACTCTGTTTGTATCTTGCTTCTGTCAGACAGTCTGCTAGACCTCGCTGTTGTCAGCCAGGCCTTACTATCTGCCTCTGTTCTGTTTGTATTGTTTCGTGTTGGTTCTTGTCATCTGCCTTTCCTATTGGCTAGTGGGTAGTTGTCTCTTGCATAGGTACTGCGGTCCCTGCCTGTCCCCCCCTAGTAAGCGTAGGGTCAGAGTTGGTGGCCTGGACATGTCCACCATCAGGGCTATCTCCAGGAAGGGACAGTGGCATGGCTGTAGATCAGGGAGCCCCGCGCCGTGCGTACCTAAGCACCCCACTAGTACCGTAACATACTGAACATGTCACACGTCTTAAAGTACTGAAGTCCAGAGGTCTTCACACGTCATTCATCATCGTCATCATCCATACATCATCGTCATCATCCTAGCGGTTTCATTCCAGTGTTACCTTACTCAATTCCGTATATGCAGCATCTGAGGAGTAGGCCCTCAGCCAAGGAGATAGCGGAGAAGAGACATAACCTTGTCACGGAGCTCTACCGTCTCCTCACAATGGGTGGCTAGGATTCTGACCCCGCTACCACAGGGGAAGACCAACAATCAGTAACTTGAGTTACCTTAAGTCCTGTTTTGTCATTCGTGACGCCAATATTCTGTCCTCTGCGGCGGATCACTCCAAAAGAATAAAGTAGTGCACACAGAGGGTATTTTCTGAATGAGAACTGGAAACATTCGGTCCTGTCCGCTTACTTAAACTCTTGAAATTAACGTCAATCAAACAGCCTTTGTACAGAAACTATTTGTAGTGTTGAAGCAGTGAGGATTCTCGGGGATTTGTATATCCACAGTCTAAGTTATCTGCCCGATCTTTCTCCCGGCAAATATCTCTCTACTGTCATAGGCTCACTTTTGCCCTCACTAAGAGGTGGTTTTCATATCTCCGGATACATGCGGTACCTGCGCGTACACACATGCGTTTCCACCATGTCTGGGCTTTCACTCTCTTTAGAGTCTGCGGCCACGTGAAGGGTCCCTAGAATGGCCGGGCCCAAACATGAGCGTTAGACCATCGCTCGGCTTCTTCCATCTCTCCACTCACCAACTGACTTCTGACTCTTGCTCACTTCCCACTTCACTCTTCCCAACTAACTAACCAACTAAATACTCACTTCAGACAACTCTCACTCAAAGACAACCCATCACATGGACACAGACCAATCAACAGCTAGACGGTTGGATACATTTTCCAGACAACGCCAAACGTGAAAAGACATTAACTGTTTCATGCCTGCAAACTGCATAAATTTCATGCATTCCACATTTACGACAGTATTACAAGACAGACATAAATCTGAGATGCTGGAGGGGACCCCTAACTCTGGGCCACTACATATACACCCTCCCATGTGCCCAACTGTGCCATTACACCTCATCATTACTACATCATATCAGGTACATTACACTGTCATCATTAACCCTTTATGCAGAACTCTATAATATCAGTCTGCATATAACATTTCCTCAATTAACCTTAGCCCTAGCTCATTGAACTATGACGCTATTATTTAACCTGTTGCATCTCATTACAGTCCCTTCCCACTCTGGGCAGGGATTTCAGTTCATGGCAATGTTGTCTCTGTCACTCCAGCTTTTGAGCTGTCTGGTGGCAGTATCTGGCTTCGCCACCGTGGTGTCTGGTAATACAGGGGGTGGAGTCTCCCTCTCCTCCCATGCACTGTGGGGCACTGCACCCAGGTCACCATCTTTGGCCCCAAGGGATGCCAGGGTCTTTGGGTCTTTCTCGTGGTGGGTAGCTCCTCCAGCATGGAGAGACTGCCTGCTCAGAAGGATCTCTAAATGGCCATCGCCATGATACATTAGGCCCGCTCGTGCCTCTGACTGTCTGCTTCTCTCACTGGCGCTCTGTGTTGCTCTTGAGGCAGCACAGACCCTTTTATATTGGGCACTTATGGCTTCAAAAGCTCCCGCGCTTAGTGAAAGGGAGAGGACTGGGCCTATACCCTCACTATTCCCATAATAGTGGGCAAGGTCTTCTGAGCGGTGATGCGCTATTTGTGTTACTATAGGATGTGGAGCCTCCTTCACATAGCCTCAGAGAGGCCACGAGAAAATGACACGCCCAGCATCTTCCACGTGGTTCCTGGCGCCTCCCTCAGTTGTGGCTCGGGCTGACGGAGAGAGGCCTTGGGCAGACCACTATAGTGCTTGAAAGACCGGCACCTACAAGGACCGATTACCCATGTCCCTGCCCCCGTCATGGCCCGTTACTGGACTGTAGGGGTTGGGGCCCACCGCCACAGCCATTAGTCGCTCTTTCAGTGGCGGTAAATCGCTCCATTCGGTAAGGGGCCAGCAGGCAGTGGCCTCCCCATAACACAAGCAAACAAACTATGAAAGAACCTGCAAAAGAGAAGTATAGTTTTATAAATTAGGAAAAGTGTATAAAAAACATCCAAGGATTCCTCAACCGACCAGCGGCGAGTAGGAAGGAGAGACTCAAGGAGGAAAATCAGAAAATCTGTTGGAAAGTAAGAAGGAACCTCCAAGCAACGTCTACTGAAATAAAGCCGTCTGGTTCCGCATGCGCAGCATTCCAGCTGCGAGATCGGGCTTGTAAGACACAGCTGGAGATGTTACTGGTGCGGCAATAAGCCGGCGGAGGTAATAAGTGCGCAGCAAAAATGTACAATCTCTTTAACCCCTTAATGCTTCAAGACAAACAGTTATGTTGTGGAGGTTTGGGATTTGTAAGGAGTGGGGTCGGGGGTTGATCCCACTCCATACAATGTGGGTGTCGGCTGTCTTTGACACCTGATACCCACCTGCAACAGCAGAGATCAGCATTTGAATGTCCTGATTGAAGTTTGGTGGTGCCAAACAGCCCCCCCTGTGATGAGAGGTGCCATTCAGGTGGCCTTGGCAGCTGGGGGCTGCTATTGCATATTGGCTATGAAGCCATGTCTGTGCCGTGACCTAATAGACTGCCTGTCAGATCGCAGTATAATGTAATACTATGAACAAGAAACAAATCAGCAAAGTAACAATCAGGTCTAATGTAACCCACAAGACAATCGGAATGCCAACACCCGATCCAACGGACGTTGTCATGTGACAAACCCAATTCGCTCACCATCGTGGTCAAGCCAATGTGGAAAGAATGTTTCCGAAATTCGCTAGCCAGCAACCTCGCCATCTCCAAGACCCGCTTAAAGATTAGGCAAAATTGGAAGTGCGTCAAAGGGTAACCATCCAAATGGAAGAGAAACTGATCTCCCGACGTATGCCGCAAAAGAAATTTGGAGACTGCCATCACAGGGCAATCCAATTTCCCTAGGGAGTGTAAAGCAACCCAACAGCCTTTTCTAAAAATATTCATCCTTGAACACTGCAGCCTAAAGGTAATGGCAGACCTTCACAAGGACAACATCCTCAAACAGCCCCCCTGGATGATTAGCACTAGAGATGAGCGAGCGTACTCGTCCGAGCTTGATGCTCGTTCGAGTATTAGCGTGTTCGAGATGCTCGTTACTAGAGGCGAGCACCACGCGATGTTCGGGTTACTTTCACTTTCATCTCTGAGACGTTAGCGCGCTTCTCTGGCCAATAGAAAGACAGGGAAGGCATTACAACTTCCCCCTGTGACGTTCAAGCCCTATACCACCCCCCTGCAGTGAGTGGCTGGGGAGATCAGGTGTCACCCGAGTATAAAAATCGGCCCCTCCCGCGGCTCGCCACAGATGCGTTCTGACAGAGATCAGGGAAAGTGCTGTTGGTGCCGGAGCTGCTATAGGGAGAGCGTTAGGAGTTATTTTAGGCTTCAAGAACCCCAACGGTCCTTCTTAGGGCCACATCTAACCGTGTGCTGTAGTGTGGAGGCTGCTTTTAGCAGTGTTGCATAATTTTTTTTTTTTTTGTATATCGGCCGTGCAGAGCATTGCATCCTCAGTCTGCAGTCATTGTACAGAGTATAGGGCAGTACTGGTGAGGCAGGGAAAGAGATATTCAGGCTATATAGGCAGTGGGCTTTTTCCCAAAAATTGGGGAAAAATACTATATTTGGGCTGCCTGTGACAGTCTTCAGTTTACTGCGTGTCTGCTGGGGGTAGTAGTCGTAATTAATACGCAGCTCAGCGTTACAGCAGGCTTGCGCAAAATTGTTTCCTGGATCTGCTGTCTCTGTTACATGATCGCCGTCATCCCACCAGAGGGAAACAGTATACATAATATTATACGCTGCCTACAGTATCTATCTGCTGGGGGTAGTAGTCCTAATTAATACGCAGCTAAGCGTTACAGCAGGCTTGCGCAAAATTGTTTCCTGGATCTGCTGTCTCTGTTACATCAGCGCTGTCATCCCGCCAGAGGGAAACAGTATACATAATATTATACGCTGCCTACAGTATCTGTCTGCTGTATCAGCTCAGCATTTTAAAAAAATAGAAGCAAAATACTTAAGGCCTACCACTGCCCTTTGGCCACTTGACTGCTTCTGCGCTGTGAATTCCATTAGCTCATTCATACGCACCTACGTCTCACTACAGGCGTGCACAAAATTGTTTCCTGGCTCTGCTGTGCGTTCCGTAAGGGAAGTCAGCCTCCAACCACAGGCCAATAAGCGGCACATTTAATTACAGCGTTCTGTTTCTGCACTACTGGTAATACAGCATGCTGAGGGGTAGGGGTAGGCCTAGAGGATGTGGACGCGGGCGAGGACGCAGAGGCCCAAGTCAGGGTGTGGGCACAGGCCGAGCTCCTGATCCAGGTGTATCGCAGCCGACTGCTGCGGGATTAGGAGAGAGACGTTTCTGGCGTCCCAAGATTAATCTCACAATTAATGGGTCCACGCGGTAGACCTTTATTAGAAAATGAGCAGTGTGAGCAGGTCCTGTCGTGGATGGCAGAAAGTGCATCCAGCAATCTATCGACCACCCAGACTTCTACGCCGTCCACTGCTGCAACTCTGAATCCTCTGGCTGCTGCTCCTCCTTCCTCCCAGCCTCCTCACTCCATTACAATGACACATTCTGAGGAGCAGGCAGACTCCCAGGAACTGTTCTCGGGCCCCTGCCCAGAATGGGCAGCAATGGTTCCGAATCCTCTCCCACTGGAGGAGTTTGTCGCGACCGATGCCCAACCTTTGGAAAGTTCCCGGGGTTCGGGGGATGAGGCTGGGGACTTCCGGCAACTGTCTCAAGAGCTTTCAGTGGGTGAGGAGGACGATGACGATGAGACACAGTTGTCTATCACTCAGGTAGTAGTAATTGGAGTAAGTCCGAGGGAGGAGGGCACAGAGGATTCGGAGGAAGAGCAGCAGGATGATGAGGTGAGTGACCCCACCTGGTTTGCTACGCCTACTGAGGACAGGTCTTCAGAGGGGGAGGCAAGTGCAGCAGCAGGGCAGGTTGGAAGAGGCAGTGCGGTGGCCAGGGGTAGAGGCAGGGCCAGACCGAATAATCCACCAACTGTTTCCCAAAGCGCCCCCTCGCGCCATGCCACCCTGCAGAGGCTGAGGTGCTCAAAGGTCTGGCAGTTTTTCATTGAGAGTGCAGACGACCGACGAACAGTGGTGTGCAACCTTTGTCGCGCCAAGATCAGCCGGGGAGCCACCACCACCAGCCTCACCACCACCAGCATGCGCAGACATATGATGGCCAAGCACCCCACAAGGTGGGATGAAGGCCGTTCACCGCCTCCGGTTTGCACCGCTGCCTCTCGCCCTGTGCCCCAACCTGCCACTGAGATCCAACCCCCCAAAGGGTTTCAAAGGTATGATGGTGGCGGCGGCCCCGCGCTACTCAGTTCCCAGTCACCACTACTTTTCCCGATGTGCCGTCCCAGCCCTGCACGACCACGTCTCCTGCAACATTGTACGCGCCCTCACCAACGCGGTTACTGCCAAGGTCCACTTAACAACGGACATGTGGACAAGCACAGGCGGGCAGGGCCACTATATCTCCCTGACGGCACATTGGGTGAATTTAGTGGAGGCTGGGACAGAGTCAGAGCCTGGGACCGCTCACGTCCTACCCACCCCCAGAATTGCGGGCCCCAGCTCGGTGGTGGTATCTGCTGCGGTGTATGCTTCCTCCACTAAACCACCCTCCTCCTACGCAACCTCTGTCTCGCAATCAAGATGTGTCAGCAGCAGCACGTCGCCAGCAGTCGGTGTCGCGCGGCACAGCAGCACAGCGGTGGGCAAGCGTCAGCAGGCCGTGCTGAAACTACTCAGCTTAGGAGAGAAGAGGCACACGGCCCACGAACTGCTGCAGGGTCTGACAGAGCAGACCGACCGCTGGCTTGCGCCGCTGAGCCTCCAACCGGGCATGGTCGTGTGTGACAACGGCCGTAACCTAGTGGCGGCTCGGCAGCCTGGCCCACGTCTTTAATTTGGTGGTTCAGCGCTTTCTGAAAAGCTACCCACGCTTGTCATACCTGCTCGGAAAGGTGCGCCGGCTCTGCGCACATTTCCGCAAGTCCCACACGGACGCTGCCACCCTGCAACATCGGTTTCATCTGCCAGTGCACCGACTGCTGTGCGACGTGCCCACACAGTGGAATTCTACGCTCCACATGTTGGCCAGGCTCTATGAGCAGCGTAGAGCTATAGTATGGAAACTTTGAGGAGTCTACCCAGATGGTGAGTGGCGATGCTGCAATCATTAGCGTCACCATTCCTCTGCTATGCCTCTTGAGAAGTTCCCTGCAAAGCATAAAGGCAGACGCTTTGCGCTCGGAAACAGAGGCGGGGGAAGACAGTATGTCGCTGGATAGTCAGAGCACCCTCCTGTCTATATCTCAGCGCGTTGAGGAGGAGGAGGAGGAGCATGAGGAGGATGAGGAGGAGGGGGAAGAGACAGCTTGGCCCACTGCTGAGGGTACCCATGCTGCTTGCCTGTCATCCTTTCAGCGTGTATGGCCTGAGGAGGAGGAGGAGGAGGATCCTGAAAGTGATCTTCCTAGTGAGGACAGCCATGTGTTGCGTACGGATACCCTGGCACACATGGCTGACTTCATGTTAGGATGCCTTTCTCGTGACCCTCGCGTTACACACATTCTGGCCACTACGGATTACTGGGTGTACACACTGCTCGACCCACGGTATAAGGAGAACCTTTCCACTCTCATTCCCGAAGAGGAAAGGGGTTCGAGAGTGATGTTATACCACAGGACCCTGGCGGACAAACTGATGGTAAAATTCCCATCCGACAGCGCTAGTGGCCGAAGGCGCAGTTCCGAGGGCCAGGTAGCAGGGGAGGCGCAGAGATCAGGCAGCATATACAGCACAGGCAGGGGAACACTCTCTAAGGCCTTTGACAGCTTTATGGCTCCCCAGCAAGACTGTGTCACCGCTCCCCAGTCAAGGCTGAGTCAGCGGGAGCACTGTAAAAGGATGGTGAGGGAGTACGTAGCCGATCGCACGACCGTCCTCCGTGACGCCTCTGCCCCCTACAACTACTGGGTGTCGAAGCTGGACACGTGGCCTGAACTCGCACTGTATGCCCTAGAGGAGCTTGCTTGTCCTGCGGCTAGCGTCTTGTCAGAGAGGGTGTTTAGTGCGGCTGGGGGAATCATCACAGATAAGCGTACCCGCCTGTCAACCGACAGTGCCGACAGGCTTACACTCATCAAGATGAACAAAGCCTGGATTTCCCCAGACTTCTCTTCTCCACCAGCGGACAGCAGCGATACCTAAGCAATACGTAGGCTGCACCCGTGGATGGAAGCATCGTTCTCTCTCACCATCAAAAACGGGGACCTTTTTGCTTCATCAATCTGTGTATAATATTCCTCCTCCTCCTCCTGCTCCTCCTCCCGAAACCTGACGTAATCACACCAAACAGGCAATTTTTCTTAGGCCCACAAGGCTCAGTCATATAATTTTTGTAAACAATTTTTTTGTTAATTCACTTTTTATTGAAAAGTTTTTTTTTTTGTACAAACAATTATAATTATACTTAGAACTTGAAGGATCCTCTGCCTTTAAACATTATACATTTGTTTGGTTGTTGGTAGATCTCAATCATTGCCCAAGCTCTTCATGTTATGCTTTAAGGCTTTATTATTTAGCTATAGAGGCCTGATCGAGATCCCCACTGACTGTGATATTTTCAACATCATAAACAGTAAACACGTAAAACGGGGAGGAGGGGACAGCGCCAATGTAAAGCAAGTATCAACAATTGTATTGAGGGAGTTCTCCCTTGTTGCGCAGTCGCCTTCCCCCATTCCGATTGCCTCCACCCCCGCGCCCCCCCCCCCCCCCCGCATCACCTTTTCTCAACGTTTAGGGTGTACACCCTATTTCTCTATGTAGGCGATCCGCGAGACGAGGGCCCCGAGCCAACCGGGGGAATTAACCAGAGCCCCCGTCCCCACTATAGTCATCTTAAGTATTACCAGAGGGGTGCAGCAGGCGGGAAGGCATAACCATAGAGTTTATCATCAAATCAGCAGAGGACCAAATGCTTGGTTGTTTAATTTGATATAATATTAATAAAATAAAATATAAGAGACAGGAGGGGGGGGGGGAGACGGATTGGGGGGTGGGGGGGGCAAGGAAGGTAAGGAAGGGGGCCTATGGGGATTTGAAAGTGATTCCGTCCAAGAATTTGCTTGTGTTAGTGTTGTGATCTGTGTTTCGTATTTGGTAGGGTGATAAGTATGTGTTCTCGTTACATTCATTCTCACTTCCCTCCTCAGTATGTGTATGTCTCTTCTCGTCGCGTTTACCATGGGTTGCGGGTAGCTATAATGTGCTGTAGTCTGCTACATTATATTGTATTATATGGGGGGGGGGCTTATGGATTATAGGATCCTTTTGCTGTGTATTTAGGTATCTGGCGTGGTACTCCGGTTATAATCTATCCAGGGAGACCAAGTTTCAAGAAACTGGGTATATGTTAAATTTGTCCAGCTGAGGATTTCTTCAAACTGATGAATTTGGTTCAATTTCTCTTTCCATGACTTTATGGATGGGGGATCTGTGCTTCCCCAATGCAGGGGAATTAAAGCTTTTGCCGCTGCTATCATGATAGATATTAATTTATCTTTTAGGGGGTTGAATGTCTTATTTGGCCTGCTTAGTATGACCATGTCTGGGCCAAGCTGGATTTCTTTTTTGAAGATTGTTGTTATTTCTCTCTCAATATCCGTCCAAAAGGACTTAATTTTCCTGCAGTCCCACCAAATGTGTAAATATGATCCCGTTTGTTCCTGGCATCTCCAACATTTATCTGACTCCGCCAGTTTATACAAAAATAGCCACTCCGGTGTCTTATACCACCTAGAGAGTAGTTTATAATGATTCTCTTGGAGACGGACACATGGCGAGACCCCGTAAGAAGATTTGAATATTGTCTTAAGTTCCACATCTGTTATTTTTAAGCTTAGTTCTGTTTCCCAGGATGAGATGTATGTCGGTCTAGTTAAGACATTTTGCAATATAAATTTTTTCGTTAGCTGTGATATTTTCCTAGTCTCTTTGCTTTTGTTTTTCATTAATTTTTCGAATTCGGTCCTGGGTCTTGTTGATGGGTGTTCAGTTTTAAAGTTTGAAATGACGACCGAAATATGAGCTATATGGAGATCTTGCATTTTTCTTTGTGGGAAGAGCGTGTTTATTATAGTATGAGGATCTTTGTGTATTATAGTCTGTAGGTCATGGATTGACATATTTTCAAGTATATTCCATAAGTCATCCAAGGTCTCTGGATTTAAGTGTTTAATGCTGTACGGGAGTAGGCTTAGGGGTGCGTTGGGAGATGGTGATGGTGCTAGTGTATGAGAGAGGGAGTCCCAGGTCTCGCAGATGCCTCTTGTAAGAATATTAAAGCCTCTGGAGCGATAGGCTTTTGGGTTGGGAAACCACATATCTTTGAGGAAGTTCTTTCCTTGGTTTAGTTGTACTAATTTTCTTAATTTGTGGCTATTTAGCGGAAACAAAAGTTCTAGCCATCTTTTTAAATTAATAGCCTTGTAGTATTCTAGAATATTCTAGAATATTAGGAAGACCTACCCCACCAAATTGTCTGCTCCTGGACATTAGTGTGTAAGCTAGCCTGGGACGTTTGTACTTCCAGAAGTAGCCCGAAAATAGTGAACTTATTTTCTTAAAGAAGGATTTTGGTATGTGTATTGGTAGCATCTGTAATTTGTAGAGTATCTTAGGGAGAATATATGTTTTAATGAGATTCTTTCTACCAAACCAGGACATGATGGGTAGGTTATACGCGGAGAGAAGGGAGGCCACCTCTTCTAGTAACGGCTCTAGATTGGTGTCATATAGTTTTGTGAGGTTATTTGTAATTTTGATGCCAAGGTAATCTATATGGTGTTCTGACCAGACATATGGGGATATTTTCTTGATCTCTGTGGCTCTGTGTGGGGGTAGAGAGATGTTCAGAAGGACTGATTTGCTTTTGTTTACTTTAAGATTAGAGAAACCGCCATATATGTCTAATAATCTATTCAGTCTGGGGAGGCCTTGCATGGGGTTTGAAATTAAGAAGAGTATGTCGTCAGGGAAGGCTGCTGATTGTATGTATTCTCCTCCAATCTCTAGACCTAGTATTTCTGAGTCTTGTCTAACCGCTTGTAGAAGGATCTCTAATGTGAGAATAAATAATGTGGGGGATAGTGGGCAGCCCTGGCGTGTGCCATTTGCTATATTAAATGGTTGAGACAATATATCATTTACTTTTAATCTCGCATAGGGGTTTGCGTATAGCGAGAAAATAGCGTTAATTAAACCTGGGGGAAGTTGAATTTTCGAATGGTTGCTGCCATTTTTTTATTTTGTTCCTGAAAAATCTTTTCTGGGGGAAACTGGGCTTATCTTTTCTAACCTAGTGATAGTATCGTCTATCTCCTCTGAGTGAATGCAGGGTATCTCCCCAACTTGGGATTTACCTCTCAATCTTCAATCCTGCAGTTTTATTTTCTGTCAGGAAGTGGACTTATTTGTTCTCATTAATTGGTAGAACAGTCCACTTTCCTTCTATTTAAAGAGGGGTGAGTCTCGTTTTCGGGACTTACCGATCTCTTTACAGCTGACTTATTGATCCATAATTGATGGTTCCTGATGAGGCTGCGTTTATCGTAGCGGAAACGCGTCAAACTCAGTTAAGCATTTTTTCAGCAGTTGATGCACTGCACTTTGTGGCCATACATTGGCTTATAAGAACGCCATGTTGAGCCATAACGATTGACGATTGTCAGCTTAAAAATTTTTCTCTTCTTCGACTAGCCGTAAAAAGTGTATCTCATCCCAGCCAAGAGACACAACCACGGCCTGTTGATGAAATCAACAGCATTCATCTTCATTGAATAGCTGTACTATCTGTTCACTATGATGGGAACAATCTAGCTAGTTCCATTGAGCCAAACTTAAATACTCTGTCTCAAGTTGTATACGATATTAAACTTGAGAAGTATCGGGAATTCCTGATTTCCCGATACTCTGTAACTATACACTCTTTTCAAGGGTGGCTCATTGGCTGTTCTTTCCCCAGAAGTTGCTAGGGGTTAGACATTTTAACATTTTTTGTTTGTGTGTCTGTAAGCTAGGACTTTGACTAAACAGAATCCTTTTTATGTAAGACTGTAATTAAAAGTTACGTTTTAGAGTTATCTGAGAACCCTCACTGTGACGAAATAAAGAATTATCCAGGTGTTCCCCCTGCTACTGCGAAACCTTTGATGATAGCAGAGCATGATCCTTCAAGGTCTTCTACTCTGTGTCCAATTTGTTGCAGTTCAGATTTTATGTCTGCTAGTTCCGTCATTATAGGTTGGGTGACCTTGAGGAGAGCTTTCTGAAGGAATGATTTAGAAATTTGGGCTCCCAAGTCGCTTTCCTCCTCCATGTCGCTTTCTAGTTCTGGATCCTGGGACTCATGTTCTGTTATGTTTTGTGTTGATTGCGATCTTGATATGGAGCCAGGTGATTGCGCGCTCTTTTTCTTTAAGAATTTTTGCATGTCTGCTTGGTTTTTTTGTCTCCTTGGTGTGTCTGGTGGATCGCTGCTACGCTCTCTGATGCCTTTCACCATTTTATTCTGTTTACTAGTACGGGCACGTTGAGAATATATTGTTCGCTGAGATGTAGCGTACTGGAGTCAGCGATCTTTATTCTGGTTTGTGCTGTGGGGTGCTCTCCTCCACACGGACTTTCCTCAGTTTGCCATTATTAAATGCAGCTCATCATCACTAGGCGGGTGTCAGCGCCCAGAAAAAATTGTGGTACAGTCAGACTCGGCATGAGAGTCCTAAAGAAAATTATTATAAATTAGAGCTAGGTAATCTAGTTCTGGAAAAATTAGAGCAGCGCTCTTTTAATTTCTTCTACAAGTTGCGGAGCCCACTGAGGATATTAATGCGTACTTAAAGTCTCTTCACTTGAATGTCAGATCAGACTCCCGGCAGGGGAGTCCTAAAAAATTGTTTTTATATTTTAAACAGGACAGTCCAGTTCTAGAAAAAAATTGAGCGTCTCTCTTTCAGCGTCTTCAGCGCAGTTATAGAGCTGGTTAGGAGTATTAATTTGTTCAGGTATCTTGGGCTGCTATACTTCTAATACTTCTAATTATGCTCTTTGGGACTCTTTCTCTCCTCATTAAACTGGTCTGGTTTAACTGTGCAGCATAGAGTTCACTTTAATGAGCTTTACTTCTGCCCCTGTTCATCCAGGCATGAAGAGATGGGTTATAAAAAATTAGGTAGTAATGGGTTCCCTCTCAGAGATATCTCCTCTGTCTCTCCTCAGGAGGCTAAGATGGTGGATAGTTTTAGCGGGAAATCACCCCCTGCAGGGAGGGAGGGGGGACGGGAGGGAAGATTTTAGAGAGTCAGGGGACTCGGTAGCTGGTAGTTTGTGGGATATGAGTTCTGTCCGTTTGCAGAGGGTCCTCTGTCTCACAATGAGGAGGGTCAGCTACAATGTGCTCTGTGGAATCACTCCCAAAGCTCTCTCTTCTATGCTTCCGTCTATCTGAGCAAGATGACTAGGTGGGGGGGGGGGGTGCAAAATGGAGGCCAGAATGGCGGGAAGCCTGGCTTGGGGTGAAAAAGATGGAGGTGCGAGGGGGGGTGGTTATGCAGTTTAGCGAGCTCACAGACCTTCACTCCTGTTCCCACTTCAGGGAGATCTGATGTCCCAGCGCCTCCTCTGCTCTCCGAGAGCCCACCGCTCCTGCTGATCCTCTGCACAGGAGCTGCTTCTCCCGCCTGGGGGGGGGGGGGGCACCGCTGCCTCTTCTGTAGTGCTGGCGGGTGCTCTCGGGACTGTACCTGGTCTCTCCGCAACGGCCCCGATGTCCGGACCCCGCTGGAGGTAAGGTCGCTGTTTCTGGTGCTCTAGAGGTGCCTCTGTGCGGCTCCCTTCTCTCTTCTCCGGTAGCGTAGAACGTGGCTTCTGAGCTCTGCTCGGCCCCGACACGCAGGATCGGCCGAAACTGCTGCAGAACCTCTCAATCTGCTCCTCACCCTGCAGGGATGGTGTTTTTGCTATAGTTCGAGACGCCTGAGGGCTTTAAGATGCCAAAAGATGCGGCAGAAGTCACTTGGCTTAGGAGCCCTGGATCAGTCCGTCCGAACTCGCTGCAGGCTAGGCCACGCCCCCCGTAAACAATTTTTATACGTTTCAATGCTCATTAAAGCGTTGAAACTTTCACCGGAACCAATTTTTATTTTAACTGGGCTGCCTCCGGGCCTAGTTACAAATTAAGCCACATTAACCAAAGCGATTAATGGGTTTCACCTGCCCTCTTGGTTGGACATGGGCAATTTTTCTGAGGTACATTAGTACTGTTGGTACACCAATTTTTTGGGGCCCTCGCCTACAGTGTAATCCAATCAATTTTTTGCCCACCTGCATTAAAGCTGACGTTACATCAGCTGTGCTGGGCACTGCAATGGGATATATTTATGTACCGCCAGTGGGTTCCAGGGAGCCACCCATGCTGTCGGTCCACACGGAGTTGTAACTGCATGTGTCAACTTCTAAAGAACCCCAGTCTGACTGGGGCATGCAGTGTGGGCCGAAGCCCACCTGCATTAAACATGACATTACCTCAGCTGTGATGGGCACTGTAATGGGATATATTTATGTACCGCCGGTGGGTTCCTGGCACCCACCCATGCTGTGGGTCCACACGGACTTCACAATAGGGAGTTGTACCTGCCTGTGTCTATGAATTAAAAACCCCGGTCAGGTTGGGGCATGCAGTGTGGGCCGAAGCCCACCTGCATTTAATCGGATTTTACCTCAGCTGTGATGGGCACTGTAATGGGATACATTAATGTACAGCCGGGGGGTTGCAGGGAGCCACCCATGCTGTCGGTCGACAGGGACTTCACAATAGGGAGTTGTACCTGCCTGTGTCTATGAATTAAAAAGCCCGGTCTGACTGGGGCATGCAGAGACACCTTGACAGAATGAATAGTGTGTGGCACATAGGTTCCCCATTGCTATGCCCACGTGTGCAGCTCCTGATGGCGGTGGCACAGGATTCTATTTCTTATTGCTTCTGTACAGCATTGTGGGCTATCGTCCCGCCCCTTTTAAAGAGGGTCGCTGCCTAGCCGTGCCAACCCTCTGCAGTGTGTGCCTGCGGTTCCTCCTCATGGCAGACGCACTTATAAATAGACATGAGGGTGGTGTGGCATGAGGGCAGCTGAAAGGGGTTGTCCCGCGAAACAAAGTGGGGGTATACACTTCTGTATGGCCATATTAATGCACTTTGTAATGTACATCGTGCATTAATTATGAGCCATACAGAAGTTATCAGAAGTTATTCACTTACCTGCTCCGTTGCTGGCGTCCTCGTCTCCATGGTGCCGTCTAATTTTCAGCGTCTAATCGCCGGATTAGACGCGCTTGCACAGTCCGGTCTTCTTCTTTTCTGAATGGGGCCGCTCGTGCCGGAGAGCGGCTCCTTGCAGCTCCGCCCCGTCACGTGCCGATTCCAGCCAATCAGGAGGCTGGAATCGGCAATGGACCGCACAGAAGCCCTGCGGTCCACCGAGGGTGAAGATCCCGGCGGCCATCTTCACCAGGTAAGTAAGAAGTCACCAGAGCGCGGGGATTCAGGTAAGCACTATCCGGTTTTCTTTTTTAACCCCTGCATCGGGTTTGTCTCGCGCCGAACGGGGGGGCTATTGAAAAAAAACAAAACCCGTTTCGGCGCGGGACAACCCCTTGAAGGCTGGGCAGGGACAGTTTGGTGTGCGCTGTGGACACTGGGTCGTGCGGGGAAGGGGGGGGGGGGGGGTTGGGCAGCATGTAACCCAGAAGAAGTGGCAGCGGAGTGTCATGCAGGCAGTGATTGTGCTTTGTTGGAGGTAGTGTGGTGCTTAGCTAAGGTATGCATAGCTAATGAGGGCTTTTCAGAAGTAAAAGTTGTTGGGAGGGAGGGGGGGGGGCCCACTCTTGCCGGTATTGTGGCTTAATAGTGGGACCTGTGAACTTGAGATGCAGCCCAACATGTAGCCCCTCGCCTGCCCTATCCGTTTCTGTGTCGTTCCCATCACTTTCTTGAATTGCCCAGATTTTCACACATGAAAACCTTAGCGAGCATCGGCGATATACAAAAATGCTCGGGTCGCCCATTGACTTCAATGGGGTTCGTTACTCGAAACGAACCCTCGAGCATCACGATAATTTCGTCTCGAGTAACGAGCACCCGAGCATTTTGGTGCTCGCTCATCTCTAATTAGCACTCATAGGGACCAACTTCAATACCTACAAAGTGTCGAAAACGGCCAGAGAAAAAAAAACATGCAAAACAGGGCAGCTTCAAAATCAAGGAGAGCCAGGTTCACACACAACCTTTGGCACACCAAGAACCAGGCCAAACATTCGGGCACTAAATTGACTCAAAAATCACACCAAAACCCACTGTACTGGAAACATCTGTACAAAGGCTCTGGACTCTCAAAGACTGCCAGCGTCTCTTGCCATTGTAGTCCCACAGAAAAAAACTACTAAGCTCGTATGTCTGCCTTAATGTCCTTAGACACCTGTATATAATATGAGAAAACCGAAACACCCTCGCCAGTGATAAATGCCTACAAGGGGTCAGAAACACTCTCTTTTCTCCTAGATGGTGAGTGAGGAGTCTCAAATGGCCATGCACGCTCCTCTGGGTAATATGCAAATAAGGAAGATGGAATAAAGCCTCTACAGTGCCTCCTAATAGGTGGCACTGTAGAGGTTTTATTCCACCTCCCTTATTTGCAAATGCCTACAAAAACCCTGCCCTGCACACAAATACTAAAGTCATGTAAAGATTATATCTGCCAAATCTCTTGGTGACTAAAAAGCTGTCAAGTTCATCTTGCAGCTTAGCCAGTTTCACAACAGGAAGATGAAAAACCATCTCGACGGAGTCAATTTTGATACCCAAACAGGGTAACACCATTAATGAGCCTTCTGTTTTACGTGCTGAAAAAGAAAATGTATCCGTAACAAAGTGAAGAGCAATGTGTGATTGTTCTCAGTGAGAGAAACCAAGTCATCCTGTAGATATGATAGCTTTTATTGGCTAACAAACATACATGATGTTATAGCGAGCTTTCAGGATATCTCGCCCCCTTCGTCAGGCTAATGAATGAAACCAGTCTGGATGGCACATAATTATAACATACAGATGCAGAGGGGGGGTGGGCACAGCCCTCTTGATCTAAATAAATGTTATACACAGAAATGTGAGTCTTAAAAAAAACAGGAGACAGTCTGAGCAGAGAGATAAGCACTAAATCAGTTCACTGAGCTGAGGAGACAGTTTTATGGTGTCTGTTATCTCTAATGCACACATAAGGAGATAGAAGAAGATAAAAATACTAACTCAACAGCACCACCTATTGGATCTCATCCTGGCTCTCAGTTTTTATTCTGTTTCCCTGACATAAAGCCCCCCAACACACAGCAGGACTATAAGATCCCTGGGACATTCACATGTTCCATATCCAATGTTGTGTACCTGTTTCGGTGCAGTAAGTTTCTGGTTGGGAGGCTTTATGTCGGGGAAACAGAACAAAAACTGAGAGCCAGGAAGAGATCTCATCGCCATTCAATTGGAGAGGAAAAAATGAAAATACCCATGGCAAAACATTTTTGGGTCATGGACACAGCATAAAGCAGATGAGAGTTATCATACTGAGGGGCAACTTCAAGTCATAGCATGACAGAAGAATTTGGGAGTATAAGTTTCACACCCTCAAGAATGAAATGAACCTCAGCCCGGGATTGTTGCATAAGTGGGGAATATGAAAGGTCTGAAGGAGGTCAAGCCGGATGTCCTCTTCCCAATCAGTTTTTGTTTTTCTCATAAAAATTCAGAAATTGATTGTAAGAATGCTTCCATCCAATAGGTGGTGCTGTTGAGGTAGTATTTATATCTTCTTATGTGTGCATAATAATAATCTTTATTTGTATAGCGCCAACTTATTCCGCAGCGTTTTAGGCATGGATAAATGCAAAACAATACAACAATTACAATGTGAGGTACATTGGGTTTGACACAAATGGATTGAGGGTGGTACAGGATGTGCAAGGGTTGGGGATGGGGGGGTAGGAGCAAGGCATGGAGAATACAGGCAGTAGGAAATTTCATGTGCAGATCATTTATTAGAAGGCAAACAGGGTGGGGCACCATAGGGAGGGGCGAGGGACTAGGTCAGGAGATTTGGTATGCTTCCCTGAAGAGGTGCGTTTTTAAGGCACGTCTAAAATTTCGTGCATCGGGAATTGTCCGGATGCCTTGGGGTAGAGCATTCCAGAGGATGGGTGCTGCTCTGGTGAAGTCCTGTAGGCGAGCATGAGAGGTTCGTATTAAAGGGGTGTTTAGTCTTAGTGTGTTAGCCGATCGGAGTGAGCACGCTGGGTGGTATACTGACAGTAGGGAGGCGATGTATGGTGGCGCAGCGCCATGCAGAGCTTTGTGAGTGAGGTAGAGGAGTTTAAATTTAGTTCTGCAGTGGATGGGCAGCCAATGCAGCGACTGGCATAATGCAGAGGCGTCTGAATAACGACTGGATAGAAAAATGAGCCTAGCTGCCGCATTTAGTATAGATTGGAGTGGAGCGAGTCTGATGCGGGGGAGGCCAATGAGTAGCGAGTTGCAGTAGTCAAGCCGAGAGTGGATGAGGGCGACCACGAGCGTCTTTAGTGTGTTCTTGGTTACAAACGGACGTATTTTAGCAATATTTCTGAGGTGCATGTGGCATGTTTGGGTCAGAGATTGGATATGGGGGGCAAAGGAGAGGTCAGAGTCCAGTGTGACCCCAAGGCATCGGGCATGCCTGCCGTCTGGGGGTTATGATGGTGCCAGACACTGGAATGGAGATGTTGAGGGGAGGTCGGTTAGAAGGTGGAAAGACAAGGAGGTCAGTTTTAGAGAGGTTTAGTTTGAGAAAAAAGGAGGACATAGTGTTAGAGACAGCGGACAGACAGTCAGTGATATTTTGGAGGAATGGTCCAGAGATCTCATGAGAGGAGGTGTATAGTTGGGTGTCGTCAGCGTAGAGATGGTATCGGAGGCCAAATTTGTGGATAGTTTGTCCAATTGGGGCAGTATAGATAGAGAAGAGAAGGGGACCAAGGACCGAGCCCTGGGGACCCCAACAGCGAGAGGAAGTGGAGCAGAGATAGAACCAGCAAAGGAAACACTGAAAGAGCAGTCAGAGAGGTAGGAGGAGAACCAGGAGAGAGCAGTGTCCTTTAGACCAATAGAATGGAGCATAGTGAGAAGGAGGTCATGGTCAACAGTGTCAAATGCAGCAGACAGGTCAAGGAGGATTAGTAGGGAGTAATCACCTCTCGACTTTGCAGTCATCAGGTCATTTGTTACTTTTGTAAGGGCAGTTTCGGTCGAGTGTAGAGAGCAGAAACCAGACTGGAGGGGGTCAAGGAGTGAGTTGTCAGAGAGAAAGCGTGTAAGGCAGGAGTAGACCAGGCGTTCCAGTAATTTGGAGATAAAGGGGAGGTTTGAGACGGGTCGGTAGTTGGCAGCATCAGTTGGGTCCAGGGTTGGTTTTTTAAGCAGAGGGGATATGATGGAGTGTTTAAATTAGGAGGGGAAAGTGCCAGAGGTTAGGGAGAGGTTGCAGATTGTGGTGAGGTGAGTAATGAGAGCTGGGGAAAGGGCCCGGAGGAGGGGAGAGGGTCGCTAGCGCAGGTGGTGGGGCGGGCAGCAGAAAGGAGCCTGGAGACTTCTTCCTCTGTCGTTGGTTCTAGCGTAGATAGTGAGTAGGTGCTGGGTGCAGTGCTGATGATACTGGGATCAGGGCTGACCATGCAGCTTTCAGAGATTTCTTTTCGAATGTGGTTGATTTTTTTCTTTGAAATAGACAGCTAGTTCTCCAGCAGTCAGGTCTGTCGCAGGGGCCTGTTCCTTGGGGCTGAGGAGGGAGTGAAAGGTCTCAAAGAGTTGTTTAGGGTTGTGGGATAGTGAGGAGACAAGGGAGGTGAAATAAACTTGTTTGGCATGGTGAAGGGCTAGGTTATAAGTTTTAAGCATGAATTTGAAGTGGAGGAAGTCTGCCGGCAGCTTTGACTTTCTCCACAGCGGCTCGGCACACCTAGAGCACTGCTGGATGAAGCGTGTTTGGGATGTGAGCCAGGGTTGCCGTGGTCTGCGTTTGACGGCTCGAGTCACGGGTGGTGCCACTTCATCCAGGGCATGGCTAAGGGTGGTGTGGTAGTATTCAGCTGCCAGGTTAGAGCAGGGGAGGAGAGAGATAGGGGATAGGGAGGACTGAATAGTTTCGGCAAACTGTTTCGTGCAGACGGACTGGAGGTTCCTAAAGTTGCGATAGATAGGAGGGTCAGGGGAGATGCTAGGGGGCCTGATGGAGAAAGAGAGGAGGTTGTGATCTGAGAGTGGAAGGGGGGAGTTAGTAAAGTAGATAACAGACATCATAAAACTGTCGCATTCCTTAGCTCTGTGGACTGATTTAGTGCTTATCTCTCTGCTCAGACTGTCTTGTGTTTTTTTAAGTCTCAAATTTCTGTGTATGAACATTTATTTAGATCAGGAGGAATGTGCTCCCCCCCCCCCCCTCTGCATCTGTGTGTTGTAATTATGTGCCATCCAAACTAGTTTCATTCATTAGCCTGACAATGCGGGCGAGATATCCTGAAAGCTCGCTGTAACACCATGCATGTTTGTTAGCCATTTAAAGGTCTCATATCTACAAGATTGCTTGGTTTCTGTCACTGAGAGCAATCACACATTGCTCTACTGGCGACACCAGACCATACCATTTTTTCATAAAACGAAGAGTCCAACAGAAAATGAAACTGTTGGGAATTCCTGAGACCCAGAAAGAGAAAAGCATCCAAGTAATGGGTCATCATGTTAGATGACATCTCACAACGCATCGCCCACTGTAAAAAAGAGCTGAAAACCTCAAAATAAATACATGAAGTCATGCAGCCCATGTGCAGGCAAATGGCAAAATAAAAGAAGCCATCCAATGACAACCAGGGAGGTGGAAACAATCGGCATGAACAGGTTGAAACGCTGACTCAATATCTGACCGGACCAGCTGAATCGCACGATCAAAGGACACACAGTCGACTGAGACTATGTCCTTGTGGGTGAGACAAATGATTGCTGGGCCGATATTTACCCGATTCTGATTTGGGAACAGTACTGAGTAGGCACAGATTTGGAAATGGCAAGAGTCAGAGGAGCCCGTCATACAACCCAACTCCAGAGGAGCCCGTCATACAACCCAACTCCAGAGGAGCCCGCCATACAACCCAACTCCAGAGGAGCCCGCCATACAACCCAACTCCAGAGGAGCCCGTCATACAACCCAACTCCAGAGGAGCCCGTCATACAACCCAACTCCAGAGGAGCCCGCCATACAACCCAACTCCAGAGGAGCCCGCCATACAACCCAACTCCAGAGGAGCCCGCCATACAACCCAACTCCAGAGGAGCCCGCCATACAACCCAACTCCAGAGGAGCCCGCCATACAACCCAACTCCAGAGGAGCCCGTCATACAACCCAACTCCAGAGGAGCCCGTCATACAACCCAACTCCAGAGGAGCCCGTCATACAACCCAACTCCAGAGGAGCCCGTCATACAACCCAACTCCAGAGGAGCCCGTCATACAACCCAACTCCACCTCCTTACAGATTTTTTTCTTGAGTGATTTCTGGAAAAGCCCAAAGCGATTTTAAAGTTCTAGAAAAGCAAGGAGTGGAATGGTAAACAAATGGAATAAAATGCAAAAAGAACAAGCCTTCCGAAGTAGGGCAGCGCTGCCTTCTCAGGTTACTGGTTGGGCTGTGGTGTAGGAGGTGGCTGATGAGGTGCTCTGAAGCGACTCTGTCATGTGCGACACAGACACAATGGCCTCTCCGCGCCGTTAGTGCTATTTTATTTATTAGTAATTTATGACGCAGCGCTGCATTAACACAAGAATGTTAATTGTGATGCAATTAAGAAATCCCAAGAACCAAGGTTTAAGAAAACAAAACGTAATAACTTACTTTTCCATTTCTTTGTTGATGTCAGTAGTGATCATACATCAGTGGACGCACACAAGGCTTTCAGTAAAAGTGGTCAGTCTCTTTACATGTCAGGAGTATCATAAATGAATAATGTACATAAGATCCTTCAGGTTACAGATGGAGATGACGCTCTGGGTAACATACGGCAGTGCTGGTAGTTTTCCTTCGGCCAGTTAAATGGCTCTTCAGCGGCGTGACGCTCCTCTCTACTGGTGGTCTGTAGGGGCTGTCCTGAGCCCGCTCACCTTGTGTGCCCTCACACATCAACTGGTCCCAACACCCCCTAACAGTCTGGTCAGACGCTTCTCTCTACTGGTGGTCTGTAAGGGGGTCCTGAGCCCGCTCACCTTGTGTGCCCTCACACATCCACTGGTCCCAACACCCCCTAACAGTCTGATCAGATGCTCCTCACTACTGGTGGTCTGTCGGGGGGTCCTTAGCCCAGTCACCTTGTGTGCCCTCAACATCCACTGGTCCTATCACCTCCTAACAGTCTGGTCAGACACTTCTCTCTGCTGGTGGTCTGTAGCAGGTACTGAGCCTGGTCACCTTGTGTGCCCTCACACATACACTGGGCCCAGCACCTCCTAACAGTCTGGTTAGATGGTCCTCTCTATTGGTGGTCTGTAGGGGGTCCTGAGCCCAGTCAGCTTGTGTACCCTCACACATCCACTCGTCCCAACACCCCCTAACAGTCTGATCAGATGCTTCTCTCTACTGGTGGTCTGTAGGGAGCATCCTATCATCGAATGGTAGAGTTCTAAGTGACCTCCAGGGTCATCTGGTCCCACCCCATACTCATTGCAGGATTCACTAAATCATCCCAGACAGATGTCTGTCCAGCATTTGTTTGAACACTTCCTTTAAAGTAGAACACCCATAGTAACCCCCACAATTACTGTGTGCGCTCACACATCCACTGGTCCCAAGATCTCCTAGCAGTCTGGTCAGACGCCCCTCTCTACTGGTGGTCTGTAGGGGGCGTCCTGAGCCCGGTCACCTTGTGTGCCCTCACACATACACTGGTCCCAGCACCTCCTAACATTCTGGTCAGACTCTCCCCTCTACTGGTGGTCTATAGGGGGTGTCCTGAGCCCGGTCACCTTGTGTGCCCCCATCCACTGGTCCCAACACCCCCTAACAGTCTGGTCAGACGCTTCTCTCTACTGGTGGTCTATAGGGGGTGTCCTGAGCCTGGTCACCTTGTGTGCCCCCATCCACTGGTCCAACACCTCCTAACAGCCTGGTCAGAACGGCCGGTGGGGGACAATTCATCAATACGACCATCCAGCTTCTCACATCCCAATAATGCGCCCCTCTCAGACTCTGGTAACGGGTGAAATCTCTTTTTTGCGTCATAGAGGCGTCTAGTGGTCAACAAGCTCTACACAAGCGGAAGAAGAGGCCACTACACACAAGGAGCCTCCGAGAGGTACTTAAAGGGCAAGGGGGGAACCACTTTTAGGGCCTCCGGTGACAAGACGGTTCATCTAATCACCACAACTCTCATCATTTACAGATCTGCCTGAGATGGAACTGCAAGATGGATTTTACAGCAGAACGACAAAAAGCATATTTGATGCACTTCACAGGAGCCCTAACTTTACTTAGACCGACATATGAAACAGCGGTGTAAGTAAATACGCCCCAGTGTGTCAGAACACTGCTTCATGGTGCAGAAAGAACAAAGCATCCAATCCTATTCTCCAGGTCTACCACCTCTTAAAGCAGTATTTAATAAGCTCAAAGCCTTCGATAAAGAAAAACACACGAGGTGAATTGGAAATACAAACTATACAAACTGCATAGCTTCCATCTCCTGGCATCAGTGATTTCTCTTGACACCTTGTGGTCAAAACTGAGCATTACAAGCATTAATAAAAACAACCCCCCCCCCCCAAAATGGCGGAAGTACATTTTTTCCGATTCACTCTACTCAGTATTTTTTTAAAGTTTTCCAGTACATTACCTAGTAAGATTGAGAAGTACAACTGGTCAATAAACAACCATCAGACAGCGACGCTGATGGATAAATCGAAGAGTTAAGATTATTTCAAAATGAGGAGGAAAAGAAGGAAATGAAAGTTTAGGGGGTTGAAATGGAATTAAGGGGTTAATCATTGGTGTCACATGAACAAGTATGTCATTATTTTCCTTGCTATGTTATATATTGTGTTCTCTGCATTGTTATGCCTCCCTTCAGGCTCCCCTATGTTATCCTATGGATTAGTGTATTTACATGTATTGTCATTTGTCGCGTTCCGTTTATTCCGCTTGTTCACATCATGGATGAAATAATGCCGCCAGCTGCACTATTTTCTTCTTTTAATTCTGGCAAATGCCAAACTTCTGGCCAGAAATTGCATTCTAATAAACTATGGCGCCGTTCGGATCTGTTTGGCCAGAGGGTGGAGTCAGTATTAGTGTATTTTGACACCACCAGGCACTGCTGGTGGAGTCAAGATTGACAGGGGGTGACGCCCCCTGAACGTGATTGGCTGCACGGCTGCTTGCCCTGTAGGTCCTGGAAGGACACTAAAGGATTGGCAGCAGCGGAGCGCAGAGCAGGGGGAGCCAACATAATGGAGCCCTGAGGCGGTGGAAGACAGCACAAAGGTTTTAGGATGGCTAGCGGGAGGCAGCACAGACCGGCCGGCCACCTGCCTGTAACGGCGGCGAAGCGCATCCTGCGGCCGCAGAAATGGGGACCAGAGAGCGGGGGAGCTGACCTTATGGAGCCCTGAGGCGGCGGTCTGCACGGAGGTGACAGTCGGATGCCGGAACACAGCGGACAGATGGCGGGTGGCTGTCCCGGCGGTGTAGCACATGCGCAGCCTGCTGCAAAAGAATAGGGAAAAAAAATACAGTTCTGTATTTGAGGGATGAAGATTCTACAGCTGCCACCACCACCCCAGGTGCCAAGATATTCTCGGGAATCATAGTCTCACTTTCCGGCGCCCCGAAACTCCGTGACAGGGCGTCCGCCTTCACGTTCTTTTCTAAAATACACAACGCGTTTCAGCCGGACGGCCTTTTGAAATGCACAACGCGTTTCAGCCGGACGGCCTTTTGAAAAAGGCCGTCCGGCTGAAACGCGTTGTGTATTTTATCCCTGCACATATTAAAACTATGAAAATATCTCCTTGCCGTGGATATTCATCATCCTGTGATAAGTTAACCTGGGCTATAGGCGCCTCTAACAAGTAAGTTCCATAATTCTTTCCATCTATTCATCTTCTGCACATAGCAAGGTGTGAGCGCTGAGGACTTTTTCTTTTCTCTTGCATTTGAATTTTGTCTCCCTCACTACGTGATCGGAGTTCCCTCTGGCTGCTCTCTCATGTATTATGTGAGATCTGCTTGCAAGCACCTGCAACCCTTGATTCCATCTGAGAGGATTGAACTCTCAGACCCTAGAAATTGGATTTGCCTGGCAGCTGCATCCTTTAGTATCCTTTCAGTGAGCGCTCGTCTCTATATACAGTATATCTTGCAAATTCTTGTGATCGGTATACATGGTAATTGGGTGTCTAGCACCCTCAAGATGGTGTTGCCACTCTTCCAGAGCCCATTTGATTGCCAGTAACTCACGGTTACCCACGTCGTAGTTGCGTTCTGCTGAACTAAACTTCCGCAAAAAAAAAACGCACATGGACAATACCCAGAACTCCCACTGACTTCCTGAGACAATACTGCCCCCACTTCAGACGCATCGACTTCAATGAAGAACGGTCGCCGCGCTTCCGGCTGTATTAGCACCGGGGCAGTCGTAAACGCTCTTTTTAGACGACTAAAAGCCTCTAGGGCCGCAGGCAACCATTTTACCAATTATGCCCCCTTCTTAGTCGGATCCATCAAGGGTTGAGTGATAACCGAGTAATTCTTAATGAATTTACGGTAAAAATTTGCGAAACCCAAAAACCTCTGGAGAGCCTTAAGGTTATCTGACCCATTGGGAGATTGCTGCTACTTTGTCAGACTCCATCTGAATCTCCATGGGTGAAATCACATAAACAAGGAAGGATACTTGTTTAGAACCAAATGTACATTTCTCCAACTTGACAAAAAGTTGATACTCGTGCAAACGGGTCAGAACCAACCTCAGGTGCCGCACATGTAAATCCCAGTCAGGAGAATACACCAGAATGTCATCAAGATATATGACCAGAAATACCCCCAGTAAGTCGTGGAAGACCATGTTCATAAAACCCTAAAACACAGAGGGGGCGTTACAGAGTCCGAAGGGCATGACCAGACATTCAAAATGTCCTAATGGGGTGTTGAAAGCAATCTTCCATTCATCTCCCTCTCGAATGCGAATTAAATTGTAGGCCCCCCTTAAGTCCAGTTTGGAAAACCAGTGGGCCCCTACCACCTGATTCCACTAGTCCGGAATCAGAGGCAGGGAGCACTGGTTCTTCACTGTGATTTTATTCAAGGCCCGATAATCCACACAAGGCCTTAATGTCCCATCCTTCTTCTCTACAAAGAAGAGACCTGCCCCGGCAGGGGACCTGGATGGCCGGATATGTAGCTTGGCCAGAGACTCCGAGATATAGGACTTAAGGGCTTGGTGCTCACGCCCCAACAAATTGAAAATGGCTCCCTTAGGGATAGGACTGTCGGGAATCAGATCAATACCACAGTCCCACTATGGGGAGGCAAAGTCTCAGACAATTTTTTGGAGAATACGTCCTCAAAATCCGACAAATACTCCTGGACCAGTACAGTATCTGCTGAGCACATGGCTATAGTAGCTAAGTGACTATGACAGGACGACCCCCAATGTGTCAATTCCCGGTTGGACCAATCAAATTGGGGATTGCGCAGTGCCAACCAGTGCATACCAAGCACTACATCAACAGACATCCTTTCCATTACCAAGAACAACAGATTACCAGAATGGAGAACACCCACAGTGAACTGTAGAATGCGAGTCCTCCATTGGACACCACCTGCGGAGAGAGGGGTCAAATCAATGCTGATGAAGCATATGGGGGGCTTCAGCATGGAAATTGTGGGGGGCTGGGTGTTGTGGGGGAACTGGGTGTTGTGGAGGACTGGGTGTTGTGGGGGGACTGGATATTGTGGGGGACTGGGTGTTGTTGGGGGACTGGATATTGTGGGGGGCTGGGTGTTGTAAGGGGACTGGGTGTTGTAGGGGGACAGGGTGTTGTGGGGTACTGGGTGTTGTGGGGGGACTGGGTGGTGTAGGGGGACTGGGTGTTGTTGGGGGACTGGATATTGTGGGGGACTGGGTGGTGTAGGGGGACTGGGTGTTGTAGGGGGACAGGGTGTTGTGGGGTACTGGGTGTTGTGGGGGGACTGGGTGGTGTAGGGGGACTGGGTGTTGTTGGGGGACTGGATATTGTGGGGGACTGGGTGGTGTAGGGGGACTGGGTGTTGTAGGGGGACAGGGTGTTGTGGGGTACTGGGTGTTGTGGGGGGACTGGGTGGTGTAGGGGGACTGGGTGTTGCCAGGGGTGGGGACTGGTTGGGGTCAGGGCTTAGAAAAATCACCGCAGCATACAAAGTGGAGGTAATATGACACAGATGCTGCCAGGTAGAAGTGAACATCTGCCCGAGCTGCAAGGTTCTATTGGTTGGGGGTTTGAGCCATTCAGTTGCTGTTACCAGCTGACTCCCAAAACCACCCATAGCAGGGCAAGAGGTGAAGTAAACACTAATTTGGCAGGAAAGCTCTCAAAAGGGGTCAAAAGGGCTAATGATTAAAATCCCATGCATTTTGTATGGTGTTTCCATATGTTTGTCCACCTCTGTGTATATATTTATATGTTGTCTGTTCTTTATGCACGGCCAAACAACTGGACCAATCTGTGCTAAATCTGCCACATAGGTAAACCTGGTGCATCGGAAGGTTTCAGCTCTATAGGTCTCTAGGACCTCGTGTTCATACTATATTCACAAATTTGCAATGGAACCCGACTCTGGCATGCCTCATGTGATTGGAGCTACAATACTGATTGGCTGCTCTCAGAATGAAGATGTCTTTATTCCTTGGACCCCTCTAATCCACAATGACAAGCAGTCATAATTGCACTTGAAGTGACTACAGTTTCAATGACAATTAACAAGGCACAAGACCGGTCTCTGAAAACAAGTACCAACAACCTGCTTCTCCCACAGACGGCTGTATGGTACCCGCTCTAGAGTTGGCTCAGGCAGAGGCCTTAACATACCGGCACCAGAGAACGGGACAGCCAATGTAGTCTGAGAGTGCCGTCTTAGATTCCTAAGAAATTAGAGTGTTTTATGCCATTTCATTACTAATGTTATACAATTATCAAAATTGTTGAACTGTTTAACCCCTTAAGGACCAAGCAGTGTAAATTTACGCCAATTGGTCCTGGGCTTTAATCCCAAGGACCCGGAAGAGAAGGGAAAAGCGATTTTTAACTGCTTCTGCCTTCCCCTTTCCAGGCTACATAGCGCTCATTGAGTGGTATGTATTAAAGAGAGAAAGCGGAAATAATACTTCCACTACACGGGCCGGCGATTACATGACCACCGGGTGCCTCCCTGTTACAGCAGAGCTGCAGGGTCGGGGGAGACCCTCATCAGCTGTTAGTGACTATTGTCACTACAGCAGGTTGTTTTTTTTTTCTTGTGAATGGGGCTCCTATGGATGCCCCAGCTACAGTGGAAAGGTGTGATATAAAAAAAAGACAATGTGAACGACCCCCAGAGGTCTTATATGACATCATGGTGGACATAGATGGTGTTGAAAAAAAATAGGGCAGTAAAACCACCAGATGGGTAAAGTCCCTAAAAGTGTCTGGTCCTTTAGGGGTTCGTTGTTTTGTTTTCTGTGTACATAAGTCTCTTCTTGCCCCTTGACTTCATCCGGGGTTTGTGGATTATTGTTGAACACTTTCTGCTTTACATTTCACCACAGATAAAATTAGCATGTTGACAAGTCCGGGGAACGTGGCGGCCTTAACCCCTCGCTCAGAGTATGCTCTGTTGGTTCATGAACCCGTGCCATGAATTGTCCCATCTTGTTGGGGAGGCAGGACATTCTTACTTCTGGCGTTACTTGGGAGCAAAACTGTTCGAACACAACCAGATAAACTGCAATATTCACTGTTGACTTGAAGATAATTGGGCCCAATATTCATGTTCCTGACACTGCGCACCAAACACCAATTTTCTGGTCATGCAGACTTGGTGAGTCTGGTGGGGATTTTAAGTAGACCAGTACCTCATATTCTGCGAATCCACGTGACCTTATAAAACAAAGCTCGCTTCCTGCCGATGACTGGTGGATGACTTTATTGGGTTCTGCAGTTTATCAGTCTTCATTTAGGTTATTTTACCCATTATTGTTCTGATCTCTTCCCTTCATACACGTCTGTAAACCATGAGACCTCGATGGCTCCAATAAATGGTTAAATATTGCCCTTCCGCAGTAAGTTTCACTTTCCTCATCTAATTTCTTCAGTTTTGGTTCCCTTTGCTGACATCTGAGGGAATGGATGCCAATGACTTCGAGCTTGCCGGCTGACATGCAGACCTCACTGGGCGGTCGCATGTTGGGGAATCCCTCTTCTTGGTCAGGAGACTTTAACCATATATGAGGATAAAGGGCCCAAGTCCACAAACTCATTTAGTAGTTACTAGAACTCAAGTTGCAGTGTCTGGACCAGTTCTGTATGAAGTCATGCTGGGGCTGGTGGTGGGTTTAGTGCTTCCGGTTGTAATTAGAGACCTGCGGGGCTCCATCTACTCACAAAGTGGCCTCAGGCCATGTGGGAGACTATTTGTAAGCAGCAGATGCCACGTAGCTCCATGTTCATACTAAAAAAAACTTGCAGGTCAAGTAAAATGTTGTATGGCGGTCTGCCAGGGCAATGGCATTGCTGGAGCCTGTACCTGGAACCACAATAATAATGATATATTAATATTACCCACAAACCAAAGGATTGCTGAACCCCAGGTTCAAAGCCAAAGGCTGAACAAGGACGATGAACACCCCTGGAGGTGCAGCTATGCTTTCTGTCACCTGGGACAAGTTTGCTGCTGTATCACTCTATATTATGGCTGGCAGTGCCTCTCCTCACCTCCCTTCCTCATCAACAGCCATTAAGAGTATTTTGGGGGTGAGCTGAACTTTTGCATCTGTAGTGACCCGAAAGGGTTCTACAGAATAGTCAAAGAGAGTTAATTAGTTCTTGGGATCTCACTATGAGCCTCTATGGGACATAGAAGGTGCTCCACCTGAGATAAAAGCTGTTATTCCTGAAATAGCTACTCCAGCAACAGCTTACTGATTGGTGCTTTAGTTGCAGCTTACTGATTGGTGCTTTGGTTGCTTAGCAACGCCAAAGCCCGCATGGGGAAAAAAATGTAAGTGTGTGTACGTTGTCAGTTGGAGATTGGGAGCAGAAGAGGGCAGATGCAAAGACCAGATCAGCAGATATAGTGCGGTGAGACAGCGAGTGTGTCATCAGAAGAGATAGAGGGAGGAAGAATGGAGAGTAGTGGAGATTCTCCTCCATTGTGGGTAAGGAAATCGGAGCCAGTCAGAAAGAGAGGTCATTATAATAGTGAGTGTTACCTCCTCTTGTGCAGTTAACTAATAGTGGGATATAATCTACCTTGCATAAGCCCCTCCAGCCTGTCGGTGACAACCCAGGACAAAGTAAAAGGTAAATATTTATTGTATCCAAGTAACCTTCACCCTAAGAGAAGTAAGAGATCTGACTCTGTCAATGTGGATACAATGTCACTGTTGTTATCATTGCTCCCACATCCACAAGAGTGAACTGTCTCCATGATCTGACATTATATAGTAAACTGCCATCCAATTGGACTGTTCTCGTTATTTCATTATCATAATTAAGGTGTTTCTCATATAAAGGCACTGGCGTCACATACAGATATTAGCAGTCAGTACTTAAACTACGCAGAGACTCTTTCCTAACGCCTGCTTCGCGAGTCGCCATATCTGTCAGAGTAGCTGCCAATGTGACCAAGTGTAAACTGACACCACCCACACGAGGTACCTCTGGCTCGCTGCACATCCAGCCTATGAGCTTTTTTTAGCTAGGCCCCTGCTGTATCTCCTGTCGCTCCCGCTCTGCTGATGTCCAGTCCCCGCCTGTTTTCCTCTTCCTGCTCTACCAGTAATGATGTCTGGACACAGGGACATGTGTCCATGGCAGCTGAAGTAATTCACAGGTCCCTGATAACTCTCACCTCCTGTGGTAACCTGTTCCACTCATTGATCACTCTCATTATCTAATATATAATCTGTGTCTCCTCCCTTTCAGTTTCATCCCATTGCTTCTAGTCTTTCCTTGTGCAGATGAGAATAGGGCTGATCCCTCTGCACTGTGACAGCCCTTCAGATATTTGTAGACAGCTATTAAGTCTCCTCTCAGCCTTCTCTTCTGCTAAACCTTCCCAGATCCTTTTAACCGTTCCTCATAGGACATGATTTGCAGACCGCTCACCATCTTGGTAAATCTTCTCTGAACTTGCTCCAGTTTGTCTATGTCTTTTTTAAAGTTGGGTGCGAACTGGACCCAGTATTCCAGATGAGGTCTGACTAAGGAAGAGTAGAGGGGGATGATGACCTCCCGTGATCTAGACTCTATGCTTCCTTAAAGGGGTTTTCCACTGAAATATCAGTGATGACATATCCTTACGATAGGTCATCAATAGTTGATCCTCTGGGGTCCACTGCTCGGGACCCCCGACCGATCAGCTGAGCAGATGCATGCTGTCAGCGCTGCAATAACAGAGGTTGGAGTGGACGCCTCTGCACTGACCTCTCTCGTGGCTGGCACTTGTAACTGCAGGCGCCGCTTGCGTTTATTTCAATGTTGATTACAAGCACCGGCCACTACATGGAGGTCAGCTCAGAGGCTTGCGCTCTGACTTCTTTTATTGCGGCGCTGACAGCATGCATCCACAGAGCTGATCGGTTGGGGTCCTTCCTGAGCGTCGGACCCCTGGCCGATCAATTATTGATGACCTATCATCACTAAATACATACAAAGTGGCCTATCTGGGACTACCAGGGCTGGAGAAATAAGCCAGTGATGTATAGCTAGGAAGCCTTATTGCTATTGTTGGAGAAGAACATATGCAGTCTCATTTTCTAGCAGCAATTAAACCCATGTCTACTACATATAGGCTTTATAATACTGACCCCGAACTAGTGGACTGTAGCACCACCTAGTGCTGGAAAACGATACATTCAGCATATTACTAGACTGATTCCCTTGCAGAGCATTTCCACAGTTTAACTTCAACTGGCAAGATAGAAAAAGTTCTATGCCCTCAAATACGATTACATGGGAGGCCCATAAGGCTGTATTAAGAGGCTTATTTACTGAACTGGGCGCAAGGAAGAAAAAGGAAAAAGAGAGAGAAGTAACATCTCCCATTGAGCAGATTAAGCTTATAGAATCCAGTAATAAGAAAGCTTTCTCATCACAACATGAAAAACAGCTGTTTAACCTGCGCATTAAATTAAAAGGGCTTCTCAATCAAAAATGGGAAAAGCACCTCTTCTTTGCAACATATAAACCCTATGCTTTCTCTGATAAACGCGGTAAAAAGCTCGGAGCTCTAATTAAACCACAGAAGGCTAAAGCATTTATCACCAGCATTAAAGATAAAAATGATAAAATACACCGGAAAATCTCAGACATCTCCAAAACATAGAGTCCTCAACAGTCAAACATCAAAAAATCCACGACTTTTTGGACTAATCTCCATAATCTAGCATACCCACAAGCCAATTACAACTCCCCTCAGGAAGTGGAGGAAAGTATGCAGACACCCGAATGGGAAACGTCCAGGTCCTGATGGCTTTGGGTCTCTATATTTTAAAACCTTTAAAGAGACTCTTTCTCTTCATCTTGTACATTATTTCAACTCAATTAGCACTGGAATTACTTTTCAAAAAGAAGTGTTGACAGCTCATAAAGCCTTAATCCCCAAAGAGGGAAAGCATGCCACCTTATGCAGTAGCTATAGGCCCATATCCTAAATCAGCAATGATGTGAAATTATACGCTAAGATCGTAGCCAACTGAATAAAAGTAGTTCTGCCTGGTTTAATCAACCTGGAGCAAGTGGGCTTCATACCGAATAGGATAAGGCTTCCAAATTACTCAATCTGATACACATAGCCCAGCATAACAAATCTCCACTAGCCCTTCTCACCACTGACGCCATGAAGGCCTTTGATAGGGTTGATTGGTCGTTCCTCAAAATGTCGCTTCAAAAATGTGTTTTCCCAGAAATATGTATAGATAAGATTATGGCCCCTTACTCCCTCCCCCCGGCTAGAATCAAAATAAATTCCGGATTTCCCGACACAGTCCAATGGAACTAGACCGGGATGCCCCCCGTCCACTTCATTATTAGTTCTAACTATGGAGACACACCTGGAAAAAAATCAGACATAGTAACACAAATCCGCCTCCTATGCAGACAATATACTGTTTTTCCTCACAGATCCTAAAACCTCAATCCCTCCCATTCTTCCAGAGTTTAAGAATTTTGGTCAAATATCTAATTTTAAGTTAAACTTCTTGAAATCAGAATTGTTGAACATAAATATACAGTGCCCGATTCATGGACAGAAATATTAAAAACCTCATCATTTAATAACACCAGTAAAGAAATGACTTACCTAGGGACATGAATATCCCAGAATCTCACAGATCTTTACAATCTAAATTTTGTGCCTTTACCTGGGAAGATTGAAAAAGATCTGGTCTCATGGAGCCGCCTGCCATCTCCTGGTTCGGCAGGAAGAACCTAATCGAAAGGGCATGCTTGCCAAAAATACTTTCTGTATTCTACACATTACCGATAGAGGTTCAACAGACTTTCTTTGCCAAACCGAAATCTCGTAGCAAATTTCATCTGGCAGGGTAAGGAACATAGAGTAAAACATGCAACTCTTATTAAAACGAAGAGATGTGGTGGCATAGGGCTTCCAGACTTTGAGGTGTATTGCATCACACCTGAACCGCATGGTGGAGCTGACCAAGCAAGTCCCGAACTTAGGGTGGAGCTGTAACTTCTGCCCCTACACAATAACCAGAAACCTACACTGTGATCCACCCCATACAATAAATCGAAACCCAAAGAGATCTCAAATCCTTTTACCCAACTAACCCTTAACATCTGGAATAAAACCAATAAAAAGCAAAAACTTGTACCCCCGATTAGTGGTTTTACTCCACTCCTCTTAATAATCCCAAACAAATTTAGAGCACTTAAAACAAAAAATAACAGGAGACACCCAAAAAATAACAATTTCGACGACGAATTCTGGCACACGTGGGAAACATCAGGCGGAAGGAAAAAACTCCACTTGCCAGCCACATGCTGCAGTCCCATGGGGGAGACATCACTGTCTTGAAATTCCAGGGAATTGAGTCTATCAGATCACATGGCCGTAGAGGCGACACAGATAGACGATTATTACAAAAGGAGGCGGAATGGATCTTAAGAATAGACTGCGTCCTAAGGGGTCTCAATGAGGTTCTCTCATTCAGCTCCTTCATTTAATTTTTAGGCTTTGATATACTCAAACCCTACCTGTATTTACTTGAAGTGTCTGAGGCATTGATCTTTATCATATAACTGGTGCCCCTTGTGTTAACCTCCTGTTTCCTTATAATATTATAGGGATCAATAATTATTTGTTTAGGTGATGTTATGCATCTTCGGCCAGAATCATTATTTTGGCCTTATGGTTCCAACTATTTGAATATCTGATATAATCCTGTGAGGTGATCGAGGATATGCTCCCAGTATTGTATCTTACTGACACTATCGGCTACCTTCCTGAGTTAACAACAATAACGGTCCCCATGACGACGTCACCCGGTCAGGTGACCAGGGTTACAACCAAATGCCGAAGTCACAGGTTAAGAGGAGGCACGATCGATTGTGGGGGGCGATCCTCCAGTCATGTGACACGGCAATGGTGATGCGGGTGGTCATGTGACACTCCAGCGATGACGCGGCATGTCATGTGACTATTAAGAGGCGTTCCCCCGGTCATGTGACACGGCATGAATCACGTGGGTTGTCAGGTGACGCTCTAGTAATGACGCGGCGGGTCATGTGACTATGCTCACGTGACCGACGCTGGAGAGGATTTTATAAAACTCTCCGTATGAGCAATCCAAGATCCTGGGGAGCGATCAAGAGGCATGCGGTATGTAACAGGGTGATATGCATGCAACATCTTGTATGCTTTATCGATCTCTCGGATCAGGGCTACTGTTCCATGCACATTGCTTTGCTAATCCCCTAAGGGGCAGCCACGGATATTTCAATTGGATGAGGAGGCACACCCCTCTGAGAGGGAGTCACCAGATTAGGCCTTATAAGGAGGCATTCTGTTCAACCTAATTCATTTGCCTCCAGCCTACCTTCAAGGCTGGAGTTGCTGCTAGGTTTCATTTTTATTTATTTTGGTTCCCTTACCAACAAACTTGTGCCTGGATACTAGCGATTAGTGCTGGACCCAGAGCCTAGATTAGTGCAAGAGGGCACTCTTACTTTATCTAAACAGGGTTTGTTGTCTGAAGCCCAGATATTATAGGGTCAGATTACAGTTCTAGAGTGAGATTGAGGGATATGGTTTTGTGCACTCCTGTGTGTCCTGTTGAGCTGTATAACCAGGGTAGTTACTATATAGGAACCTATCCCCTAGCATTCTCTAATTCTGTCCTTGCTTGTAAGCACAGTCTATCATTGCTTGTGCAAACTTGGACCTTCATTGAGGTCTCATAGATAAATACTCTGCCTAGCACGGGGGGGGGGGGCATACCCTAATCATTCAGGTATAGGCCCCAAGTGCTTGAAATACATGAACCTTATTCTTCGGTTTTGTGTTGTGGAGAAAAGCTCCTGATGAGTATTCAATTCAGATTCCCAACGGGCAATAAAAGAGGGTTGATGTTCGTTTTGTGTCAGGGCCCGGTAGATTTTAGAGATTGGACTCTTAATGGGCTGGAGACTTCAAAATAATTTCTGAAATGGTAAATTCTGGTCTGTATCTATAATATCTGGAGAGTGCAGCACAACCGAGTCCCTAATGATATGTAAGTCTTTAGTTTTGAGTAGAGTATCCCCTAGGTGGTTTAGGAACTGTAGATCTTGGGGTACAGACTTGTCCTTAATGAGGCAGCTACATTGTAGCGGGTTTAAGCGGGGATCACTCATGATTTTCTGTTTACATTCTCTAAATTTGTTAGGAATTGGAGCGAGGAGTGGAGTGTAGCTGCTGATCTGAGGTACTAGCTTATGCTTCTTGTTTGCTTTATGCCATAAACTTAGGGTTAGTTGAGTGAAAAGATTTTGAATCTCCTTTAGCTTAACTTTGTTTTATGGGGTGGACCAGAGCGATAATTTCTGATCGTTGCTTAGTGAAAGAAGTTCCAGTTTCACCCAAAGTTTAGTATTTGTTTGGCTGGTCAGGTCCACCATGCGGTTCAGGTGGGATGCAATTCAATACATTTGTTACCATGCAGGGCGGCGCTGGGTCCCGCAGCCGGCGCGCAATGCTCCGATGTCGGCTCCGGCGTCCCGGGAACTCTGCTGTCGGGGCTCTCCCGGCGGCGTGGAGCAGCCAGCGTGCAGCGGCATGGGCGTGTCCGCCCGTAGGGTGCCGCCCGCTCTCCTCCACCTTCCATATGCAACAGGGGGAGAGTCAGCTCCTCCCACTCTCCGCCCCCGGGCGGAGGCTTTTAGTTAAAAGGCTGGCAGTGACCTGAGCTCACTGCCAGTTATTGGTTCTGCTAGCCTCTAGTCAGGTCTGTCTCAGTCTGCTCTAGTTGCTCGTCAGTATCCTGTCAGTTTGCCTGTGAGCTCCATCTCCAGCCTTACTCTGCTTTGTAAGTTGTGTTGGTCTGTTCCACCTGCCTTTTCTGTCGGCACTCTGTCCCCTGTTAGTAGTTCCATCTAGGTAGTCGCCAGGTCCCTAGCCAGCGCAGGGACCGCCGCCCAGTTGTCCGCCTGGGGTTAGCCAGGGCCGAGGCAAGTGGCAGGGACAGTGGGGTGCGGGAAGATCAGGGCACCCCACCTGGCGCTCGGGGGCCAGAGTGCCATAACATAATAACTCGCCCTTAAAACGTTTTTGTCATGAAGGCGATCCGCTCCCTCTCGACCCAGCTGCAAGTCGTGGTCCAGAATTTGTCCGCTCGCATGGTGGCCCAAGAGCAGCGGGGGTTGTAGCAGGGGCTGGACGCCTCAACCAGTCCAGAACCCAAGTGCCCTCTTCCCGAGGTGTTCTCTGGGGAGAGGAACCAGTTTTTTGTCTTCCAACAGGCGTGTCGCCTGTTTTTTCGGATGCGTCCCCATTCCTCCGGGTCGGAGGCTCAGAGGGTCGGGCTGATAATGTCCCTGCTGCGGGCCTTTTCCATTCCCGAGGGTTCCCCTTGTCTGCAGGCCGTGGACGCATTTTTTCAGGAACTCGGGGGTATCTTCGACGAACCGGACCACGCGGGGTTGGCGGTTTCCCGGTTATTGGCGTTGCACCAGGGGGCGCTTTGTGTGGAGGATTATTGCTCCAACTTCAGACGCTATGCAGGTGATACTGCATGGAACGATAGCGCTCTGAAGGACGTTTTTCTGCAGGGCCTCTCGGATGCGGTAAAAGAATTGTTGATTTCCCATCCTGTTCCCGGGTCCCTAAGGGAGGCCATGGAGCAAGCGGTGAAGGCAGATAGGAGGCTCAGGGCTAGGAAGCAGGATAGACAGGCCCATAGGGTCAGGGAGGTCATTTGTCCTGTTCCCTCTTCTTCCGTACCTGTCTCCTTTCCCGAGCCGATGGAGGCGGACCCGCTGGACTCCAAAGAGCGGCGCCGGATTCGGTTGTTGCATCATCTCTGCTTCTACTGCGGGAAATCTGGACATCGGGTGATCACCTGCCCCCTGAGGCTTCAGCGCTCACAGTCTGAACCGGCGGAAGAGCTCCGAGTCCTAGGCGATTGTAGGGAGGATCGCCTAGGACTTCAGGTACGTCCTAAACTGTTGGTACCTTGTCAGGTTAGATTCCGGAATTTTTCCCGACCCGGGAAGGCGTTTATTGATTCCGGAGCAGCCGCTAACCTGATAAGCATGAGTTTTGTGAAACCCCTGATGGCAGAATTTGTGGCGCTGGAGTCGCCAATTCATTTTATCAGTATTGATGCTACCCCACTCTCTACAGGCCGGGTACGATGGAGGACTCCAGGATTACAGTTCACGGTGGGGGTTCTCCACTCGGAAGAACTGTCGTTCCTGGTTATGGAAAAAATGTCGGTTGATGTGGTGCTTGGTATGCCCTGGTTGGCACTGCACAACCCCCAATTTGATTGGTCCACCCGGGAATTGACTCATTGGGGTGCATCCTGTCATAATCACCTGTCTACCATAGCTGTGTGCTCCGCAGATACTGTGCTCATTCCAGAGTATTTGTCAGACTTTCAGGATGTATTTTCCAGAAAACTGTCTAAGGCTCTGCCGCCTCATAGGGAGTGGGACTGTGGTATTGATCTGATTCCCGACAGTCCCATCCCTAAGGGAGCTATTTTCAATTTGTCAGGCCGTGAGCATGAGGCCCTCAAGCCTTATATCTCGGAGGCTCTGGCCAACTGACACATCCGGCCGTCCAGGTCCCCTGCCGGGGCAGGTCTCTTCTTGTAGAAAAGAAGGACGGGACACTAAGGCCTTGTGTGGATTATCGGGCCTTGAATAAAATCACAGTGAAGAACCAGTGCTCCTTGCCCCTGATTCCTGACTTGTTGAATCAGGTGGTAGGGGACCACTGGTTCTCCAAACTGGACCTGCGGGAGGCTTACAATTTAATTCGCATTAGAGAGGGAGATGAATGGAAGACGGCGTTCAACACCCCGTTAGGACATTTTGAATGTCTGGTCATGCCTTTCGGTCTCTGTAACGCCCCCGCTGTGTTTCAGGGTTTTATGAACGCTGTCTTTCACGACTTCCTGTGGGTATTTCTGGTCATCTACCTTGATGACATTCTGGTGTACTCGCCTGACTGGGATTCACATGTGCGGCACCTGAGGTTGGTCCTGACCCGTTTGAGCGAGTATCAACTTTTTGTCAAGTTGGAGAAATGCACATTTGGTTCTAAACAAGTATCTTTCCTTGGTTATGTAATTTCACCCACGGAGATTCAGATGGAGTCTGATAAGGTAGCAGCAATCTCCCAATGGGTCAGACCAGACAACCTCAAGGCCCTCCAGAGGTTCTTAGGTTTTGCAAATTTTTACCGCAAATTCATTAGGAATTACTCGGTTATTGCTCAACCCCTGACCGACCTGACCAAGAAGGGGGCCGACTTGGTAAAATGGTCACCTGCAGCCCTTGAGGCCTTTAGTCATCTAAAGAGGGCATTTACGACTGCCCCGGTGCTAATACAGCCGGACGCACGACTACCCTTTTTCATTGAGGTAGATGCATCTGAGGTGGGGACAGGAGCAGTATTGTCTCAGGAAGTCAGTGGGAGATCTGGTTATAGCCCATGTGCGTTCTATTCGCGGAAGTTTAATTCAGCAGAACGCAACTACGACGTGGGTAACCGCGAATTATTGGCTATCAAATGGGCTCTGGAAGAGTGGTGACACCATCTCGAGGGGGCTAGACACCCAATTACCGTGTACACTGATCACAAGAATCTGGTATATCTCGCCAATGCTAAAAGACTCACAGCTCGTCAAGCCAGGTGGGCGTTGTTCTTCGCCAGGTTTAATTTCGTCGTGACATATATCCCAGGAGAGAAGAACGTGAAGGCGGACGCCCTGTCACGGAGTTTCGGGGTACCGGATAGTGAGACCATGACTCCCGAGAATGTCTTAGCCCCCGGCGTGGTGGTGGCAGCTGTAGAGTCTAACTTTGTCCCTCAACTACAGGAGGCTCAGCAGGACGCTCCTTCGGGGGTACCGGAGGGCAGATGGTTTGTGCCAGAGACCCTACGCCCTAGAGTCATGGATGAGTCTCACTCGTCGGTTCTCGCCGGGCATCCAGGGTTTCAGGGGACCCTGGAGCTTTGTTCCAGACACTTCTGGTGGCCAGGCATGTCCCAGGAGATCCGCAATTTTGTGAGGGGTTGCTCGGTCTGTGCTCGCAATAAGAGTCGGCGGCGTCCTCCGGAGGGTCCTCTGCGACCGCTAGCGGTTCCTTCCAGTCCATGGTCGCACTTATCAGTGGATTTCATCACTGACCTACCAGAATCCCAGAAGTGCACCACTATCTTAGTGGTGGTCGACCGGTTCTCAAAGATGGCACATTTTGTGGCGTTAAAAAAGCTACCCTCGGCAAAAGAATTCGCCACGATTTTTGTAAAGGAAATAATTCGCCTACATGGGGTCCCCCACAATATTGTATCTGATCGCGGGGTTCAGTTTGTGTCGCAGTTTTGGCGTGCCTTCTGCAGAAACCTGGGAACGTCGCTTTCCTTCTCTTCAGCGTTCCACCCGCAGACTAATGGTCAGACTGAGCGGAAGAACCAAGATTTAGTGCAATATTTACGGTTGTTTGCTAGCGAAAAGGCTCATCAGTGGGCAGAGTTCCTGCCGTTGGCAGAGTTTGCACTAGACAACCGCCTTTGTTCTTCCACTGGGGTGTCTCCATTTTTTTGTGTATACGGTCAGCATCCTCGCTTCCTTACAGCAATCCCTACTCCGTCGGTCTGTCCGGCGGCTGATGACACCACAGATACGCTTCGGGGAGTATGGAAAGAGGTACAGAGAAACTTGGAGGCAGCGGGGGCCCGTATGCAGTTGCGTAGTGGGAAGAGTCTGTCTGTGTCTGAACCTTATAGGGTGGGACAGAAGGTATACCTGTCTTCTAAAAATCTCAAATTGCGGGTCCCATCCTTGAAGCTGGCGCCACATTACGTGGGGCCATTTGCCATCACACGTGTGGTGAACCCACTCGCCTACGAGCTGGGGTTGCCGGACACATGGAGGGTTCACAGGGTATTCCATAAGTCGCTATTGAAACCTTTTGTCCCTTCGGTGATGCCCACCTCCGGTCCCCCTCTGCCCACCCTGGTCTGGGATGAAGTTGAATACGAGGTCCAGGAGATACTGGATTCTCGTCGGTGTCGAGAAACCCTACAATATTTGGTGGCCTGGAAGGGTTTTCGACCAGAACATCATTCCTGGGTGGCCGCACGTGATGTTCACGCTCCCGTGTTGGTACGGCGGTTCCACCGTCGTTTTCCGGATAAGCCTGGTCGAGTTTCTGGGGGCCCGGAGGTCCCCCGTCAGAGGGGGCGTAATGTTACCATGCAGGGCGGCGCTAGGTCCCGCGGCCGGCGCGCAATGCTCCGATGTCGGCTCCGGCGTCCCGAAACTCTGCTGTCAGGGCTCTCCCGGCGGCGTGGAGCAGCCAGCGTGCAGCGGCGTGGGCGTGTCTGCCCGTAGGGTGCCGCCCGCACTCCTCCACCTTCCATATGCAACAGGGGGAGAGTCGGCTCCTCCCACTCTCCGCCCCGGGCGGAGGCTTTTAGTTAAAAGGCTGGCAGTGACCTGAGCTCACTGCCAGTTATTGGTTCTGCTAGCCTCTAGTCAGGTCTGTCTCAGTCTGCTCTAGTTGCTCGTCAGTATCCTGTCAGTTTGCCTGTGAGCTCCATCTCCAGCCTTACTCTGCTTTGTAAGTTGTGTTGGTCTGTTCCACCTGCCTTTTCTGTCGGCACTCTGTCCCCTGTTAGTAGTTCCATCTAGGTAGTCGCCAGGTCCCTAGCCAGCGCAGGGACCGCCACCCAGTTGTCCGCCTGGGGTTAGCCAGGGCCGAGGCAAGTAGGCAGGGACAGTGGGGTGCGGGACGATCAGGGCACCCCACCTGGCGCTCGGGGGGCAGAGTGCCGTAACAACAGTTCAAAGTCTGGAAGCCCTATTCCACCGCATCTTTTGGTTTTGACCAGCGTTGCATGGTTGACCCTGTGTCCCTCACCCTGCCATATAAACTTCGCTACAAGGCTTTTAAGTTTGGTGAAGAAAACCCGTGGGACCTCTATTGGAAGCGTTTGGAGCACATACAATATTTTTGGCAGGTAGATCCCTTTAATTAGATTCTTTCTGCAAAACCAGAAAATCGTCAGGGAGCTCCAGGAAATAAGACCTTTCTCCATTCTCTCAAGTAGGGGCATAAAATCTAAATTATACAGGTCTGCTATACTCCGAGATATTCTGGCCTCTAGATATGTAATTTGTTTGCTTGAATTTTTGAGATTTTTAAGATTTCTGACCAAGAATCGTGTTTAATGTTTATATTTTATAATTCCGATTTTGAGAGGTTTAGTTTAAAGTTGCAAATCTGACCAAAATTCTTGAACTCATACAGAATGTGGGGAATTGCGGTTTTGGGATCTGTAAGGACAAACAGCATGTCGTCTGCATAGGAGGCCGATTTGTGTTCCCTGGAGCCACCTCTCATACCTATGAATTTGTTATTTTGTCTGATTTTTTTTCCTGAAATGTTTCCATAGTTAAGATAAATACGAGAGGGGAAAGAGGGCAGCTGTTACGGCACTCTGCCCCCCGAGCGCTAGATGGGGTGCCCTGATCTTCCCGCACCCCACTGTCCCTACAAGGCCATGATCTTATCGATGAATATTTCTGGGAAACCAAATTTTGAGAGGGACATTCGCGAAAATAACCAGTCAACTCTATCGAAAGCCTTCTCGGCATCTGTAGTGAGAAGGGCTAGTGGGGATTTGTTATGATATGCTAAATGTATTATATTAAGTAGTTTTATGGTGTTATCTTTTGCTTCTCTTTTTGATATGAAGCCCACTTGCTCAGAGTTAATCAATTCGGGCAGAATCACTTTTATTCTGTTAGCTAAGATTTTAGCGTATATTTTGATATCATTATTGATTAGGGATTTTGGGTCTATAACTACTACATAGGGGGGAGTCTTTTCCTTTTTTAGGGATTAGTGTAATGTGTGCCATCAATGCCTCTTTTTGGAAAGGGTTTTCAGGGGTGATGGAGTTAAAATAATGAACTAAATGTGGAGTGAGGGTCTCTTTAAAAATTTTGAAATATAGGGATCCAAAACCATCTGGACCAGGACTTTTCCGTTCGGGGCAGATTGGATACATTCCTCCACCTCCGAGGGGAGATTGGCTTGAGGAGCGATTGTAGTTGATTAAGAGTTACACTAGGGAGTTTGACCGAGTCTAGTAAATCGCGTATTCTTTGCTGTTTGATTGATGGGGACTCTATGGAATTTTGAATGTTATATAAGTCAGAATAGAACACATGAAAAATATTTGAGATCTCGGATGTTTTGTGATGTATTGCATAATTTTTGTCTTTTATTTTAGGAATGAAAGCTTTTGCATTTTGTGTTTTAATTAAGGCTGCAAGCTTTTTCCCGCACTTATCCGAAAAAGCATAATGCTTATATCTTGCGAAAAAAAGATACTTTTCAGATTTTTGATTTAGAATCCTTTTAACTTGATTCGCAGGTTAAATAATTGTTTTTCATATTGAAGTGGGACATTTTTCGTATTACAAGTTTCTATATGTTTGATCTGCTCGGTGAGAGAGCTAATCCCTCTCTCTTTTTCCTTGCGCCCAGTTCAATAAACAGGCCTCTTATTACCGCCTTATGGGCCTCCAAAAGGGTTGTGGGATTGCATGGTTCTAACGCGTTCTCCTCAAAATAATGCTGTAAACCTCTTTGTATATATTCAATATCATCTTTGCTCTTTAACAGGCTATCATTTAACAGTTGGTTGGACACAGATCTCTTTTTGGGGGAGATGGCCATCTTCATGAAAATCGGAGCATGGTCAGAGTATAGAATAGAGTCATAGAAAGTTTTGGTGATTTAGTCTAGGAGAGAGTGCTTAACATAGATACAGTCTATTCTTGAGTATTTTTATGGACCGAGGAATAAAAGGAATAGTCCCTTAAGTCTGGATTGAGAACCCTCCACGGGTCTACCAGGTGGAGATCGGCCAACAATTTTTTGATTTTTTTAATCTTAGAGAACGGGACCGCTAAGAAGCCACTAGACGTGTCCAGGGTGGGACTGAGTGGCACATTGAAATCCCCACCTATAATAAGATCCCCCTCAGAGAATTCTTGCAAGTGTTTAGTGGCTGCAGTGAAAAAGGCATCCTGGACAGAGTTAGAAGCATATATATTTGCTAGGGTAAGTACTCTATCACCAATTGAGCCCGTGACAAAAATAAATCTGCCCTCCGGGTCAGCAAAGACATTTAGTGTTTGGAAAGGAACCCTTTTATGTAAAACAATAGCTACACCTCTATGTCTTTTCAATGGGGTGCTGGTATTAAACCATTTAGTGAAGGCTTTGTTTTTAGTGAGAGGGGTGTAGTTTTTCTTGAAATGGGTTTCTTGAAGAAAGATAATATCCACGACCTGTTTCTCTAAGCAGTGAAGTATTTGAGACCTTTTTTGTGGAATGTTGATCCCTTTTATGTTAAACGAGGCTCGGTGTATGTCAGCCATGGATCGGATTCACAGGAAGTATTTTTAAGCAAATAGCGTCAGCAGAACTGTCAGGGGAGTTCAGAACACATAACGAAGGAAACACATAACAAGAACAGCTGGTCATTGGGGGACCAGTAACTAATAAACACATTATAACCTTATGCTGCTGGACCTGATTTAGGGACAGAGTCCTTTCCTGAACCAAGTTATCAAGCAGAAATTATAGGAATTGCGGGGACGTGGAGAAGCACAAGAAAAGCCCCGACTCCCAGCGTAGTCTGCAAATTCTGTAGATAAAAAAGTTAGAAGAAAGCAGAAGTAAATAAGCGCCCGCCAAATAGGAAGCAAACAGTGGAATCATAAAGAAGAGGAGGCGCCACAGAGCACCTCTTAGTTGGGTATTTGATGTGTCGTTCAAGTATTGTCATTAAGTAGTCCTCTTCCGGAGGATTTGGTTGAGCTCGTATCTTGGGTGCGAGGTTTCTTAACTTTACGCAGTGTTGCTGATGACCAGTTTTCGCAGGCAGGGAGAGCAGGCAGATTTAAGAGAGCTTCATCAGTAGTCCAGTCTGGTATCTGAACGTGGCTTAGGTCCAGTTTGGATAAGACACGTGGAAGATCCTCAGGAGTTCTGATGGTCCATGTCCCGTTAGCACCAGATATGGCCAAGCCAAAGGGGAACAGTCATTTATAGACTATAGCTTTGTCCCTCTGAGCTTTGGTAAGAGGCTGAAGTTGTCTTCTAAGATCAAAAGTCAATTTGGATGAATCTTGGAATATCATGAGCTCCTTGTCGGCATATTCTATCTTTTTCGCTAGTCTAGCTTTGTATAGGATCTCTTCTTTAATTTTGAAGCTTTGCAGACAGCAGAGTATGTCCCTTGGCCTATCTGCATTAATTGATCTTGGTCTGAAGACACAATGTGCCCTCTCCATGCCCAGGTCAAAATCCTCGGTTTTATTCAGGAGCTCTGTGAAGATAGCTGATAATACTGTTGGAATTTCTTTGTCTGAAACAGATTCAGGGATTACCCTCACCCTTATATTGTTTTTTCTTGAGCGGTTTTGGAGGTCATCGATTTGTAATTTCTGAAAGTAAGATTATTCTTGTTTGTCAACGAGGATCTCCGTCACCCTCTCGGAGTGGTGCACCACTTGAGTGTAAGTGTCCTCCAGGGTTTGCACTCTTGAGTAGATTTGTTTGACGTCCTTTCTTAACTCAGAGATTTCCTCTTTGATTGTCTGAGTAAATTCCTTGAAGAGATCTCTTATTCCCTCTTTGGTGGGTAGCGCTTTAATATAGTTTCTCAGATCCGAGTCATCACTCAATTACTGTCCAGGTCTGAGGGCAGGGCTGACATGGGTATAGTTTTGCTTTGTTCTGCAGTAAACCTTGTTCTTGTAGGTTCTGAGCCGTCAGGTGTGAGCTTTTTGGTCATTTTTTCGCTTTCTGTTGGTCTGTTAGGTGTTTTAGCAATGCTGCATGCCTCCGGGTTGGCACTTTTGGTATTCTTTCTCGTTGTATCTGCCTTCTAAAGTCACTATGATGGGAGAATGGAAATCTTTGTTCACATTTGCAGAATATTGTTTAGCAGTTACATTGTGGAGAAAGCCGCTGTCAAAGCCGAACTGTCCTTATTATGAGGGAAAATAGATTGGCTGTATCCTTTTATTCAAAAAAACAAAACAAAAGAGAATAAAAAAAACCTGATTTATAAATCCAGAATTTTCTCTGCCTAACGCAGTGAGAGTCCAATTTTTAAATTTAATGTGTAGTGAAGATGGGGTGATTACATGGTTAAATGCTGCTTATATAATATTGGCCACTAGATGGTGCTATCTCAGTCTTCCTTGTGGGGTTCAGCTATGAACAATGCTGCAGTAAGGTAGAGATGGGCAGTTCATATACTTTTACCCGTTTGTGCTTGTATGATAGGGTTCAGGGTTTTTACTAAATATTAGAGATGAGTGAGCACCAAAATGCTCAGGTGCTTGTTGCTTGAGTCGAGCTTTCCGCGATGCTCGAGGGTTCGTTTCGAGTAATGAACCCCATTGAAGTCAATGGGCGACTCGAGCATTTTTGTATATGACCCCTGCTCCGCTAAGGTTTTCATTTGTGCAAATCTGCAAAATCTACGAAAGTGATGGAAACGACACAGATACGGATAGGGCAGGCGAGGGGCAACATGCAGGGCTGCATCTCAAGTTCACAGGTCCCACTATTAAGCCACAATAGCGGCAAGAGCGGCCACCCCCTAACAATTTTTACTTCTGAAAAACCCTCATTAGCAAGGCACACCTTAGCTAAGCACCACACTACCTCCAACCAAGCACAAGCACTGCCTGCATGACACTCCGCTGCCACTTCTCCTGGGTTACATGCTGCCCAACCCCCCCCCCCGCACGACCCTGATCCGCAGCGCACAGAAAAGTCTCCCTGCGCAGCCTTCAGCTGCCCTCATGCCACACGCTGGCCTCATAGCCAAACCACCCTCATGTCTATTTATAAGTGCGTCTGCGATGAGGAGGAACCGGAGGCACACACTGCAGGGGGTTGGCAGGACCTGGCAGCGACCCTCTTTAAAAGGGGGGGGGGGCGATAGCCCACAATGCTGTTGAGAATTGATAATAGATTTACGTTCCATCTTCATTCCAATCCTGTGCCACCTCCGTCAGGAGCTGCAAACGTGGGCATAAAGGGGAGTCCGCTGCCAGCCCAGCACTTCTACACATCTCCACAATGCAGCAATACTCTGTGTGGGAAGTATGTGAGTGGGCCCTGGGTCAGCCTCTGTCCCAGCAAACACCTTGTGTGGCCCAAGGTGCTGCGAGTGACATAGCAATGGGGAATCCATGTGTCCACACACTACTCATTCTGTTTGGGTGTCGGATACCTCATCGACAACGCGAGGGGTAAACAATCTGCACTCTCCACCCTACCCAAGTCTGTCAGTGTTTTGGGGACAGACAGGTAAAACACCACTATGGCAAGTCTGTGTGCACCCACAGCATGGGTGGCTAGCAGGAACACACAGATGGTACAGAAAAAATACCATTGCAGTGCCCCGGATAGCTGCGGTTACGTGAGAGGAAATACATGTTGGCTGCGGCCCACACTCCATGCCCTAGACATTCTGGGTTTTTTGGGGGGCCAGATAGGTGGAACACCGCAATGGGAAGACTTAGTGCACCCATAGTATACACAGACCCCTGTAATATTCCTGTAGCAAAGGTATAGGCTGACCCCAGTAACAGTTATGTTGCAGAAGTCTAGGGAGACCCCAGTAACATTTCTGTAGTTACAGTATAGACAGACCCCAGTAACATTTCATTAGCAAAAGTATAGGCAGACCCCAGTAACATTTCTGTTGTAACAGTATAGACAGAGCCGAGTAAAATTTCTGTAGTAACAGTATAGGCAGACCCCTGTAACATTTATGTAGCAGCAGTATTGGCAGACCCCTCTAACATTTCAGTAGCAGCAGTATATGCAGACCCCTGTAACATTTCAGTAGCAGCAGCACAGGCAGAGCCCAGTATTTGTAACATTTCAGTAGTAACAGTACAGACAGAGCCGAGTAACATTTCTGTAGTAACAGTATAGGCAGACCCCAGTAACGTTTCTGTAGCAGCAGTATAGGTAGACCCCTGTAACATTTATGTAGCAGCAGTATAGGCAGACCCCTGAAACATTAATGTAGCAGAAGCATAGGCAGACCCCAGTACCATTTTTGTAGCAGAAGTATACGCAGACCCCCTGTAACATTTGCGTGGCAGAAGTATAGGCAGACCCCAGTAACATTATTGTAGCAGAAGTATAGGCAGACTCCTGTAACATTTAAGTGGCAGCAGTATAAGCAGACCCCTGTAACATTTATGTGGCAGAAGTATAGGCAGACCCCAGTAACAGTTATGTAGCAGCAGTATAGGCAGACCCCAGTATCATTTCTGTAGCAGCAGTATACGCAGACCCCTGTAACATTTATGCGGCAGAAGTATAGGCAGACCCCAGTATCATTTCTGTAGCAGCAGTATAGGCAGACCCCACCACCATTTCTGTTGTTGAAGTATAGGCAGACCCCAGTAACATTTTTGTAGCAGACGTATACGCAGAGCCCTGTATCATTTCAGTAGTAACACTACAGACAGATCGCAGTAACATTTCTGTAGCAGAAGTATAGGCAGACCCCTGTAACATTCAAGTGGCAGCAGTATAAGCAGACCCCTGTAACATGTAAGTGGCAGCAGTATAGGCAGACCCCAGTAACTTTCTCGGAGCAGAAGTATAGGCAGGCAGGCAGGCCCCAGTAAAATTTCTGTTGTAATAGTATAGGCCAACCTCTGAAACATTGGGATTAGAGATGAGCGAACGTGTTCTTCCGAGCTTGATATTCGTGCGAATATTAGGGTGTTCGGGATGTTCGTTATTCGTAACGAACACCATGCGGTGTTCTGGTTACTTTCACTTCCTTCCCTGAGACGTTAGCGCGCTTTTCTGGCCAATTGAAAGACAGGGAAGGCATTACAACTTCCCCCTGTGACATTCAAGCCCTATACCACCCCCCTGCTGTGAGTGGCTGGGAAGATCAGGTGTCACCCGAACATAAAAGTCGGCCCCTCCCGCGGCTCGCCTCAGATGCCGTGTGAGTTAGATGAGGGACAGTGCTGTTTGTACCGGAGCTGCTGTAGGGAAAGAATTGGTAGTTAGTGTAGGCTTCAAGACCCCCCAAAGGTCCTTATTAGGGCCACTGATAGCTGTGTGTTGGCTGCTGTTAGCAGTGGCAATTTTTTTTTTCTCAAAATCGGCTCTGCAGAGCGTTGCACCTGGCATTAGGGACAGAAGTGCTGCATAGGCAGGGAGAGTGTTAGGAGTGAGTGTAGCCTTCAAGAACCTCAACGGTCCTTTCTAGGGCCATATTTAACCGTGTGCAGTACTGTCCAGGCTGCTGTTAGCTGTGCTGCATTTTTTTTTGCTTCTCAAAATCGCTTCTGCAGAGCATTGCACCCTCCATTGATACTGCAGGGAAAGAATTGTGTAGGCAGGGCCACAACACAGTTATTATTCATTGAATATACGCAGTGCTGCCTTTTGCTTGTAAAACAAGTGAAAATAATTCTATTTGTCCTGCCTCTGTCCGTCCTAAGGGCGGTGGACACGTGTCGGCTGCGTGTGCAACCTGTAAAAATCATACGCACCCAGCTACGTTTTACTCCTGGCTTCGCCATTTGCTTTCCTTAATTGGGAAAAAAAATACCTGCTCTGCCACAGTTAATAACTCTGCTACCCTCACGTTCTGTGACACATTAGCAGGAAAACAGCACAGTTATTAAACTTCTCATGTTCATAGAATATACGCAGTGCTGCCTTTTGGTGCAAAAAAACGGAAAATAATTCTATTTGTCCTGCCTCTGTCCGTCCTAAGGGCGGTGGACACGTGTCGGCTGCGTGTGCAACCTGTAAAAATCAGACGCACCCAGCTACGTTTTACTCCTGGCTTCGCCATTTGCTTTCCTTAATTGGGAAAAAAATTACCTGCTCTGCCACAGTTAATAACTCTGCTACCCTCACGTTCTGTGACACATTAGCAGGAAAACAGCACAGTTATTAAACTTAGATTATACATTCACTAGAGGCAGTGGGGCCTTTCGTTTTCAAAAAAGGGAAAAAATTATATTTGGCCTGCAGTCTTGCGCCAATTTATTAGCTGCCTGTGAAATCAAATCACTGGTAATACAGCATGCTGAGGGGTAGGGGTAGGCCTAGAGGACGTGGACGCGGCCGAGGACGCGGAGGGCCAAGTCAGGGTGTGGGCACAGGCCGAGCTCCTGATCCAGGTGTGTCGCAGCCGACTGCTGCGCGATTAGGAGAGAGGCACGTTTCTGGTGTCCCCACATTCATCGCCCAATTAATGGGTCCACGCGGGAGACGGTTATTAGAAAATGAGCAGTGTGAGCAGGTCCTGTCCTGGATGGCAGAAAGTGCTTCGAGCAACCTATCGTCTACCCGCAGTTCTGCGCCGTCCACTGCTGCAAATCAGAATCCTCTGTCTGCTGCTCCTCCTTCCTCCCAGCCTCTTCACTCCACTACAATGACACCTGCTCAGGAGCGGGAACACTCCCAGGAACTGTTCTCGGGCCCCTGCTTAGATTGGGCAGCAGCGGTTCCTCTCCCACCAGAGGAGTTTATCGTCACTGATGCCCAACCATTCGAAAGTTCCCGGGGTCCGGGGGAAGAGGCTGGGGACTTCCGCCAACTGTCTCAACAACTTTCTGTGGGTGAGGAGGACGATGACGATCAGACACAGTTGTCTTGCAGTGAGGTAGTAGTAAGGGCAGTAAGTCCGAGGGAGCAGCGCACAGAGGATTCGGAGGAAGAGCAGCAGGACGATGAGGTGACTGACCCCACCTGGTGTGCAACGCTTACTCAGGAGGACAGGTCTTCAGAGGGGGAGTCAAGGGCATCAGCAGGGCAGGTTGCAAGAGGCAGTGCGGTGGCCAGGGGTAGAGGCAGGGCCAGACCGAATAATCCACCAAGTGTTTCCCAAAGCGCCCCCTCGCACCATGCCACCCTGCAGAGGCCGAGGTGCTCTAAGGTCTGGCAGTTTTTCACAGAGACGCCTGACGACCGACGAACAGTGGTGTGCAACCTTTGTCGCGCAAAGCTCAGCCGGGGAGCCAACACCAACAGCCTCACCACCACCACCATGCGCAGACATATGATGGCCAAGCACCCCGCAAGGTGGGACGAAGGCCGTTCAGCGCCTCCGGTTTGCACCCCTGCCTCTCCCCCTGTGCCCCAACCTGCCACTGAGATGCAACCCCCCTCTCAGGACACAGGCACTACCGCCTCATGGCCTGCACCCACACCCTCACCTCCGCTGTCCTCGGCCCCATCCAGCAGTGTAGTTCAGCGCACCGTCCAGCCGTCGCTTGCGCAACTGTTGGAGCGCAAGCGCAAGTACGCCGCCACGCACCCGCACGCTCAAACGTTAACCGTCCGCATAGCAAAATTCATCAGCCTTGAGATGCTGCCGTATAGGGTTGTGGAAACGGAGTCCTTCAAAAGTATCATGGAGGCGGCGGCCCCGCGCTACTCAGTTCCCAGTCGCCACTACTTTTCCCGATGTGCCGTCCCAGCCCTGCACGACCACGTCTCCCGCAACATTGTACGTGCCCTCACCAACGCGGTTACTGCCACGGTCCACTTAACTACGGACACGTGGACAAGCACAGGCGGGCAGGGCCACTACATCTCCCTGACGGCACATTGGGTGAATTTAGTGGAGGCTGGGACAGAGTCAGAGCCTGGGACCGCTCATGTCCTACCCACCCCCAGAATTGAGGGCCCCAGCTCGGTGGTGGTATCTGCGGAGGTGTATGCTTCCTCCACTAAAGCACCCTCCTCCTCCTCCTCCTCCTCTGTCTCGCAATCAAGATGTGTTAGCAGCAGCATGTCGCCAGCAGTCGGTGTCGCGCGGTGTGGCAGCACAGCGGTGGGCAAGCGTCAGCAGGCCGTGCTGAAACTACTCAGCTTAGGAGATAAGAGGCACACGGCCCACGAACTGCTGCAGGGTCTGACAGAGCAGACCGACCGCTGGCTTGCGCCGCTGAGCCTCCAACCAGGCATGGTCGTGTGTGACAACGGCCGTAACCTGGTGGCGGCTCTGCAGCTCGGCAGCCTCACGCACGTGCCATGCCTGGCCCACGTCTTTAATTTGGTGGTTCAGCGCTTTCTGAAAAGCTACCCACGCTTGTCAGACCTGCTCGTAAAGGCGCGCCGGCTCTGCGCACATTTTCGCAAGTCCCACACGGACGCTGCCACCCTGCGCACCCTGCAACATCACTTTAAGCTGCCAGTGCACCGACTGCTGTGCGACGTGCCCACACGGTGGAACTCTACGCTCCACATGTTGGCCAGGCTCTATGAACAACGTAGAGCTATAGTCGAATACCAACTCCAACATGGGCGGCGCAGTGGGAGTCAGCCTCCTCAATTCCTTTCAGAAGAGTGGGCCTGGTTGGCAGACATCTGCCATGTCCTTGGTAATTTTGAGGAGTCTACCCAGGTGGTGAGCGGCGATGCTACAATCATTAGCGTCACCATTCCTCTGCTATGCATCTTGAGAAATTCCCTGCAAACCATAAAGGCAGCTGCTTTGCGCTCGGAAACGGGGGCGGGGGAAGACAGTATGCCGCTGGATAGTCAGGGCACCCTCCTGTCTATTTCTCAGCGCGTACAGGAGGAGGAGGAGCATGAGGAGGATGAGGAGGAGGGGGAAGAGACAGCTTGGGCCGCTGCTGACGGTACACCGGCTGATTGCCTGTCATCCTTTCAGCGTGTATGGCCTGAGGAGGAGGAGGAGGAGGAGGAGGAGGAGGAGGAGGATCCTGAAAGTGATCTTCCTAGTGAAGACAGCCATGTGTTGCGTACAGGTACCCTGGCACACATGGCTGACTTCATGTTAGGATGCCTTTCTCGTGACCCTCGCGTTGCACGCATTCTGGCCACGACGGATTACTGGGTGTACACACTGCTCGATCCACGGTATAAGGAGAACCTGCCCACTCTGATTCCCGAAGAGGAAAGGGGTTCGAGAGTGTTGCTATACCACAGGACCCTTGCGGACAAGCTGATGGTAAAATTCCCAGCCGACAGCGCTAGTGGCAGAAGGCGCAGTACCGAGGGCAAGGTAGCAGGGGAGGTGCGTAGATCGAGCAGCATGTACATCCCAGGCAGTGCAACAGTCTTTAAGGGCCTGGCCAGCTTTATGGCTCCCCACCAAGACTGTGTCACTGCTCCCCAGTCACGGCTGAGTCGGCGGGAGCACTGTAAAAGGATGGTGAGGGAGTACGTAGCGGATCGCACGACCATCCTCGGTGACGCCTCTGCCCCCTACAACTACTGGGTGTCGAAGCTGGACACGTGGCCTGAACTCGCACTGTATGCCCTGGAGGTGCTTGCTTGTCCTGCGGCTAGCGTCTTGTCGGAGAGGGTGTTTAGTGCGGCTGGGGGAATCATCACAGATAAGCGTAGCCGCTTGTCAACCGACAGTGCCGACAGGCTAACACTCATCAAGATGAACAAAGGCTGGATTTCCCCAGACTTCTGTTCTCCACCAGCGGACAGCAGCGATACGTAAGCAATACGTAGGCTGCACCCGCGGATGGAAGCTACGTTCTCTCTCACCATCCAAAACGGGGACATTTCTGCTTCATCAATCTGTGTATTATATTCCTCCTCCTCCTCCTGCTCCTCCTCCTGAAACCTCACATAATCACGCTGAACGGGCAATTTTTCTTAGGCCCACAAGGCCCAGTCATATAATTTTTCGAAACAATTTCTAGACGTTTCAATGCTCATTAAAGCGTTGAAACTTGCATCTGAACCAATTTTTATTTTAACTGGGCTGCCTCCAGGCCTAGTTACCAATTAAGCCACATTAACCAAAGCGATTAATGGGTTTCACCTGCCCTCTTGGCTGGCCATGGCCAATTTTTGGGATGTACATTAGTACTGTTGATACAGCAATTTTTGTGGGCCCTCGCCTACAGTGTAATCAAATTAATTTTTAGCCCACCTGCATTACAGCTGACGTTACATCAGCTGTGTTGGGCAATGCAATGGGATATTTTTGTGTACCGCCGGTGGGTTCCAGGGAGCCACCCATGCTGTAGGTGCACACGGAGTTTTTAATACATCTGTACACTTCTAAAGAACCCCAGTCTGACTGGGGCATGCAGTGTGGGCCGAAGCCCACCTGTATTACGCACGACATTACTACCTCAGCTGTGTTGGGCAATGCAATGGGATATTTCTATGTACCGCCGGTGGCTTCCTGGCACCCACCCAGGCAGTGGGTCCACAGGGAGTTTAACCTACATGTGTCCACTTCTAAAGAACCCCAGTCTGACTGGGGCATGCAGTGTGGGCCGAAGCCCACCTGCATTAAGCACGACATTACTACCTCAGCTGTGTTGGGCAATGCAATGGGATATTTTTATGTACCGCCGGTGGGTTCCTGGGAGCCACCCATGCTGTAGGTGCACACGGAGTGTAACCTACATGTGTCCACTTGTAAAGAACCCCAGTCTGACTGGGGCATGCAGTGTGGGCCGAAGCCCACCTGTATTACGCACGACATTACTACCTCAGCTGTGTTGGGCAATGCAATGGGATATTTCTATGTACCGCCGGTGGGTTCCTGGCACCCACCCATGCTGTGGGTCGACAGGGACTTCACAATAGGGAGTTGTACCTGCCTGTGTCTATGAATTAAAAAGCCCGGTCTAACTGGGGCATGCAGACACCTTGACAGAATGAATAGTGTGTGGCACATAGGTTCCCCATTGCTATGCCCACGTGTGCAGCTCCTGATGGCGGTGGCACAGGATTATATTTCTCATTGCTTCTGTACAGCATTGTGGGCTATCGCCCTGCCCCTTTTAAAGAGGGCCGCTGCCTAGCCATGCCAACCCTCTGCAGTGTGTGCCTGCGGTTCCTCCTCATGGCAGACGCACTTCTAAATAGACATGAGGGCGGTGTGGCATGAGGGCAGCTGAAGGCTGCCCAGGGACACTTTGGTGTGCGCTGTGGGGGGGAGGGGGGGGGGGCGGTTGGTCAGCATGTAACCCAGGAGAAGTGGCAGTGGAGTGTCATGCAGGCAGTGATTGTGCTTTGTTGGAGGTAGTGTGGTGCTTAGCTAAGGTATGCCATGCTAATGAGGGCTTTTCAGAAGTAAAAGTTGTTGGGAGGGGGGGGGGCCACTCTTGCCGGTATTGTGGCTTAATAGTGGGACCTGTGAACTTGAGATGCAGCCCAACATGTAGCCCCTCGCCTGCCCTATCCGTTTCTGTGTCATTCCCATCACTTTCTTGAATTGCCCAGATTTTCACACATGAAAACCTTAGCGAGCATCGGCGAAATACAAAAATGCTCTGGTCGCCCATTGACTTCAATGGGGTTCGTTATTCGAAACGAACCCTCGAACATCGCGGGAAGTTCGTTCCGAATAACGAACACCCGAACATTTTGGTGTTCGCTCATCTCTAATTGGGATACCATGAGTGTAGGCGAAGGCCGGAAAAATTAGTTGAATAAGAGTGTAGGCGTGGGCTCCAAAAATTAGTGTACCAAGAGTACAAGTGTACCTTTGAAAAATGTATCAACCGAGAGGGCAGGTGAAACCCATAAACATTTCTTTAAAGATACAGCTCACTGTTGCATAGTTTTTAACAGAGCCTGGAGGCAGCCCTGCTGAAAACATTGGTTCATGTTACAGTCTCAATACTTTTGAAACTTAGCAAAATTGTAAAAACATGGGTAGATGTAGATGAGCCTTTTGGGCCGCAGAAAAATTGGCCGTTCAGCGCGATAACATGTTGTTTCTGGAGGAGGAGTAGCAGGAGAAGGACTAAAGTCAGAGACAGATTGACAAAGATAATTGCCCCGTTTTCCCGGTGATAGAGAGGAGTGCTTTTATCTGCGGTTGCAGCGAAAAGAATCTTTAGGGGTCAGAAACGCTCTTTTCTCCCTAGGGAGAGCAACGATATACTATAAACTAAGTGAGGAGACTCAAATGGCCACGCACGCTCCTCTGGGTAATATGCAAATAAGGGAGATGGAATAAATCCTCCACAGTGCCACCTATTGAAAGGCAGCATTCCTTCGAGTCAAAGTGGGACTTGTTATACAAGTCTTGTTACAATGACTGGGAATCAAAAGCAAAGCTTTGGAGTCTGGCTTTGCTTTTGATTCCCAGTCATTGTAACAAGACTTGTATAAAAAGTCCCACTTTGACTCGAAGGAATGCTGCCTTTCAGTAGGTGGCACTGTGGAGGATTTATTCCATCTCCTTTATTTGAAGAATCTTTAGGTTCCGCTGCTTTCCGCTGGTGGAGAAAGCTCACAGCGGTTATGTAATGCACACTGCAGTCCCAAAAAAATAATACGCAAGGCTGCAAAAAGGCCTAGCTGGGTAATAGTGAGGCAACTCCCAGCAGCCACGCAGTAAAATGCACACGGTCACAGGTAGCCCTAAGCAGGAGCTTTTTTGGGGTGCTTGTTGACAGGATTCTACAGTAGCACTGTCCCTGCCTCACCAGTACTGCCCTTATACTCTGTATAATTGGCTGCAGACTGAGAACGCAATAGTCTGCACAGCCCAAGATGAAAAAAAAATTGGTGCAAAACTGCTCCCAGCAGCCACAACAGTACTGCACACGGTCAGATGTGGCCCTAAGAAGGACCGTTAGGGTTCTTGAAGATGCCAACACTCTAACTATAGCACCAGCACCACTCTCCCTAATCTCTGCCAGCGTGTGTCTGAGGCGAGCCACGGGCGGGACCGCTTTATATACTTGGCATTCACTTGATCTCACCAGCCACTCACTGCAGGGGGGTGGGATAGGGCTGGAACGTCACAGGAGGAAGTGGTAATGCCTTCCCTGCATTTCTATTGGCCAGAAAATGGTGCAAAACATGCAGGGAAGGAAATGCAATCGACTCGAACACCGCGTGGTGCTCGCCTCTAGTAACGAGCATCTCGAGTACCCTAATACTTGAGCGAGCATCAAGCTCAGACGAGTACAGTCACTCATTTATACTAAACTAGCTGATATACCCGGCTTCGCCCGAGTTAATTTGGTACTGCTGTTTATCTGGTGTTCACACGGAAAAGCTTATGAAGTCGTGGTTACTTTAGAGATACTGAGGAAAAACATATGTTCACCATTTTGCATAGTTCTCTGCGTTACCCAGGAAACACCACGTGGAGGAAACCATGCGACGTTTCCTTTATATAAAATGACATCAGGAAGTGAGAGAATTAGATTCCGTACGTAAAATGTGGACACTAATTCTTTTGCGCATAGAATTGAATAATGGAGTTGGGACCCATTAGCTTTTCCTATTTATGACATAATCAATGCTCGTGCCAAATTTCCTGTTTCTATGGCACCGGAAAGTGAAAAAATTACCTTCCGCATGTAAAATTTCGACGCCAATTCTTTTGCTCTAGAATTGAATAATCGAGTTGGGACCCAATTACTTTTCCTATTTTGGAGATAATCTATGCTCGTGCCAAAATTCATGTTTCTACGACATCGGGAAGTTGGAGAACTTTTGGCGAGTCAGTGAGTCAGTGAGTCAGTCAGTGAGTCAGTGAGTCAGTGAGTCAGTGAGTCAGTGAGGGTTTTCAGCTTTATATATATAGACTAGCGTACCCGTCGCGCGTTGCTGCGAAGACAGACATACATACATACATTCGTTTTTATATATATAGATGACGGCAGCAGCGACCACTGAGGTTTTGTAGGCCGCTGCTTCCCCCTTGCAGGCTGAATAAAATAGCCATTGTGTGAGAATCGCTGGGGGGGGGGGGGGGCATTCTTACTGCTGGGAGAATTGCTGGGGGGGGAGGGGGAGACATTCTTACTGCTGGGAGAATTGCTGGGGGGGATGGGAGACATTCTGACTGCTGGGAGAATCGCTGGGGGGGATGGGAGACATTCTGACTGCTGGGAGAATCGCTGGGGGGGGGATGGGAGACATTCTGACTGCTTGGAGAATCGCTGGGGGGGATCGGAGACATTCTGACTGCTGGGAGAATCGCTGGGGGGGGGGATGGGAGACATTCTGACTGCTGGGAGAATCGCTGGGGGGGGGGGGGAGACATTCTGACTGCTGGGAGAATCGCTGGCGGGGGAGCGGAGGCATGACTGCTGGGAGAATCGTTGGGGGGAGGGGGGGCATGGTGACTGCCAAGAAAATCTCTGTGGGGGAAGGGGGGCATGATGACTGCCAGGAGAACCGCTGGGGGGGAGCCATTATGACTGCTGGGGGAACCGCTTGGGGGGAGGGGGGCATTATTATTGCTGGCGGACAGCTGGGGGTGGCATTGTGACTGCTGGTGGACCACTGGGGGGGGGGGGTATTATGACTGCTGGGGGAACCGCTGGGGGGGGGACCACTGAGGTTTTGTAGGCCGCTGCTTCCCCCTTGCAGGCTGAATAAAATAGCCGTTGTGTGAGAATCGCTGGGGGGGGGGGGGAGACATTCTTACTGCTGGGAGAATTGCTGGGGGGGGAGGGGGAGACATTCTTACTGCTGGGAGAATTGCTGGGGGGGATGGGAGACATTCTGACTGCTGGGAGAATCGCTGGGGGGGATGGGAGACATTCTGACTGCTGGGAGAATCGCTGGGGGGGGATTGGAGACATTCTGACTACTGGGAGAATCGCTGGGGGGGGGATGGGAGACATTCTGACTGCTGGGAGAATCGCTGGGGGGGGTGGGAGACATTCTGACTGCTGGGAGAATCGCTGGCGGGGGAGCGGAGGCATGACTGCTGGGAGAATCGTTGGGGGGAGGGGGGGCATGGTGACTGCCAAGAAAATCTCTGTGGGGGAAGGGGGGCATGATGACTGCCAGGAGAACCGCTGGGGGGGAGCCATTATGTCTGCTGGGGGAACCGCTTGGGGGGAGGGGGGCATTATTATTGCTGGCGGACAGCTGGGGGTGGCATTGTGACTGCTGGTGGACCACTGGGGGGGGGTATTATGACTGCTGGGGGAACCGCTGGGGGGGGGAGCGGGCATTATTACTGCTGGGGGACCGCTGGGGTATGTCACTCTTATTACTAATGGGGGGAGTGTCACTATTATTACTGCTGTGGGATGTCACTATTATCGCTGGGGTGAAGGTGTCACTATTACCGCTGGGGTATGTGTACATGTGGCAGAAATGGGCAGGGCTCTTTCAGAATAGACCGGGTGCAGATTTTGACTGCTTTTTAGATGCGGAAATGCTGCAGAATTTTCCACAGAAATCTCCGCTGAGGACATTCTGCAGTATTTCCGCGTCCAAAAAGCAGTCAGAATCTGCACCCGGTCTATTCTGAAACAGCCTTGTCCTTTTTAGAACGACGGGGGTAAAATCATACGTTGTGATAAGCCCCGCCCCCTGACGTGTTGGCACTTTGCGATACATAAGTGGGTTTTGGGTTGTAGTTTGGGCACTCGGTCCCTAAAAGGTTCGCCATCACTGGCCTAGTACATGTTTGCCCACTTCCAACTCCAATGGAGACTGACTGTAAATGGCTGGCGTGCTCTAGTATTTATGGTTCCAAGCTGTACGTGTCATTGCATACAGTCTATCTATCTATCTATCTATCTATCTATCTATCTATCTATCTATCTATCTATCTATCTATCTATCTATCTATCTATCTATCAGGGTTATTGCATACAGTCTATCTATCTATCTATCTATCTATCTATGACATCAGGAAATGAGAGAATTAGATTTTGTAGGCCGCTGCTTCCCCCTTGCGGGCTGAATAAAATAGCCGTTGGGTGGAACATACAATTTATCCGGCTGCTGTGGCTTCTTAGGAAGATATCCTAGTACTTGTTTACCCACTTCCAACTCCAATGGTAATTGGCTGGCGTGCTCTAGTGGTTCCAAGCTGTACGTGTCATAATACAGCCTTAATGACATCACAATGCAGCTTTATAGAACATGTTGGGGCATGTTCAAGGGCGTCCGATGTTGATGACATCAGTGATGACATCACAATAGCAGGTGGCTTACTTACTCGATCTACGTGGGGGGGGGGGGGTCGTAACTTTCGACGCTCGCGCGCGCGCCATTTATCGTAGGATATTTGTACTATGCCTATAATCTTCCCAGGAGTGTACTCAACAACTTCCCAAAGTTTCATGGCGATCGGATGAATGGTGTAGTAGCGCATAAAGGACAAACACGCACGCACGCACGCACGCAGACAGACATACATTCAATTTTATATATATAGATATGTTCTGGGCTCTCTGCATCCAGCCCTTCTTGTGGGACATGAAAAGCCTATATGATGGGTGACTCCGACCCCTTTTTCTTTCTGGCATTCTCCCTTTGGCACCTCACTTTTCCTCACTGCTCTTTTTTTTGCCTCCTGTGACCATTCTCCGACTATTTATCGCCTCTGTCACCTGACCAGTCTGTCTGCAGCCAATCACAGCCCATCTGGTTGCTAGGCTACCTGCCTCCTCTGAGTCTCTAGGCATTTTTCTATCTTGTGCAGATGGATAGAAGCGATTGTCTGGTTGCTAGGTTACCTGCATCTGCTGTGCAGAATGACTCAGATTAACCCCTAGGGCTGGTATTATATTACCGGTCCCCACAGCTAACAGCGCCATGTAGGGCCTCACTGCACAGGATCTCAGGGCCGTGTTGTTGGTCTGTAAGATGATATAAATCATGATATAATCCTGGACAGGGGCACAATGCAGGCTCTATTATTTTTGCAGGCACGTACCAGGCTCTATTTCTCTGTGGGGGTGCAATGAGGCGTGTATAAATTTGTGGGGCACAACACGGCCTCATGACTTTGTAGAGGTACAGTGCGGGCTCTAATTTTGGGGCACAGAGCTGGCTCTACTACCCATATAGGAGCGCAGTGTAGGCTCCATTAACTTGTGGTGGCACAGTTCAGGCTCTATAGTTTTGTGGGCACACAACACAGGCCCTTTTACTTTATGGGGCTCGGTGCAGGTTCTGTTCCTCTGTGGTCACTCAGTACAGGTTCGATGACTTTTTAAGGACACAGAGTTGGCTCTATGACTTTGTGGCGGGGCACAGAGTGGGCTTTGTGGAGGGGGTGCACAGAGAGGGCTCCATGACTTTATAGGGGTGCAGTTTGATTTTATCACTCTGTGGTGGACAGTTTGGGCTGTATTACATGGGGGCAGGGGGATACAAGAAAAGTTCTATAACTTTGTGTTGGAAAAATGATGGCCATATTACTTTGTGGGGTGGGCTCTTATTTCATGGGGGCAAAGGGCAGGCTCTATTACTTTGTGGAGGCAAAGGGCTGGGCTCTATTACATCATAGGGGTGCAACGTAGGTAATGTTATTATGGTGGGACAGAACACAGGCTCTATGAGTTTACCAGGACTCATTACAGGTTCTATCTGGGGAGGCACAATACAGGCTATTTTACTTAGTGTGGGCTGTATTACTTTATGGGGGTGCAGGACGCATCAATATGTGGGGCACAGAGTAGGCTTTGTTCCTTTATGGAGACACAACACAAGCTCTATTACTGAGGGAGCACAGTGCAGGGTATTTTACTCTGGGGGCACAACGGGGCTATATAACTTTGTGTGGGTTGTATTACTTTGTGGGGAAAAGGTGTTAGCTCTTTAACCTTGAGGGCACAGTGCGGGCTCCGCTGCTTTTGTGAGGGCACAGCATGGGCCATATTACTCTGTGGGCTCTATTACTTCGTGGCGGAAGAGCATAGGCTGTATGACTTGTGGGGGCACAGTGCAGGCTCCATTGCTTTCTGGAGGTACAGTGCAGATTGTATGACATTATATGGGTGCAATGTAGAATCTATTACTTTGTGGTGACAGAGATCAGGCTCTATTACTTTGCGGGGCATAACAATAGCTGTAGTACTTTATGGGGGTACAACGAGGGCTTTATTATTTTGTGGGGGCAGAGGTCGGGCTCTATTACTTAATGGGGGCACAGAACAGGCTCTGTTCCTTTTAAAGCGGTGCAGTGTAGGCTCTATTTAATGGAAGCACAGAGTGGGCTCTATTATGTTGTGGGGGCACAATGAGGGCTCTATTACTTTGTGATGGTGCAACACAGGCTCTATTATTTTAAGGGTCACAGTGCAAGTTGTATTACTTTGTGAGGCCACAACACAGGGTTTATTACTTTGTGGGGGCACAGAGCAGGCCCTCACTTTATAGGGGTGCAGTGTAAGTTCTATTATTTTGTGGTGGCACAGTTCGGGATATATTACTTTGTAGGGGCACAAGCAAAGTTCTTATAACTGTGTCGGCCAAATGAGGGCCATATTAGTTTGTGAGGGCACAATTCAGGCTCTGTAGGGGCACAAGGAAAGCTCTATAACTTTGTGTGTGTGTGTGTGTGGGGGGGGGGGGGTTGAGGGGCATATTACTTTGTGGGGGCAAAGTGCAGACTCTCTTACTTTGTGGGGGCACAAAAGAAATGAATTATGGGGGGAGCCCAGTTGTGTGAACAGCCCAGAGCCTATAGTATACCTTATCCACCACTAACTGAACCACATAGAGTAGTTGTATGTCTGTTGCTGGCACTGTTTCTATTGCAGAACTGGTAATCCCTCCAAACTCCTCCTCTTACTGTTAGTATTGGGAAAGCTAACAATGACTATGACAATGAACAACTTCATTGGCATGCTGGAAACTGTCCAAATCCGCAGATCCCAAACACTGATAACCACACCCAACTTTTTGATTCTGGCATTGTAGATTTAGTTTTTTTGTGAAGTTTTCTCTTCTGTTGTTGACATCCTTTTGTTAGAGCATTTCCTGTGTTTACACAACCCAAGAAGTAGTTGTGTCCTGCAATACGAAGGGAGAGAGCCAGCATAACATAGAGGAAGGCGACAGCACCAGCATTAATGAGGTCTTCAGGATCTACGCAGAACAAACTTCAGGAAATCAGAACTTCCAAAAGAATTAGAGGATACTACGAAAGAGGAAAGTTCCTCACTATTGCCGAGGTCCAGAGCCGCTTGGCATCTTATGAGGGTATAAAACCTGTTGGTAAAACCATGTTGGAGAACATAGAAAATATCAGGTCTGATGAGTTCCTTCGTGTTCCTCTAGAATTCCCCGTCTTGGCTCTGCAGCACGTTACCACTCATAAAGATGCAGAAAAAATCCTAAGGTCTAAATTCTTCAAGGGAAGAAAACACGAAAGACCTGAATTTAATGACCTTTCCTTCTGGAGTGCGGATGTCTCCTCAGATGTCATTGAGAAGGCTCGACACCAGGCGTATGAGGCCATGAGGACGGTGGTGAAAGCAGAAGAACTGGAGACTTTCCACGAAGAGATAAAGGAACAATTTGCCAACTCTGCAGCATTTGATAGATCAGCTTCACGTTATGGAAACTTTAAATTCTCCTTTCCCCTCTCTCTTCTGCTGTCTAGATACAAGACACAACATTGTAAGGGTGGAGAACCAGAGCTCAGGATCCTGGGCACTGACATCTACAAACAGGAGATTGCTCATTACATTGTAGTCCACAGTCCTCATACAGAGCTCTTCAAGGATCTCCAGAAGGTTCCCGCCATGACAACCAGATCCCATGATAACTCAGTTGTCTGTTGGATGGATGAAACCTTGTATTGGAGACCAGAGTCCACCTCTAGTTCCTTACTTTTGAGCGTATCTAACAATTCCTGCACAGAGAGAAATGATGACCTGCAGCCAAAATCCGAACCTATTATGCGCCCTCGTGTGCCCCGGTGTGTGTGGAACCACCTGGTGGTGACTTTCCACCTCCCTAATGCTGGGAAGCTTGAGATCCCCAACCGTTTTCTGCTGAGGAACCTGATGCCTTGCCACGCACTGCAACCCTACTTAAATGAAGATCCCATCCAGAAACACCAAGCAAGAGAAAGGATAAGAGCATTTAATAAGAATATTAGAACATCTCTGGATTGTAGGTAAGAGGGGCATATACGGAGCGGGAGCCGATGCCAGTCTGTTCTAGACCATATTAATTAGACCCCAGCTCTGACCACAATGATTAGGGGGTTTATAAATATAAACCAGACAAATATCCTGTCAATAATGAGATTATCAGGATTATAGAGCGGCGCTGGGTATGGTGGACCCGGGGGTTACATTACCACTGATGTCCACTAGGGAAATATATCATCTTGTCAGTAATGTAACATTTCATGAATCAGATGTGGTAACATAGAAACGTATACTGGAACACAGAAAAGTATGTGTGATACATAATGACATTGTATGACACCATTTCTTCTTACGGAGAGCACCTAGAAGACATGAGAAGGCATCCATGCTCCACTGGGAAATATGTAGACTTGAAGATGGAAGAATACCTCTACAGCACCACCTATATCCAGAGGAGCATGGATGGCCTTATAAGTCTCCTCACACCTAGTTGCTCTCCCAAGGGAGAAACGATACCCTTTCTGACCTGGTCTTTTCCTTCTAGAGAAGACTCTGAATTTAGCTCATAATTCGCAGTCATTGTTACAAGTCTTACTAAAAGATCTGACAGTTCCTTGCAGGAATGCTGCTTTCCAATAGGTGGCGCTGGAGAGGTACTGTTCCATCTTATCATTTGCTTTGTGCAACACAGTATGGTATCATGGCATACAATTCAATGTTAGTGAAGAAAAACCTGTGATGGGTGCGGGCGCAGCTGAGCGAAATGTAAAGTACAACACCGGAAGGAAGCTCAGCTTCTCCATTTTATTTTAAACCAGTATAAAAAGACGCGTTTTGGGGCAGCGCCCCTCCCTCAGTTACCAACAGCCACCTTGTGCTGGCTGTTGGTATGTGCATGGTGTACCGGGCAGAGAGGCGGAGCTGCAATGAAGGCAGAATAAGAATGTAATAAGACAATAAAAAGAAAAATAATTATTTCTGCTGAAATAAACGCTTAAAGGGGTATTCCATCTCAGGAAACCTATTCCATTCTCTACAAAATTGTAAAACAATGCCCTCACCCATGAGATGTCTGTTTCCAAAATGCTCCGTTCTCCAGATACCACAGCTATTGATTCCTCTGCTTGTTGCCAGGGAAGCAGAAAGCCTCTATGGAGAGAAATAGCAGAGGAGGCCGGCGCTGGCGCCCTTGTGTCCTCTGAATGTGGTGGCCGGGATCTCAGAAGCGCCTGCACACTAGCTTTTGGCCCGGCCACCGGCTACTGTTGTGCTCTGCTATTTCTTTACATAGAAGAGGTGTTCTGTTTCCCTGGCAACAAGCAGTAAGCAAACGGAGGAATCTATAGCTGCAGTATCTGGGGAACGGAGCATTTTGGATACAGACCTCTTATGGGTGAGGCCCTTGTTTTATTGCTTTGCCCTTTTGAACACATTGAAATGGGATTCCTGAGCTGACAAAACCCCTGTAAGTGCTTCAAACCTACCTGGCTTCTTCTTGTAGCTATTGCAGCCAGGCAGACCCATTCTTTGGGGTAACCTATGGACAGTGTCCCCACCTACCTTCTTCTACAAGTTGTACCTGCAGTGAGCGTGAGTGTTGGCTGTTAGCTCGGGTTCACAGACTACAAATCCTGACTCCCAACCCATCGGTTACAAGTGAAAAGGGGGAAAATTAGGGATGATTGTGGTGGTAGTTTGTGACGCCGGTCTGCAGCAGGCCGGGGTGAGGGGCAGCCGGGTACTTGCACTCTCACCATGGTCTTGATACAACGTTTTTGGGTGTTGGGTTTGTAATCCTTTCCCCTGGAGGGGGTGTAGTACATGGCATAGTGCAGGTGGTCCTTGTGAGAAGGAGCTGCAGGGGTCGGGTTGGTTGGAAGATTCAGGAAAGTACAACAATGTCCAATATAAGTCCAATTACCGTCCGTAGCAATTTGGAGTTTGGTGACTGCAGACGCCGCCCTCGGAACAATGCGTTGTATCTAGACTGGAGATACCGCTCTCTATGCTTGTGTCCTATCTGCACCTTCTCTCGGGCTCGGGGAATGGCTCTGTCTATAGCTGTCTTGTTTTCCAGCTTTCCCTAAGATCTCTCTTTCCTCTATAATCTCTTTTCTCTTTCTTCTAATCCTTTCTTGTTGCTAACTCCAGCTTTCCTTCTCACTGTGCTGCTAACTAATATATCTCTAACTCTGCACCAGCTTTCGAGAATCTAGGTCCTCCCCTGAGGATAGAGCCCTGGGCCTGGACAGGCATCTGGTCCATCCGCTTACTGGAGGTTTTAGTTTTCCAATCACCAAATCCATTCTACAGCAAATGTAAATTAACGTAACATACATACATAGAAATAAAATATGTACATAATTATAAAATAAACCAAAATATTTAACCCCTTAAGGACATGACATTTTTTTTTTCCATTTTCGTTTTTTCCTCGCCCTTATCGTAACTCCTGTATTTCTCCATCGACGTCGCTATATGAGGGCGTGTTTATTGCGGGACGAGTTGTATTTTTCAGTGGTGCTATTTAATGTACTGAAAAACTTTTAAAAATTCTAAGTAAAATAAAAAACAAACAAAATCCCACCATCTTTCAGTGCGCCTTGTTTCTACGGCGCACAAACTGCAACAAAAACAACATGATAACTTTATTCTACAGGTCAGTACGATTCCTGCGATACCAAACTTGTATAGGTTTCTTTTTGCTGTACTACTTGTATTTTTCTTTAATTATTTTCTGCACACAAGAACTTTTTTATCTTTCCACCAACACAGTTGTGCGGGGCTCATTGTTTTCGGGGCATCCTGTAGTTGGTGTTGGTGTCATTTTGGAATACATACGACTTTTTGATCGCTTTTTAATAGCATTTTTTTCTTGCGGACAGGATGACCAAAAAAAAAAAAAAAAAGCGCATTTCTAGCGTCCTTTATTTTTTTCCTGACGATGTTCATCGTGTGGGGTAAATAATGCATTACTCTGATAGATCGGAAGTTTCTGGACGCGGGGATACCCAATATGTATTTTTGTTTTATTATTTAGATTGTAAATATGGCAAAATGTTTTTTTTTTTACTTTTATTTACTTTAAATAATCAGTAAAACTTTATTAATCTTATTTATACTTTTTTCTTAGTCCCCAGAGGGGACAACAACTTGTGATACTTTGATCGCTCCTACAGTATGATGCAATGCCACAGCAATACATCATACTGCGATCTGACAGGCATTGTATCAGCCAACCCACGGGGATGGCTTGATAGGCATTCCGCCAAGACAGCCCTGGGGCCTTTCAGAAGGCCCTCAGCTGCCATGACACCCACATGGCTCCCTGCGATCTCATCACGGGGGGGGGCGTATGGACCCCTGATAATCAGCCGGGGGATTTAAATGCTGCTGTCAGAATTGTCAGCGGCATTGAAATAGCTCTGATCAGCCGTGCGGCATATCAAAACTGTTGCTGCCGGGTGTCGGCTGTAAGAAACAGCCGGCACCCATATTATATGGAGCGAGATTGGCACACAATCTTCCTTCATACATACCCCAACGCTGCATAGCCCTATAGCATTAAGAAAGCATGTGACCTCTGTATGTGATGACAAGTCTGGGTCACTCCATATTGGCTTGTTGAGCACCTACAGTCGGGCCGCCCCCACAGCACCTCAAGAGGGCCGAGATACGATGACTGCTGCGCCAATTTCATAAATGCATATCTTCCACCTGACGGCTATTCTCTATAAGCAATTACAATTGAATGAACTTTATTTACCAAATTTACAAACTTTAAGCTGTTTGCAAAAGAAACAAACAAGAACAATTTAAATACTGTGTTTCCCTGATAATAAGCCCCACTCTGATTATAAGCCCCACCCTAACTTTTAGGGGGGAAAGCCTGACATAAAAGCACTACCCCAAAAATAAGCCCTTTGTGGAAAAAAAGCAATACTCACCTAGAATGCACCGTCTGGGTCCCTCCCGCTGCTTTCCGGCATTCCTGCAGGCTTACATGCAGTTCATAGTGCTGAAGGAAACATCTCTTGCTAGTAACAGGGTTCTCGCTCTCGAGGACCACTCTCAGCCAATAAGAGCAAGCACTCGATGTACCAGTCACAGCCATTCATTCAAGCATCGAGCGCTGGCTGATTGCTTCCTTCGGCCCTGAGAACTGAAAGCTATCCTGCCCGAAATTCCGGAGAGCAGCAGGAGGGACCCTGGACGGCGCTTGCTAGATAAGTATAAGACACCCCCTGGAAATAAGGCCCTGTGCCTCTTTTGGGGAAAAAAATAATAGAGGACAGGGTCTTATTTTCAGGGAAACGGGGTATCAACTACTAATATAACAAACGGTTTCTAAAAATCCCACACAAAATGCCCCTTTTACTGACTACTACCCTCTCAGAATGATTCATCCTCTTTATGACTCCGTTAGTACCTAGTAGCGCACCTCCTATCGTTATAGACTGCTGCCAACGTGATCCATAGCCAGACTGCAGCTTCTTAAAGCGTTTATTGAGGAATCATAGCCCATTCCTCATAGACAATGGCCTCCAGTTCTCTAATATTCTTGGGTTTGCATGCTGCAACCGACTTTTTAACATTTCAGCAAAGACTTTCTATGAAGTTCAAGTCAGGTGATTGAGACGCTATTCCCGAGTCTTCCAGCCAGTCTTGGTGGACTTTCAGGTGTCCTTGTGATCCCTGTTCTCTTGGAAGGACCAATGTCACCCAAGAGCATCACCAAGCCACCGCCACGTGTCACTGTAGGCAGAGGGTTCTTTTCAGCATCTCCTTCACTCTTCCTCCTCCAGACATATCGGTGATCCATATACCCGAAGGGTTCTAGTTTTGTTTCATTGCTCCACAGACCAGAATCCTAAAACTTCCTTGCTTATTTTCATGGTTTTGAGAATATTGGAGATAGTTTTTCTAGAGTTTTTGGGTCAATAGAGGTGGTCGTCTTGGAGTTTGCACATGAGAACCTTCAACATTTAGTGTGGGGGGGGGGGGGGGGGTACATAGAAATCATGGGGCCTCATAGCAAAACTTGGAGTATTGGGGCCACCCATTAAAAAGGCAAAACATTTCATATATAGTATGGAAATTCAGCATTCTGCGTTACACTGTGGTGGGTTTAGATACAAGCTCTAAGGCCTTCTCCACATCAGGTTTCATCGAGAAACTCCATCGCTGATTTTTAGAAAACTGGATGAAATAGCGCAATTTCATGCTGTAAATTCCAGCAAAATGCCAAGATTGCTTGCCACAAATTGACCCGATTCCATTATAGTCACTAGGTCCATTTGGCGCTGTTCGGTTCCGATATAAGATGCAACCATTTGGCCAGGGAGTGTTGTTTTCATGCTTTCCAAAGGGCTCAGTCACACGGGTGTTTTGACGCACGAATTTTTGAATGCATCAGTTATGCATTCAAAAATTTGCGTGACCAAAGTGGGCGTCACGGTGGAAAAAAACGCTGCCGGCCAGCCCTGTAGTGATTTTCGGGGAAAGGATTAAAATATAAGCCATTCCCTGAAAATCAATCCAAAAATGTGTAAAAAAAAAGTATACTCACCTCTCTGCAGCTGCCGGGGCTCAGCCGTATCCAGCCAGCTCTTCTCCTGCACTGCTCTGAGGCAGCTGCAGAGAGGTGAGTATACATTTGTTATACTATATCTTCTCAATGGGGGCGGCGCTGCTGCTGTAGGGCCCTTTGAGCGCAAGTTGGAACACCTGGATCTGACAGCATCCAGGGGTTTCACATACACAGAACACTGGTTTGCCGCAGAACGCAGTTACATGCGTTCTATGAACCGGTGTCCTATCATTTTCGCCACAGGTGTTTGTGCGCATGTGAAATTCACACATGTGCCGGTTCCCATTGAAAAGCATTGGGTTCTATTAAGATGCGGCCAGCAAACGCAACTGACAGACGTGCGTACAAAAAATGGAGAGAGTGATCACCAGGAGCCAAAGAACGTACAGATAACTTGGCCTGTGGATTGTTCATTACCCCCTGGGCTTCACTGTGAGATAATAGTTTGTACAGAGTGATCTTCTGCAACTGTTATGGACTTGTTTGAAGAAAGTTAAGAAAATGAGCAAAACCGACTGTTCCTTTTGCCATTCCATTCCATTTGTCCCTTCTTCCTGTGTAGTGGCCAGTGCTCGGGAGCAGAAGTGAAGGCTGAAGGCGGGACGGACATGAGATGTGAGCTGGGAGCATGCAACTGGGAGAGCATGGGAGCAGGGGATCGCGGGCGCAGCATCGGAGCCACCACAAAGAGACCAAGGAGGAGCAGGTCCCGTAGCAGCAGCAGGCCAGAGAGTGAGGTCCCAAGCGTGCGCCTGGTGGGTGACAACATCGGCTGATAAGTATATTCTGTGTGTAAGTCAGTGCCTGTAAGAAAGTGTGTTTGTGAGGTTTAAGTGAAGTGAAAGTGTGTAACTGAGTGAGAAGAAGGGGAAAAAAAGTGAGTGGTAGTGGAGGTGCGTTTGGAGTGTGACTAGTCAATCTTCATTACTTCTGTAGGTAAATTTGTAGATCCCCATTAGAAGGTCCTTTATGCTTGGCAATGCTGTCAAGTGTGCTACTTGTGCAATGTATGCGGTCCTTGACAGCTGATCGAGGGTACATACTGTTGTGTATGCATGTCGCTCATTTGGAAGACCAAATCTTGGATCTAAAGGAGCGACTGGCAACACTGCAATCCATTGACATCCTGAACTGGCACAACCCAACAAGTTTGCAAAGTTGGCAGATGAGGGGGGGGGGTGCCATTACAGAGCCAGCACCGTTGCAGCATGACATGCCCTCTGACAGTCAGAGAGATGACTGCTCCAGTAAGAAGGGGACGGGAAGCGCAGAGCAGGCTAGACAGGTCCTAGTGGTGGGGGACTCAATTATAAGGGAGACAGATAGGGCAATCTGCCATAAAGACCAGGATCATCGAACGGTGTGTTGTCTTTCGCGCGCTTGAGTTTGACATGTCGCGGATTGGGTTGATCGGGGCTGGTGAGGATCCAGCGGTCATGGTGCACATTGGCACCAATGAACAAATTAGAGGTCAATGGAGGACCCTCAACTGATTTCAGGGACCTAGTGTCCAAGCTTAGGGCGAGGACCTCCAGGGTAGTTTTCTCGGAAATACTACCTGCACCACAAGCCACACTAGAAAGGCAGCAGGATCTTAGGGAGGTCAACAAGTGGCTCCGGAGTTGGTGTAAGAAGGAGGGATTTGGGTTCCTGGAGAACTGGGCTGACTTTGCTGTCGGCTACAGGCTCTACCGTAGGGACGGGCTGCATCTTAATAGGTAAGGGGCAGCTGTGCTGGGGGAGAAGATGGCTAGAAGGCTGGAGGAGTGTTTAAACTAGGGACTGGGGGAAGGCAAAAAGAGAAATAAGGAGGTAGACAGTGTCGATAGCGACCTGGGTCCAAATAATGGGAGTGGGGGGGGGGGGGGGGGGGTCGAGCAGGGGGTGGGGTTAGTACAGTTAGAACAGCTAATAGGACCAGAGGTAGAACAATGAAAATAAAGAACAACAACCACCATATAAATTGTATGGCAATGAATGCACGAAGTCTGATCAGTAAAGTGGGTGAGCTTGAAGTGAGAATGTCAATACAGTGGGAAGAAGAAAAACATGGCTTGGTGATAAGTGTGATTGGGCAATGAACTTACAGGGTTACAATCTCTTCAGAAGAGACCGTGGAAACCAGAAAGGGGGAGGGGTATGTCTGTATGTTAAATCACGCTACGGGAGGATAAGGGGCAGGAGATGAACATGTGAAATCTCTGTGGGTAGAAATACAGAAAGCAAAGAATAACAGTCCTGAGAGGGGTTTTCTATAGGCCTCCAAAAGCAAAAGAAGAAACTGAAAACTTATTATTAAGACAAAAGGCTTAAAGCCAGTTTCTGAAGGTCTTGGCGATCTTCGGCTTTCAGTCCGCACCTCATTCGGCGAAACGTTCTTTATCTATCGCTACATGATCGACCAATATCAGCGACCATATATCAATGTAGAGTCCCTTTTTCTTTGCCATTTCCGCCGACAGGCCTCCGCCGAGTGGGTCCACGCTGCAAAACATTGAATCCGCGAATTTGAGACCTTCCATCATGGTTCCCCCTACAGGTGGGCTACTTATGCCTCCTGATGCACTACCAGCTGCTAAAACCTGTTCACGCCCTTCAGGCGGTCTGACCTCAAATTTTTTAATAGAGCCTTTAATGCCCCCACAAAATCACTGTGCTGCACGTGCGCGTGGTCCCACAATTAAGTAATTATTATGGGGGAATTCAATTATAAGGATATAATATGGGAAGACAAAACCTGTAAATCTCATAAGGGCAATAAGTTCTGGAGAACAATTAAAGATAACTACCTCGCCCAGCTTGTGTGTGAGCCAACTGGAGGGAGGGCCATTCTGGACTTCGTATTAACCAACAAAGCGGGACTGGAGGTATACTTCACCTCTCTACTCCCTCTAATAAAATAAAAACGCTCAATAGCTTCTGGCTTTTTAAAACATCGGGTGCCACAGCCTTATTAAATTAATATTAGAACAAATAACTTTTAAAACTTTCAACTTTAAAACCTAACTCTCTCCCCACATGCTTCCTTAAACCTAACTTTCTTTCTTAAAACCCCCAAGGCGTACGCGAGCCCCGACCTAACCGGCTGCTAACCGCTTTCCTCCTCTGGCATGGGAAGTTTTCTCCGCCACAGAGGATGTGGCATACCTCCCTATGCCACACTCCGCCCCACTGCCTCGCTCCATTGCTGCCTCTAATCCGTTCTGTAACCTGGAAATAAAAATGTCTATACCGATATCATTTAGGTGGATGCCGTCATCCCGCATTGTGCTCCTTTCCATATTCTCGAGTTCCCCATGTCGAATGGCGATCACTCCTAACTCTTGAACGAACTTCGACATTTTAGCATTTACTACTTTTCTAACTCCGTCAATGGCCTCCGGTCGTCTGGATCCTCTCCATACCCGTCTTCCTTCTATGTCGGACCATACAAATATCACATCCTCGAAACACTCGCGGAATCGAAGCAAGTCCCACCACCTTCTTTCATCTTCACGTAGCCCAGGTCATTTTCCCCTAAATGTATTAGCAGGATCACCCGGCGTTGCGCCCGTTTGTTGACATGTATAACTTCTGGTAATAATCAAAACCAACGGAGGCCTCTAATGCCTAACCAGTGCATGGTTGCTCTTTTTAGACCCAGTCCTCCTCCAACTGGTCGAATTAGCACCCGTCTCTCCACCCAGTGCACGTATGAATGGCCGATGATCCAGATCTGCCATGTATCCGCTGAAACAAATAACCCAATAAGAAACAGCTGCTCAACAATCCAATGTCCTCGCCTTTTATAAACTAACAAAATGCAACCGCTACCCGGCGTCTAAACTTCCCCGCTGTAATGTGCTCGCTATAGCTTGCCAACAACCTTCAGATCCGGCCTAACATAGGACTTGTATGTGTCCGACTTCCATCTGCCCAGGCAATTTATATCCTCCTCAGCAACCCTGCAGTCATATGCCATGGTCGCCATGACGATACAAAAAAAATGCGTTTCAAACTCCTTGGGTTGCAAGCCCTCTCTGACTAAATCTGCACGCAAAACCGCCGAACACTGAAAAGGCGTTAGCGGGAGGCCTGAAGCGTGTGCTTGCAAATGTTGGGAGGTCGTTCTTTGGGAGATGTACTTTTTTACTGACCAAATGGTGCACGAGCCCGAACCTAGTGCCGTGATGGAATACCCCCCCTTCTGTACATGTCCGTTTTTGACCATCTCATGCATACTCGGACCTTGCCCTGGTCGGCTATCACATCCATCCGCTGGAGGTCCCCAGCTTGCTTCTGCTTGCAGGCACAAGCTCACCTATCAGGGCAGCGAAAAAGGCTAATGCAAAAGCCGTCCGAAACAGATGCATCTGTACATGTAGTCTCTAACAGCAAGACCAATACTGGAAAGGTGATAGGGCGGCAGCTATCTACCCGCTTCCTCTTCCAGCCTTTTTATAATCTGCCCGAACACGAAAGCTTTAGTGATGTCAACCTCACTGTGTAATTTTAACAAAAAGGCTACCCCCATTAGATGTCTCTTCGCTACCCCTACCGAGGCCTCTTTTTTGTGCAAATCCGACAGCATATCTAAAACCACCGACCTCGCCGCATCCCCCTTTTGTAGTACCCCTTCCGTATAACCCAACCACCTGGTCCATACTGCACTGTAACTTTTCCATGTTGTTCGGCCACCGAGGCTTGCACCAATTTTAACAGTTCTCCTCTGCCATGCCCCATAAGAAAGTAGGGCAACGTAACCTCTCAGTCTCTGCCGTCTGTCTCGTTCACCATCTCTGAATGAGACAGAGCGTCAGCAACCCCATTCTCGAAACCTGGTATATATTTTGCTCTTAAGCACATGTTCAATTATAAACATGTCATAACCACGTACCACAGCACCGCCAACACCGGGGGTGATGGGGAAGGATTACCTGTTTATCACATGCACCACCGCTTCGTTGTCCGACCACCAAAAAAGTTTTTGCTTTCTTAACTCTGTCCCCCACACCTCCAAAGCCACCACAATAAGGAAAATCTCCAGCAGTGTTATGTTTTTGACCCATCCTCTCTCTAACCAATAGTCCTGGAAAATCACTCTGAAACCGCATGCTCCCGCTGCATCTGAGAAAAGGCTGAGCTCCAGACCCGATGCTTTCTCCCTCAGGCAAATCACCTGCTCATTGAAGGAATGTGTCAGGACTCGGGGTCCAGGAAACTGGAGATCCCTGAAAATACCCGCAACCCGTCCCTTCCTACGTGCCCCCCTGGGCTAAGCCCCAGGGCGACAACTGGGTGACGGTCCCTACACTCACTAAGGAAGGGGGACACGGGGACTAACGAACAGACAGACACTGGAACAAACAACAGCAAGGAGAGTCAGACAATCCGGATCAGCAACAGGAGGGTACGCGGTACAAGAGGGTCAGGCAAAGGCAACGTCAGGTCAAAAGGCAGAGGGTCAGTAACAGGAGTCAGGAGTCAGAAATACGCAGTACGCTGGTGTAGCAGGAAATCCAAAACTAACACTGGCACTGGATTGCAGACACCAGCAGGTTTAAATGCTGTCAGAGCTCCTGCCCCAGCAGCTGATTGGGGCGGGGAGCCTGACAGCAGCTGAGTGCATCCAGCAGCACTGGGGAACCCGCCCCCAGCCCTGGAGGAGGCAGGAGAGGAGACACATGTTTGGTTGCCAAGATACCTAGGACGCGATGCGGAGCAACACCCACCGCATCCCTGGCAACCCGGCGGTGAGGCGGAGCCCGGCGGCCAGGGGAGGTGACGAAGACCGGGGCCCCCCTGCACCGCACCGCAGCCGCACGTGTGACAGGACCGGCGGTGCGGGCACGACGGACCCGCGAACTGCCAGTCCTTACAGAATGCAGGAAAACCTTCCATATAAGCAGATCTGCTGGGTGATTCTTATAAAATAGAGCGCTGCTTTTATCCCCTCGGTAGCTAATGACAGCCGGCGGGCAAAAACATGGCCCATTGGAATTACCTTACATGTAAAATTTAGCAGGCCCAAAAGCACGTGCATCTGGCACAGTGTGACCTTTTTTGGACTTTCCACTTTGTCCACCTTCCGCTTGAGGCAGGATACTTAGTCATCTGGTAACCAGAAAACCATGGAGACCATGTTGGTTTCTATGCCCAAGAAGACTAAGCATGACACGGGCCCCACCGCTTTTTCTTCCGAGAGTGGGACGGCCAACTGGCCCATTAATCTCCGAAACGTCACAACAGAAAGGCACAGTCCATCAATGCTTTGGGGCTAATTAACAAAACATTGTCTAGATAGTGTATTACTGATGTTAAACCCATCTCGTATTTTAACATCCACTCCAGGAATCACTCAAAATAAAAACACAAGATCGAGCAACCCATCGGTAAACACATATCTATGAAAAATTGACCGTCGAGCCTGCAGCCTAACAAATGAAAACAGTCGGGGTGCACCGGCAGCAGGCGAAAAGCCAACTTGATGTCAGCCTTTGCCTGTAGCAACTGTACAGCCCAGTCAAACGACGTATAGGAGACCGCGGCCTGCTCTTTTGATATGCCATCGTTTACCGACTCCCCTTCCAGAATTTGCCTGTTTCTTTCTTGGGAACCAGCCCCAATGGAGAAACCCGCAAGTTCACAAAAGGTGGCTCTGGGAAAAGTCTGGTCATGCGGCCTAGCTCCACCTCCTTTAACAACTTTTCTCTAACTATCGGTGTATTGTCCTATGTGGATTTTAGGTTAGTGCATAGCATCAGGGACGTCTGATGGGTGAAAGGAATGACAAACCCCTCAGAGACCTCCTCCCTGAGCAGGTTTGCTTCCTCCTTCCTGTGGTACCTGTCTAGCCATAGCTGCAGGTACCTGCCTCTCACCGGCGTGCGCTGCACTGCAGGTAGTGCCCACCGTGGCAGGGGCTCTCTGCTTGCAGAAACAATGCGTTGCAGCGTGGGAGCCCCTGCAGAAGGAACATTCATGCCTGAGCTTACAAGCGGCATAGAATCAGCAATGTCCCTCGTTAAACACCTAGAAAGAGCCGAGTGATTTCGGGATTGCTGCGGCGGACTGCTGTTCGGCCCCCGCGGCTCCCCCCGTTGCGGGCGCTGCGCCATGATTAACTGTATCCACACATCAGTAGCCTTTAAGGCCCAATTCATGAGTCCCGTGCCCGACGACGGAAATCCTCTTCGTATCGCCACCACGCTGCACTTCCATGCAGCTTGTAGGCGCTGTATATCGTATTGATGTAAACCATCAATTCTGGACCTTTTTTTGGTTGGTGCTGGAACGTAATATGCGCCAGCACCAAAAAGGCTTGAAGCCAGTTTCCGAAGGTCTTCGTCTGCACCTCGTTCGGCAAAATGTTCTTTATCTATCCCTATGTGATCGACAAATATCAGCGACCATATATAGAGTAGAGTCCCTTTTTCATATTCTCCGCCATTTTCACCGACAGGCCCCCGCCAAGTGGGTCCACGCTGCAAAAAATCCGCGAATTTGAGACCTTCCGTCATGGTTCCCCCTACAGGTTGGCTACCTATGCCTCCTGATGCACTACCAGCTGCTAAAACCTGTTCACGCCCTTCAGGCAGGCTGACCCAGCCAGGTGATGCCCTGCTGGCCCTCCTTTTTTCTCACATTTTTTAATACAGCCTTTAATGCTCCCACAAAATCACTGTCCTACACATTTGCGTGGTCCCATAATGTATCGCCCGCTGACTGATATGTTAACTCAGCGGCCCGACCGTTCTCTGGCTCTGATGTGGTCCGTGCCGCTCGTCCTGTAGACGTGTCATGTAATCTTGAAGCAAGCTGAACGCTCCTTGCCTGCAATGCTTGCTGTTGAAAGTCGCTTCTTTAGGCTCCTACCAGGGGCTTTTCTGGACGCTCCAACGCACGAACACCACCTCCTCTGTGGAGGTGCTCATCTCCTGTTGAAGAGGAAGAGTCCGACGACAGATGGTGATGCATAGACCAGTAAGGCCATACCATACGCCTGCTCGGCCTGCCACCGCAGCCTGCCTCACGCATTCCTGCTAAACGTCCCACAGGAGTGGCCGTCCCTGGGCTTGCTCTGTTGCCTGGCGTACTGTAGCCACACCTGTGACTGTCAACTAACTCAGGCTGAACCTTGCTCCTGGCCCTCTTTCTCCCCTCACTATGCTCAGACTCTTTATCCGACCTGATGCCCCCCCCCCCCAGGAAATGGCCCGCCTGACCCCTGCTGGATCCTCTATGAACCCCTGTGCCAACCCCCCTGTCATAACCGTTTGGAGGCAGGCCAATGCCACTGAACCGGTCCCTGCACGGGCCAGCCTACACTCCCAACCTGCTGCCTGTTTCTACCTGCCGCTGACCCCTGGCGTGCCGTTTGCTGTAAGCGTCAGTCGCCCCATTCCCCTTCCAAAATAACCCCCTCCCGCCCTCCAAAGGGCCGCCTGCCTACCTGCTTGCCTGCCTACGCTCTTGCCTGCCCACATAGTCCCTCCTGGTGTCCCCATGCCTCCCATCCCCTCTATCCCCGACATTGTCACACACACTACTGTGGCTGCTGAAAAGGGACCTGCTCCCCACCCCCTCCATGCTGTCTGTCGATTCCTCACCCTGTGTTGAACTCCCTGCAGCCTACCTTACCATGGCAGCATCGCTTTGAGCACGGCACGTGTGCCACCGTGGCGCCATTTTCTTTTCTCATGTGGTGTGCTCCCACCGCCGTACAGCCCATTAAATGGCCGTGCTGCTCACCCATTCGGTCATCCACTGCCGAGCACCTGACAGTGCGCTGCTGGGGGCTCCTGCAAACAGCCAACTCCTGCACTGTCCCCCTCCTGCCTGATATCTGGGGCAGCTCTTCTCCCGCCGTGCTTGGCAGCTGGGCTTGGGCTTAGGCGGACCATGGAGTTCCTCCTGCTTAATGGCCTCCCTCTCCCTGCGCCAATGACCTCCTTTTTCTCCCTGCAGATTCTGCCTCCGGCACATCCGCACTCTCCACCGACACCGCTGCTAGAGTCTCTTCTCCCGACTGGTACGCCATCAAAATCTAAAAATACCAAAAGGGATCTAAAAGAGAACCTGGTAACTACAGGCCGGTAAGTCTCACTTCAATAATTGCAAAAATATTCGGGGGATTTCTGAAAGATGCCATCCTATAATACCTCATGGTAAACAATGGTATAACATTTGACACGGTGCCACACAATAGGCTAATATATAAAATGAGACAGCTCAGTCTGGGTGAAAATGTGTGTGATTCGCTAAAGAACTGTCTCAGTAAAAGAAAACAGAGGGTGGTAATAAATGGTTCATACTCTGATTGGGCCAACGTTGCTAGTGGGGTGCCACAGGGTTCAGTATTAGGCCCCATTCTGTTTAATATATTTATCAATGACCTGATAGAGGGGCTGCACAGCAAAATATCAATATTTACAGAGGACACAAAATTATACAATATAATTAATACAAAGAGGACAATGTACAGCTACAAACAGACCTAGACAAGCTGGGGGCTTGACTGCAAAAATGGCAAATTAAGTTCAATGTTGTGTAGAGGTGCACTACAGAGAACGGCCTGTAGGGGGCAACAGACAGGCATTCTGGTGCCTGAGAAAAGAGAAAACGCCCATAGGTGTGGTCCAGAAGTTTGGATATAAGAGTACATTCCTGCTACAGCCAGGGAGATGTTGGCTGAGAGAGCCAGAGACACAGCTCAGTGGAGCTGGGAGGGCTGCTAGCCCCAGAGTCTGGTGCAGACCAGGAAGGCAGGAGGTTGACAGGGTTGACCACCCTAACCTCAACACCCAGGTGGGGTGTGTATATGGACTTTATGTTTTACTGAAGTACGTTATATGGTCTCTGTTTACGTTGTTTGTGCTGTGAATGAAGACTGGCAGGAGCCAGGTTTAAGGAACATCCATGTCTCCAGAGAGACAGCTGGTGCCCATTCCGGTCTGGAAGTTGGCGATCTGCAGGCCCCAGCTTGCCACATATGGTGGAGGATGCGCTGGCATGATCTGGAGTGGCGCACAAAGCTGCAGGAGCAACATGTGGATGTTTGCTGTGACCAGTGCTGCTGTATGCAGTATAAAGGGCCAGGTGGCCGAGTGTGCTATACCTGCCGTATGCAGAATTTAAAGGGCCAGGAGGCAGAGTGTGCTATACCTGCTGTATGCAGAGTTTAAAGGGCCAGGAGGCAGAGTGTGCTATACCAGCTGTATGCAGAGTTTAAAGGGCCAGGAGGCAGAGTGTGCTATACCTGCTGTATGCAGAGCTTAAAGGGCCAGAAGGCCGAAGTTTGCGGTTGCTGTGGGAGCAACAGAGGACCAGGCAGAGGAAGTCTGTGAGGCAAGTTTGTGGACTTGTTTGTTTATTATGGACTGTACAGTCAAGATGGCGGGTGGTGCAGGAGGCAACCAGAAAGAGCCATGCTGGGGGTGTTTGCAAAAGTGGCCAGTAAAACCCCACTGATCTGTATTGGAGGCTAACTGCAAAGCTTTGAGGGCACAGCAGGAGGTGTCCCCGCCAAAGGACTGTGATAACAATCCATGGAGGGGTGAGACTTCTAAAAAGACTGTGCGTTCTGTGCGATATGGACTTGACGGTGAACAAATTGATGGCAATGTGGTTAAAATGCTGCATAATAGAATGTTTTCCTTGCAGGAGAGTACTGAGAAAACTGCAGTGTGCGCACTGGGTGCAAAAAAGTTCAAAAAACGTAAGGTACATAATGTGCTGCATGATACGTTTTTTGTGCACGATGATACCATGAAAGCCGCACAGTGTGCACAGACATTTAAGAAAGAGTTGTCTGAGAACTGTGTTGCTGACCCGGTGGTGCAAGAAAAGTCTATTACCCCTGAAATGTCATGTGTGGGGGATGGTGGGATGTATTCTGTGCCTAATATGTGTAGATATGTTTCCCAAATGAAGTCAGGATGTGAACAGGGTGCAATGAGGAGTGCAGCCAACACCCATGTGGGAGCCTGTGCAAGGATACCTCTAGTGAGAGAGGGAAGTAGTAATGAAGATAGTGTGTGTAAGACTAGAATTGCTGGAGTGAGTAGTACTATGCCTTCAGAGAGAGAAAGATAGATCGTACTAAATCTGGAAAAAAGAAGAAAAAGGCTGCTGCTAGTGAGACAAGTGAGGTTGTCAGTGCAGATCCTGAGGTCCAGGGTGAGACAGCAAGAGAACGCTTGTTTAAAATTCAGGAGGGAGTTGCACCAATGCAAGCTCATGTAAAGTTTCTTGAGGAGGCATTGCAAACTGCTAATAGAAATGATAAAGTTTAGTTACAGAAAGAAAGGACTATCTTGTGTCTGCTTGGAGAAGAGGCCAAGAGGCAAAGGCTGTTAGCAGAGAAACAGACAGATAAATTCCTAAAAGGAAAAGAAAGTATTCTCCAAGAGGCTGAGCAGCAGAGAGTGCAGCTTTCTTAAAGGAGAAGGAGCATCTTGAGAGATTGACTAAGAAGGAAGCTGATCACCGAGTGTTGCTGGAACAGAAGAATGTTCAGTGTGAACAGAGCTTAGAATAAATGAGAAGTGAGAAGTAGTATGAGGGATATCTTTCAACAGCCAATGAAGAGATACAAGACCTCAGAGATGAGGCTGATCGCAGAGTATGTCTGGAGGCACAATCTGTGCAGTATGAACAGGACTGTAAAAAACTGCAAATGAAAAGCCAAGAGTTGGAGATGACGTGTTGAGAGTTAGAAAGGGCTTCTACAGATGCACGGAATCAAACTACAGGTTTGCAGAATTGAAAATGCAGTTAGCAAAGAAAAATGGTGACTTGGAGTGCCAGATAAGTCAGCTTAAGGAAAAGCTGGCACTATAGAAAGCTGCTTGCAGTCAGGCAGAGAAGCAAGCAGAGATCTTGAAAGACTTACTAGTTTACAAAGAAAACCAGGAAGCACTGCATGAGAGACTGGTATCCCAGCTACAGAGGAGCCTGGATGAGGAAGCTGAAGAATATGAAGCTCAGATTAAGGACCTTAATCAGACTAATGCATTAGCTATGAAGGAACTGTCCCAACGGTTAGAGCAAGCGGAAAAGATGAATGAAACATTGGAAGAGGTCAAACAGGCTGTGGAAAGGAACTGTACTGAGCTTACCCATAAGCTGAAGGTCCTTTTGCAGGCTAAGTAAGAGTCTGAATGCAAGAGAAATACAGTAGAGATACAGCTTCAAGAGCTCCAAATAAAAATAACTGAAGGTGACAGTGTGCAGACAGCATTGTCCGAGCAGGCTGCAGGTGGAGCTGGAAGCTCAGAATGAAGAGTCCCAGTGTTACGATCGTGTGGGCAGACTAAGCACGGTGCCCACACGATCGTACCCAAAGGAGACTAGATGCATACAGGTTGCACACAACTGACCTTGTTTTACACGGGAGGATGGCAAGGTCCTACCTAAGCGGGGACATTGCCCCAATAAGGGCAGCCCAGCGGTCTTCGGATCTGGGCCCTAGCTGATCCTAGGAATCACGCACCGTACAGGATACATACACACGCGACATGACAGGGACTGAACAATAGGACACACAGAGCCAGAATACACAGCATACAGCAGCCACAATACAACCACTAGTAACAGATGATAAGCTGAATATAAATACCAGGTATTAGTTGACATTTTGTACAATATGTGGAAGCTAGCGGGCCACTTCACAGCTCCTGGTTATACTGCTAGTCCCTACACTAACCAGGAGTCCAGCAGAACCGGACAGAGTTCACACAGCACGCTGCAGCAGGACATTACACAGATTGCAGGTCACACAGTAAGCTAACACAAAACTGACAGAATTTAGACGTACAAACGGACATGAACCAGCAAAACCCACATCACACAGCAAACTTCCAACAGACAAGGATTCATGACTGCTTACCCTGAACACCAGAGACAGACTGACCAGGAGCTGGGTTTATATGTGAGCCCAGACCCAGGAGATTGGCTAGCAGGAAGTACCACACCCAGCCAGCTCAATCAATTAACCCTCCACCTCCTGTGGAGCTGTGCTGCTAGGAAACCTAGAACTACAGATTCCAGCAGCACACGTAACACCCAGAAGCTACTGCAAGAAGAGACACAGCAGAGGCTTAGTCTCAGTGCAGACCTGAAGACTATACAAAATGAGAAATATGTGTTCCTCAAGCAGGTAGAGGAAGATGCAGAAGCTAAGAGAAACCTGTCAGAGCAGATTGCAACACTTCAGGCTGAGGTGTCTGACCTAGAATATAGACTGGAGAAGAGTGCTGTGTGCTTGGATTCTGCGTAAGAGCAGAAAAGAGAATTACAAGAGGAGTTAGAAGCTACAAGGCAGCAGTATGAAGAGAAGGCAGCTGCCTGTGATAAGCTTGAGACGGTTAAAGTACATCTTCAGCAAGAAATAGAAGATGTTTCTGTGGAGCTTGTGTCCAAACTAAGAGAGATGCAGCAAATATGTGAACAGCAGCTTACAGAGGAGAAAATCAGGTCTGCAAGATATGCCACTGAATGTGAGCGTGCTGAAGAAAGGGTCTGTATGAAAGAGACTGAAGAGTTAACTTTGACAGGCACCCCAAAAATGATGTCAGAGAAAGGGGCTGTTCCAAAAGTTCACTAAGAATTGAAACGTGAAGATGAAACGTTTGGCAGCACAGTATCATGTTGCTGAAAAGACAGTTCAGAGACTAGTGCGGTCTAGGAGCCAGTTCAGACGGCAAGTAAAAGAGAAGAAGGGCTTGTGGAAGATTCACGATAATGATGCTGGAAAGTGAACTCTGGTACAAAGAAAGCGCAAGGGCGTAGTCCAACAACCGGTGGCAGGAATGAAGAATTGTAAAAATAAGACACAAGTGGTGAAGCCTACAAAATTAGGTGAAGGTGACCTGGGCACTCCAGGTGAACAGTTTGTAAAGACTTGGCTGGTCTGGAGGAAAGAAATCAATTCTGTAAACAAAAGAAAAGTCATTAAGGTGAGAGCTGAGCAAAAGATGCAAACTGAACAGACCTCTGAAGTACAAAAGGCCAAGGCGAAGCCAGAAAGTGAGGCTACTGAAGCTGGGAAGGTTTCGGAAGTGGCAGCAGAAATCCTGGAAGAACTGCAGCAAGAGTATAATGACCTCAAAAAGCAAACCCAGAAAGTGAAGAAACAGGTTGTCCAAGTGGTAGAAGCCGATCACAGGGATGCTGGCTCCAAGGACCAACTCATCAGTGAACTGAATACTACCAAGCAAAAGTTAGATTCAGAGGTAAAGGAACTTCGAAGAATGCTAATGGGTCTAACCGATAACACTATACTAAGAGAAGAAATAGAATTGTTACAAAGTGAGGAAAAGATGATTATATAGCTGAATGGATTGAAAAATGAATTAGAGACTGTAATCCATAGCAAGGCCATGCTGGAGCATGAGCTACAAGGGGAACTGGAAGAATAGAGACAAGGTTCGTAAGCTAGAAGGAACCTTCAAAATGGAGGCTCAGTTTGAAAGTCTTAACAAGCCGTTGTGCACTAAAATGGAGGACTTGGTTAGCTCCAAGGATGATGGTGAAAAGGGTGAATACGGACTAGAAAAGTCTAAAGAAGTAGAAGAAAGAAAGATTCAGTTAGAGGAACTTGAAGATGAGTGAAAGCCACAGAGGATACAAAGTTGCACTTGGAAGTCAACCTGCAAGCTGGGAGGGCACAGTCTGACAGAGATCTGCAAGGATGTGATGAGCCAAGTGAAGACAAGAGCAAACTTGTCAGACAAGTAAAAATAGAAAGAGACCCCCGAGCCTGGAGTTTTGACCCTGGAGGGCCAAAAGAGAAAGTGTGATACAGCCTTTATCAAGATGGGGGGGGGGGGGGGATGTATGTAGAGGTGCACTACAGAGAATGGCCTGTAGGGGGCAACATACAGGCATTCTGGTGCCTGAGAAAAGGGAAAATGCCCATAGGTGTGATCAAGAAGTTTGGATATAAGAGTACATTTCTGCTACATCCTGGGAGATGTTGGCTGAGAGAGCCAGAGAGACAGCTCAGTGGATCTGGGAGGGCTGCTAGCCCCAGGATCCGGTGCAGACCAGGAAGACAGGAGGTTGACAGGGTTGACCACCCATAACCTTAACACCAAGGTGGGGTGTGTATATAGACTTTATGTTTTACTGAAGTACGTTATATGGTCTCTGTTTACGTTGTTGGTGATGAGAATAAAGACTGGCAGGAGCCAGATTTAAAGAACATCTATGTCTCCAGAGTGTTTCTACACAGCTAGTGCCCATTCCGGTCTGGAAGTTGGCGATCCGCAGGCAAGTAAACATCGGCTTGCCACAGTTGATAAATGTAAGGTTATGCAAATGGGCAGAAGAAACTGATGTCACCAATATACACTAAATGGGGTACTGCTAGGGAAAATAGGGAGATACTAGTGGACTGAGGAATTAACTGGAGAAATCAATGCCAGTCAGCTGCTGCAAAAGCTAATAAAGTGCATTAAAAGAGGTATAGGGGCGAGGAATGAGAACATTATCCTTCCACTATATAAGGCACTTGTCAGGCCCCACATGGAATACTGCGCACAGTTCTGGACAACGGTGGTCAGGAAAGATGTTACAGTGCTGGAGGGGGTACAAAGAAGGGCAACTAAACTAATACATGGAATGACGGGACTGGAATACCCAGAGAGGCATCAAAATTGGGATTATTTACCCTGGAAAAAAGACAGCTAAGAGGCGACCAAATAACTATGTATAAATACATGAGGGGACAATACAAGGATCTCTCCCAGGATCTGTTTATACCCAGGACTATGACGGTAACAAGAGGGCATCCGCTACGTTTAGAGGAAAGCAGGTTTCATCACCAACATAGAAAGGGGTTCTTTACTGTAAGAGCAGTGAGACTGTGGTACTGTCTGCCTGAGGATGTGGTGATGGCAAAATCCATAGAGTTTAAGAGGGGACTAGATGCCTTCTAGAGCGGAAGGATATTACAGGATATAGATAGTCCCCTACTTGCGAACAGGTTCTGTTCCAGGGGCCGGTTCGCAAGTACATTTGTTCATATGTCTGAACAAATGGTTGTATGGAGGGGATCACGGGTGGATCCCGCTCCATACAACGTCGGCTGCCGGCTGTTTCTTACAGCAGACAACCGGCGGCAGCACTTTCGACAAGCCGTGACGCTCATCGGAACTGTTAACACTTTAAATGCCGCTGTCCTAATAAACAGATAACAGAGACGTTAGAGCCCCATAACAAGCTTAACATCTCTACCCCACTGTCTCTCTGGTTGACGGCCGCTCCTTAAAAAGTACAGTCTACAAGGCCGTGTCACCTGCAAGATGCAGAAAAAACACAGAGACCCTTTGCCGGGACCCTCTTTATACGTGTCCCAGATGCATTACCGCATGGAAAGGAACTGTGTTCTATTACTCGACAAGGTGGAAATGTTTACACTTTGTGGCAGGGGATACAGAGGAGCCTATGGACTATCAAAATGGTGCTCAGCCTTCTTTTTCTTCCACTACAGAAAATCCTGCGCAACTTTTCCACCACAGAGTTCTTGTCATGGCTGTGGAAAAGTAGGGAGGACACCTTCATCATGGAACAGCAGCACAATGCTGAAGACCACCCAGGAGAGTGAGATGCCAGAAGCCTCTAGGGAGACCAGCGAGAGCACCCCTGCAGGTGAGATAGCAATGAGTGGTGAAGGGGATTCCAGCTGGATACCCACCACCAAAGCTGCAATTCTACTGGGGTGACAAGCCGGAGCTGCTGGACTTGTTGCTTACAATTTCTCTCACTTCCCCCAAACTGAAGGAGAGGATCGAGGAGCCACGAAATTATGTCCCCGCTGTGGAGAAGGGAGATTTGTCTACGCCAGCCATTGCTGTGGCCTCCACTTTTGCTTCCACTCCTACTTCCACCAAGAGTTGTGCCACTGCTATATCCACTGGCAGAGACCCGCTAGCAGGAAGGTTGGTAAGGAAAAATACTGCAGTGAACTTTTCTCCATCTAGGAAGAGAACCTGGACTCTGCAGAAATTTTGGACTCATGATGGATTCGTGGAATCGTAATACCCGCCATAGATTTTGGTCCACCAAGACAACCATGCGGTCAAAGACGTGTTGCCGTAATTCCTACAGCCCTTTATTGTTAAATACGGTGATACAAACTTTACATTCATCTATACCGATGACCAAAACTCTGGGCCTATGGATTTATCTGCACCGCAGCGGCAGTCCCCAGACTGTTCTGAGCTGTGCCCTGTGGAAGAGGACAGCGCATCCGAGGACAGTGAAGTAAGTCCTGCCATGCGTGCTAGTCCCTCACTCTGCTCGTCTCTAGGGATTTGTGCATGGGCGAGCAGTGCTACACCCACAGGCTACACTACAGGGTCCGAGCCTGAAGAGCCTATAGTACCGCTCATAAGAAAAGTGGCTTGGTGCTAAGGAGCTTTATGGACTTCTTTGCTGTTCCAGAACTGTTTAAGGGCTTTATTTGTCCCCTTTTATTGCCCAAAGAGTTTAAAGTTATGTATTCCCCTTACATAACAAATCAATGCAAATGTTTATCATGCATAATTTAATTGCATCAAGTTAAAGTAACGTTCTAATGTTTAAGGCATTGTGCAGGGGGGTGAAATAAAGCTTTGTTATTTGCATTCAAGCAAGTCAGTGCACGTGTATGTTGTGTATGAGTGAGGCTGGAGATCTAGATGCTGCACCTAACTAAATACTCCAGTGTCTGTCTGCTGTCTTGTTTGGCAAGTTAAGCGCTGCCTGTCATTGGCTGAGCGCTTAGCCAATCAGCACAGCCCCTTCAGGAGGCAGGGATTTTTAAATCCCAGCCTGTTGAAAGTGCTGGACAGCAGTGCAGGGAAGCTAGCCGGAGGACGCGTCTGAGCGGCAGAGAGGTGAGTAAAATTTTTTTTTTAACCAGCTAGGGATGATTTTCTGGGAAGGGCATATATTTCAAGCCCTTCCCCGAAAATCATGCTGCAGGGGTTACCACAAACCACTGCTTTTAATGGGGCCGGCAGCAGCGCCGAAGCCCATTAAAAAGCAATGGGATAGCATGGTGGACTTCTGCCACAGCTGTGACAGCTGCGACAGAAGTCCGTAATATACTCCCTATGCTTTCAATTAGGCTAGCGCTGCTGCCGGCCCCATTGAAAGCACCAGTGATGCAAGCAGCGTTTTTCTTGCGCTGCGAGGCGAGTGTTTTCACTTGTTCTCACAGCGCAAGAGAGAATAAAACGCCTGTGGGTGTGAGCCCTAAGGGTGTAACTTGTGCCAGTTTTCTACTAGTTCCTGACAGGTGTAATCTGTGCCATCTTTATGAAGCAGGTGAGCGGCTCTAGTAGGTGCGTCAAAACGTTTCTTAAATGCGTTACGTTTGTAAAGATAGTTCAAATGACACCACAAATTATAATCATAATTAAGCCCCAAAGTCTTTGATAAATACCGGCACCCTCAGACCACAAAAAACGAATCACTGCGCACGGCTATTCTTTCATGCAAATCACAAGGGGGGCAGCCATTCTCCTGCACTACAGTCACAAATTAACTGATGAGACACGCTCAAACCTGCCGGCGGTGACTGCGGAGACAGCGACCTACAATGGAGAGCCTTGATAGGACAGCGCAGCCAACAGACGTTTTAATATAACTACAGTGCGGAGAGTTTTTGACTGGCCCTCGTATATTTACTCATACGTAATGTAAGGATATGTCTCTCCTAATATTTAAAGGGAACCCATCCCATCATAAACTAAGTTCTGGTGCAGTTGGGAGCGGGTGAGTAGAAAAAATATATCCCCCGGCCACCCATCACCTCCCCTAAGATCAAGCAGTGTCCCCCTCTGAAGTCGGCGTTCGGCATGACTTTTTTTCAAGTACCATGCACACTCCTTTAGAAGTCAGAGGGGGGTGCTGCTGGATCGAGGGAGCAGGTGAGTAGAAGAAATACATCCCCGGCCTCCCTGTCACCATAATGTAGTGTATGTGCGGACATGACAGGCTCGCTTTAAGCTGGTATATGGGTTTCTACTAAATATATCCACCATGCCTCTCGGCATAAGAGAAGGCAGTTTACATTCTGCCTCTTTTTTGGTTTAACCCCTGATTGACATAGGGCGCGTGCACAGAGGGGCTCAGGACCCGGGAAATTTAAAATCCCTCTGCTCATGGCTGCCATGTGTAGCCAGGAGCAGAGGGATGTCCCTGCAGAGATGATCACTGTTATCCAATGGATAGCAGTGATCATTTAAAGTAAAAAAAAGTGTAAAAAAGTAATTAAAAAAAAAAAGGGTAAAAAAAAAAGTTTAAAAAGTTAAAAAAAAAGTTTAAAACGCTTACATTTCATCTCCCCTCACGGATCATATCCGTGAGGGAGGATGAAATTACGTACCAAAGGCCCCCGGATTTATCCGCGGACCTTACCACAGCTTCTGCGCACGCGGCCGTCGCCAAAGTGGCGGACGCATGCGCAAAAGCCGTGGATTGCCAGGATAACTTAAAATCTCCCTGCTCTTGGCTACAAAACTTAGCCGAGAGCCTGGAGATTTCACGGGGAGCCGCGGTGAGCGGTTCCTGATCACGTGTTCGCCGTTATCCATTGGATAACGGCGGTCACGTAAAAGTTTTAAAAAAAGTTAGTTTCATCTCCCCTCACCGATGCGATTGGGGAGAGGAGATGAAACTTTTTACCGGAGGCCTCCGTATTTGCACCCCGGCGCGATCTTCCTCCGTGAACTTTCCCGGATTCTGCACATGCGACCACTGGCAAAACACCGGACACATGCGCCGGAGTCAGGGAGCCCAGGAAACTTAAAATCTCCTTGCTCTCAGTTACCAACGGTTGGAGAGCCTGGAGCAGTGACGGGTGGCCTCGTTGAGCAGTCCCCGGTCACATGATAAAAAGGTAGCGATCTAGCTTTGGTCGGTCTCACATGACCGGATATGAATTACGGATTCCGCATGCGTTTGATTAGCGGTAATACGCAGATCAATCGCATTGGATTACACAATTCCGCTCACATTAGCGGGTTGGAATTGTGTAATCCACTCGCAGAAAAGAGAACGCAGCAGGTTCTATTTTACCGCGGATATCCGCAGCATAGAGCCTATTGTGCTCCATGGTCGTGGATATACCCGCAGCCCATACGCAACTGCGTTGTATACGGGCTGCTGGTACCCGCGTCATCGCTAAGCAACGGTGCGGAAAATGCAAACAAAAAAAAGTACTGCGCATGACCGCCTGCGTGAGGAGGCAGTTATGCGCAGTACATTACGCGGCCGTACAGATGTGGGGTTTAAATAAATATATATTGAAGCAAATAGGAGAAAGTATGCAAAAAAAGATGCTTTCTTAATTATTCTTTACAGGGGACTTTTATCATTGTTATTATTTCCTCTTAACAGGAGCCGCCCTCCTCCTCCTCCTCCCTCTCCCTCTCCTCCTCGTCCCTCTCCCTCTCCTCCTCCTCCCTCTCCCTCTCCTCCTCCTCCATCCCCTCCATCCCCTCCTCCTGCTAGAAAAATTAAGAAAAAGTATCAGCTTTATGAAAAAAGTAAACGTGATTATGACAGAATCAAGAAACACAAATAGAACCAACGGAAGGAAGCGCCAAGAGATGTCACAAGCCTCGTGTCCTTCCTGTATTATGCACACAGCCTGTGTGTGAGACGCTTTGCATTTCCTTCTCTTGTCACATTTCATACTCTTTTTATACATATTTTATGTCTCTCATCTGTTGTAGAACTTTCAGCTGTTACTTATCTCTATTTTTTTACATTTCATAATAAATCTTGGACTTGATTAATAGAGCCGTCCGCCATTGTCTTCTCTGCCGTCCATCTCTTCTAGTATTTTTTGTGTTCAGTTCCCAAAGGTTCATTATTATCAAAAAAAGGAAATACAAATTACAGCCGTAAATTACCTCCAGTAGGTGGCGCTGCACGTGATTGTCAGAGCTGGAAATGTTCTGTAATTCTGGCTCCACTATTATAAGCTGCTGATGGAGAACAGCAGTAGAAGAAGGCCTATAATCTGCATATTAACCCCCTCCTGACAATTACCACTAGTTTGGAGAACATCTGGAGATCGAATTTACCTGAACATGTTGGACCTCCAGACTGGTTGCGCCAGACAACCGATGACCCTTTTACACGGACCAATGATTGATCACAAACGTTTATCTGAATGTTCATTTGCCCCATCATCAACCTCCTAAACATGCCTCAGTCAACGAGTGAGTAAATGCATGTCCATCAGCTTAGCTCTTTCATGCTGGCATAAAAATTTCCTCTGGTTGGCAGCACATCCGCTGTTCACACAAGGTTATGTGCTGCCAACAAAGCTAGCATGTTGTAGCAATGATTGTTGGGCCGCATAATTAAAGTGGTCGTCCAGTTATAAACTATTGATGACTATTCGAGCACTTTAAATTTAGAATTGGCAATAAGGCTACCGGGATCTGCGATCTCCAATGTGTGCAAATTAGTTAGCGATGATCCGCGGAGAAAGAACAAGAGACGTCAACTGTGTGGAGTCACCACTGTGCTCTTTCTGAGGAGCAGCTCAGTTTTAACTTTATTAATAGTGCAAAGTAGAGCAAAAGAATGTGTAGTGTCTAATCACAGGGAACAGCACCCTAAGTTACAACTTATTGCAGTAAAAAAAGTTGCACTTTATGACCTTTGGACTAAACTGTGTTAACCCCTGAATAACACGTGTAACATAGTTCCAGTCATGCACCTATTTCCATGACATCTCTGCACCTTTCCTCCAAAACATCACCGACTGTCTATCTTCTGTCTCTAACACCATGTCCTACCTTATTCTCAAACTTAACCTCTCAAAAAATTGACCTCCATGTCTTTCCTTCCTCAACCAGCCGAGACCCCCCTCCCCCCAACATCTCCATATTAGTATACTGCACCATCATAACCCCCAGACAGACCACTGACTTGGGGGTCACACTGGATTTGGACCTCTCCTTTAGCTCCCAAATCCAATATCTGGCCCAAACATGCCACCTGTACCTCAAGAATATTGCTAAAATATGGCTGTTCCTCATCACAGACACACTAAAGATGCTTGTTGTCGCCCTCATCCATTCCTGACTCAATTACTGCAACTCACTGCTCATTGGCCTCCCCCGCAGCAGACTCCAATCCATACTAAATACGGCAACTAGACTAATCTTCCTATCCAGCTGCTTCTCAGATGCCTCTACACTATGCCATTCGCTGCACTGGCTGCCCATACACTACCGAACTCAATTCAAACTCATCACCCTCACCCACAAAGCTCTTCATGGCGTCGTACCACCATACATCACCTCCCTCCTGTCCATACACCACCCAGCCCGCACACTTTGATCAGCCAACACATTGAGATTAAACACCCCGCTTTTGAACCTCACACACTGCCTCCAGGACCTCTCTAGAGCCGCAGCAATCTGCTGGAATGTACTACCCCAAAACATCTGGATAATCCCCAATTCCCAGAACTTCAGATGCGCCTTAAAACTGCACCTCTGCAAAGTAGCATACCAAACCACCTGATCTAGTCACCCACAATTTGGCCCCTCCCCCTCACTATAGTTTTCCACTTTTACCCATCATGTACACTACCTGCTCTGCACCTCCCTTACTACCCCCCACCACGTTTGTGTCCTAAAAACTGTATATCACATGTTATCGTAGCATTACTGTGCTCCCCCTTGCGCCACTGCCTGCCCCTGTACCTTCTGTATCACCATACCCCCTTCGTTTCCAATAATTGAAGAATGTAATTCTTGTAATTTCTGTATTTTTTGTTTTGTTTGTGTTCCCTATGTGCCTCGAAAGCGCTGTGGAATGAGTTGCTGCAATATAAATAAAGATTATTAGTATTCAATATTATCACATGGTCTAACCGCAGGATAAGTCATGATCAATAGGGAGTCTGCCACCCAGGACCTTCGCTGATCAGCTGTTCTCAGGACTGATTTTGTAGTCCCCAAGAGTTGGGTACTACTGCACTTCTGTGGTTATGTGAAAGGTTTCATTCATGTTGGTTTTCATGCTTTGTAAAGTTGGTGTTTTACTGTTGTAATGATGTGTTTCATGCCTCACTCTGTGTTATTTACTGGCAATGTCCTCCAGGCTCTTAGCAGTACAGGTCACCTAGCAAAACCCAAGGGGAGTGATTAGCCAAGCACAGGAGGAAAGAGGGCCAGTGACCTGTAGATTACTTTTATAGGATGCGTAGTGTGACAGTAAAAAGAGAGGAGTGGGCGGAGCTAAGTCAGTCTAGTCTAGAGAAGACTGAGATAGAGACCGGGGAGAAGAAGCCCTCTGCCAAGACATCGCAGTGCCAGCCAGTGCAGTGGGAAGGAAACAAGTGTGAGTACTCAAGCTAAGAACTTTCTGAGAGAATCAGAGGGAAAAGGAGAAGACAAAAGAAAACTAAGTCAGGCAGTCATATGCACAGCCAGAAAAAAAAGCTGAAAGGAACAGCAGAGTGTACAAATGTTGTTTTCTTGTACGAAGTCCCCCGAGGAAAATGCTGAAGTGATTAATGCCTGCAAATGTAACTGTCACCACCAAGTCAATTTGTGTTAACTTTTGAAAAGTACTTAAACCTGAACTCTTCTGCTCTAGAGGAATAAAGCTGTTTTGGTTTACTTTGCTACCTGACTTCTGGAGTCCCTTTCCACCAACTTAACACCTGCACTGAGGTACCACACCATGTGCTCCAGGGAAATAGAAGTTCTACTCCCTATTGCAATTATTTCTCCCCTTTTTGACATTTTTATTTGGAACAGTTCCCTACCCATATACAGACTGGCATCACGACAAAACAATATCTTCCCCTACCTGACTCCATGGGTAGCACCCCCCCCCACCATCATACCCTCTCTGACACCGTGGACAGTATGCAATAAGAAGTGCTAAATTTACCGTTATAGCACTACCGCAGACTGCTGGTTGCTACCGGAGAGAAGCAGCAGAGCCACTGTAAGTACCATCTAAATGTGCCTGCTACACCCTATCCTAGGTCTAGGTCACTACAGCGAGTTCTGGCATCATGAACAGGATAAGCTTCTGAGCCTTATTGTTAGTATTCACACAGGATGTATCTTCTTGAATGCTAGAAGCAAGGGAAATGAGTGAAAATTTTCTCTGGCCCTGCATCTAAGACAAGTTCCGGTTCTGGTTCAGCTAGATTCTTCTAGGCCTTTTGTTGTTGAGGTCGATGTTTCAGAGGTGGGGGTTGGAGCAGTTCTATCTCAGGGAACGGAGACATTGCAAGATCTCCGCCCATGTGCATTCTTCTCTCGTAAATTCTTTTCTTCAGAACAAAATTATGATATTGGGGACAGAGAACGGTTAGCGATTAAATGGGCATTTGAGGAGTGGCATCATTTTCTAGAGGGGGCGTGACACAAGGTAACGGTTTTCAAGGATCACAAAAACCTTTTATATGTCTGGAATCAGCTAAGAAAGAGACTTAATCCTTGACAGGCACGCTGGTCGCTTTTCTTTTCCCATTTCAATTTTCTAGTTATTTATCGACCAGGTTGGAAGAATGTGAAGGTCGATACTCTTTCAAGAAGTTTTCTTCCAGTAGTTTCTGATAAACCTCCTGTCCCCATCATGTCTGAAGGGGTGTTGGTGTTGGCAGTGTTGTTAGAGTTAGAGGAGCAAGTCCGGAGAGCACAACATTTAGCCCCATCAAAGCTTCCAGTTGGAAAGCTTTATGTTCCAGTCCATCTTAGGTAACAGGTGCTGGCCGAAATTCATAGTTCTGTGTTGGCCGGGCATCCCAAAATTAATAATATGCATAAGCTACTCTCTAGAACGTTTTGGTGGCCGTCATTACTACGGGATATGTTCAGTTTTGTTTTGTCTAATGAGGTGTGTGCCAGAGCCAAGTCACCTCGCAGTCGGCCGGCTGGTAAGTTATTACCGTTGCCAATTCCTATGAGACCCTGGACTCATTTATCCATGGACTTCATTACGGATTTGCCACCTTTGGAAGGTAACACAGTTGTGTGGGTGGTAGTGGATCGTTTTAGCAAAATGTGCCATTTTGTGGCACTTCCTGGTTTACCAAATGCTAAAATGTTGGCCAGTTTGTTCATTTCCCACACATAAGATTACATGGATTGCCAGAGAATATAGTCTCCGATCGTTGGGTACAATTTGTTTCCAGCTTTTGGCGAATAGTCTGCTCTCGTTTGGGTGTTCAGATCTCGTTTCCCTCGGCATACCATCCAGAGACCAACAGGCAGCCTGATATAACCAGAACCTGGAACAATATTTACATCGTTATGTCTCGGAAAACCAGGAGGACTGGTCGAGGGTTTACCTCTAGCTGAGTTTGCTCTAAACAATAGACCACTGGAGGCTACGGGGACATCACCATTCTCTTGTAATTACGGATTTCACCCATGTTTTGGTCCCCTTTCCAAGCGGGTTTCGGAGGTACCAGGAGCTAATGAGTTCTGTCCTGATATTAAGGCCGGGTGGCCTGAGACTCAGAGAAATTTACAGCAATCAGTTTGGTCCTGGGGCCCCTTCTAAAAGGGGAGGTACTGTTGCAGCCATTCTGAAGTCTTGCCGGACCAGGGTTTATCAGTGTCTCTACCTTTCCTGGGGCTGAGGGGTGTGATGTCAGGTGCAGTGATGTCAGTCCTCACCTGTTTCTGAGTGGCCCTGCCCTATTTAATCTGTGCTAGTATTGACCTCAGTGCTGGTCAATTTTCAGTTGCTTCCTTGATTGCTGCTGAGGAGCACAGCCTGCCTCTGGAGTTACTGTTTTCTGTTCCCTTTTGTATCAGGGCTCCCTGGTAGGGAATTATTAGTGGCCGAGGTACGAGTGTGGGTACACACTTCTCGGAAGCAATCGGCCGCCAAGTAGGCAGGGCTCCCTCCCAAGGTAGGGGTTTGCAGGGAAAGGATTTCCCTTAATTTTGTATTTACGTTGCATGGTTGTGCGCATTTCTTATTTTTTGCACTGTAGTGTTTATGCTTTATTTTTATGTATGCTGCATGTCTGGTAAGGACAGAACACCTGTACTCCATTGGCGCCAAATCCCTGCTAGGCAAGCTCAATCTCCCTGCTTCACCAACTACTGGAAAGAATTTCTACCAGCTTTCAGTGCAAGATGTCCTACAGAGGAGTTGCTGCTGGCTATCTCCCAAAGGAACCCGGCTGGACCATTGGAGACGAGCCAGAGATCCTCACTCTCATGCCAGCAAAGCAGGAAATCCCTGTTGAGGCCCATGGCTCCATCAATGGACGCCGCTTCTCCAGGTATAAAAGCAGGACTGGGTAAGCGAGCTCCTTTAGCCGTACTGCCCTTGCAAATCCCACTGTTGCTGAGGAAGTCCCTGTTGCTCCAGGTCTTAGCTCTCCTGACACTCCCCAGTCCGTATGGACTGTCCCGACACCTGTCGCAACCTCCACTCAGTCCCTGGCCCCGCTTCTACAAACTCTGTCACTCTCTTCCCTCCAATGGACATCATCCCTGCTGCAGAGTTCTTAGGCCCTATTGCTGCTGCAGATTCCACCAGTCCCCCCCAGTAGCCCCTCTCTACCCCACAGAGATGAGGAGAGCCTCCATGGCTGACTGGAAGGCCACCAGACTTGAGAGACTTGCTCTCATGTTTGAGCCAGAACGCTCGGGCCTGTTGGAATTCCCACCATGAGTGATACTCCACGAAGATACTGTTCTAGAAGGGTTAGAGTTATCGCAAGATATGTGGCCGCAGATTGCAATATACCCCATGTATGGACAATTCAAGTGGCATCCACTGATTCCAACCAGCAAGCCGCCCTCCAGAGGTGAACTACCCTCTCCGGCTGGAGATGTAGTCCTGGCAGTCCAAACGCCTTCTTCAGTATCCAATATTGTGCCTAAAACCGGGCCCATTGTTATCCTTCAAACAGAAGATGGGCCTGTGTTGAGGCCTGTTTCTAAATTCAACCTCCAAGTTGCGCTGAAGTCTGTGCAACCATGGAGAAGGCTGCCAACACTACTCCTTGCACCACCAGCCGTAGTAACACCTGCGATTAGGCCTAGAGTGACAGGTGAAGTAGAAACAGCGCCCAAATTTGCACTATGTGAAGAGACCCTAGTCCTGTGAAAGAGGACCCCTTTGCTCACTTGACCCAGTTAATGAAGGAATTTGTAGAAATTGCTGCCCTGGTAAGCCAGTCGTCCATTAGCCAATCTTAAACCCAAGGTTGAGTTTAAGGCTGCATCTGCGCCAGAATAGGCAACATCTCTGAGGTCCGTCTCAGCTGAAGAAACAGAAGTCAGAAGAAATCACCAGTACTCCTATTACTGTTTCTGTTTCTTTTCCAGCGGTTGAGGAGCGGGCCCACAGTCAAGGAGATGGAGGGGTAGATAAGGGCCTTGTCACAGTGGTGCTACCATCTCCTCCCCTGGGGGTAGTTCAGGACTCGTCCAAGGTACTGCTGGGGGAGGTCACCTGCAATCTTTTTGTCACTCGTGATGCCACCGTACCATTCACTGCTGTGAATCTCAATGATACTTTTTGGACAAACCGGGTTTGGTTGGTAATGTTCGTTTACTGTAACAATAGCAACACTTCAACATACAACAGTTGTTTGACACAAATTATACTTCTAGAAGGTGATGTGACAGGGAGGACCTCTCTGGGTAATCTGGACAATTCACAGTCCCAGTTATCTGTGTGATCCCACTCCCAGTGACTCTCTCCCTCCAACACTCTAGCGGTCAACAATCATGCTTCTGGTGCCTTTCTCTCCCAAGCAGCGGTCTCTCTCTCGCTCAGTGCTTAGTGGTAGCACTGACACATCCTGGGTAGGGGAGGCCCAGGCCAAGCAGAAGGGAATCGCTCATTCTCCACACACAAACCGATCAATGCCTGTGGGGTTCACTCGCTTGCAGACTTCCACTCTTTGCAAGCACTCCTTCCTACTTCTAGAAGAAGATCACGATGACTCTCTCTTTATGCACCTTGCACACAAATATATCACAAGGTTACATGACATACAAGAAGATACATTTTCCAGACATTAATCCAGACATTAACCCATTCAGTGCTGCAGAGATGCAATACACATACCTAATGCACACTACAATTAAGACACTGACAGGGCATTGGCGCAAGACAAACATATAACATTATGTAGGGGCCACGTTGGTTCTGGGCCACTATACCGCAGCCACCACAATGACTGCTACAGATACGACTGTTGCAACTCCAAGTGGTATTCCTTTGATTGATGAGTCTGAGTACACAGAGATCAGTACAGCAGAAGTAAAGCAAATTCTAAGGGATGCTTCCCGAAGAGCTCCGCAATCCCAAAAAGTCAGAAGGACCCGGGAAGAACAAAGGAAGGCGGAGGAAGAAGAAAAAGCTTACAGCTGACTCGGGGCACGGTGTTCTCTTTTCAAGTTGACAAGGGATACGGGTTTATCCAAGAGGATGAATCCCAGGAGGTAGTTTTCGTGAACAGACGGGCTGTAAAGAAGCCTGAAATGCCAGCATATTTACACAACCTTCAGCGGGGAGAAAAGCTTTATTATGAAGTAATACACCCATACGAAAAGCCTTATGCACCAGCCGCATTGAGGTATCTGCCTCTCCCAAATCCAAGACCTTCCAGCTGTCTAGTTTGCTACCAAAAGTGAACAACTTGACAAAGTTTATGCAGAGACTCCCATTTCAGGTTGAGACAATCCTGCTTTGTATTGTTATTTTCCAGAGACTCCCATAGAGGTTGAGCAATTCTTTTTCAAAAACTCTAAAAGGACTCCTAATGCTGTTGAGGCTTCATTTGCCATCCACCAGCTCATCCTGTTTGCTTGTAACTCAGAAAGAACTTATTACCACACTTTGTTATTTCTTAATCTGTGGGCTGAGGTAAGGCCTCCCGTTAAGGCCTCATGCACACCGGCAGATGTTTTTCTGCGGAATCCGTGGCTGGTGTCCACCTCCTCAATCTGCAGCAATAACTCTCCATAGCATGCCATGGAAAAACGATTCTTCATGCACATGAGCAGAAACCAAATGTGGCATGCTCCATTTTCCTATGGTTCTGGCATGGACGGCTTCCATTAAAGTTAATGAAAGCCGTCCAACCCGCGGCCCATCCGCTTCCATGGGAAAAACAGAAGTTTAGAAAAAAAAAAGTGTACTGCACATGTCTGACGGCGAGCCGTGTGGACCATCCGCAGTACAGAGAAGCCTTAAGAAGACAGGTCCGCGCGGATACCGGCGAAGAAGACGACAGGTAAGCAGGGTCATTCTGTGCAGAATTCCACAGCTGGAGTCTGGACCTGCCGTGTGCATGAGGCCTAAGGCAGAGCAAATTATTTCTAGAAACCTTGAAAGAGACTCTCAGAAGCGCTGAGCCTTTCTTTGCAATCCACAACTCCATTAAATCCATAGTTGATGCTGAGAATTGTCATGGGCTCTGGAGAGACAACGCACTTTTCATCACGGACACTTTATTTCATAGACTCCCGTATGCTGAGCCGATGTCTCTTACTTGGACCTCACCAGGATGGAGCCAGCCCAGATGCAGATGGTTTATTATGGACTGTGTGCCCCGAGATGAAGCGGGGACGATACAAAAAGACAATCCCTTTTAAACTATGGCATCGATGTCAAGTATCATTTGGCTCAAGGTTTAATGGAACTTTATGATTGCAAGTGACAGAGGCGTTTCAAGAATGCTGCTAATAACACTGAGCAACACAATGTTTGTAACTGATAGGCAGACAGGCGGCTTACAGTAACTTTAGCCCTCCCTCACACAGGCGCTGCCCATTCATTTCAAAGGGAGACTCAGCTGAAAATGCCTGAAGATAGAACATGCAGCATTTTTCAAAGCAGCGTTTTCAGCCCTGTGTGAGCGGCCCCATTGAAATGAATGGGAGCCTTGTACAGCGTCTAGCACAGGGCTGAAAACGCTGCTGAAAACGCCCCGTGTGAGGGAGGCCTTAGTGCGCTGAACTCAAATATGATATCTGTTTTTTTTCTGCCACATGAGGTTTTCCAGTTATGGGGAATAATGTAATCCAGTGCTGTTGTATTTTTTGGAAATCTGCCTGTACAATAATCCCGTCGGCTCGCCGTTAACCTGCTTAATAAAAAGAACAAAAGTGATTGCACAACTATTTCACAATTGCTGTTACACTCTGTGTGCTGACTGTCACTATGAGGCCTCGGTCAGATGGCGTTTTTTCGCTCGATTTGCGCATGCGTCCGGCGATTTTATAGAACCATTGCTTTGCTTCTCTATATGCGCTCAATGGGGCCGGCGGCAGCAGCGCCGACCCCATTGAGAACATATAGAAGACAAATCATTCTTCTCTGCCACAGTTGTAACAGCTGTGGCAGAGAAGAACGATGTTTGCCCATTGAATTCAATGAAGCCAGCAATACAGCCGGGTCCATTGAAAGCAATGGGCTGCCGGCGAGCGCATGATGAATTTTCCGGAAGGGCTTAAAAATATAAGCCCTTCCCTGAAAATCATCCAAAACTGTGTAAAAAGTAAAAAAAAAAATATACTCACCTTGTCCCTGCAGCCGGAGTTCAGCCGCGGCCGGCCAGCAGTTCTCCTGAACTGCTCTGTGTAGTATTCAGCAGCCGGGGATTTAAAATCCCCGCCTGCTGAATGAGCTGCCTCTGATTGGTCACAGCCCTCACCAATCAGAGGCAGCTCTCACTTACCCATTCATGAATTCATGAATGGGTGAGTGAGTGCTGCCTCTGATTGGCTCAGCGCAGGGACCAATCAGGGGCAGCTCTCAGCTGTCATCAGAGGAAAATAACATACTTGGTAAAGTTGGCCTATCAGAAGTATTTCAGAATAAAGCTTGGTGACCAAGATAAAAAGTGGCACCACACATCATCTGTGTGTCATGTAACACTCATCTCACACAGGGGCTGGAAGGCAAGAGTAGAGCGTCATTCGCCATTCCGATGGTATGGCGAGAACAAAGAGACCACCATACTGACTGGTATTTCTGCATGACAAATACAAAAGGTACTTATACCAATATAGCTGATATACTCGGCTTCGCCCGAGTTAATTTGATACTGGTGTTTATCTGGTGTTCACACGGAAAATCTTATGAAGTCGTGGTTACTTTAGAGATACCGGAAAAACATATGTTCACCATTTTGCATAGTTCTCTGCGTTACCCAGGAAACACCACGTGGAGGTAACCATGCGACGTTTCCTTTATATAAAATGACATCAGGAAGTGAAGAATTAGATTACATACGTAAAATTTGGACGCTAATTCTTTTGTACATAGAATTGAATAATCGAGTTGGGACCTATTAACTTTTCCTATTTATGACACAATCAATGCTCGTGCCAAATTTCACGTTTCTACGACATCGGGAAGTTGGAGAATTAGTGGTGAGTCAGTCAGTCAGTGAGTCAGTCAGTGAGTGAGTGCTTTCGTCTTTATATATAGATAGGGGACACTATTAGTACAGGGGCCACTATGGGGCTCACTATTACTACTGGGGCTACCATAGGGATCCCTATTGGGGCTCATTCCTATGGACGTAAGCACATTTCAGTCATGCAAATTCAATATTTACTGTATTTAGACAGCCAAAAATCGCTTACGCCCATTTTTCTTGCCTGCCCTGGTGTTTTTAAGTGCACAAATATGCTGCATATTTGCACATGCAAAAAAACATGACTTATTGAGATGGTGAAATGGTGTGCCGCTCATTCACTTTAACAGCTTATCACAGTGTGTAATACGCCCCAACAAGGTCACGCTGAGTTTTTTTCCCCCAATTGTACATTGTGTGAATAAATAGGCTCATGTGACCGAAGCCATTGACATCCGTGGGTTCTTTTCACCGTGTAGTATGCCCGCAAGACCGTTACAGAGGGAAGTGCAACCCGAATATGATGGGCGACTCTTGAGAGTAACGCGTCTCACAGGAGGAAGTCAGGATCCAGCGCCATGTTCCACCAAAAACAGTGGAATAGTAATATTACGGCGCCCAAACGGTTAGCATCTTACATAAAGGAAAAGGTTGTTAACGTGACAATGAGACGTGCCGCTAGTGTTCACTGTTACCAGTGTGATCCGCGGGTTTTAGTCGTACAGGAACGCATCGATTACTGCCTGTTGTGACAGTTTTTTTATTTCTTGCACAGTGTAATGTTTTGCAACGTTTGTACAAATGGGCAAATGTGGAAATATGATTGATGTGTTATGTAACATTTTATGTTCAAGTGTCAGCACAGGACGAAGAAAGAAGAACTGAATCTGTAAGTGGCTACCCCCTCAGAAGCTGCATACATGTAGGGTTCAGTAAAGCATCTAGGTTCATTCCAGTCTCCATTTGGGCAAATCCAAGGATTACGTCCTCTAAGCAAATCCCCATTATTCCCTACGAAACCCAGAGATGAAGAGTTTCCATCTCCATAGTCTAGGAAGAGCGTAGAGTATTACACCTGGGTGGTAATAAATGGTCTGTACTCTGATTGGGCCCCCATTACTACTGGGGGCCACAGGGTTCAATATTAGGCCCCATTCTGTTCAATATATTTATCAATGACCTGATAGAGGGACTGCACAGTAAAATATCAATATTTGCAGATGACACAAAATTATACAAGGTTATTAATACAACGGAGGGCAACGTGCGGCTACAAATGGACCGAGATAAGCTGGGGGCTTGGGTAGAAAAATGGCAAATGAAGTTCAATGTTGATAAATGTAAGGTTCTGCACATGGGCAGGAGAAACGGATGTCACCAATATTCACTTAATGGGGTACAGCTAGGGAAAAGTGAGATGGAAAAAGACCTGAGGGTACTAGTGGATTGTAGACTAAACTGGAGTAACCAATGCCAGTCAGCTGCTACAAAAGCTAATAAAGTCTTGGGGTGCATTAAAAGAGGTATAGGGGCGAGGGACGAGAACATTATTTTCCACTATATTAGACACTTGTCACATGATGGTGATGTCATCACAGGTCCTTCACTTTGCAGAGCCATGCGTGTGACAGACGGAGCAGCAGAGTCATGCGTGTGAAAGACGGAGCAGCAGAGCCATGCGTGTGACAGATGGAGAAGCAGAGCCATGTGTGTGACATGGAGCAGCAGTGCCGTGTGTGTCACAGGAGGAGCAGCAGAGCCGTGCGTGTGACAGATGGAGCAGCAGAGCCGTGCGTGTGACAGATGGAGCAGCAGAGCCTTGCGTGTGACAGATGGAGAAGCAGAGCCATGCGTGTGACAGACAGAAGAGCAGAGGCATGCATGTGACAGACAGTGGAGAAAAGCCATGCGTGTGACAGCGAAACGGCAGAGCTGTGTGACAGACAGAGGAACAGAGACATGCATTCAACAAATAACGTTGCTCCACGGTTCAGTTTAGCACAACAACAAATGAATCTTCCACCCTCTCTATTTGTATTTAGAGGTTACTCAGTAGAATTCCCACAGTCCTGGTTATCTGAGGCTGTTTTCTGGAAGATTACTCTGCAGTTAATGAAGTTGAATTAAGATGGGCCTCTTTCACTTTCCTTGGTTTTACTGTTAACAGGGGCTTGTGTCACTCCCTGTTGTGTAGATGAGTCCCAAATGGTGATGTCATCACAGGTTTTTAAAGGGGTTTTCCAGGGAGAATACTATTGATGACATATCATTAGGATAGGTCATCAATGGTTGATCGGTCGGAGTCCGCTGCTCAGGACCCCGACCGATCAGCTGTGTGGGCACAAGCTGTTAGCGCCTCATAATCAGGTGGGCGTGGAAGCCCCCGCGCCGACCTCCTATGTTGTAGCCAGCACTTGCAACTGCAGGCACGGCTCTCAGTAATTTCAATAAGAGCCACGCTTGTAGTTACATGCGCCGGTCACTACACGGAGATCGGCTTGGAGACTTTTACTCTGACCTCTGTGTATGAGCGGTGCTGAGAACATGCACCCGCTCAGCTGATCGGTCAGGGTCCTGAGCGGCGGACCCCAGCCGATCAACTGTTGATGATCTAGCCAGAGGATACGTCATCAATAGTATCTTTGACTAGAAAACCTCTTTAACCAGCAGAGCCAGACAGTAGCCGTGTGCTTACAGGACCTGTTATGATGTCACCGTCATGTGATCAGGGGCGGAGCATGTAACTCACTCACAGACAGGTGGTTGTTAGTATTTTGACTAGCATTTATAGGTTATCAATGTCCTACATGTTATTCGTATAGCAACGACTTAGAACACAGGACTATTTGTAGCGGAAATTATTTTTAACACCGTCAGTCTGACAGAAACTTTCAGTTGAGAATGATTCCAAAGTGACATTATAGAAAAACAAGAAAATTTCAATAAACAAAACTGGCACAGCCAAGTGGGAGGGGCCTGAGCAGCGATGGATGGCAATGCCTGAGAGTATACACATCCCTGCTCACTGCAAGCTTTAAATGCCATCAGCTATACGGGTAGCAGGAAGACCTACAAACCTGGTTCTGAGGACAGTCAATAGGAGTCACAGATCTCAGCTCCCCTTTTAGTTTTATTCTGGATGTATTAGAAATCTGAAGTAACTCAGAGTCTGATGATGGAGACGAGTCCTGGGGGGGGGGCTGCAGCGAGTCCTGGGGGGGGTGCTGCAGCGAGTCCTGGGGGGGGGGGGGTGCTGCAGCGAGTCCTGGGGGGGGTGCTGCAGCGAGTCCTGGGGGGGGGGTGCAGCGAGTCCTGGGGGGGCTGCAGGACGGTCGGCTCTTTACACAGGCTGATGGCTGCTTGATTTTTAGGCATAAACTAAACGACAAGTGAACAAGTTATCGTTCATGAAAGATGAGAAGAAAAAAAGGGCGCGGCGCGGGAAATCCCGTATTTCTTCCTCGTCTGCAGGCGGCCTTATTCTATACATGGCAGTGAGATTAATCGATTCTTAACAAGTCTGAGAGGGTGCTGCCAGTCCACGAAACGTCACACCTTCCAAGGAGGTCACGCAAATACATGAGACGAATGTAGGAAAACATGTAGTTGTAGCCGCAGTCCCATTCATCTCGAGGAGGCACCAGGCGTGTTTTTGAGTTCAGTTCCTCTGTTTTTATTGACAATGAATCCAGCAGCAGACGCATTTCGGACTGCTGCGCCCCTTCCTCAGTATGTTACCTGGGGATACACAGCCAGCATTGGTCCGTTCCCTTTGCAGAGGAGGGCGCCTATAACCACATTCTGTTTGTCTCAAATTATCATTCAGTCACTGGAAAAAAAAATTAAAAATCACCCCAAATTTTTAAAACACAAAAATATGATTTCTATAAAATCGGTCATTTTCTGGTGACAGCTTTCCTGTAAATATAACACAATGCCAGAGCAGCAGTGGAGGCATTCAATCTATACTCACACAAAGATCATCTGATCGAAGCGTCTGAGCATAAGCTCCACAGCACAGCAGCGTTTCAACCGTTAACCCGGTCTATGTCAAGCATATACAATACTGGCTGAGAACCACCATATATATTAAACCCACCAGCAATCACATACATAGATGTAACATAAAACACACCTACACCATGACACAAATCTACCCTGAGGGGCCATGGGTCTGGTGGCAGCTGGGATCCATCATCAATGAGGAGAGTCATGGAACAAGGTGGGTAATCATACCTGTCATGCCTGGCGTTCATCTATGCACACTGCGCATGTGCCAATGCCCGCGCCTCTAGCCACTACAGCATGAAACTACCCGAGTTGTAGCTACTAAAAAATGGCCGCCGTCACTCATCATTGCGCATGTAGCTAATCGCGCACCAGCACCATAGCTCCAGTGTCATTAGCCTGCTGTATATCAGCTGCATCCATGACTCCCCGACACTACCTCACGAAAAACCAACACCTGAGACAGGGAAATCTCCGCCACTCCAAAACTAGAGCTGCATGACCCATCCTATGGCGCAATAAGGTCTCATATGCCAATAGGACATGAGGTGGACATTATTATACTTTAATACCTCCATATCCCCTATATTTAGATCATGCAGATATGTACTTTGTATTCACAAGTCATCCATAATTATAACAGGGATAAAGAAAATGTTAAAAGACAAATCCACTGAAGGAGATAAGGGAGACAAGGGAAAGGGGGAAGGGGAAGAAGCGGAGGGGGAGGAAAGGGGGGGGGGGAGAAAAAGGGAAAACAAGTGTGATCGTCCAACATTGATGAATGTATTCCCTGGTACCCTCAGCCGATGGTCTCCCTATAAAACATACATAAAATACCAGATGAGAACATCTCATAAAAACATCAGATTGCAATATAATTTACCTGTAAACTAAACCAGAAGGACTGAGTGATGTAATGTAACTGGCTCATAAAAGAGTAAACTAGAAAGGACGGACCCTCAATCCTCTAACATCTAGTGGTGCATATAAAAATGATCTTCACACTTGCAAGAACATCACGCGTTTTTTGAACAATGTGAGAGTGCGAGAAAACACTGAATTATGAGGCCAATGATCTCCAATGACCTCCTTCCCAAGTGCGATGTTTTCTCTTCTGCAATGTGGAGTGAAAAAAAAATCGCGCCATGTCCTATCGTTTTGCGTTTTTTAAAAATCTCCCTTGTCTCTCTATGGAGCCTCCTATGTATCGTAAAGCACAAACTTGCGATTTTTCATGCCATGCATTTTTAACATTGGAAACTCCTATTGTCTATTATCGTGAGAAAATCTCGCAAGAAAATCGCAAGCGGCCGCGATGTTTTTGCAAGAAATGCTCAGACATCTCATGGACAAAATTGTGCTTTTGCCACGATTTTCCCATGGTGATATCACGATTGCCAGTATGAAGGAGCCCTTAGAGGGGAAAGAAAAGGTGAAAACCTTTAGAACCTTAATGTCAGGAGGCTGCAGTAATGCTGATGGAATTTGGTTGCCTGGTGACTGAGACATTGTTTTGTACACAGACCATTTCTAGTAAGCAGGACTTCTACTATTACATTTTGGGGATTTCCATTGTTTGCTAACAGTGGGATGTCGTAAACCTCCGGGAAATCACATGACTCCTGGCATTGATTGTTCACAAGTCATTAGGACTCATTCAACCTCCGAACCTGTCATTGATGCTCACCCCTCATTGATTGCTTCCTGCATGGAGCCCTCCGTATTCTTGCTTTCAATACTACTCATTACTTGTGCGGTTCCAGGTGAGAACTACCTTATATACTGTATAGCCCTGTATGGGATACTGTATGCGGAATCAGCGCGGGCGGCCTCCATTGATGGTGCGGTAAATACAAACAAAAGAAAACACTATACTGCGCCTGACCGCTGGTGAACCACTGCGGTAATACACTATGCAGTGGAAGCAGGTATGCAGGGACACCGGCCGGGCTCACAGCCAGAGGAGATCCGTAAATCAAGCCGTCCATAGAGATGCATGAGTGCCAGCAAATGGGTTAACCATGCAGATTTGATTTGGAGACCTTTTGGTCCGGAAAACAAATCGCAGCATTGTCTATTTTTGTGTGGATCCTGCACTGATGGCTTCCATTAAAGTAAATGGAAGCCATCCGATCCGCGGCACGTTTGCAGCTGACACTGTGGACATACCTCGGATCCGTGGGAAATCAGGAGTTTAACCCCCCTTGTACTGCACATGTCCTAAGATCACATTTGTCAGGTGAGGTTATATGTCAGGGGACTGCCATGGGGTCCATAACTACCCCTGTCTCAAACCTAATAGCAGCAAATAGTTTTTAAGGTGAAGAAAACAACCTGAATAGCATTAGTATATGGCGGCAGTACTTCACTGCGCTGGGTGCGGTCCCTTCCTGTCTGTTTATGCTGTAAGCCATTTCCTGTATGTAGTGTACAGGAGTGTGTACATGTTACTACTACTGATAGGAAATGAACATTGCTGCATAATATGGAGGTGCCATTCAAATAATAATCACAGAAAGCAGCCATATACTTACTGATACAAGAGGGCAGGTGGAAGCACCACAACCCCCAGCATGCAGACAGCCGGACTGGTAAATGGAGGAGCCACTGCACAGGTGAAGGTGCTGATGAACAACCAATCACAACCTTCCTTATACTGCTTAGTAATAGACTTGCACACAGATATAGCATGCAAAGGGGTCACAGTACGTGTAGTGCACCCGGCAGGCTTACAACCTATTAGTAACACCATATCTCAGTCCAGCGGCTGCCCTGCATGTCATAGGTGAACCACACCGGCACCCCGGGCTCCCCCAGCGATCAAAGCCAACCTGCATGTTACTGATACATATTGATCAATATGAGCTGTTGGTTAATACTTTGGCCAAGATACACCAGCTGACAAGTGAGGCCCCAGGTAGGTTATAACCCAAGACCAGTATGCTATACCCATCTTTCACAGATCCCCTAAAAATACACACCAAGCTACAATATCCCTTGTGCTGGGAATGATGACTCTGGTGGGTCCTAAACCCACAACCCCTGGATCACTCTCCGTCTAGAAGTCCAATATGCCACTCAGCTTGGCCGGGGTGCCGGTGTGGCTCACCTATAAGATGCAGGGCAGCCGCTGGACTGAGATATGGTGTTACTAATAGGCTGGAAGCCTGCAGGGTGCACTACATGTACTTTGTGGCCTGACACCCTTGGTATGCTATATCTATGTACAAGTCTAGTGAAAGTTGTGGTGCTTCTACCCGCCGTCTTGTATAAGTAAGTATATGGCTGCTTTCTGTGAATTTTTTTTCTATATATTCCCTTTTTCAGAGGATTCTAATATAAAGTACCCGGAGCTACTCTTGTACAGTTAGTTTCGGATGGGTCATATCTCCTGGAGGGGGCTGGATGACAGTTCATGTGATATGACCCTATTGCACTCTATGCCATGCATAGACCACAGACCAGTCCATATATGCTTGGACACTTCTCTGAGCGGTGTGGTTTGGTACGTGAGATACGGCGCAAATAAAGTGACAAGGAAAACAAGGTCAAAAGATTTAGTCATTTATTTAGTAAAGTGAACGGCGTCAACCTCCTGCTAGCATGCAAAGAGGGTGTACAGGGTCCCCATTACTGGGATACACAACGGCCGTACAGAGGTCCCCCCATAGACTGACAAATGGAACATGCATTAAATCTGTCTTGGCCCTGAAGGGGTCAAAAAAAGAAAACAGAAAAGTGAAGATGATGTCAGAGGGGTGCGGTAAAGGGGGCGTGATCTTGTGGTGATGAAATGTTTATCATGACTCATTCATTCCTCTGATAAATGTGTGATCATGGGAATTCCAGGCATTCTAGAAAAAGAAAGTATAATGAGCCTGTCAATACAAACAATCAGTTTGCATGCCGACCGCCTCTCGCTGACCTCCTCCAACATGCAGCCCCCCGTGTTCCTGCTTATACTCCTAGTCAGCCAGTGTGCAGATGCAGGTGAGACCCCCATGTTGTGTATCGTCCTGTATGTGTATGATACTGCCGGCGTTTATATAGTGGTTGTGGGGATTACTGCGTCAGGCTCAGGGCTCCCACACACTTGTGTTGGCGTTTTTTGTTAACGTGATTGTCAATGGGACTTTCTAATGTTAGAAACGCAATGGAACGCAATGCAACTTGCGTTTTTGGGACATTCCATTAGAAAGTCCCATCGACAATCGTGTTAACTAAAAACACGAACACAAGTGTGTGGGAGCCCTTGGGGTCCTTTTGCACGGGCCGATAAATCACCCACATTCTTGCATCCAGCGGGAATCTGAATGATTATCTTTCATAGTAAAAGCCCCGACTGAATGACGAATGAGAATTCGTTCACTTCTCATTCCCGTTAAATTTCTGCACACAGAAGACAGACCAACGAATCGCCTCGTGTTGTGAATGGAGGCGGGTGAGCTGCAGGGATCCCCGGCCCGCTCCGCTTTCATTCACTGAGTGATGCTCGTTCCTGTGTAAAAGCTCAGGAACGCTCATCGCTGGGGCGACTTGTCGGGTATCTGTGCCCTACAGGTCATCCTGTGTAACAGGACGCTTAGACTATATGTCAGAGGACTGCCATGGGGTCTATCCATACCCCTATCTTGATTCAACCCAATATCAACAAATAGTTTTTTAAGATAATGATCGCAGTTTATGCGGGCAGAAGTCATCCTCTCCTCATAGTCCACTGTAAACAGTCTTAGATTATAGGTTCATCCTGGGTGGGGCGCTATTTCCTTCCTTCATCTTAACATTTTTTTAATTTCTCCTGTATTATTGTATCCTAGTCTGTAATCGTTCCCTCTACTGTTATGTAATGTACAGTGATAATAAAGAATACTAATACAAATTATCAGGGGTACGGAGGCATGCTACAGTTAGTACAAGATGTCTCCGAAGGGTCATGTCTTTTGTAAGGTCATAAAGTTAACCATGAATTGTGTCCATACTGCACTCCTTGTCTTATCAGGACCGCGCTCCAACCTTATTAAATATCTCAACTTCTCCCAAAGTCATACAAAGATCAGTGCCAACCCCCTCATATTCAATATCTATACCATACCCTATGTCATATATAGCCCACCCTCTGACCATCTTATAGTCAATATCTACACTGTACCCTATGTCATATATAGACCACCCTCTGACCATCTTATATTCAATATCTATAACATACCCCATGACATATAAAGACCACCCTCCGAGCATCCTTTAGTCAAAATCTACACTGTACCCTATGTCATATAGAGACCACCCTCTGACCATCTTATATTCAATATCTACACTGTACCCTATGTCATATATACACCACCCTCCGAGCATCCTATAGTCAAAATCAACACTGAACTCTGTCATATAAAGGTGACCCTCTGAGTATCTTATATTCTATATCTATACTATACTCTGTGTCATATTTAGACCACCCTACCACCATTCTATATTCACAATTTTCAACTGCACAAAGAGCACCCCCAACCGTCCTATGGTCAAAATGAATGTCATATAAAGAGTCCGCCCTAACATCCCATATTTAATATCTCCACCCTACCTAATATTGTACAAATCTCACCCCTCAACCATGCCTTATCCAATATCTCCACCTCATGTACAGTGTCCTAACTCAACTAACATTATATCAAGTGTCTCCAATCCACCAACAACCTGTAACATCTCCACCCCACCCAAGGACTTACCTTCATATTCCACCTAGATACATTCTGTCATCTGCAAGGTACAAGTTGTACAACAAACTGATATTTAACAATTATAAAGAACTCATCTGGTCCGTTATATCATTTTCTTGATGGACATAGTACAATTCCAGAAGAAGTAAAAGTCATTGGTGGCTTCTCAGTCTAATATCTGAAGTCCCAGGCACAGCCTCATTTCACTACAGCATGATCTTAGGAAGGATTTCTGTAGGATCCTTGTGATATCAGAGAGGTCTAAGGCTTCCCTCCATTAGAGGCTACGATGTCTTGGTCTCATTCTCCACGGTTGGAGCCATTCTGGAAACATTCTCTAGGGTCTATTGCTGCTCTACAAGGATATCAGCTGCTGTTTCCAAACCAGATTCCAGATTCAGTTCATACTAGATGTGGATTGATATTGGACCCTAGATGTGAGGTTTTCTCCTTTCCTTCGTAGTCCATAGAATGCCATTGGTAGCTCTACTGTAAGACCCCAAAATAGGTTTCTGAAGGATCTCCAAGTTGGACTCTTCTGAGAAGAAGAATGTCTCTGGAGTTTTAGGCTCTGCCATCCTGTAGGTTCTCGGTGGGAGATGATACAAGAGGTTGAGTTCTGGTTGTTCGCAGTCTTAGAAGTCTGATGTTCCTCCGTTTTTTCATAAACTGGTTCCTCATCGGTGATTGCAGCTTCTGGAAAGTCCCAGCACTGCAGACTCTTTATATGTGACTCGCCCCACAATATGTCATGCTGTAGCTATGTAAATAGAAACTGATAGAATCTTTGGACCCGGCTCAAACTGAAAGTGAGACAAGAGTTCATCTAAGGGCGGGTTCACCCCAACACTCCATATTGTGTTTTCCTGCTCTGTCATGGGGGCAGGGTCCCTCCTATGATGGAGACATATGGCACCAGCTGACCCCACTGATCTATAAGGCAGCACACTGCGCTATTTTACTTGGCATTTTGTGCCAGATCCGTTCAGAGCCTCCAGCGCAAATCAGAACATGACCTACATCTGTACGAACCGCAGCCTTGTGATGCTGCATTCCCAGTACTTCAGTTACCCTATGCCTTTTACTCGAGACACATCCAGAACTGAAGTCAGTTATGGTGCTATTGTGTATTGTTTTTTATACTCCAGTCACATCCAGAGCTGCATACACAGTTATGATGTTATATATTGTCTCTAACACTGTAGTCACATCCAGAGCTGCATTAACAGTAGTTTTATTACGCTGCGTCTTTTACTCTCAGATACATCCAGAGCTGCATTCACATATATGATGTTATTGTACATTGTCTATTATTTTCTAATCACATCCAGAGCTGCATTTACAGTTATGAAGCTAGATTTTTCTCATACACCAGTCACATCTAGAACTGCATTCATAGTACTTCTGTTACATTATGTGTCTTACTCCAATTGCATCCAGAGCTGTATTCACATTATGATGTTGCCATTTGTCATATAGTCCCTTTGCATTACTTTTGTTACACTGTGTCTTTTACTCCAAACACATACAAAGCTGCAGTTATCATGTTATTATACATTGTCTCTAACACTCTAGTCACATCCAGAGCTGCATTTGTAGTGGCCCGAAACACCTATTTTTGGCCCCTCCATAATTGTCACATGACATGCCATGTCTTTTATGGGTCTTGTCTTCTGTTATGTGCATTACAGCTGCAGCATGTGAGAGGTTAATGTCTGAAAGTGGCTGGGAAAGTATCAATATCTGTCTAGTCACGTGATGTCTGTACCCTATAAATGTGAGTGATTGAGATACGTCTGGGGCTGAAGTGGAGTGCCGGCCACATGGGGGTACCTTCAACCCTCATCTGGTGAGGTGATGGAAGGAGAGGAGAGGTATCCTGAAATCTTCCATGCCAGAAGCAATCTCTGAAGTATGTGTGAAGTGAGGAGTCCACCGTGCAGAGCTGTCTACAAGTACTGAGTGAGTGTCTGTGGAGTGACCCTACGCCCATCCTCCTCCAGGGTGTTCCCCTTCCAAAAACGGCACCTAACAGATAACGTGGACTGTAGGGCCGATGTCATCTTGTATCTCCTCCCTGAGAGTGTTCCCCTTCAGGGAGAAGTACCTTACAGATAATGTGGATTGTAGGACCCGTGTCATCCTGTGTCTTCCCCCTGAGAGCATTCCCCTTGCAGGAGCGGTACCATACAGATAACGTGGACTGTAGGTGCGATTTCATCCTGTGTCTCCTCCATGACCTCAAGTATACTCTCCTATCTACACTGGTGTGTATTAAGCTGTATGCTGTCTATCTTCAAGTAAAGTTTTTCCAGTTTCTGTCCATTCCGAGGGACTGAGGTACTTAAGTCAACTGTGTGTGGACTTTCTTTACTTAACCGCCAGGTACAAGCCACGATGAGAAGGAACGGTGGCGTAACGCGTGACAACTTCACGTTCACAACACTGATACAGGAAGCTGCTGTCCCAGCGTTGCCTGGAAAAGGCCTAGCGGTACTTGGGCCGAGCCTGTGTTGGTCCCCCTGGGGAGGAATCTGGTAGAGCCAACCCTACCCTCCCAACTCCTCAGCGTGGGCCTCGTGTCTGGGTGGCCGCTGGGACGCTGCACATTCACAGTCCTAAAGTTGCGAGAATTACACTCCAGTCTCACATGGAGCTGCACTGTCAATTCTTTTGGCTTCTTTATGGAATCTATCAGAACAGTGATGGATGGCATCTGCTGCTATGGACAGGCAACATCACTAGAAGCTGGGTCTTGTCTGATCAAGTTATTTTAGCTGGGGTTAATTACATTCAGAGGCTGAAGGACCCCTCAAAATCTGATCCTGCTCACAGAGACTAAAGACCCCTCATGACCTGATTCTGCCGAGAGAGACTAAAAACCCCTCATGACCTTAGTCTGCTGACAGAGCTGAAGGACCCTCATGATCTGATCCTGCTCCCAGAGCTGAAGACCCGCTCATGATCTGATCCTGCTCACAGAGCAGAGAGACCCCTTATGATCTGATCCTGCTGACAGAGCTGAAGACCCCTCATGATCTGATCCTGCTGACAGAGACTGAAGACCCCCTCATGATCTCATCCTGCTCACAGAGCTGAAGGACCCTCATGATCTGATCCTGCTCACAGAGCTGAAGACCCCTCATGATCTGATCCTGCTCACAGAGCTGAAGACCCCTCATGAACTGATTCTGCTGACAGAGCTAAAGACCCCTCATGATTTGATCCTGCTCACAGAGTTGAAGACCCCCTCATGATCTCATCCTGCTCACAGAGCTGAAGGACCCTCATAATCTGATCCTGCTCCCAGAGCCGAAGACCCCCTCATGATCTGATCCTGCTCACAGAGCTGAAGACCCCTCATGATCTGATCCTGCTCACAGAGCTGAAGACCCCTCATGATCTGATCCTGCTCACAGAGCTCAAGGACCCTCATGATCTGATCCTGCTCAGAGACTAAAGACCCCCTCATGATCTGATCCTGCTCCCAGAGCTGAAGACCCCTCATGATCTGATCCTGCTCACAGAGGCTGAAGACCCCTCATGATCTGATCCTGCTCACAGAGACTGAAGACCCCTCATGATCTGATCCTGCTGACAGAGCTGAAGGACCCTCATGATCTGATCCCGCTCCCAGAGCTGAAGACCCCTCATGATCTGATCCTGCCGAGAGAGACTAAAAACCCCTCATGACCGGATTCTGCTGACAGAGCTGAAGGACCCTCATGATCTGATCCTGCTGACAGAGACTGAAGACCCCCTCATGATCTCATCCTGCTCACAGAGCTGAAGGACCCTCATGATCTGATCCTACTCCCAGAGCCGAAGACCCCCTCATGATCTCATCCTGCTCACAGAGCTGAAGACCCCTCATGATCTGATCCTGCTCACAGAGCTGAAGACCCCTCATGATCTGATCCTGCTCACAGAGCTGAAGGACTCTCATGATCTGATCCTGCTCCCAGAGCTGAAGACCCCTCATGATCTGATCCTGCTCCCAGAGCTGAAGACCCCTCATGATCTGATCCTGCTGACAGAGCTGAAGACCCCTTATGATCTGATCCTGCTGACAGAGCTGAAGACCCCTCATGATCTGATCCTGCTGACAGAGCTGAAGGACCCTCATGATCTGATCCCGCTCCCAGAGCTGAAGACCCCTCATGATCTGATCCTGCTCACAGAGACTGAAGACCCCTCATGATCTGATCCTGCTGACAGAGCTGAAGGACCCTCATGATCTGATCCTGCTGATAGAGCTGTAGACACCTCATGATCTGATCCTGCTGACAGAACTGAAGACCCCTCATGATCTGATCCTGCTCACATAGCTGAAGACCCCTCATGATCTGATCCTGCTCACAGAGCTGAAGACCCCTCATGATCTGATCCTGCTCACAGAGCTGAAGACCCCTCATGATCTGATCCTGCGGACAGAGCTGAAGACCCCTCATGATCTGATCCTGCTGATAGAGCTAAAAACAGGAGACGCTTTAAGTCTGGAGTCCAGGAGAGAGAGAGACTTGTGCAGCTTCCAGCACTGATACACTGTAACAAACCTTGTGCAGAACCTGGTCCAGAGAGCTTATCAGCCTGAAGGGGGTTTCCAGAGAGGTGTGAACTGGAGAGTACCTGTGGTTCTCAACTGTGCGAGTCTGGAAAACCCCGAAAATGCCTGCAAGCAGGTGAAAGCACAGAGTTGTCAGCTGTCATCTTCCTGGCTTTAAATGGGAAGATGGAACAATACCTCTCCAGCGCCACCTATTGGAAGGCAGCATTCTTGCAAGTCAGGGTCAGACTTTTTAGACAAGCCTTATAACAATGACTGGGAATTGTAAGCCAAGCCAGAATAACCGTATGCAGACCGCTGTTTCGGGGTTAGTGCTCCTCATCAGTGTGGTGTCATACTAGTTCTCCATCCAGTGGTGGATGAAGGGGACCAAAGGTCGAGGCTGATCACTTCAACGTGGCCCCACATGTCCGCAGTAAATCCACAGTGTGTGTGAAAATAGCTAGTAGTCCCAGTATGATCGCCCCGAAGGGAAGGTTCATGTGTAGCAGATTAGCTGCTGATTCTGACATGGATCTGAGGCAGGGTTCATCCCTTCGATTCAAAGGGTGAGATCCGCTGCGGAACCACACCAGAGTCCGCTATGTGTGATGTAACCTGAGGGCTTTTACCCACTAGCCATATTTTTCCCAGAGATGGGAGAGCGATAATTATGAAACCAACGATTTTCAATGGTTTCATACTCATTTGCAATGTTTCAGTAGAGCTTCGCATCACAGAGAAGAAATCTGCAATATCGCCAGTGTGTTCAATGGAGCCAGCGGCAGCAGCACCAGCCCCATTGACAACATAGGGAGTATATCGCAGACTTCTGCCACAGTTAGGGCAGAAGACAGCGATATTATACCATTGCTTTCAATGGGGTCAGCGGTGCTGTTGCCAACCCCATTGAAAGCAGTGGGTTATAGGCAACCCCCGCAGCGTGATTTTCGTGGAAGCGCTTGAAATATAGGCCCTTCCTTGAAAATCATCCCTAAGTGGGGAAAAAAAATTTAAATACTCACCTCTCCGCCGCTCAGGCGCGTCCTCCAGGTGGCTCCCCTTAGCTATTTATTAATGACATCAATGAATCATGCTGCGGGGGTTGCCTACAACATTGCTAACTTCCCTGCAGGGATGAAGGAAACCCCTGCCACAGCTATCACAGCTGTGGCAGAAGTCAGAGATACACTCCCTATGTTTTCAATGGGACTAGCGCTGCTGCTGCCGGCCCCATCGAAAGCACTGAGCAATATTGCAGCGTTTTTCTTGGTGAGTGTTTTCACTCGCTCTCGCAGCACAAGAAAAAAAACACTAGTGGGTAAAAGCCCTTAGAGTGTGTTCACATGGTGGATTAAGCAGCGACTACTCTGCCACGAATACACTACAAATAAACCCCACACACAGTGTCCCTGTAATCATCACATCCATATAATTAGCTCCATACCGTCACTCAACAAAACCCACTATGCCAAGATCAATGTTACCAGTAATAATCCTACATAAGGGCCATATAATACCGCCACACCACGATCACATATTACCACCACACAGCGATTAATACCAACATACTGTCACTGAATAAACACCATGACAAAGAGCAATACTACCAATAGCACTATATGGGGGCCAAACAATACCCCCAGAGCAAATAATACCACTGTAGTGTTAGTGAAAACACCACACAAAGGCCGATATTACCCCCCGCCCATACAGTGACCTTATAGCAGTATATACTAGCTATACACAGGCACTTTACAGACCATACAAATGATTACAGTATTGTTATATCCAGTGACCACAGGTGACATCTCCTCTGCACAACACTGGTGATAAAGGGGAAGAAGCTAAGCATGACCCAAGTGCTCTCTTATTTATGAGCTCCTCAGCCGCCTCATTTTTTATATTGATATCCTTCCATAAACAGGAATGTCCTGCACTTTTTTTGCCTAGTATATCCCATTTTTTCAGGAACCAGTATGGAACTACCCCTTGGATTAGTTCCATACTGGTTCTCCATTCATAGGCAGAATAGCGTTGCTCTTTTTTGTTAAGTATCTGCTATTGTAGTGGAGAGGCTGGTGTTACCATTGGGTTGGTTCATGCTAGTTCTTCATCAATGGACAGGATAGTCCTGCTCTTATTTGCTTAGTTCCTCTTACTCTAGTAGTAGAGGGTGGTGTTACTCTTGGGTAGGCCCCATACTGGTTCTGGATCCATTGACAGGGTAGCCGTGCTCCTTTTTTTGCCTCGTACCTCCCATTGTAGTATAGGCTCCTGTAACTCTTGGGTTGGTTTTCTCCCTGATTTGTACGTTAAGACATTTTGTGACTTTATTATTCTATTTTGTGAATAACTCTAGAGCATGCTGATATCAGGAAAATAAGATATGTGGGGCTGTGGGGTCATCAGGTGCCTTCCCTCCAGTAAATATAACTAAAGGAGCTTTAAATGATTGAAGAAAAGTCAGTAAAATGTGTATAGATGCATATTATGACACTAGAAAAGTAATTCCTCCTTATACCTCATGTGCTGATGTCTGCTCGAGAAAAATGGGGTATTTGCTCTGAGAAACCCAACCGACGACACTAGGATCTATGAACAAATGGTTAACATGAATGTTGTGGCTCACATACATCTCTATGTAATTGGCGAGTCCTATAGATAACCATTGTCTCTCTTGAGTGTCAACATTTCATGTTTCCTTCATTCTGGATCATCAGGGTATTAGGCAGAGATATGGGATCTGAATAGCCAAGAGTCAATACTGAGAAGGCCAACCAGGAATAAGGAATTTAGGCTTGTTACCTTTGGGTTGGATCCATGTGCTTCTCCATCCATGGACAGGATAGTCCTGCTCTTTTTTTGCATAGTACCATCTGTTGTTGTATGTCTGAAGGCTCTTGGGTTGGTTCCATACTGATTCACCGTCCATGCACAGTATAGCCCTCTTTTTGCCTAGTACCTACAATTCTTTTAGGAGAGGCTAATGTTACTCTTGAGTTGGTCTCATACTAGTTCACCTATCCATAGATAAGATAAGGTAGCCCTGTTCTTCTTTGCTTTGTACCTCTCCTACTCATTAGAGTGTATGCTCACATAGCTCTTGGGTTGATTCCATGCTGGCTCTCCACCCATGTACAGGGTGACCATGTTTTTCTTTACTAGTACCTCTGGTTCCTGTAGGAGAGGCTGCTGCTACTTTTGGGTTAGTCTCATACTGGTTTAACATCCATGGACAAGATAGTGTAGCTCCGCTCTTATATGCCTAGAACCTCCCATTCTTGTAGGTGTGAAGGCTCGTGTAATGCTGAGGTTGGTTTTCTCTCTGACTAGTTAACATTGTAAAGCCCGTGGGAGTCGGGGCTTTATTTCAGTTGTCATTACCAAAGGCGAAGAAGAATAGACCCAACATAATCTACAGTTCTATGGACTATCACAGCATTATTCTCTGTATTTATATAATGTATACATTCTATATGTGTATCACATTTGTATAGTGTTTTCTTGTAGCACAATAAGCCTTTACGTGTAATTTGTTTTGTGACTTTATTTTCTTTCTGTGTGACTATCTCTAGGGTTTGCTGATGTCCCGGTATACAAGTATGTTGGGTCATCATTTACCTTCCCTCCAGTTAATATCACTGATGGATCTTTATACGATTTAAGAACAGAAGATAGAAACCTTGTACTTACATATCATCATGGTACATGGAGTGTGAGGCCACCATATAATGAGCGTGCCGACTTCTTCTCAAGAAATGGGACATTTGTCCTGAGAAACCTGACCAAAGACGACAGTACAACCTATGTGCAAGAGGTGAACATGACAGTTGTGGCTCGCATACATCTGGTTATGATTGGTGAGTCCTACAGATGACTATTACCTCTCCAAGTGTCAACATTTCATGTTTCCATCATTCTCTTTTTTCCATCTTCTAATATTCCAACCCCTCCTCCACGCTGCGTGCTGTATGACATGATGCTTGGTCATATTGGTAGAGACATGGAGCTTTACCATAGTATTGCCATAGGGTAGGTGATGTCACATTGTCTGGAATGTCTCTATACACATTGATGTGGAGGGTAGACTTCACTATAACCAATGGCCCCAGTCCTTCCCAGCACAACCCCCCACGTGTATGTCCTGGGCCCCACATACCCACGCCTCTACGACCAAGAGAAACCACAAGTCTGCAAGAGCCCACCGTGCAGCGCTGGGTGCCTACCCTAGAGCGTAAGTGTATGCCAGTAGAGAGTTTGAGAAGAAAGAGAAACAGTGGCTGGGAATCAAAACCCACAGATAACTGGGCCTGTGGAACTCCTCTGTCATCCCGTGATTCCTCCGTGTTGGACTGTTTCCAAGTTGTTCAAGTTTATTTTTCAAGTAAACGGGCTTTACGGACAGTTCCCAGTTAAGCCTTTAAAAGTCAACTCTATGTATGTGGACTCTTTATTACACCTCTGGAATTCACCGCAGAGGACGGAACGGTGGTGTCACATGTGACAAAGGACTTAAGGTAAACCACAGTTGGGTTACTCCATTTAATAGCCTGCTCTCGGTTCCTTGGACTAGTCCCCTGGCTACCCTCAGGGTGGGAGATGGTAGAACCCTGTGACAAGGCCCAAACTCTACCCCACTGTCTATTAGGCTGAGGGCCCACTTCTCGGACGCTGCACAACAATCCACCTGACCCATCCATGAGGAATAGAGATGAGCGAACGTACTCGGATAAGCACTACTCGTCCGAGTAATGTGCTTTATCCGAGTACCGCTGTACTCGTCTTGAAAGATTCGGGGAGCGCCGCTGCTGACAGGTGAGTTGCGGCGGGGAGCAGAGGAGAGCGGACGGGAGAGAAGGAGAGAAAGATCTCCCCTCCGTTCCTCCCGGCTCTCCCCTGCAGCTCCCCGCTCCGCGGCGCTCCCCGAATCTTTCAAGACGAGCACAGTGATACTCGGATAAAGCACATTACTCGGACGAGTAGTGCTTATCCGAGTACGCTCGCTCATCTCTAATGAGGAAGTTTATCTTAGCGGGTTTAGACCTGAAGTAAACTGGAAAATTGACATCAATGTTGTTGGGCATTTTGTGAGTAGAGATGCAGTTCCTATGAGGTGATAAGGGTCTAGGCTTTTGGTAGTGAGTCAGTATCAGACACATGAAGTAAATACGATTTAGTAGATGACTTGTTGTGGCCCGGCCCCTGAGTGCTACATGAAATATATCAAGTTATATGATGTTTAATGCAGTGACATTCAAGTATAAAGAGACTTCCAATGGAATGAAGTCATCTAACCATTATGTTGTTTAAGTTCAGTTTTTGTAAAAGGAAAGTGCTGCCTCTCTCTGTCATTCTGTATAATTGGGGGGGGGGGGGGTTGCCTTCTTCTTATGGGAACCAAAAGGATTCCATGACTTCGCTGTACTGCTCCAAATTAATTATTGAGAAGTGCATGCACTGAGTCTGACACAATGTTGGTCAATCATCAGTATGCTTCTGGTTTATTAACAACATCACGGTATAGATATACTCCAAATGATACAGCAGCAAAGTACATACCCCCTGAAATCATAATAACTCATGATTGGCTTAGTTCGTAATGACTGACATGTTAACACCTTAAGCTGTGTGTTACTACTGATTCCGTATAAACAAAACCAGAATACATTTATTAATATCACTGCTTGGCCTAAAGAGGGCGAAGGTAGGGGGTATGAGCAGCTCCCCTTATGAGCAGTAGGCATCTAAGAAAGACCTGGAGTAGAGCAGTGTTAGGCCTGAGATCAGTGTATGGGAGATACAGCATAAGAATCTAATACATATCAGTGTATAACATGAACAGGTTAACCACTTAGCTGCTATCTCTTTACTAAGAAAGAAGACTATATGTAAATATATATACATGTTTGTCTAGGCTGATGTGAGAAACATATGAAAAAAAAATATATATATATATACACACATACAATAGAATGCGTATATTATTACTATAACACTTTGGATCAATGGGGGTGGGGGTGGGGGGAGAACAGGCTCAACTGGATAGACATTGTCTTATTTCAGCCTAACATACTATGTTACTATAATGTGCCATCCACCTGCTTCTTCTTCTTACAGAACCCGTGAAGGAGCCGACCCTGAGGAAGGTTAATGGCAGCCAATGTCGTGTCCTCCTAGAGTGCTGTGTCCAGGAATCAGATCCGCTCAACGTAACCTTCTTCAAAGATGGAGAAGAGATCACGGGGAACATCACCAGGGGGGACCTGTCCTACTACTTGTGTATTAACGCCTCGGATCTGGGTTGTTCTGGGACATACAGCTGTAAATCGTCCAACCCTTTAGGTGCCAAGACGTCTTCAGAGAATAAATTATTGACTAATGGTAAGTCAAAATAACCTTCTTAGTCAATGTGTATGTTCTTACCTCCACAACATTCTACTGTTCATATGAATGCAGCCGAAAATCACAACATCATTGACTTGAATGTGTTGTCTTCCAGATCACAATAACTGTGATGAGACCACAGCAAACTTTCCAAGCTGGAGCATTGTCCTCTTCATAATCTTCTTCATCCTCATCTTCATCATCATCCTGGTTGTTTTCTCTATATTGTGTTCTAAATGTAAGTGGACCTTTCCTGCAAGATGGTTAATTGGGAACTATTGTCTTCAGTGGATGTCAGTATAGAAAACCACAATGTTAGGTCTGTGGAGTCATAGTGAAGTTATAAAGTCCCTCCCTTGGGGATAAAGCTGCTCAGTGTAGAGGGGGAGGTTCATGTCTTTATGCCTACTGTTTTATGATATGTTTTGTAGTCATATTTATGTGCAAGCCATTTAAAGTGGTGAGGAAGCCAGGGGAGGTGGGACCGGCTGTTGGTGGGCGGATGTGAGCTGGGATTTCCGGTGCCCATGAGATGTGCAGAAGGACCGTGCCAGTGAGAGAGCTGACCCTGACAGGGCAACCAGCGTATACCTTATAGGCAGGCTCTGGAAAGAGTAGAACAGATCTCTTGCTTACCGCCCTCTGCCAGGAGACAGCTTGATTCTCCTCAATGTCTCACTATGAATGAGTCACAACTTCAGCCGCGGTGATAATCAGTGGCATCACCAGAGTGAGTATACGCCATTCATAGGGACATAAAGAGACCGTGCTATAATGAAGACTAGTTGCTCCTGAGTGCAGGATTATCAGGACACTTAATTGTGGCCCAAGCAAGGCCTTACAAGTTCTTACCATTATTGTACGCAAATTGTCCACAGCACGAGCACGGCCTCCACTTTGGACTTATCTTGTTCATAAATAATTAAAAAACATGTGCAGCGTCCAAGGAGCGGGCCCCAGCCTAGGAGACAGTGGGGTATAGATAAAGGCCTTGTCACGGTGAGTCTACTGTCTCTCACCCAGAGGGTAACTGGGAACACGTCCAGGGGCCCGAGAGCAGGCTACAAATAGGTGAACCTACTGGTGGTTTACCTTAGTGTTACAGTACTAGTAGTGTGCAGAGGTACACACGGCGTGGGACTCCCTGACCCTCACCCACGCCAATGTCCCTTCCTGGAGGTAGTCCCAAAGGTGGACAGGTCCAGGCCGCCAACACTGAACCTACGCTGCCTAGTGCAGAGGACATCTTACTAGTACCGACAGGCTAGGCCGATGGAATAAACCAACATGACAGGAAAACCACAGAACACAGGCAGAGCTGGATCGAGACAGGGTAACTTCCACTGGAGCAGGACCGAAGTCAAACACACAGGGAACGGAACCAATAACTGGCAACTGCTGTCAGCAGCTGCCAGACTATATTTAGGAGTCTCCGCCCCTTTGACGCAGACCAATCAAGCCAGCTGACCGGAGCTCTCAGCCAGACACTATAACTCACAGAGGTAGAGCGCATGCGCCTCTCATAGCAGGCATGCATGCGCGCACGGCTGCGCGCTGCGCCCGCACGCTGGAGCATGGCGCCACTGCGGCCTCCAGAGAAACGCGCAGGGACAGTTGAATTATTGCATCCGTTTCTAGTCAGGGTTAAGAGCTATTTCATCATATGGCTCAGAAGTGATTTATCCCACCCATAAACCTAGAACACCTTACAGTTAGAGTACATTCAGTACCCAGAAACCTAGAACACCCTACAGTGAGAGTACATTCAGTACCCAGAAACCTAGAACACCCTACAGTGAGAGTACATTCAGTACTCAGAAACCTAGAACACCCTACAGTGAGAGTACATTCAATACCCAGAAACTTAGAACACCCTTCAGTGAGAGTACATTTAGTACCAAGAAACCTAGAACACTTTACAGTGAGAGTACATTTAGTAGCCAGAAACCTAGAACACTTTACAGTGAGAGTACATTCAATACCCAGAAACCTAGAACACTTTACAGTGAGAGTACATTCAATACCCAGAAACCTAGAACACTTTACAGTGAGAGTACATTCAATACCCAGAAACCTAGAACACCCTACAGTTAGAGTACATTCAGTACTCAGAAATCTAGAACACTTTACAGTGAGTACATTCAGTACCCAGAAACCTAGAACACTTTACAGTGAGAGTACATTCAATACCCAGAAACCAAGAACACTTTACAGTGAGAGTACATTCAGTACCCAGAAACCTAGAACACTTTACAGTGAGAGTACATTCAGTACCCAGAAACCTAGAACACCCTACAGTGAGAGTACATTTAGTACTCAGAAACCTAGAACACCCTACAGTGAGAGTACATTCAATACCCAGAAACCTAGAACACTTGACAGTGAGAGTACATTTAGTACTCAGAAACCTAGAACACCCTACAGTGAGAGTACATTCAGTACCCAGAAACCTAGAACACCCTACAGTGAGAGTACATTTAGTACTCAGAAACCTAGAACACCCTACAGTGAGAGTATATTCAGTACCCAGAAACCGAGAACACTTTACAGTGAGAGTACATTTAGTACCCAGAAACCTAGAACACCCTACAGTTAGAGTACATTCAGTACTCAGAAACCTAGAACACTTTACAGTGGGAGTACATTCAGTACCCAGAAACCTAGAACACTTTACAGTGAGAGTACATTCAGTACCCAGAAACCTAGAACACCCTACAGTTAGAGTACGTTCAATACCCAGAAACCCAGAGCACTTTACAGTGAGAGTGCATTCAATTCCCAGAAACCTAGAACACCCTACAGTGAGAGTACATTCAGTACCCAGAAACCTAGAACACTTTACAGTGAGAGTACATTCAGTACCCAGAAACCTAGAACACTTTACAGTGAGAGCACATCCAGTACTCAGAAACCGAGAACACCGTACAGTGAGATTACATTCAGTACTCAGAAACCTAGAACACTTTACAGTAAGATTACATTCAGTACTCAGAAACCTAGAACACCCTACAGTGAGAGTACATTCAGTACTCAGAAACCTAGAACACTTTACAGTGAGAGTAAATTCAATACCCAGAAACCTAGAACACCCTACAGTGAGAGTACATTCAGTACTCAGAAACCTAGAACACCCTACAGTGAGAGTACATTCAGTACTCAGAAACCTAGAACACCCTACAGTGAGAGTACATTCAGTACCCAGAAACCTAGAACACCCTACAGTGAGAGTACATTCACTACTCAGAAACCTAGAACACCCTACAGTGAGAGTACATTCAGTACCCAGAAACCTAGAACACCCTACAGTGAGAGTACATTCAGTACTCAGAAACCTAGAACACCCTGCAGTGAGAGTACATTCAGTACTCAGAAACCTAGAACACCCTACAGTGAGAGTACATTCAGTACCCAGAAACCTAGAACACTTTACAGTGAGAGTACATTCAATACCCAGAAACCTAGAACACTTTACAGTGAGAGTACATTCAATACCCAGAAACCTAGAACACTTTACAGTGAGAGTACATTCAGTACCCAGAAACCTAGAACATCCTACAGTGAGAGTACATTCAGTACTCAGAAACCTAGAACACCCTACAGTGAGAGTACATTCAGTACTCAGAAACCTAGAACACCCTACAGTGAGAGTACATTCAGTACCCAGAAACCTAGAACACCCTACAGTGAGAGTACATTCACTACTCAGAAACCTAGAACACCCTACAGTGAGAGTACATTCAGTACCCAGAAACCTAGAACACCCTACAGTGAGAGTACATTCACTACTCAGAAACCTAGAACACCCTACAGTGAGAGTATATTCAGTACCCAGAAACCAAGAACACTTTACAGTGAGAGTACATTCAGTACACAGAAACCTAGAACACCCTACAGTGAGAGTACATTTAGTACTCAGAAACCTAGAACACCCTTCAGTGAGAGTACATTCAATACCCAGAAACCTAGAACACTTTACAGTGAGAGTACATTTAGTACTCAGAAACCTAGAACACCCTACAGTGAGAGTACATTCAGTACTCAGAAACCTAGAACACTTTACAGTGAGAGTACATTCAATACCCAGAAACCTAGAACACTTTACAGTGAGAGTACATTTAGTACTCAGAAACCTAGAACACCCTACAGTGAGAGTATATTCAGTACCCAGAAACCTAGAACACTTTACAGTGAGAGTACATTTAGTACCCAGAAGCCTAGAACACTTTACAGTGAGAGTACATTTAGTACCCAGAAACCTAGAACACCCTACAGTTAGAGTATATTCAGTACTCAGAAACCTAGAACACTTTACAGTGGGAGTACATTCAGTACCCAGAAACCTAGAACACTTTATAGTGAGAGTACATTCAGTACCCAGAAACCTAGAACACTTTACAGTGAGAGCACATCCAGTACTCAGAAACCGAGAACACCGTACAGTGAGATTACATTCAGTACTCAGAAACCTAGAACACTTTACAGTGAGATTACATTCAGTACTCAGAAACCTAGAACACCCTACAGTGAGAGTACATTCAGTACTCAGAAACCTAGAACACTTTACAGTGATAGTTCATTCAGTACTCAGAAACCTAGAACACCCTACAATGAGAGTACATTTAGTACTCAGAAACCTAGAACACCCTACAGTGAGAGTACATTCAGTACCAAGAAACCTAGAACACTTTATAGTGAGAGTAGATTTAGTACCCAGAAACCTAGAACACTTTACAGTGAGAGTAAATTCAATACCCAGAAACCTAGAACACCCTACAGTGAGAGTACATTCAGTACTCAGAAACCTAGAACACCCTACAGTGAGAGTACATTCAGTACTCAGAAACCTAGAACACCCTACAGTGAGAGTACATTCAGTACTCAGAAACCTAGAACACCCTACAGTGAGAGTACATTCAGTACCCAGAAACCAAGAACACCCTACAGTGAGAGTACATTCAGTACTCAGAAACCTAGAACACCCTACAGTGAGAGTACATTCAGTACCCAGAAACCTAGAACACCCTACAGTGAGAGTACATTCAGTACTCAGAAACCTAGAACACCCTGCAGTGAGAGTACATTCAGTACTCAGAAACCTAGAACACCCTACAGTGAGAGTACATTCAGTACCCAGAAACCTAGAACACTTTACAGTGAGAGTACATTCAATACCCAGAAACCTAGAACACTTTACAGTGAGAGTACATTCAATACCCAGAAACCTAGAACACCCTACAGTGAGAGTACATTCAGTACTCAGAAACCTAGAACACTTTACAGTGAGAGTACATTCAATACCCAGAAACTTAGAACACCCTTCAGTGAGAGTACATTTAGTACCCAGAAACCTAGAACACTTTACAGTGAAAGTCCATTTAGTAGCCAGAAACCTAGAACACTTTACAGTGAGAGTACATTCAATACCCAGAAACCTAGAACACTTTACAGTGAGAGTACATTCAATACCCAGAAACCTAGAACACTTTACAGTGAGAGTACATTCAATACCCAGAAACCTAGAACACCCTACAGTTAGAGTACATTCAGTACTCAGAAATCTAGAACACTTTACAGTGAGAGTACATTCAGTACCCAGAAACCTAGAACACTTTACAGTGAGAGTACATTCAGTACCCAGAAACCAAGAACACTTTACAGTGAGAGTACATTCAGTACCCAGAAACCTAGAACACCCTACAGTGAGAGTACATTTAGTACTCAGAAACCTAGAACACCCTACAGTGAGAGTACATTTAATACCCAGAAACCTAGAACACTTTACAGTGAGAGTACATTTAGTACTCAGAAACCTAGAACACCCTACAGTGAGAGTACATTCAGTACTCAGAAACCTAGAACACTTTACAGTGAGAGTACATTCAGTACCCAGAAACCTAGAACACTTTACAGTGAGTGCACATTCAGTACCCAGAAACCTAGAACACCCTACAGTGAGAGTACATTTAGTACTCAGAAACCTAGAACACCCTACAGTGAGAGTATATTCAGTACCCAGAAACCCAGAACACTTTACAATGAGAGTACATTTAGTACCCAGAAACCTAGAACACTTTACAGTGAGAGTACATTTAGTACCCAGAAACCTAGAACACCCTACAGTTAGAGTACATTCAGTACTCAGAAACCTAGAACACCCTACAGTTAGAGTACATTCAGTACTCAGAAACCTACAACACTTTACAGTGAGAGTACATTCAGTACCCAGAAACCTAGAACACTTTACAGTGAGAGTACATTCAGTACCCAGAAACCTAGAACACTTTACAGTTAGAGTACGTTCAATCCCAGAAACCCAGAGCACTTTACAGTGAGAGTGCATTCAATTCCCAGAAACCTAGAACACCCTACAGTGACAGTACATTCAGTACCCAGAAACCTAGAACACTTTGCAGTGAGAGCACATCCAGTACTCAGAAACCGAGAACACCGTACAGTGAGATTACATTCAGTACTCAGAAACCTAGAACACTTTACAGTGAGATTACATTCAGTACTCAGAAACCTAGAACACCCTACAATGAGAGTACATTTAGTACTCAGAAACCTAGAACACCCTACAGTGAGAGTACATTCAGTACCAAGAAACCTAGAACACTTTATAGTGAGAGTAGATTTAGTACCCAGAAACCTAGAACACTTTACAGTGAGAGTAAATTCAATACCCAGAAACCTAGAACACCCTACAGTGAGAGTACATTCAGTACTCAGAAACCTAGAACACCCTACAGTGAGAGTACATTCAGTACCCAGAAACCTAGAACACCCTACAGTGATAGTTCATTCAGTACTCAGAAACCTAGAACTCCCTACAGTGAGAGTACATTCAGTACCCAGAAACCTAGAACACCCTACAGTGAGAGTACATTCAGTACTCAGAAACCTAGAACACCCTGCAGTGAGAGTACATTCAGTACTCAGAAACCTAGAACACCCTACAGTGAGAGTACATTCAGTACTCAGAAACCTAGAACACCCTACAGTGAGAGTACATTCAGTACCCAGAAACCAAGAACACCCTACAGTGAGAGTACATTCAGTACTCAGAAACCTAGAACACCCTACAGTGAGAGTACATTCAGTACCCAGAAACCTAGAACACCCTACAGTGAGAGTACATTCAGTACTCAGAAACCTAGAACACCCTGCAGTGAGAGTACATTCAGTACTCAGAAACCTAGAACACCCTACAGTGAGAGTACATTCAGTACCCAGAAACCTAGAACACTTTACAGTGAGAGTACATTCAATACCCAGAAACCTAGAACACTTTACAGTGAGAGTACATTCAATACCCAGAAACCTAGAACACCCTACAGTGAGAGTACATTCAGTACTCAGAAACCTAGAACACTTTACAGTGAGAGTACATTCAATACCCAGAAACTTAGAACACCCTTCAGTGAGAGTACATTTAGTACCCAGAAACCTAGAACACTTTACAGTGAAAGTCCATTTAGTAGCCAGAAACCTAGAACACTTTACAGTGAGAGTACATTCAATACCCAGAAACCTAGAACACTTTACAGTGAGAGTACATTCAATACCCAGAAACCTAGAACACTTTACAGTGAGAGTACATTCAATACCCAGAAACCTAGAACACCCTACAGTTAGAGTACATTCAGTACTCAGAAATCTAGAACACTTTACAGTGAGAGTACATTCAGTACCCAGAAACCTAGAACACTTTACAGTGAGAGTACATTCAGTACCCAGAAACCAAGAACACTTTACAGTGAGAGTACATTCAGTACCCAGAAACCTAGAACACCCTACAGTGAGAGTACATTTAGTACTCAGAAACCTAGAACACCCTACAGTGAGAGTACATTTAATACCCAGAAACCTAGAACACTTTACAGTGAGAGTACATTTAGTACTCAGAAACCTAGAACACCCTACAGTGAGAGTACATTCAGTACTCAGAAACCTAGAACACTTTACAGTGAGAGTACATTCAGTACCCAGAAACCTAGAACACTTTACAGTGAGTGCACATTCAGTACCCAGAAACCTAGAACACCCTACAGTGAGAGTACATTTAGTACTCAGAAACCTAGAACACCCTACAGTGAGAGTATATTCAGTACCCAGAAACCCAGAACACTTTACAATGAGAGTACATTTAGTACCCAGAAACCTAGAACACTTTACAGTGAGAGTACATTTAGTACCCAGAAACCTAGAACACCCTACAGTTAGAGTACATTCAGTACTCAGAAACCTAGAACACCCTACAGTTAGAGTACATTCAGTACTCAGAAACCTACAACACTTTACAGTGAGAGTACATTCAGTACCCAGAAACCTAGAACACTTTACAGTGAGAGTACATTCAGTACCCAGAAACCTAGAACACTTTACAGTTAGAGTACGTTCAATCCCAGAAACCCAGAGCACTTTACAGTGAGAGTGCATTCAATTCCCAGAAACCTAGAACACCCTACAGTGACAGTACATTCAGTACCCAGAAACCTAGAACACTTTGCAGTGAGAGCACATCCAGTACTCAGAAACCGAGAACACCGTACAGTGAGATTACATTCAGTACTCAGAAACCTAGAACACTTTACAGTGAGATTACATTCAGTACTCAGAAACCTAGAACACCCTACAATGAGAGTACATTTAGTACTCAGAAACCTAGAACACCCTACAGTGAGAGTACATTCAGTACCAAGAAACCTAGAACACTTTATAGTGAGAGTAGATTTAGTACCCAGAAACCTAGAACACTTTACAGTGAGAGTAAATTCAATACCCAGAAACCTAGAACACCCTACAGTGAGAGTACATTCAGTACTCAGAAACCTAGAACACCCTACAGTGAGAGTACATTCAGTACCCAGAAACCTAGAACACCCTACAGTGATAGTTCATTCAGTACTCAGAAACCTAGAACTCCCTACAGTGAGAGTACATTCAGTACCCAGAAACCTAGAACACCCTACAGTGAGAGTACATTCAGTACTCAGAAACCTAGAACACCCTGCAGTGAGAGTACATTCAGTACTCAGAAACCTAGAACACCCTACAGTGAGAGTACATTCAGTACCCAGAAACCTAGAACACTTTACAGTGAGAGTACATTCAATACCCAGAAACCTAGAACACTTTACAGTGAGAGTACATTCAATACCCAGAATCCTAGAACACCCTACAGTTAGAGTGCATTCAGTACTCAGAAACCTAGAACACGCTGGAGCATGGCGCCACCGCGGCCTCCAGAGAAACGCGCAGGGACAGTTGAATTATTGCATCCGTTTCTAGTCAGGGTTAAGAGCTATTTCATCATATGGCTCAGAAGTGATTTATCCCACCCATAAACCTAGAACACCTTACAGTTAGAGTACATTCAGTACCCAGAAACCTAGAACACCCTACAGTGAGAGTACATTCAGTACCCAGAAACCTAGAACACCCTACAGTGAGAGTACATTCAGTACTCAGAAACCTAGAACACCCTACAGTGAGAGTACATTCAGTACTCAGAAACCTAGAACACTTTACAGTGAGAGTACATTCAATACCCAGAAACTTAGAACACCCTTCAGTGAGAGTACATTTAGTACCCAGAAACCTAGAACACTTTACAGTGAGAGTACATTTAGTAGCCAGAAACCTAGAACACTTTACAGTGAGAGTACATTCAATACCCAGAAACCTAGAACACTTTACAGTGAGAGTACATTCAATACCCAGAAACCTAGAACACTTTACAGTGAGAGTACATTCAATACCCAGAAACCTAGAACACCCTACAGTTAGAGTACATTCAGTACTCAGAAATCTAGAACACTTTACAGTGAGAGTACATTCAGTACCCAGAAACCTAGAACACTTTACAGTGAGAGTACATTCAATACCCAGAAACCAAGAACACCCTACAGTGAGAGTACATTTAGTACTCAGAAACCTAGAACACCCTACAGTGAGAGTACATTCAATACCCAGAAACCTAGAACACTTTACAGTGAGAGTACATTTAGTACTCAGAAACCTAGAACACCCTACAGTGAGAGTACATTCAGTACTCAGAAACCTAGAACACTTTACAGTGAGAGTACATTCAGTACCCAGAAACCTAGAACACTTTACAGTGAGTGTACATTCAGTACCCAGAAACCTAGAACACCCTACAGTGAGAGTACATTTAGTACTCAGAAACCTAGAACACCCTACAGTGAGAGTATATTCAGTACCCAGAAACCTAGAACACTTTACAGTGAGAGTACATTTAGTACCCAGAAACCTAGAACACTTTACAGTGAGAGTACATTTAGTACCCAGAAACCTAGAACACCCTACAGTTAGAGTACATTCAGGACTCAGAAACCTAGAACACCCTACAGTTAGAGTACATTCAGTACTCAGAAACCTAGAACACTTTACAGTGGGAGTACATTCAGTACCCAGAAACCTAGAACACTTTACAGTGAGAGTACATTCAGTACCCAGAAACCTAGAACACTTTACAGTTAGAGTACGTTCAATACCCAGAAACCCAGAGCACTTTACAGTGAGAGTGCATTCAATTCCCAGAAACCTAGAACACCCTACAGTGAGAGTACATTCAGTACCCAGAAACCTAGAACACTTTACAGTGAGAGTACATTCAGTACCCTGAAACCTAGAACACTTTACAGTGAGAGCACATCCAGTACTCAGAAACCGAGAACACCGTACAGTGAGATTACATTCAGTACTCAGAAACCTAGAACACTTTACAGTGAGATTACATTCAGTACTCAGAAACCTAGAACACCCTACAGTGAGAGTACATTCATTACTCAGAAACCTAGAACACTTTACAGTGATAGTTCATTCAGTACTCAGAAACCTAGAACACCCTACAATGAGAGTACATTTAGTACTCAGAAACCTAGAACACCCTACAGTGAGAGTACATTCAGTACCAAGAAACCTAGAACACTTTATAGTGAGCGTAGATTTAGTACCCAGAAACCTAGAACACTTTACAGTGAGAGTAAATTCAATACCCAGAAACCTAGAACACCCTACAGTGAGAGTACATTCAGTACTCAGAAACCTAGAACACCCTACAGTGAGAGTACATTCAGTACTCAGAAACCTAGAACACCCTACAGTGAGAGTACATTCAGTACCCAGAAACCTAGAACACCCTACAGTGAGAGTACATTCAGTACTCAGAAACCTAGAACACCCTGCAGTGAGAGTACATTCAGTATTCAGAAACCTAGAACACCCTACAGTGAGAGTACATTCAGTACCCAGAAACCTAGAACACCCTACAGTGAGAGTACATTCAGTACTCAGAAACCTAGAACACCCTACAGTGAGAGTACATTCAGTACTCAGAAACCTAGAACACCCTACAGTGAGAGTACATTCAGTACCCAGAAACCTAGAACACCCTACAGTGAGAGTACATTCAGTACTCAGAAACCTAGAACACCCTGCAGTGAGAGTACATTCAGTATTCAGAAACCTAGAACACCCTACAGTGAGAGTACATTCAGTACCCAGAAACCTAGAACACCCTACAGTGAGAGTACATTCAGTACTCAGAAACCTAGAACACTTTACAGCGCTCGTCTCTTCATACCCTACAGCGCTTGTCTCTTCATACCCTACAGCGCTTGTCTCTTCATACCCTACAGCGCTTGTCTCTTCAGTACATTATGGTATCACATGTAGTTGGTGCTGTTTGTTTACGTGTTCATCTTCGTACTCTACATACATGTTTTTTTAATAATTTATCAATAAAAACTCATTTCAGTTAGTTTAGTCTGTGACGGGTTTTTCAGTCTCGGACTACTCCTGCTCCAGTGAAAAGGACTTGTCCCAATTAAAGTTGTTATAAGTAGAGCTCCGTCTTTTCAGAGTTGCCCCCGAAGCTTTTGTTGGGTTGCTAACCCCCGATTCCTGTATGAGGTTGACCGTCCCAGACAATGAGCCGATCTAGCTAGGTCTGACCTGGGGCACGAAAGCCTTATTGCCCTGATTCCACAGCAGGTTGATAAAGCCACGATAACCCCTCATTCCTGCATCGGACCAATCAGAGCTGTGCCTGCCAGCAACCAATGAGATATGGCCAGTTGCCGGCAGACTCTAAATAGCTCTCTGTAACTACTGGTTAACCCCTGCTTGCCTGGGATGTTTTGTAAATGCCTCAAAATTGGGCAGACGCTTTGTAGCACCCACGTGTATGCAGAGCCATCGAATCATTGATCTTCATTTTAGACAAAAAGGAAATCAACCCCTTCATCCAAAAGGAAGTACATTTATGAGGGTTTGTATGGAACGGGAATGATAGCCGATGCTGCTCAGTACTCGGTGGATGCTGGCTGTCTTTGACATCTGGCAGCCGCTTGCAACAACTGTGACAGCTTTCACGCCAATAACCCTTGAAATGCTGCTGTCAGGACAACTCGGAGCCCACTGAAAGCTCCAGGTCTGCCATGTACTACTGCTTATTTAGACGGGCTAGTGGCTTGCTATATTAGAATAGAATGCTGAAAGAAATACCATACACTGCAATACTGAAGTGTTGCAGTATATAGTATAAGCAAGTCCCCTATGAGGACTAAAAAATTAAGTTGAAAAAAAGTTTATTTTAGTACTGTAAGATTAAAGAATACCAAAATTTAAAAAAAAAACCTTTCCTGTTTTTAAAAATAAAAAAAAAATCCCCTAAAACAGTCCTATCTATGAAAATAACACATTTTTATCTTACACGGTGAACATTGTCAGAAAAAAAAGATACACAAGGCTAGAACCGGCTTTCTTGGTCAACTCGTCTGAAAGGAAAAAATTGTCCTTCCACAGCCCCATCAATAAATAGATTTAAAACGTTACGACGGTCAGAAGACGACGACAGGTTTTCTTTGAAAAAATATTTTATTTAAAAAAATAAATAAATTTGGTATTGCAGTAATTGTATCGAATACAGTCAGCATATCACTTATGTCGCAGTGCGTATGCTGTAAAAACAAGCCCCCTCCCCAAAGATTTGTGTGGTTCCAAATCACTCCACCTAGAAATGATTGAAAGATCTTCAGCACGTTAAATAGTACGATTGAAAAAGAACACAACCCGTACAAAAAACCCCAAGCCCTCAGAGAGCTACATTGCCAAAAAATGAACGCTATGATTGTTTTGAAGGTGGAGAGGAAAGAACAAAAATCGAAAACAAAAAAGGGGCGCATCATAAAAGTGGTTAAACTTTCTTTCTTCTAACAGGTCAAAAAAACTGTGTAAAGACACCCGATGAGGAGTCTGGAGACGGAGAGTCACAAGACACATCCCAACTTGAGAAACCACTCCTTGATGAGAGTTCACCTAAGGAGAAAAGAAGACAGGGCTCCTCCCCTAACAGTCATGTGACTAATTCTGAAGAACCCGTCGAGAACTTGAACCTGCACAACGACCTAGGGCTGCCTACAGAAGTAGACACCCCGAAGAACCCAGGTCAGCTCATTGTGGGCAAGAATGATCCAGGTCATTGTGGGGAAGAAGAGCCCTCCGTTATGGAACTAGACGTGTTGGGAACGGCCTCGGATCACGGTCCTGTAGCAAATGGATGATGCTTGTATATAGTCTTTATTGCGCTAGGTCACATTGAATCTTGATTGTCTATATTGGACTACAGTTGTAAGGCTTCAATGAGGAAGAGGACTCCAAAAACTAAAGTCACGTACCAAAGGAACACAAATAGGAAGATGAAATGTCCATGGTGGCTCGCTGACTACAATGTGGACTACGGTGTGAGCCAAGAATTAGGACAGATGTAAAAATCTGTAGTCAAGACAAGCGTAGCCTCCTGTCATCCTGGTGGCATGGCTTCCAGTGTTGCCTGCCTTATGATGGATGTTATGGCTCCATTCTGATCAGTTTTCTATCTGATGCGGTTGACTTGTAATGCCGCAGGCTTCCTTGGACATCTTATGCTCTCCAGCTAAAGCCGATAGAACACTGATGGGATAGGACAAAACTAGGAGGCGCCACCAGATGAGACGAGTATGTTAAGTAGATAAGCTCCATAGTTTTTTGCATATTGCTAATATCTTGCTAGCTTTTGATCGCCTCTTCCACCGCTCGCTCAGTGATTGTACTAAGAGCAGTCCGCTTTACTGCATGTAATTCATTATATAATCTCCTGTTATCTTATAATCGCTCGCTCCATATTATGTGATGCCGCAATAAAGCTCCCCTCCTCCTATAATATCCGCCTCTCATTTTATTGCACAACGCATTTCTATGATCTGTATGTTCTAAAGGCCAAAATCCAAAATCAAGCTGCTCCAAGACGGGGAGTCCTCCTGCTTAACCCCTTAGTGACACGGACGGTTTGGGAACAAAGGACACAACAACGTTTTGGGGCATTTTCATCTCCACTTTTCAAAAGCCGTAACTTAAATTTTTTATTTTTATTAACACGGCGGTATGAGGTTTGGTTTTTGCGCGGCGAGCTGCAGTTTTTATTGATACACATCAATTCCGCCGGAGTTTCTTTTCTTACAGCATTAATCCTGCAGCACAAACGACATGATGATTTGTTTCCGCGGGTCGCTACGATTCCGATACCAAAATTAGACATTATTTTAGGTCTTTTCACGTTTGCACAATGAAAACCCTTTCTTGGAAAAAAAAAAACTTTTTGCATTGCTGCATTCGGAGTCCCATGCCTGTTTTCTTCTCCCATGGTCGGAGCGCTGCGAGGGTCTGTTGTTGGCACAACCAGCTGCAGTCTTATTGCTCCCATATTGGGGCACATTTGATGACTTTTATCGCGTTTTCTGGGAGTTAAATTGAACAAAATAAGCATTTTAGTTGCGATTTTTATTTATTTTTACAGTTTTTTTTGCTGTGCAGGATAAATGGTGTGTACAAGTTATTGCACAGGTTGTTACAGACACATTGATATCAAATATATGTTTTGAGGTTTTTTTTACATTTTCTTTTTATATGGGCGCCTACCCACTGGCGTTGCCGATTTTCGTGCGTGAAAAACGCAGCGTTTTCCGCTGTGTTTTTCGCGCCTTTTTCGTTAATTTCCATTGACATTCATGGGTACATTAAGAGAAAAATAAGGACACATATGCAACTGACAGGTCCTATGTGAAAAATTGCAACGGACCGAAAAAAAACCCCCAAATGGACAAGAACACATTCTATCCTAATTGCTCTTCAGAAAAAACGCAAAACGCAATTTAGCATCGCAGGAAAAAAAATCGCCAGTGGGTAGGCGCCCTAAAAGTGAAGGCGGGCTCAAATGGTTATTTTTGTTACTGTTTCATGTAGTCTTTTCTTTTGCTATTTTTAATTTATTTTTTATAGTTTTTTTATGTCCCTATACAGAACTTGAACCAGAAAAGCTCTGATCACTATGATACTGTATTAGGCCCAGTGCCCACGGCCGTGACAGGCTCCACAAGCGGAATTCCACCACGGCCCCCCCCCCCCCAGAGACCCCATACTCGCCTCCGGATCCGCTGCCTGACGTCCCGCATCCCGCTCCGGCACACTTGGGTGGGCGGGGAAGCGTTTTTACGCTATCTTCCGCAATGCTACAGCGAATATAGCGTGACGGACGGCTTCCATTGACTGCAATAGAAGCCATCTGCGCGTACATCCGCGGCAAATACAACATGCCACGGGGGATTACGGGTTATTTCATGGGGCGGAATTCCACGGTGGAATTCCGCACCGTGAGCATTGCACTGTTAGGTTCAATGGAACCTAATAGCTGCGGGGCAACGGCGCAGATTTCCGCCTCGTGATACGCGGCAGAAATCCGCCCGTGGGAATTAGGCCTTACAGTACTTCTGTATCGCTTACAGTAATGATCACAGGCTATGGCAGGTGTGAGGTAGCGGGAGGGGGGGGGGGCAGAGAGAGAGAGAGAGATATCTCTCCCCCCCCCCCCCCCGCTACACCCCACCGCCCCCCTGAGCACAATCGGACCAGTAAGCAGTTATTCGAGAAGAGCGATACTCGCTTTAGTAACTGCTTTTTCCGAGCGTGCTCGCTCATCTCTAGTCACAATCTATATTTTAGAAAAGACATCCTAAAATCCTGCACCCTTCCCGCTGACCGCAGAGCCTACAAGTAGTCGGACGCTCCCTGATCTGTAGGGAAACCGCAGCAGTCGTCTGACTAAGGCTTCCTATACGGGCGAGCGCGATATCGGGCCGAGAAACCCGTGCGTTCCCACGCCGATGACAGGCGCTTTTCTAGCAAAAAACTCGCCCCTCACCCCTGCGTAGCAGCGCTCCTGCGGCGCGGCGGTCAGGCGGGTTAGAGGATTGGTAAGAGTTTGTCATTGCTTTCGTGGTAAACCTGCTGTGCGCATGGTACGCCGCGCCGCGTGTCCTACTGTCCTATTGACAGCAATTGGCGATGCGAGGAACATGAAGAGATCTGCATCGGGGCGGGAAAACATCGCAGGGACTCCATGCAAAAGAATAGGGCTCATGTTTGCGCCAGATTTGTGCGTCTCACCGCACACAAATCTCAAGTAAGTTTCTCGGCCGTGTGAATCCAGACCCCCACAACCAGGGTTGGGTGGGATGAGGTTGGGCTTAGCTCCGCCCCCATCCCACCCCTCCCATTGCAAACATTGGCAAGGGGTGGAAAGGAGAAGAGAAGGGCGGCAGAGTTTAGTAGTCAAGCTGCTACACTCCCCCCCCACCTCGCTTCTCCTGCAGCTGTCATTGGCTCCCATAGGAGTCTCTGCAGCTGCCGCCTCCGATGTGAGGCCGCCCGACTATACGCCTTTACGCTGCACAGATACGCCTCCCCCATGCACTAAGGCATTGTAAACCAATGCATCACAGGGGCAGCGTATATCAGCTGGGTGTGAAAACCTGGCTGATATACACCCATCTGAATAAGCCCTACCGCTGTAGTGACCTACCTATACCTGCTATATAGATACCATAGAGTATATAGTAAGTAGCTGTATAGTATAGCATAAACCTACAAGACACTGCACACCGCCACCCCCAGGGCCTTCTCTCAACATAATGATAGTCACATGACCGGCAGCGCAGCTGGTCACATGACGGTCTTTAGTAAAGGACTGCCTGCACAGTCATGTGATGCTAGCGGCATCACTACTGCTGCCCTAAACGTAAGCAGCTGGCATAGTGACATCACTATAGTCATATCTCCGTCCACGGAGCGCAGGAAGTCCTCGGCCACGCCACACGTGGTCCGCAGCCTGTATGCTGTGCAGGATCACACTGAGAGGTAACGCCTATATAAAGTGACCAGATTCTCCCAGGGTCAAAGCGGGACAAAGGGGTGTGGTCAGGGGCGGGGCTTATCACGACTCATGATTTTACAAAATGCACAGGGCCATTTCAAAAGAGACAGGGAGCAAGTCACATGACATGTCCGCATCCAATAAACAGTCAATATCCGTACCATTGGTGCAGATTGTGACAGGAAATCAGCCATGTGTCTGCAGCTGATTTATACTATGCGGCGCTCCCCCTCACCTCCTCCGAAGGCTTCCTGCTCCCCGGTTAACGGTTCCCAGTGGCCTGTAGTCACCTCACCTGACCAGCGGCACGGCACCTGAAAAGCATCACCGCACCTGACCAGCATCACCTGACCAGCATCACCTGACCAGCGGCATGGCACTTGACCAGTCCACTGGGAACCGGAAGCCAAGGAGAGCTGACAGCAGAAAGCCCTCAGAGGAGGTGAGGGAGAGCTCCACATAGCAGGACATCAGCTGCAAATACGCAGCTGATCTCCAGTCAAAATGGTTTTGAATGCCGCAATGTTGTGGAATTTGCAGCAGAAATGTCCATTGTGGACATTCCGCAGCATTTCCACCACATGTAAACATACCCTAAGTCAGCATGAGGAATGCTGCCATGTGCAGAGCGGCCTCAGTAGTAATAATGACCCCCACAGTGGCCCCAGTAGTAATAGTGACCCCTATATCTGCCATAGTAATAATAGTGACCCCTCACAGTGGCCTCTGTAGTAATAGTGACCCCTATATCTGCCATAGTAATAATAGTGGCCCCCACAGTAGCCCCAGTAGTAATAGTGACCCCCACAATGCCCTCAGTAGTAATAGTGACCCCTATATCTGCCATAGTAATAATAGTGACCCCTTCAGTGGCCCCAGTAGTAATAGTGACCCCTATATCTGCCATAGTAATAATAGTTACACCCACAGTGACCTCAGTAGTAAGTGACCCCTATATTAGCCCTAGTACTAATAGTGTCCCCTGTATTGGTAATAGTGTCCCCTATATCGGCCCCAGTATTAATAGTGACGCCCACAGTACCCCCCCCCCCCCCCCCCCTCCGAGACCAATGTACTACCTTCACCTCATCTTAGCGCTGCTACGGGCAGAAGTGTCTGTGCCCGCAGTAGCGCCTCCTCATTTCTCCTCTCCTCCTGCGGAACCAAGGCGAAAAGGTCAGGGAAGGAGGAACCTGGATGCACACACTGCCGTTAGTTAGTGCATCTGGTTGAAGTGCCAGTGAGTGAATACCAGCCAGAGAGCGTTGGCACCCCAGCTGGTAATGACTTTAATGGGGACCAGACGGCACGAAAATTGGACAAAAGCTGGACAGACGTCCTGAAAGCGGCACAAATGGCTGTCCTGCAAAATGACCCCTGCAAGTCACAGATCATGTCTAGAACAGTCTCCCATACAAGTCAACGGGCCCCTCCTGTCCATTGTGTGAATGGCCCATGAGGATGCTGTAGAGCAGATCTCTAAATGCTGTTGAAGGACTATACCAACAAACATCTTATTATTAAAGCCAGATAGAGAAGCAGATTACATTTTATAATGTTTTATTATGTCAGCTCTCAGTGCATCCTGTGATGATTGGGCCGATTAGGCTTTTACACGGGCCGGTCAATCGTTCAGATTCCGGCATCCAACAGGAATCCAAACAAGTATCGCTCAGGGTAAAGGCTGCTCTGAGTGAACGATGAATAAGAATTTGTTTCTTGTTCGTCGTTCAGTTTCTGTATGCATAAACCTGAACGACGGATCGTCCCATGTGAACAGGCAGATCTCACTTATGAATGACTGCCTGTTTACTGTGACTGGAGCCGGGCGGGCCAGAATGGTTCCCTGTCCACTTCGCCTCCAGTCACTACCGATAATCGTTCCTGTGTAAAAGCACAGGAACAATTCACTGGGATGACCTGTCAGGGGTCTGAATCCTAACCATAGATGGGGGTGATGAAGACCATCCTATCATACTTTAGCTTCTATTCTGAGCTGTATGGCTCAGGATGGTCTTCTTTGCCTCATCTATGGAAAGGATTTATAGATGGGACAGACTTCCATAGGACCACAGAAGCGGTGGATCTATAGTCTGGGGCAAGAGCGCATTTATCTCATTCTCTGGATCCATCGGTGATGATGACATGGAGCAACACAAGTTATGTCTGTATATCATACGAGTAATAGGTAATAGAAGCTTTTGCCAGTCTTCCGAAGAAATTTGAGATCTTTTTGGATCTCGTTTTCCTGAACCCCATGTTCAGATAGAGCTTATGGGCAGCGTGTTGTATGGTTGATGTATTTAAAGTCACATGTTTGTATCCACGATGACGGGCAAAGTCAACGACGTGCCTGCAGAGAGTTGTAGCAATCCCCTTGTGCTGATGGTCCTTGGCCACAGACAAACGTCTCAACACTACATCATAGCAAGAACCTGGCACAGGTTGGACACCCACCATGCCAACAACCTGACCATTGGTCTCTGCCACCCAGAAGCAGGCGTTTTGCCTCAGCATGTAGGACTCTTCTATGTTCTGCAAGTCCTTCTTGTGGGCTTTGTTTATAACGTTTTGAAAGACCAATATGAGGAGCAGACGACCGCCGGCCAAAAGAGCCACGACACCCAATGAAGACATGAAGAGGGATCTGAAAACCAAGTAGAAAGTGATGAAGGACGCGAGGATTATCAGGTGAACTCGACGAAGCCTCAACAGGTACTTGCAGGTACTAGGAAGATAGTCCACCATCCCTCGGGCAAACAACGCTCGAACTGCATCATAGTCTCTGCTCTCATAAGTTCTTATGAGGACGTCCGCCATCATCTGCTCCTTGGACAGCGAAAGCTGGAATAATATACATAGATAACAATCAATAGAATGAATGCATGATGGATCAGGGACCACGAGGAGGGATCTACAGGAGCAGCAAGGCAAACAATACAGTACACAGTAGTGGAACTTATAAAAAGATCACCAAACCGATCTAGGACTGAGGCAGCTGACTACTGTCAATCACATGGAGCAGGAGGACTTACATCTACGGGGTGACCACTGCCAACCAACCTTTAAGGATAACAATATGCATACAATGAACGGCCCCTTTATTAGACCCCCAGCCCTCTCACAATTGGTGCTTCTCTGTATGGAAATTCTCCCCATGACCCCGGAGCATAAAAGTCACATGACAAGTTTTCCGTGGATCAGTTTCAGTGTGAATTCACATTAGATGGGAGAATCCAGCGATCGGAGCGACTTCCAACGAGGCCGGTCATCGGTGTGTAGTGACGCAGTACTTCATCCTGGTCCCCTCCATAAATGTCATACATGTATGTCTTATGTGGATGCTCTGTGCAAAGCTGTTATGTCATATCCAGTGTGTGTGTTGCACAGCTGCGGCGCTTGAAAGGTTAACGTTAATAAAATCCAAAACCTGCATGTAAATGTATCAAGTTTGTCATGTCAGAGAGATTATAAATGTGAGTGATTGTAGGCGGAAAAGGTCTTCAATCTGTGCTCCATCACGGTTCCACCTAACACAGAGCCACGTGGAGGCACCTTCAGCCTTCTTGTGTTGAAGATGGAAGAGGAGGGGAGGTTTCCCGTGTTGCTTGTAAGCTGGATGTTAATGGAGTGAGCCCCCGAGAGGGAGAGCATCTGTAAGTAGCAACTGTCTTCCAAGGCTGTACAGAGGTAATAACTAATTCTCCAATTTTCTTTTGCGGCCATCTAAGGTCTGGATCACCACGTAGAGGTACATCATTTAATTGCCACGCCCACGCCTCTCCAAGATGGTGTGGAGGTACTGCAAGATAATAATCTCTGTTCACACATGTGCATCTTTGAGCCTGTAAGAGCTGTATGGAGGTACTACGTTCTCAAATCTAGTCATTTTCCTGCTTTCAAGTTTCAAGTAAAGCTTATTGCAATTCTCTAACCGTTCCTAGAGACCCATGGTACTAAGAACTGTCTGTTGCTGAATTTATAAACCGCCGAGGGTCATAGGGTGTGTGTAGGAACGGTGGCGTCATTCGTGACAACTACAACCCCTGTTATCCTGTTTAGTGAGCATTCCCTATTCTATGGGTGTCCCAGGTGGCCTGCAGTGATACTCTGGCCTTGGCTGCGTGGTCTCCCTCTGGGAGTGCCAGCACTATACCCTCCCTGCTCCCCACGTATGTCAGGTGACCGGGGTCTTCCTATGGGACTCTGCAGGTGCTAAACTAGCTGGGGCTTCACTGCCAACATGGGGGTAAGGAAAGAAGGGGGGGGGGGTTCTCGTGTAACAGGAACAACTCATCACCAAAGGGGTCGTCGGAGGATGTCAGGAATCGTTCTGACCAACAGGCGCTGCACTGTCAGCTGACTACAACGCTGGAGCTCCAACTAACGTGTCTGAACGCACAACTCACCGTTCCTCCACACGGATGGGCTATAACAGCAGACGACCAGTTCCTGCAACATTCTGTCCAAGAGAAGCAGGAAGGCGAGACTTCAGGAGGAGCACGAAACTTGTATTACTGAGCAGCGGAAAAACATCTCCTGGTCAGATGGATCCAGATCTCTGTTGCTCCGGGTGAGGGGAGGTCAGAATTTGGCGTAATAAGCATGAATCGCTGACCCCTTCCTGTCAGCCGGTCAGAATATGTCAGCACCGCCATCTAATCTGCAGCAACTACAAGAAGCTTCCTGTCCGCAGGGGCCGGTATTCCTGCAGAAGGATTTCAGCCCCTGATGGAATCTCCACTATAATGATCTGCTGCGGTTCTGAACACCAAAGGAGTCCAACGCTACAAGATGGGGGTAGTAAAGGGTCCATTCCTTGTACATAGAGAGCGCAGCGCCTCCGGTCTGTCATCCAGCGCAGTCAGGACATTTGCCGTTCTTTATCCTGGCTGTGATAACGCAGGTTTTATCACCTGGAACTCCATATCTCACAAGAAAAATGAGCAAAGTACTCGCCCTCCAAGCTCACCTCAGTATAGAGATCTCAGATGACACACAGTCTGTACTGTAACACTTAGAACATTACTATTAGATCCATGAAACCACCAATACTTTACACTGCAGTTCTGCTCTATTTGAGCACTGCTATGATCAATGACTCTTTAGGAGTCTGAAGCCATCTGAAATTCTCTCTCTGTCCTATCGCAGGCTCAGGCTAAGGGTGTTTTCCACATGCTTTACAGTGCAGCTCTGCTTTTTCACATAGGCTCAACAGAGGGAGGGGCCTCAATGGGGGGGGGGGGGGGTAGACAGAATAAGTAGGGGGTATTTCTAACAGAACTACTCTATAAAGCCCTGCCCTTGTGTCCCAGAGGATGATGCGCCTCTCATGTACATGGTAAGATATAGCAGAGGCACCGGACAGCCCAGTTTTTGTCCTTTTCCTTCCCACTATCAGGATGGGACCGCGCCTTTTGCTCCCCAGAAAGGGCAGAGTCCGGGGGATTATGAGACCCACCTGCAGTCTTGGTGACCGTCTTCTCCTGACTGGTCCTCGTGAAGAGTCCCCGTGTGCTCCTTATCATAGTGACCTCCAGACCCCGCCGAGCGTCGCTGGCTCCGCCTCCGCTGCCGGGGAAAGCAATAAAGCCTCATCTATTGATATGAAAGGTCGGGAGATATAATACCTGAGGCAGTGAAGAAGGCGCATCGCAGTGTCTCCACGGCTCCTGGAAGTCGCAGGGTTAAAGTAGTTTCTTTGGGACTTGGATGTTGATGACCGATCTTTAGGATTGACCATCCATATCAGATCGTGGGGCTCCGACTACCGACACCCAGAGGCGTAACCTGAAGCTTCTGGGCCCTAATGCAAAACCTGTATCAGGGCCCCCAGCTATAATGCTTTATTCATAGTACTGGGCTCCCTATAAAGAGAAGAGAGACCTTATGGGCCCCTAAGGCTCCTGGGCCCGGGTGCAACCGCATCCCCTATAGTTACGCCCCTGCCGACACCCCTGGTCCCCTATTGTGTGTTTGAAGGGACCGAAGCGCTTGGGCGAATACTGCGGCCTCTTTCTGAGGTCTGTAATGTCAGGTTCGTTGGTCACATGGTCTTTCAGGCGGTCAGTCCCGGCTCAGTGCGCCGGATTAACCGCTTAAAGGCGCAGGCCCTTTTTTTTTTCATTTTCGTTTTTTTCTCCCCCATTTTCAAAAAATGGTAACTCTTATTTTTCTGTTGCCTCGGCTGTCTGAGGGTTTGTTTGTGTTGAACGAGTTGTATTGTTCCATAGTACTAGTTATGCTGAATTTACACGGCCGTATGCGCATTTACGCAGCGCAGTTGCGCATCGAGTGTTGCGGTTTTTGCGCACCCCTGCGTTCCTGATTGTACTTTCTGCACATGCAAATTGTAGGCAAAATAACGCTGAGCCGCGGACCTGGCCGCTGAAATGGCAATTAGTGAAATTAGTTCTTCGTTCTATTTCTTTGCGCAAATCTACAGGAAAATAGAATTTGTTCCGTATCTTTTTGCGTGACAGAATGGCTCAGACAAAATACGCGATTGAGAACGAATCCACAGAAATCAGTGGGTTGTATTACCTGCGCATTGAACGCGCAAATATGCGCACAAGTCCGGTCATGTGACTACACTTAATACAGTATAGTTATACCGATTGTAAGTCTTTTTCTTGGAGTTTGGTGACCAAAAAAACGCAATTCTGGAGTTGTTTGTTTTTCTTTGTTCACTATATGGGATAACTAATGGGTTACTTTGATAGGTTGGAGTTTTACGGATGCAGCAGCGCCAAACATGTTTTTTAAAATTATAAATATGGGAAAGGTTTTTTTAAGCTTTAATTTTCCCTCATTTTCCCATGAACCTGCGATGGTTGGATCACTCCTGTAGTATAATGCAGTACCATAGGATTGCAGTATACACAAACAGGCAGTGTATTAGGGCGTGCCACAGGCATGGCTTAATAGGCAATCTGCAATGGCAGACCTGGGAGCCTTCAGAAAGCCCTCAGCTGCCATGGCAATCGAGCAGCAGCTTGTGATCTCATCACAGGGCATCTGAGACCCCCGAACTCTGATCGGGGCATTTAAATGCCGCTGAGCATAGATCATCAATACTAAAGTCCTGGAAACCCCTTTAAAGGACGCCTCTCACTGGAAATTTACTGCTGAACTGCTGCAAACTGTGTACTAGTGCTCGGTGGTAAGCAGCATCTATCCACCGGCCCCGCTGCTAATTACATCCAAAGTGCTTGAACCTGCTGATGTGACTTCTCCCCCGGCATCTGCCGGACGTGTATTGAATACAGACACCGGCGGTGGTGGTCTGATTACACAAGTGGTGGTCATGGTGGAGCTAGAGAGTGAGGAGAAGTACTTTGTGGTATGGTCACTGCCTAACTGGAGGTACAGGGGCCACTATTACTACTGGAGGCCATTCATACTACTGGAGGCACTGGTACTGCAGCGTCCAAGGAGCGGGCCCACAGCCGAGGAGACAGCAGGGTAGACTGAGGCCTGGGGGTAGCATGGGACCTGTCCAAGTTACTGTGAGGGGAGTTTGGCCGGCTGCACACGGCTGTGACGAACTCCGCCGCGGCGGAGCCCGCTCGGCGCCGGCCAGAGACCCCCAAACTTACCTGCGGATCCGGCGCCCTCGCTCCCGCATGACGCTTCAGCGGGACGCACCGCAGCGTCATGTGACACGCCGGCCATGTCACATGACACGCCCACCGCGTCACATGACGTGGCTGGCCGTGTCATATGACGCGGCGGCGGTAGGCGGGGAAGCGGTTAGCGTGACGGACGGGCTTCCATTGACTGCAATGGAAGCCGTCCGCGCATACACCCGCTGCAAATAGAGCATGCCGCGGGTGTGGACGGGTGATTTCACGGTGCGGAATTCCGTGGTGGAATTCATCACCGTAAGCATTGTGCTATTAGGTTCTATAGAACCTAATAGCTGCGGGCAACGCAGCGGATTTCCGCTGTGAATTACGCGGCGGAAATCAGTCCGTGGGAAGGAGGCCTTTCACAGGAAAAACCTAATCTGTGGTTTATCTTAGGGCCTGCAGCAAAATGGGGCATGCTGGGATTTGTTTTCGAGACCGAAAGGTCCATAAAACAAACTGCATGCTTTAATATATTTGCAGACACCCATGTATCCCTATGGGCGGCTTGATTTGCGGATCTTCCATAAATCACATCCATCCGTGGACATTGGGCCTTAGCCATGTTACAAGGCATGTTAGAAGGTCGAACATTGACTACAAGTAGGTGGCACTGCAGAGGCATACCAAATTTCCCAGGGAGCATTGCATGGCTTATAAGTCTCCTTACACCTACTCGGTGCTCTCCACAAGGAGAAACAGTACTACCTCTTAGTCAAGTGCTGTTACCATCTGTGTATGAGCAATCCTACCTTACTAGATATCAGTGAAGATGGACGGGTCAACGGCCCCAACAATCCGACACATCTACACAGCTCCTGGCGTGTTATAAATGCCCTCACCAGACCCGCTCAGTAGCTCACCCATCATGGCCCAATCTCGGGCAGCTCTGGCTTTCTCATATATGGCCAGAAGGTTGAGTAGCCCCCATTATACTTTACCGGCTTCTCCACAAACAAGATTATTTTTATTTTAGATGTTTTATTAAGATAATTTATTACATTCTCTACTGTGAAAAATAAAACATTTGCGCAGTCAGAAGGGTTTCCGATCTCCGGATGTGATGGAGCAATGAGAAGAGGACCAGTTATATGAATTGGTGTTTGGGTTTCCCCACAGAGTTTTTCTCCATACGGAGCATGGTAAATAATATAATGATGGAGAAATCCGTCCTGTATTATAACAGGCGATCAGATGACCCACGCCAGCCGCCATATTGTCTATCAGACAAACCACTCATGTACAAATTTCCTTTGCTCTGCAGACATGACTTGGCCTTGAAGTATTACAGTTGTCCAGTCTGTGATGTGGCGGCTCCTCCATTCTACTAATCTTTAATCCGATATTCATAGGTCATGATAGAGAATTTGGCAAACCTTCCGATCAGGGATGGGACGATCCTGAAATCTGTTTTCTGAAAACCTAGTTTTTCATACAATTTCTGAGCAGCCACTTGTATCATTGACGTCTCCAGAGTCAACACCTTGAAGCCACGTTGCCGTGCGAAATCTATACACTTCTGGCAGAGAGCGGCAGCGATTCCCTGGTGCCTCCTGTCCTTAGTCACCGATAGCCTCCTCAGCACCATCACCTCAGTAGAGCGGGGGGCTGGTTGGACTCCCACCATGCCAATGATCCTGCCATTAGACTCGACCACCCAGAAATAAGAGTTGTTGCTTGCCATGTAGGACTCCTCGATGTCAAGTAAGTCTTCTCTCTGACACTTGTCCACATACTGGTGGTACTCGGAGGTCAACAAGCGGCGTCCTGCGGTGAACACAACGGCCAGACTTACTAGAGAGAGCAAGTAGGACCGGGATATTAAGAGCAGGGTGATGAATGATATGAAAAGTACAAACTGGGCCCGGGGAAGCTTCAGCAAGTAAGCACAGGTAGCCGGTATGTGCTCCAGCATGCCTTCCGCAAACAGCATACGGACGGCATTGTAGTCCCTGTTCTTGTACACCCGTATGGTGTAGTCAGCCATGGTCCCTCAGGTCTGTATGCAGACGTACCTGCAGAGACACAAGACAAGTATAAGTACGTGATAACCTCAGTCAGGTGCATGCATCTTGGAAATATCCAATGCTTATATCTGTGGAGGAGAACATGGACAAAGAGAAGGCAGAGAGACAGGAGAAGAAATGTCAGAGGAGAAAGAGAGAAAGGAAAAGAAGAAGAGGAAGAAGAGAAGAGAAAAAATAAAGGAGAAGAGGAAGAAGAGACAGAAAGGAGAAGAAGATAAGAAAGTAGAAAAGTGTAAAAGCAGGAAGAAGAAGAAAAGACAAGAAACAGAGAAAGGAGAAGAGGAGAGAGAAAAGAGGAGAAGAACAGACACACCACAAAAAGAGAAAGGAGACAAAGAAGTGATGAGGAGAAAGAGAGAAGAAGGAAAGAGAGTAAAAGAGAAAGAAAAAGAAGATAAGTGAGCAAGAAGGGAGAATAGGAGGAGTGAGCAAGAAGGGGGAAGAAGTAGAGAATGAGAGACAGAGAAAGGAGAAGAAGAGACAGAGGAGAAAGAGGGAAGAAAGAAGTGAAAGAACGAGAAAGAAGATGAAAAGAGTGAAGGCAGAAGAATAGAGGAGAGAGAAAGGAGAAAAAAGATGAGAAAGAGGGAAACTTGAAGAAAAGGAGAGAAGAAAAGGAAGAAGAGAAAGCAGTAGAATTGAAGAGGAGAAAATGGAGAAGAAGAAATATGAGAAAGAAGAAAATTGGAGAGAGAGAAAGACGAAAAGAAAGGGAGAGAATGGAGAGGTGAGAGAGAAACAAGAAGAAAAAAAGAAGAGTATGGCGGGGCTCACACGAGCGTGTTGTAAAACACTTTGTCCTCCGGCCTGTCACCAAATATACCTGTACAGTTCGGTTACGCACATCATTTTATGACCCAGAATGCCATTTTTTTGCCACAGACATATTTACTGCAATATTATTTTTTTTAATTTGTCAGAAACCAATCAAATACTCGTAGAGATAAGCGGCGCCTGATAGAGCAACCTCCCAGCAAATCAGATTGATACGGCACAGTATGGAGGGACGGTGCCGTCTGCCAAAGCAAAATGCAAAAAACTGTCAACACGGGTGCGGACCCATAATATCCAACAAGGCGGAGCACACCAGTCAGTTGTTTGAAGCAGGCATGGACTGTCCTATTGATGACCGTATCACAGACAGGGATTAGGCCATGAATGTGTGGGCAGCCCGTGTATGATCCTGTATATATGATCTGTGAGGGGAGATGGAATTAAAACTTTTTTTTTTACACTTCTTTTAACTTTTACATGATTGCTGTTATCCATTGGATAACGGTGATCATGTGACCGGGAAGCATGTACAGCGGCTACCTGTGACATCTCCCTGCTCTCAGCTACTCCTACTAGCCGGGAGCAGGGACATTTTAAATTTCCCAGACCCCCCGGCCTTCTGCGCCTGATGTTTTACATCTGGGGTGCATGTGCAGAGTACGGCGTCAGGTCCTGGAAGCACCAGAATGCCGCAGGATGATGCAGAGGATGGAGGGGAGTAGTTTCAGCTCCCCTCATGGATCCGATCCATGGGGGGGAAGGTGAAACCTTAACTTTTTATTTACTTTCATGCGATCGCTGTCATCCATTGGATAACACAAATCACATGACCGGACTGCACATATCGTGGCCCTCCATGACAGCTCCATGTTGTCGGCTACCTCCAACAGCCAACAGCATGGAGCTGTCACACCCAGAGCCCCGCGACATTAATCCCCAGAGCGAGCGTGTTTTTACGCCCCTGAGGATTAAAGCCCACTAAGCCAGGATGCAAAAAGACAATGAGGCGGTCACTAAGGGGTTAAGGGCTTAGGAACAATGTATGGGGGACAAAACTACATTTCCCATAAACCCCAGGGAGTGAGACAGGAAGTGTGAGGCACCCCGAGGGCCAAGAGAGTGCCCCTGCCAGCTGCGCCCATGGGCCAAAAGAGTGCCCCTGCCAGCTGCAGGTAGGGAAAAGCACAGTCAGAGGTAAAACTTGTGGAGAAATGTGAGCTGGCAGCTCCGTGTGGCCCCCAGGGCCCCCTGCTGGCTACAGCTGGAAGGAGAGGTAGAAGGCACTGTGTAAAGGCTCTGCTGCACCAGGCACAGTCACGGCCAGGAGGGGAGGCAGCAGAGGGCGCCACGTTGGTGAGGCCTCCACCCCTCAGTGAGGTCACCGCATCGCTGCGATGCAGGTCCGGCCCCCCGTTAGGGAGCAGGGTAGGACTAGGCTCCGCCTCCTTACAGGGTGCCCGGGGGATGTTGGCGCACTATAAACGGTCTCAGAGCTGCGCCACGGCCCCGGCAGGCAGACGTACAGGCTTTTTTGTCTTGTTCTAGTAATGGTGCGGCCATTCTTACATCGTTCTTCTTGAACCATTCTTAGGCCGGTCTCACATGAATGGCTTTCTATTGCAGATCCCACAGTCAGCGTCCGCACGCAGGATCCCCAGCAAATGGCGGGCATTGAAAAGCAGGTGAAAATCACTTTTTGCTTCACACTTGCAGAAACAAATTGCGTATTCCGTGAGAGGAGGAAAAATCGCTGCATGCTCTATTTTGCTGCGGACCTTCTGGCCATCCACAATTGACATTGAGGATGATCCGCTGATACCTGTGGCATCGCCTGGTAACGGCGCGGGGAATACAAGTATTTAGAAAACCAATCTGTACTGCGCATCAACGATGGCGAGCGTCCGCTAAAATAAATAGCAGGTACCCCGGGGGAATGCTGCGGGAACACACATGCGGAATCCGGAACGCTCGTGTGCAGCCGGCCTTAAAGTTACCTTACAGCTCCTCGGTATGTAATATACGCTGACAATAACAAACTTATCGCATCTCTGTGAACTTCACATTACTGTAACTGAATGTTCCCCTTATCAAACTCCAGGAACAGACGGATTACAGCCCGCTCTTTCTAATGGCGCAAAGCAAAATAGAATTCGAGGCGGCCTTTTTGAGTTAAAGGTGTTTAAAAAATGGTAACATTTGCAAAAATTATTTTTTTTTACCAATTTCAGTGGGGGATAAAACAGTAAGTAAGCGAGTAAAAAGCATGCGGTGCAGCAGAGCTCTGCCCGGCACTGGCCAAATCCAGCTAATTTAAAGGACTTCTGTTTTTTTAAAAAAAAAGTTATATACCCCCCCCCCCCCCCCCATTCCTCCCTGACAGTCTTCTTCCCACACCTTCCCCCTGGCAATCATCTCCTGGATCCTGGTGTCCCCTGGGTCACATCACCTCCTGCCGGCCAATTCTTCTTCCGGTGATGAAGCGTACATTGCCGGCATTCTCCTTCCTGCAGGTCGGTGTGCCCGGGCACTAGTGAGGTAGCGTTCACTGCCCAGCAGGGAGTGCCCAGCTATTGCCAATATTATATGAACTCTCACGGCGAGTCAGCGCAGTCTCGGTAATAGATCGGCACTCCCTGCTGGGCAGTGAAGGTTACGTCACTAGTGACAGGTACACCGACCTGCGAGAAGAAGAATGCCAAGAATGGACGGATCATACCAAGAAGAAGAGGATCGGGCCGGCTTGTGGTGAGGTGACTCGGGGGATTGGAGGAGATCAGCGAGGAGAAGATGCGGTAAGAAGACTGACGGGGGAGGGGGAGGGACGTATTGATTTTTTTTTAAATGACAAAACCCCTTTAAGCTATTTGTTAATATTAAAGGTTCCCAAGCGTGGGGACAACATTAAGCAGCCGCTTTGGGCCTTATTAGCCACCGACCAACGCTGAGGGAGCCCGGCCTGGAACATCGTCGAATTCTACACAAAAAGTTGACCAAGTTTCAGAGAGTTCACCTCGGTCAAGAACAGTGGCAACACAAACTTGGATATTTTTCGCAATGACCTGCGAGGGAAGAGCGACTTTTATGAAATGTCTCTGGTGCCTCGACCAAACTATACAGCAAGCTGAGACTCCGCAGGCGGTGGAGGAACATCCTGGAAACATGGCAGCAACATTGAAGGCGGTCGAGCCGGGATCCGCTCCCAAATTAGGCCACTAGACGTGGAATGACAACCATTTCCCAAGAAACGGTTAAACCATAAAGTCGCACTTTTTTATTTGCTCCAGTCCTTATAGATTAGGACCACACGGCGCCGCGTCACGTGGGACGTATTAATATGGGTGACGCGAGATGCACACAAGGTTCTCGTGCGCAACTCCCATCGCGGAGCACAAGGACACTCAGTAGTGCGCTGCGCCGTGTGCGAGGCATCTCTACGGAGAATCACTGGCGTACGCGAACCCATTCACAGCAATAGGTTCTCTTCCTGCGCGACTTCCGTCCGTATCGCAATGTAAACACGACTGACACGAAGCTCGCAGAGAGTCTAACTTGGTAAGATTTTGGTCGTAAGTTATATGTGACTTATTCCAGCATGGACCGCTCCCAGGTAGTCCAGAGCGCCGTTCACACCAATCCACATGCAATTCGCTGTGAAATCCGTGACAAATCAGCGTCCCATTTCCTTCAGATGGGCGCATGTACTAACACTCCCGCCGCTACGGAGCGTATTGGCGCAAGAACTGTGATTTTAATTTTTTTTTATAGAATATTCAAATTCTGCGCTCGTGCGCACAAGTTTCTTCGTCCGGTGTGCTAATAACCCGCGAGAATCCTGATAGTGTAAGCACAACCAGTGAAATCAGAGACGACCAGAGACCGCTGTGCGCCCCGTGACCCGGCGCCCTCAGTTGGGTGGCAGTAGGACTTACAAGTTACCACAACCCGCAGATAGCAGATGATCTAACATCCGGTGTCGTATACAGGAAGAAGGTTATATACACTAGCGTAATAGTCCTATATCCACAGTGTGCCACCACAGTGAACTGCGCCAAATCTTTACAGTCTGAGAGCCACGAGGTGAGATCTACGTAGACTCATTCTATAATTTACGGCAGTCCATGGTGTAAATTATATTGAGCCCTTCGGGCTGCGAAAGGCGGGGCCTCATTTTACTAAACCCAGCCTACTTTTAGAAAAGTGATAACCGGGACGCAAAAAAGGATCAAAAAGTCTCAAAAATGGAAACTGATCTAAGCAACAACCTAAATCCCCCCCACGGTCCTTGTCTTAAAATACTACATTTTGTAATTTTGATGCTGACATTTTTTGCCTTTTTGGGGCAAAGTACGCCGCGTCCAGAAGTTCGCTTCATGTCGATGGGACATTGGCCCTTATATATGGATATTGGCACATATCGCGCCACGACTTTATAGAGCTTGACAGCCATAACTCCCGCCGCCTCTCCAGAATGTCGCACAAACGTGCAAATCCGGCACAATTTACACCGCAACAAAAATAGGAAAGCTGCACCAAAAATGCGCCAATTTTCACATTCCGTGCTGCGAGCGCCAACTTGTATTCTGAAATGTTCTGCATCACAAATTAAATTCTGCTTTATGTACAAATATAAAAAAGTCAGCAGTCCAATTACTGATTTTAATGCATAAATGGGGGAAAAACGTGAAAACCCACCCTCTTCATGTAGTTTATTGTGCTCTGCAGAGTACGCCAATCCCTTCACTGCGGGCGCCAGAATCGCCCCGCTTCAGGAATATGTTTAGCTCCAAACACTTTATTCTGCATCATCTACTGATACAAAATAATTAGTCAACATTTAAATAACAATCAAAAATGGGGGCAAAATCAAGAAAAAAGACAATCTCTTCGTGTTGTTGGATCTGCGCCAAAAATGCACCAAAACGAACGCGCTCTAAAAATCTGCTCCAAATACCCCTTTATTTACCCCAACGTTCATTAGGTTTTATAACACTTCTTAAAGTAAACTGACGAGCATATCAGATGTCTTTCTTTGTGGTTCCAACTACTTGTAGCGCTCCGGGCGCCGCGGTTCTGGCAAATCTCTTGTAAACACAGTCAGAAATAAGCGCAGCGTGTTTTTCTTGTTTTTGACATTTTTTGGCTCCGTGACATTTTTCTGGTGTTTCCCAATAGGCTCCTCTATAGGAAACAAGAGAACAAGAGCCGCCGCCGGCGCGATGGGAACACGTAAAACACACGAATCTCATGTCAGGAAAACCCTGCAAAACCCCTGCGAGCCCGGAGAGGGAATGACAGCAAGGGACCGCAGCTGTCACCTGCAGATGGAGGTAGGACAGGCTGCCAGCACCACAGTATACAGAGTATATACACCGCCTGTCTGCAGAGGTACATGGCATATAATGGCTGCAGGCTCAATAATATACAACGTACAACAATAATTACAATGTAACCAAACCTCAGATCCTTCTAGACCTTACCGAGCTCTTCCCAGGATGCCGTCTGTCCTCTACCCACAATCCACTGCACCATGAGCCCCCCCTTACTTCCTCTTATCCAACAGCTGCCGTATAACTGTCCACTAGGGCGGGGAGAATAACACATGCATACTGCACCACTATCTATATATAAACTACACACATATATACACTACATCAGAGGGATACAAAGAATGACAGCCTCTCCCCATATACTACACACATATATACACTACATCAGAGGAATACAGAGAATGACAGCCTCTCCCCATATACTACACACATATATACACTACATCAGAGGGATACAGAGAATGACAGCCTCTCCTTATATACTACTCACATATATACACTACATCCAGGGGGTACAGAAAATGACAGCCCTCCTCTCATATACAACACACATATATACTACATCAGAGGGATACAGAGAATGACAGCCCTCTCATATACTACACACATATATATACACCACATCAGAGGAATACAAAGAATGACAGCCTCTCCTCATATACTACACACATATATACACTACATCAGAGGGATACAAAGAATGACAGCCTCTCCCCATATACTACACACATATATACACTACATCAGAGGGATACAGAGAATGACAGCCTCTCCCCATATACTACACACATATATACACTACATCAGAGGGATACAGAGAATGATAGCCTCTCCCCATATACTACACACATATATACACTACATCCAGGGGCTACAGAGAATGACAGCCCTCTCCTCATATACTACACACATATATACACTACATCAGAAGGATACAAAGAATGACAGCCCTCTGCTCATATACTACACACATATATACACTACAAGAGGGGGTACAGAGAATGACAGCCTCTCCTCATATACTACACACATATATACACTGCATCCAGGAGATACTGATAATGGCAGCCTCTCCTCATATACTACACACATGTATACACTACATCAGAGGGGTACAGAGAATGACAGCCCTTCCTCATATACTACACACATATATATATATACACTACATCCAGGGGATACATATAATGACAGCCTCTCCTCATATACTACACACATATATACACTACATCAGAGGGATACAGAGAATGACAGCCTCTCCCCATATACTACACACATATATACACTACATCAGAGGGATACAGAGAATGACAGCCTCTCCCCATATACTACACACATATATACACTACATCAGAGGGATACAGAGAATGACAGCCTCTCCCCATATACTACACACATATATACACTACATCAGAGGGATACAGAGAATGACAGCCTCTCCTCATATACTACACACATATATACACTACATCAGAGGGATACAGAGAATGACAGCCTCTCCCCATATACTACACACATATATACACTACATCCAGGGGGATACAGAGAATGACAGCCTCTCCCCATATACTACACACATATATACACTACATCAGAGGGATACAGAGAATGACAGCCTCTCCCCATATACTACACACATATATACACTACATCAGAGGGATACAAAGAATGACAGCCTCTCCTCATATACTACACACATATATACACTACATCAGAGGGATACAAAGAATGACAGCCTCTCCCCATATACTACACACATATATACACTACATCAGAGGGATACAAAGAATGACAGCCTCTCCCCATATACTACACACATATATACACTACATCAGAGGGATACAAAGAATGACAGCCTCTCCTCATATACTACACACATATATACACTACATCAGAGGATACAAAGAATGACAGCCTCTCCTCATATACTACACACATATATACACTACATCAGAGGGATACAAAGAATGACAGCCTCTCCTCATATACTACACACATATATACACTACATCAGAGGGATACAAAGAATGACAGCCTCTCTCCATATACTACACACATATATACACTACATCAGAGGGATACAAAGAATGACAGCCTCTCCTCATATACTACACACATATATACACTACATCAGAGGGATACAAAGAATGACAGCCTCTCCTCATATACTACACACATATATACACTACATCAGAGGGATACAAAGAATGACAGCCTCTCCTCATATACTACACACATATATACACTACATCAGAGAGATACAAAGAATGACAGCCTCTCCTCATATACAACACACATATATACACTACATCAGAGGGATACAAAGAATGACAGCCTCTCCTCATATACTACACACATATATACACTACATCAGAGGGATACAAAGAATGACAGCCTCTCTCCATATACTACACACATATATACACTACATCAGAGGGATACAAAGAATGACAGCCTCTCCCCATATACTACACACATACTGTATATACACTACATCAGAGGGATACAAAGAATGACAGCCTCTCCCCATATACTACACACATATATACACTACATCAGAGGGATACAAAGAATGACAGCCTCTCCTCATATACAACACACATATATACACTACATCAGAGGGATACAGAGAATGACAGCCCTCTTCTCATATACTACACACATATATACACTACAAGAGGGGGTACAGAGAATGACAGCCTCTCCTCATATACTACACACATATATACACTGCATCCAGGAGATACAGATAATGACAGCCTCTCCTCATAAACTTAACACATATATACACTACATCCAGGGGATACAGAGAACGTCAGCCTCTCCTCATATACTGTACACATATATACACTACATCCAGGGGCTACAGAGAATGACAGCCCTCTCCTCATATACTACACACATATATACACTACATCAGAAGGATACAAAGAATGACAGCCCTCTGCTCATATACTACACACATATATACACTACAAGAGGGGGTACAGAGAATGACAGCCTCTCCTCATATACTACACACATATATACACTGCATCCAGGAGATACTGATAATGGCAGCCTCTCCTCATATACTACACACATGTATACACTACATCAGAGGGGTACAGAGAATGACAGCCCTTCCTCATATACTACACACATATATATATATATATACACTACATCCAGGGGATACATATAATGACAGCCTCTCCTCATATACTACACACATATATACACTACATCAGAGGGATACAGAGAATGACAGCCTCTCCCCATATACTACACACATATATACACTACATCAGAGGGATACAGAGAATGACAGCCTCTCCCCATATACTACACACATATATACACTACATCAGAGGGATACAGAGAATGACAGCCTCTCCCCATATACTACACACATATATACACTACATCCAGGGGGATACAGAGAATGACAGCCTCTCCCCATATACTACACACATATATACACTACATCAGAGGGATACAGAGAATGACAGCCTCTCCCCATATACTACACACATATATACACTACATCAGAGGAATACAAAGAATGACAGCCTCTCCTCATATACTACACACATATATACACTACATCAGAGGGATACAAAGAATGACAGCCTCTCCCCATATACTACACACATATATACACTACATCAGAGGGATACAAAGAATGACAGCCTCTCCCCATATACTACACACATATATACACTACATCAGAGGGATACAGAGAATGACAGCCTCTCCCCATATACTACACACATATATACACTACATCAGAGGGATACAGAGAATGACAGCCTCTCCTTATATACTACTCACATATATACACTACATCCAGGGGGTACAGAAAATGACAGCCCTCCTCTCATATACAACACACATATATACTACATCAGAGGGATACAGAGAATGACAGCCCTCTCATATACTACACACATATATATACACCACATCAGAGGAATACAAAGAATGACAGCCTCTCCTCATATACTACACACATATATACACTACATCAGAGGGATACAAAGAATGACAGCCTCTCCCCATATACTACACACATATATACACTACATCAGAGGGATACAGAGAATGACAGCCTCTCCCCATATACTACACACATATATACACTACATCAGAGGGATACAGAGAATGATAGCCTCTCCCCATATACTACACACATATATACACTACATCCAGGGGCTACAGAGAATGACAGCCCTCTCCTCATATACTACACACATATATACACTACATCAGAAGGATACAAAGAATGACAGCCCTCTGCTCATATACTACACACATATATACACTACAAGAGGGGGTACAGAGAATGACAGCCTCTCCTCATATACTACACACATATATACACTGCATCCAGGAGATACTGATAATGGCAGCCTCTCCTCATATACTACACACATGTATACACTACATCAGAGGGGTACAGAGAATGACAGCCCTTCCTCATATACTACACACATATATATATATATATACACTACATCCAGGGGATACATATAATGACAGCCTCTCCTCATATACTACACACATATATACACTACATCAGAGGGATACAGAGAATGACAGCCTCTCCCCATATACTACACACATATATACGCTACATCAGAGGGATACAGAGAATGACAGCCTCTCCCCATATACTACACACATATATACACTACATCAGAGGGATACAGAGAATGACAGCCTCTCCCCATATACTACACACATATATACACTACATCAGAGGGATACAGAGAATGACAGCCTCTCCTCATATACTACACACATATATACACTACATCAGAGGGATACAGAGAATGACAGCCTCTCCCCATATACTACACACATATATACACTACATCCAGGGGGATACAGAGAATGACAGCCTCTCCCCATATACTACACACATATATACACTACATCAGAGGGATACAGAGAATGACAGCCTCTCCCCATATACTACACACATATATACACTACATCAGAGGGATACAAAGAATGACAGCCTCTCCTCATATACTACACACATATATACACTACATCAGAGGGATACAAAGAATGACAGCCTCTCCCCATATACTACACACATATATACACTACATCAGAGGGATACAAAGAATGACAGCCTCTCCCCATATACTACACACATATATACACTACATCAGAGGGATACAAAGAATGACAGCCTCTCCTCATATACTACACACATATATACACTACATCAGAGGATACAAAGAATGACAGCCTCTCCTCATATACTACACACATATATACACTACATCAGAGGGATACAAAGAATGACAGCCTCTCCTCATATACTACACACATATATACACTACATCAGAGGGATACAAAGAATGACAGCCTCTCTCCATATACTACACACATATATACACTACATCAGAGGGATACAAAGAATGACAGCCTCTCCTCATATACTACACACATATATACACTACATCAGAGGGATACAAAGAATGACAGCCTCTCCTCATATACTACACACATATATACACTACATCAGAGGGATACAAAGAATGACAGCCTCTCCTCATATACTACACACATATATACACTACATCAGAGAGATACAAAGAATGACAGCCTCTCCTCATATACAACACACATATATACACTACATCAGAGGGATACAAAGAATGACAGCCTCTCCTCATATACTACACACATATATACACTACATCAGAGGGATACAAAGAATGACAGCCTCTCTCCATATACTACACACATATATACACTACATCAGAGGGATACAAAGAATGACAGCCTCTCCCCATATACTACACACATACTGTATATACACTACATCAGAGGGATACAAAGAATGACAGCCTCTCCCCATATACTACACACATATATACACTACATCAGAGGGATACAAAGAATGACAGCCTCTCCTCATATACAACACACATATATACACTACATCAGAGGGATACAGAGAATGACAGCCCTCTTCTCATATACTACACACATATATACACTACAAGAGGGGGTACAGAGAATGACAGCCTCTCCTCATATACTACACACATATATACACTGCATCCAGGAGATACAGATAATGACAGCCTCTCCTCATAAACTTAACACATATATACACTACATCCAGGGGATACAGAGAACGTCAGCCTCTCCTCATATACTGTACACATATATACACTACATCCAGGGGCTACAGAGAATGACAGCCCTCTCCTCATATACTACACACATATATACACTACATCAGAAGGATACAAAGAATGACAGCCCTCTGCTCATATACTACACACATATATACACTACAAGAGGGGGTACAGAGAATGACAGCCTCTCCTCATATACTACACACATATATACACTGCATCCAGGAGATACTGATAATGGCAGCCTCTCCTCATATACTACACACATGTATACACTACATCAGAGGGGTACAGAGAATGACAGCCCTTCCTCATATACTACACACATATATATATATATACACTACATCCAGGGGATACATATAATGACAGCCTCTCCTCATATACTACACACATATATACACTACATCAGAGGGATACAGAGAATGACAGCCTCTCCCCATATACTACACACATATATACACTACATCAGAGGGATACAGAGAATGACAGCCTCTCCCCATATACTACACACATATATACACTACATCAGAGGGATACAGAGAATGACAGCCTCTCCCCATATACTACACACATATATACACTACATCCAGGGGGATACAGAGAATGACAGCCTCTCCCCATATACTACACACATATATACACTACATCAGAGGGATACAGAGAATGACAGCCTCTCCCCATATACTACACACATATATACACTACATCAGAGGGATACAAAGAATGACAGCCTCTCCCCATATACTACACACATATATACACTACATCAGAGGAATACAAAGAATGACAGCCTCTCCTCATATACTACACACATATATACACTACATCAGAGGGATACAAAGAATGACAGCCTCTCCCCATATACTACACACATATATACACTACATCAGAGGGATACAAAGAATGACAGCCTCTCCCCATATACTACACACATATATACACTACATCAGAGGGATACAAAGAATGACAGCCTCTCCTCATATACTACACACATATATACACTACATCAGAGGGATACAAAGAATGACAGCCTCTCTCCATATACTACACACATATATACACTACATCAGAGGGATACAAAGAATGACAGCCTCTCCTCATATACTACACACATATATACACTACATCAGAGGGATACAAAGAATGACAGCCTTTCCTCATATACTACACACATATATACACTACATCAGAGGGATACAAAGAATGACAGCCTCTCCTCATATACTACACACATATATACACTACATCAGAGAGATACAAAGAATGACAGCCTCTCCTCATATACTACACACATATATACACTACATCAGAGGGATACAAAGAATGACAGCCTCTCCTCATATACTACACACATATATACACTACATCAGAGGGATACAAAGAATGACAGCCTCTCCTCATATACTACACACATATATACACTACATCAGAGAGATACAAAGAATGACAGCCTCTCCTCATATACAACACACATAAATACACTACATCAGAGGGATACAAAGAATGACAGCCTCTCCTCATATACTACACACATATATACACTACATCAGAGGGATACAAAGAATGACAGCCTCTCCTCATATACTACACACATATATACACTACATCAGAGGGATACAAAGAATGACAGCCTCTCCCCATATACTACACACATATATACACTACATCAGAGGGATACAAAGAATGACAGCCTCTCCTCATATACAACACACATATATACACTACATCAGAGGGATACAGAGAATGACAGCCCTCTTCTCATATACTACACACATATATACACTACAAGAGGGGGTACAGAGAATGACAGCCTCTCCTCATATACTACACACATATATACACTGCATCCAGGAGATACAGATAATGACAGCCTCTCCTCATATACTTAACACATATATACACTACATCCAGGGGATACAGAGAACGACAGCCTCTCCTCATATACTGCACACATATATACACTACATCCAGGGGATACAGAGAATGACAGCCTCTCCTCATATACTATACACACATATACACTACATCAGAGGGATACAGAGAATGACAGCCTCTCCTCATATACTATACACATATATACACTACATCCAGGGGCTACAGAGAATGACAGCCCTCTCCTCATATACTACACACATATATACACTACATCAGAAGGATACAAAGAATGACAGCCCTCTGCTCATATACTACACACATATATACACTACAAGAGGGGGTACAGAGAATGACAGCCTCTCCTCATATACTACACACATATATACACTGCATCCAGGAGATACTGATAATGGCAGCCTCTCCTCATATACTACACACATGTATACACTACATCAGAGGGGTACAGAGAATGACAGCCCTTCCTCATATACTACACACATATATATATATATATATATACACTACATCCAGGGGATACATATAATGACAGCCTCTCCTCATATACTACACACATATATACACTGCATTAGAGGGATACAAAGAATGACAGCCTCTCCTCATATACTACACACATATATACACTACATTAGAGGGATACAAAGAATGACAGCCTCTCCTCATATACTACACAAATATATACACTACATCAGAGGGATACAGAGAATGACAGCCCTCTCCTCATATACTACACATATATACACTACATCAGAGGAATACAAAGAATGACAGCCTCTCCTCATATACTACACACATATGTACACTACATCCAGGGGATACAGATAATGACAGCCCTCTCCTCATATACTACACACATATATACACTATATCAGAGGAATACAGAGAATGACAGCCCTCTCGTCATATATTACACACATATATACACTTCATCAGAGGGATACAGGGAATGGCAGCCTCTCCTCATATACTACACAGATATATGTGATTGTTCCCAGCAAGAGAAACCACGTAATCTTGTAGATATGATAGCTTTTAATGGATAACAAAAATACATGATGTTACAGCGAGCTTCCGAACCAACGCAGGGTACTTCAGGCTTAGGGTGACTACCCACTAGGGGTCTATGGTCTATGGGACTTGAAAAGCTAAAATCGTGATAAATCGCGAATTTGCGCGATCGCGATTTTAACATTCTCTTCATATACTACACACATATATACACTCCATCCGGGGGTACAGAAAACGACAGTCCTCTCCACATATACTACACACATATATGCACTACATCAGAGGAATACAGAGAATGACAGCCTCTCCTCATATACTACACACATATATACACTACATCAGAGGGATACAGAGAATGACAGCCTCTTCTCATATACTAAACACATATATACACTACATCCAGGGGGTAGAGAGAATGACAGCCCTCTCCTCATATGCTACACACATATATACACTACATCCAGGGGATACAGAGAATGACAGCCCTCTGCTCATATACTACACACATATATACTTCATCCAGGGGGTACAGAGAATGACAGCCCCCTCTTCATATACTACACACATATATGCACTAAATCTAGGGGGTACAGAGAATGACAGCCTCTCCTCATATACTACACACATATATACACTACATCCTGGGGATACAGAGAATGACAGCCTCTCCTCATATACTACACACATCAATACACTACATCCAGGGAGTACAGAGAATGACAGCCCTCCCCTCATATACTACACATATATACACTACATCCGGGGGTACAGAATGACAGTGCTCTCCTCATATACTACACACTTGGCCTGGAATGATAGCGCCCTCTTCTGGATGGTAAGGTATAGAGGGAGTCTGCCCAACTCAGCTCAACAGATGTTGTTTGAAGTGCTCTGGACTTGGAGAAGGTGCTTGCAGAATTCCAGGTGGAATACTTCTGTTGGGCTGGCATCCCACTTCGACCGGTCTGGGTATATATGTACGGACCCCGGGGTTCGCTGCCATTCAGGAGGATTCAAGCAATGATGCTGACAAAGATCTTGAGCCAGACCGTCCCTGGGGGTTGAGGTAGTCGTCTTCTGATAGCGTAGAGGGCTCTGCATGCCTTGTGTTTTAGGGCTCATTCACACGGGCGTAAGCAAATGTCAGCTGCATAAATACGCTGCATACTTACTTACCTGAAATGCGCATAAGTCCGTGTATTTTGCCCGATCCGGCATGTTTCCGTGTGTAAATGCCCTGCGTGTTTGTGCTCGCCAAAAAGAACGTGCAAAATTGCATAAATGCACAAAGAGTATGCAGGTTTCCTGCATATTTATACATGCCTACTGATTTCAATGGGCTTCTCTATTGCGTAATATGCACCAAAATAGGACGTGCCATATATTCGTGATCACACATTGCCTGGAAGAATCTGCTCATGTGAAAAGCCTTTATAGTCTATGGGTGATCAGCGACTCCCTGACTGGTTGGTTTCTAGGCCCAGGTAGGTGTACCGTTGATGGACAGTGCCCATGTGCTGCTGGAGCTTTCCACAATCTGGAGTGGGGGGTAGTAGCGGGAGGTCATCTGCATACAGCAATGATGCCAGCTCAGTGTCATGATGGGTGAGACCCGATGCCGAGGAAGACTCCAGGGCTGCCGACAGCTCATTGATAGAGAATAGATGCTGAAGAGCGTTGGGCCCTGGTTGCAACCCTGTGTGACTCCTTGACTCCGTTCTTCTCCCATTCCCCTTCACACGGCACCTGTTCTCCATCTAGCAGCTCTTGATGACATTGTACGTTTCCCCTCCTGTTCCTCTCCCCTGTAGTTTCAGGAATAGTCCCAGATGTCGTACGGAGTCAAAAGCCTTTCTAAAATCCACAAAGCAACTGTAGATCTTTGGATTTTGCTGTGGACTTGGCTGTTGATGAGGCCTTACGGGTGTAGATGTGACAGGTGGTGGTTTGGCATGAACACTGCTTGGCTTTTGCTGAGGACGTGGGTGATGAAGCTGAGGATCCTCTTGTTCAGGATGATGTCCATCAGTTTTCCCTGGTTGCTGCTGACACATACCCCTCAGTATTTGGCTGGGTCATTCCTGTTCCCCCTCTTATGTATAGCGGTTGGGTGGTCGTAGTTCCAGGTTTTGGGGAAGTAGCCAGCACTCAGCAGGATATTAAGCAGTTTGGTTATTGCAGCCTTTACTAATGGTGGGCTGTATTTGACCATTTCGGGTGGGATCTTGTCTCGGCCACTGGCTTTTTTGCACCTTATGGATGGGATTCTCTCCGTTCCTGCAGTGGTATTGGTGTATCCAGAGGGTCTTAGAAGTCTTTGAGTTCTTTCTTCATAGTCTTTAGTTTCACCTTTACTTCTTCTGGGGTTTGTTCTTCCCTTGGGATGTCCGCATAGACATCCTTGATATAATAGAGTCTGACGTTGCTGTTTTGGACGTGGAGGTTGTTTTTCCTATGTTTTTTGTCCATGAGGTTCCACAGTTCCCGGAAGGTATTGTCCTTGAGGGGATCCTGGAGCTGGCTGAGTTTGGTAGAGATGTGGTTTTGCTTGTTCCTTCTGTTGATGGTTTTCTACAGCTGTTGTCTGGCATCATGGGCTTCCTTCAGACTGGCATTGTTTGGGTCTCTGTGCCACCTATTGGGAGCTGTCCTCGGGGTCTTCCATACAGTTTTACATTCTGTATCAAATGCCTGCTGGGAGGACTTCCTTTTGTCCTCTTGTGTTTGTGTTTTGTGTGGTCGGCAATTTAAGGGATTTAAAAGCAGCCAATATTAAAACGTTTCTGCGGATGCAACTCCTTCTTCAGAAATGACTGAGGAGTATTTGGTTACCTTTTTCTTTCTGTTTGAAACTCCTGGCCTCTTTTTCCTCAGATGGTCATGTGATCTCAGTTCTGTCCAGCTCAGATCTGCTTGGGGTTATTTATTCAATTCCTAGTGAATTTCTCAGTCTTAAAGTAATAACTAGCCAAGTGCTCCTTACAGTCATTTTTTAAGAAGGGGTTGCAGGGTTGTGGTACGCGGACTCTGGTGGTGCTACGTATGCTGCACAGAGCTAGCTTTCGGACTGAGAGGTAAGGGTGGGGCTGCTGATTCCTATCCAGATGTGTCTCCTCTCATGAAGCTGAACCAGACTAATATCCCTCCTGAGCACCGGCCCTATATATGTGTATATATACATATAGCGAAAGCCCTCACTGATTCACTGACTGACTTACACGCCACTAATGTAACTTCCTGATGTTGTACAAATATGACATTGGGCATGACCATTCTTTAGGTCCTGATTAGGAAAAGTAAATGGGCCACAACTTGATTATTCAATGATAGGTGCACCCCTATGTAATGTAACTAATCTAATTCTCTTACTTCTCGGTGTCGTACAAACATGACATTTGGCACAAGCATTCATTTGGTCCTAAATAGAAAAAGATAGATCTTCCTCACCTCTATGTGTATATACTAAGGAGAATCTACCTCACCTCTATGTGTATATACTGAGCAGAATCTACCTCCCATCTGTGTGTATATACTGAGGAGAATCTAACCCCCCTCTATATGTATGTACTGAGGAGAATCTACCTCAACTCCATGTGGATATACTGAGGAGAATCTACCTCAACTCCATGTGTATATACTGAGGCGAATCTAACTCCCCTCTATGTGTATGTACTGAGGAGAATCTACCTCCCCTCTATGTGTATGTACTGAGGAGAATCTACCTCACCTCTGTGTGTATATACAAAGGAGAATCTACATCACCTCTGTGTGTATATACTGAGGAGAATCTACCTCCCCTCTATGTGTATATACTGAGGAGAAACTACCTCCCCTCTGTGTGTATATACTGAGGAGATCCAACCGCACCTCTATGTGTATATACTGAGGAGAAACTACCTCCCCTCTGTGTGTATATACTGAGGAGATCCAACCGCACCTCTATGTGTATATACTGAGGAGAATCTACCTCATCTCTATGTGTATATACTGATGAGAATCTACCTCATCTCTATGTGTATATACTGAGGAGACTCTACCTCATTTCTATGTGTATGTACTGAGGAGAATCTACCTCAATTCCATGTGTATATACTGAGGAGAATGTACCTCATATCTATGTGTATATACTGAGGGGAATCTAACTCTCCTCTATGTGTATGTACTGAGGAGAATCTACCTCATCTCTATGTGTATATACTGAGGAGAATCTACCTCATCTCTATGTGTATATACTGAGGAGAATCTACCTCATCTCTATGTGTATATACTGAGGAGAATCTACCTCACCTCTATGTGTATATACTGAGGAGAATCTACCTCACCTCTGTGTGTATATACTGAGAAGAATCTACCTCTCCTCTGTGTGTATATACTGAGGAGAATCTACCTCATCTCTATGTGTATATACTGAGGAGAATCTACCTCCTCTCTATGTGTATATACTGAGGAGAATCTACCTCATCTCTATGTGTATATACTGAGGAGAATCTACCTCATCTCTATGTGTATATACTGAGGAGAATCTACCTCACCTCTATGTGTATATACTGAGGAGAATCTACCCCATATATATATATATATATATATATATATATATATATATATATATATATATACATATATATATGTGAACACAGTCAGTGATTGACTTGCACTAATTCTCTAACTTCCCAATGTCGTACAAACATGAAATTTGCCGCGGCCATTCTTTAGGTCCTAAATTGAAAAATTAAGGGGATACAACTTGATTATTAAATTTGAAGCATGAAAATCCCCATAAAAACACGATATATGAGATTGTTTTTTCTCTGAAACCATAAAGCCTGGGCAAGTGATTTTTTGGCACACACAGAACCTTCAGGTCTTGGAGTCGTACTAAGCAAGCCATTCTGAGAAATCCATTGTCCAACCATGATAATTTGCAATCAAAACGCGACTCTTGCCAATCCGGTATGTAAAGTAAATCTATTTCCCACTGAACTATTAAATCCATCTCATCTGGACTTATTTCTCAACAAAATGACTATTGACACGTTATTGTTGATGGACGCGCGATCCCACACCAAGTAGTGCATATTCCTCCGGAGGCTTCCTGTCTGTTCCACTCTTTATCTTCCTTTCTTCACGTCTGTTCCACTCCATCGCTGTATGATTGCCAACCACATACTGAGCTGTTGGCAGTGATGAAGAGTCGGACTGATGATGGGCGAGGGGGGAACTATCTAACAGGGAGGAAATGTTACAAGCTATGATATATGGCTGCAGGAGAAATATTCCCATTTACTTTGAAGTGTATCACAGTAATAACAATCTGTATCATGCCAACGGGTCAACAAGGGAGGTCTGTTAAGATTTAGGGGTGATGATTTCAGCAATGGTCACTTTGACGTTCATGAACAAGTTGAGTCCTTCCTCAAGCTGTCAAAGACCACCAAGTGTGGCACACCCGAAAACGACGACGCACGTTCACCTCCACGGGGCGTTTCCTGGGTAATGCAAAATGGTGAACATATTTATTCCTCGGTTCCTCTGAAGTAACCACAACTTCGTAAAATTTTCCTTGTGAACACCAGATAAACACCAGTACCAAATTAACATGGCGAAGCCGGGTATATCAGCTAGTGTATATATAGACTAGCTGATATACCCGGCTTCGCCCGAGTTAATTTGGTACTGGTGTTTATCTGGTGTTCACATGGAAAATCTTATGAAGTCAGGGTTACTTTAGAGATACTGAGGAAAAACATATGTTCACCATTTTGCATAGTTCTATGCGTTACCCAGGAAACACCACGTGGAGGTAACCATGCGACCGTTTCCTTTATATAAAATGACATCAGGAAGTGAGAGAATTAGATTACGTACATAAAATTTGGACACTAATTCTTTTGCGCTTAGAATTCAATAATCGAGTTGGGACCCATTAGCTTTTCATATTTATGACATAATCAATGCTTGTGCCAAATTTTATGTTTCTATGACATTGGGAAGTGAGAGATTTAGATTATGTACGTAAAATTTGGACGCTAATTCTTTTGCGCATAGAATTGAATAATGGAGTTGGGACCCATTAGCTTTTCCTATTTATGACATAATCAATGCTTGTGCCAAATTTCCCGTTTCTATGACACCGGAAAGTGAAGAAATTACATTCCGCACGTAAAATTTGGACGCTAATTCTTTTGCGCATAGAATTGAATAAAGGAGTTGGGACCCATTAGCTTTTCCTATTTATGACATAATCAATGCCCGTGCCAAATGTCCCGTTTCTATGACACCAGAAAGTGAAAAAATTACATTCCGCACATAAAATTTGGACGCTAATTCTTTTGCGCTTAGAATTGAATAATGGAGTTGGGGCCCATAAGCTTTTCCTACTTATGACATAATCAATGATCCTGCCAAATTTCCCGTTTCTATGACACCGGAAAGTGAGAAAATTACATTCCGCACGTAAAATTTGGACGCTAATTCTTTTGCGCATAGAATTGAATAATCGAGTTGGGACCCATTAGCTTTTCCTATTTGTCATAATCAATGCCCGTGCCAAATTTCACGTTTCTATGACACCGGAAAGTGAGAAAATTAGATTCCGTACGTAAAATTTGGACGCTAATTCTTTTGCGCATAGAATTAAATAATCGAGTTGGGACCCATTAGCTTTTCCTATTTATGTCATATTCAATGCCCGTGCCAAATTTTAAGTTTCTAAGGCATTGGGAAGTGACAGATTTAGATTATGTACGTAAAATTTCGACGCCAATTCTTTTGCGCTAGAATTGAATAATCGAGTTGGGACCCAATTACTTTTCCTATTTTGGAGATAATCTATGCGTGTGCCAAATTTCATGTTTCTACGACATCGGGAAGATGGAGAACTTTTGGCGAGTCAGTCAGTGAGTCAGTCAGTGAGTCAGTCAGTGAGTCAGTCAGTCAGTCAGTCAGTCAGTGAGTCAGTGAGTCAGTGAGTCAGTGAGTCAGTGAGTCAGTCAGTCAGTGAGTCACTGAGTCAGTCAGTGAGTCAGTGAGTCAGTCAGTCAGTGAGTGAGTGAGTTAGTGAGTCAGTCAGTCAGTCAGTCAGTGAGTCAGTGAGGGCTTTCAGCTTTATATATATAGATATTATACGTGCACACTATATCCAGGGGGTACAGAAATGACAGCCATCTCCTCTCACACTACATAGAGATTGGTAGTAGTTATATTACACACAGTATACTTATATACTTCACATATTCCTATATATGCAGTGCGCTGGAGTTCCCTTTCACAAATACAAAAGGTTTTACACACTCTTCTAAGAGGGTCCCTTCTTGTGTAATCGTGCCAAAGGACCCTATTTGAGGATGGCACAGTAATGGTGGTAGGCACAGTACAGTCAATCTAACAGAACTTTATTTCACTTGAGGCAAGGAGTGTAATGGTTACAAAGAGTGGCGCTCATAGTAGCTTAAAGACTAAACTCTCAAATGTGTACACAGCTTGGCCTTTACAGTCTCTGATGGGCACACTCAGCTTGTTTATTACAGTCACTGGGCACACTCAGCTTGGTAATTACAGTCACTGGGCACACTCAGCTTGGTAATTACAGTCTCTGGGCACACTCAGCTTGGTGGTTAAAGTCTCTGTTGGGCAGTTACATTCCATGATGGGCACACTTGGCTTCAGTTACATTCCCTGATGGGCTTGTTGGTTGCAGCCTGTGTTAAATGCATGGGCAGCTCCTAATACTTTATGGATGCCAGGTCCCAGTGGGCTGGCACAGTCTGTCTTTGGTCACTCTCAATATATGGACAACAGTTTCCCTCACTCACAGTGCAGGAACACATGGAAAGTGGTCCCCAGTGACTTGTGGAACACACAGGGTCATCGCTGGTCAGTGAGCACTCTCTCCCAGACTGACCCAAGAAGGACATCAGATTGTAAGGATATTGGGGATGGGAGATGGCTCAGCAGGATACACAGGATCACTGGTTGTTGAATGGTAGCAGGGTCCAAGCCTCTCCTCAGTCCTCCTCCATACACCGCCCTTAATGTTGGGCTCTGCCACCTGATAAGATACTCTGCAGATTTGCTCTTTTCTACATATACTAAACGAAGACCATGAGGTGCACCAAATCACCTTTCTTATAGCCCAGGTCCACGCTAGTATGGAGCCCATGCAGTGCTATGCTTCTGCCCCCAACACATAAGTCAAGACCCCGCCATCCCATGTGCCTTCTCTTTAACCAGGCAGAACATTGCAATAACCCGCAGTCCCTGCAAAAGAACGCGTTAATGTTACATGGCGTATGGCAATAAACACAACAATGCTGACCACTTGGTTTCACTGGAGCAATCTCAGCAGAGGTTCAGCTCCAGTGTACTTACTACCCAATAGTGCAAAAGTATCTACCTAGCACACTGCTGCCCCAGTCCTCACCTAGGCTGCCGGTCACTTACCTTTGGTGTACAATGCAATGACATGCCCCATATCATGTGTGTATCTCCACATGCTTAGTCTTTTTACACAGGCCAATATCATTCAGATTCTCACAAGACCATGGGAATCTGAGCGGTTATCATTGAGTGTGAATGCAGCGACTGAACGACCAACAATTTGTTCACTTATCATTAGTTCAGTTTCTGCAGGCTTAAAAACTGAACAGCGGAGCGGCCCGTGTGAACAGGCAGTCGTTCCTCAATGAATGCCTGCCTGTTTACTGTGAATGTAGACAGGCTGCTGCAGCGATCTCCAGCCCGATCCGCCTCCGCTCCCTGATCGATCATACTTCTTGTGTGAAAGCAGAGGGGTGATCATTGCTGGGACGACTGTGGCCCTTCACATACAGGCCAGCCATGTACCATCGCTCATATTCTGCATGCTACTAGACCCACAGAGGTTTGATGTTTGCACTCCTCAGGTGATGCAGGTATGAGAAGCTTTTATATGGCCTTTAGATGGCCCGATGATCGGGCAAGGATGCTCATAGGAATATTTGTGTGTCCGATCATTGAGGCATGTAGAGCTGCACCTGATCAACTGAAGAGCAAGCAAAAACGCATTTATCAACTGATTGAAAAAATAAATTATTGTTGTCGGCTACACATCTGTCCGTGTGAACAGAAAATATGCTGCTGACCATGAAGAAACGGCATAATCATTAGTTCCCCCTACATTCTGAATAGGCCTGTGTGAGGGCCAGGTGAGGGAGTGCTGATAGAGCCATGTAAAAAGGTGCTAATAACTGAATGTCCTGAACTTTTCACTTCTGAGAGCTAAAGGCACCTTTTACACGGGGTGATCATCGCTAAAACACAGATTTTTGGTGATAGTTGTCCCTTATACACACAGCCACGACAGGGCATAGGAAACAGCTCAGAAGTCGCTAAGCTTTAACTCACTGAAACAAAGAGATTAGTCAACGACTCGTCACTCAGTGCCAACAGAATCAGAGAAAAGGTATACAGCAGCACTCACAAGATATACCTCCTCAGGGTTAGGTGGAAAGCAAATGCACGCCACCATAGTAGGTCAGAGCCACACGACCCCATGCAGTCCAGAAGAAGTTAGAAGCAGTGGCAGCATAAACCGGAGTAAATGTTAAAAAAGCGACCTTTTTATTTCTCCACAGTCTTAAAATGGTAGGCTACGTTTCGGCCTTAGGCCTCATGTCCACGGCATAATTCTAATTTAGAATCTGCAGTGTTTCTCCCACACGCGGATCCGCGCCCCATAAGGATGCATTGGACACCCTCAGGTAGTTAAATACCTGCGGATGTCATTTTTCCCGTCAGGCGCGGATCCGCATGCGGGGAAAAAAACGCGACATGCTCCATTTTCGAGCGGGTCTCCTGCGGGGACGGCTCCCGCAGGCTTCTATTGAAGCCTATAGAAACCATCCAGATCCGCGGAACACCCGTACCAGAATTAAACTCACCTCCCCGGGACGCTGCGGATCTGCCTTCCTTCCTTCGCGGACGGATCTTCTTTCTTCGACCTGGCGGATGTGCCCAGCGCATGTGCATGGCACGCTGCCGGCGTGCCGAGCACATCCGCCGGGCCGAAGAAAGAGGATCCAGCCACGAAGGAAGGAAGATCCGCAGCGTCCGGAGAGGTGAGTTTATTCTTCTTTTTAGGCCTCATGTCCGCGGGGCAGGAGGGACCCGCTACGGATTCTACATGAAGAATCCGCGGCGGGCCTGATTTTCCCCGTGGACATGAGGCCTTAAGGGCCAACTATGGAGAAATAAAAAGGTCACTTTTTTAACATTTACTCCACTTTATGCTGCCACTGCTTCTAACTTCTTCTCAGTGCAAACAGAAGTGATTCAGTCATTGAATGATCGCCTGTTTGCAGTGAATGGAGGAGGGTGGCCGGAAGAGACCTCCAGCGTGCTCTGCTTCCATTCACTGAACGACTATTCCTCCTGTGTGAAAGTGATAGTCATTGGAGAAAGCACCCAACAGTTGTCCCATGGAGACGCACCTTAAGGCCATCAACACAATCCAAGATTGTTGTAGAAAAGTCTGGGACAAGTTATCCACCATTAGAAGGACACTTGGCAACAGAAGATCGAGTGGTGGATATTTGCACCAAGTTTACTGTAGTTGGGCACATTGCACATTCCATCAGTGCTTCTTCTACATATCTCCTATACTATCTCATGGGTGCCCCATTACATCACTACTCATGTGGCCAGAGTGTTAAGGCAGCAAAAAATGCAGTCCGAAGTTCAATCCCCGCATGGTTCAGGTAGTTGGCTCAATGTTGGCTCGGCCTTTAATCCTTCCGAGGTTGGTAAAATGAGCACCCAGCTTTGTGGGGGGTAATAAATGAATTACCTGAAAGCGCTGTGGAATGAGTTGGTGCTACACAAATAACAAGATTTATTTATTTTTTATTTTACTCCACTGCCCTTGTGTTCAGACTTCGGTTGCAGACCAGTATAAGACATCGAGGCATCTCCTGATGTCCCCTTTCAGGTCAATGAATAGGGCACCTAAAGGCGGACCATGCGGCTGCTGTGAAGGCCCAAACCAGGGACGACCACTTTAATAGATGGTGAGAATATGCACAGGGGTCTCATCTCCAGAGACCCTACAGAGGAGAGTTTGGGGAATTAACTCAACGATCATGGAAAGTGGTTGAAGGTGTGGCAGGGTTAATCAGCCCCAGAAGGCGACACCATTTTAATCTTTACCATGGGGTCACCTCACCTGTATGTATATCCCTAATAATAATACCCCTGGTCTGCTTAAAGCCTCATCATGCCACTCAATAAGAGGAGTACCTGTGGAGAAGATCTCTTGTGCTTTTCCACAATAACTCCAGTCCAGATGTAGGAAATGTAGACATCGGGACAGCAAGAGGTACACAGAAACTCTGCTCGATTCAGATTCTTCTGGACCTTACCAGCCTCTCTAATGCTATCTACACACAAGCATCTCCTACTCATCCACAACAGGAATACCAATGTGTTCTTCCTATCATATGTTGATGTATAGATATATTTAACCCTTTACTGTTAACCTTAGCCCATTTTTGTGTGTGTCTCGAATTGATGCATTGCTAATAAACCCAAGATAATTCCCACTGGAACCAGCCCTCTGCGGTAAAGATGGAAGAGTCAATCCTCTCCTACTAATATGTAAGCTTGGTTTGCATGAACAAGCCCAATGGAGAAGATCAAATGCTAAACATCTCTCAAGGGGAGCTATAGAAGTGAGAAGTGTTTAGTAAAAGGAAATAAGACCCTTGTTTCCCTACATTAGCAGACATGAGGATTGTCTAGCAGCTTACTACAAGATCATTGGAGAATCACTGGAGTGGTGTAAGATAAGAAGATCCTTGAAGAGATCAAGATTGTAGATATTCCCATGGTGGATGTTGTTTTGAACCCTTCTGATCATACAACATAACTATGACTTCTAGAGATCAAGTGTGTACAAACTAAAACAGGACTGACGACTCGAAGCTCCATCACATGAATATATCAGCCTGTGACCAAAATCAATAACAGAACATCATCCAAGTGACAGAACCATAGAGTATCATCTACTGGAGGAGATATCGTATCTGTATCCAACCCAAGATATTCCGACAAGCCTGAGCAATGCACTGTACTCATCTGTGTCCGAGCACTTGAAGCCCATCTTCAGATACAGTTGTATAGCAGTAGCTTGTATTGACGTGGTGGATAGGACGACTGCATTACACCCACTTTTTCGTGCAAAGTCAATCACTGTCCTGCATAATAATTTACCAATCCCTTTGCCTCTGTGCTGACTTGATATGTACATCCTCTTCAGCTCCACGTTCTTCTCATGAGGGGTAATGATAGGGGTAGCGGCTACCATCCCCACAACGTCTCCATCTGACTCCACCACCCAGAAACAGTGTCCTTTCCTCTGTAGATAATATTTTCTGATGTCCTTTAAATCTTTTGCCACACCATTTCTAGCAAAAGATTGGTAAAACTCTCTACCAGGCAACCATAAGATGAGCAACGCACCGATCACACCCAAGAGGGAGAGCACAATGGATCCATAAGTGGCCAGTGGAAGAAGGAGTCCCACCAACAGGAAGAGCCAGCTACGAGGTTGCTTCAAAGCATGGTAGAACGCTGGAGAGATGTGCTCACAACATCCAGACGTGTAGATCTCTTGGACTGAACGGAGGTCGGATTCCTTGTACAAACGCACATTGTAAGCAGACATATTGTCTCCCTGAAAAACAATTTAACAAATTAAATACACAGAAATACTATGTTCTCATAGAGTCATCAATAGCTGATAGTCAGGGGTCCACCACCCAGTATCCCAACTGATTGGCGAAGCCAGTGTTGTAGTGTATGGATTTGCTTTGTTGCTGGAAGTAGACATCGCCATACATTGTGCAGTGGCCTGGCATAGTACTGCAAGCTGAGTCCAATGGAAATGAATGATACTAGACTTGCAGTACCATGTCGGGCCACTGCACAGTGTACAGAGCTATCTGCATCTAGCAAGCAGCTCTGTATATTAGAACACCCCATCAGCTGATTATCATTGGTCCTGGGTTGAACACCCCATCAATCAGAATAGCTCATCAATCTTAGAAGTGGGACAACCCATTTGAAGCATTACTGCAAGGTTCTAGGAGCTCAACTGAAACTTTAAAGGGGTATTCCCATCTCAGCTTTTTATGGCCAAGATGAGAAAACCCGGCCCTCTGTTTCCAGTCACCTGTTGGAAAGAGATGAGCACTTCAGCCTAGTGCTGTTTGTGGAGGGGACCCGCGCAAATGTGAATGTAGTTGTGAAAATTCATGCTTGTTAATGTTTTGGCACCACAATGAGACTCCGTCCGTGGAACTGGTGCGGGTTTTCGTTATTCAATCGGCTGCCCGCAGTTCTGTTAGCTCGGCACGTAGTAATGTACTTTCATGGACTTTGTGTTAATATCCTTGCCTGCTCGTCTTCTTTGATGTTCTTCCGTCAGTTCTTCCGCAGAATACTTGTGTGCGCCAACAGTAGAGCGGTAAGTCTGTTTCGTGTGTCGTGATGCTTAGTTGGCGTAGTCAGTGTTGACCTTCTAGCCTCGGCGTCATATAATATCTTTTACTGTTCCTTTCTTCCATACGTGCAGAACCAGTTTTCCAATACAGTTCTTTGCTATAATAAGTATATGTTTTAGTAAGCCTGGTGTCCACATCGCACCCCCGTTCCCGTGTCGCCTGCCCCCACCACAACATTTGCGTAGCTCTTACTGAAGTGAATGGGGGCTACAGACACGGAGTTGCTCAGCGCTGCTCTACCTCCTCCTACTTTGTAGGACAAAACATTATTTTCAAGCTGATAGCTTCAGAATTCTGCTGATCCATTATCCCTCCTCTCCTTCCCCAAACCTCCAGCTTGGAGTCTCCTGTGTCCGTGAAGTCGGACCCCCTCATCTGCTCGGCCCCGTAGTAGCAAGTCTACTATATCTGTAAATGCAGTAAATATTACCCCTCTTGCACCTGCAGCCGGGGGTCCCAGAGGGCCACATATATTCTGTTATGATCGGTTCCTAGAGACCCTCTTACCCCAATGTCAGTCCAATTCACAGACAACCAAAGTGGGGACTATAGAGCAATATAACAGTATATATGCAGTACATGACGGACCTGGTTCGGCTGTGGTCTCTATGGGCTGAGGTCGGTGCTGTAGGCTCGAGGACAGGATGAGACCCGGCTCTTCCAGGCTTGAATGAAATAATCATTAAATGGCCCCTGGAATAATTAACCAGAAGCATGGCGTCCTTTATACACAGTTCTATGAATGCATTAACTCTGCCCTAATACCTGGAAATCAGTTCACTGCAGGACAGTCTGACCCAGGACCTGCTGGGCTCGCTGCCCTAACTACATCTACATGAGGACATCTACCTAATGTGAGGTGAACAGATTTCCCAGGGTCAAAGCAGGAAAGAGGGGTGCGGTCAGGGGCGGGGCTTATCACAACGCATTATTTTTACTTGCGTTGTTATAAAATGCACAGGATCATTTCACAAAAGACAGGGAGCAAATTCTGCAGCACTTCTCCATCCAAAATACAGTCAAAATCCGCACCATTGCTGAAGATTTTATCTGGAAATCAGCCGTTTACCTGCAGCTGATTTATACTATGCGGCGCTCCCCCTCATCTCCTCTGAAGGCTTCCCGCTGTCAGCGCTCCCCAGCAGCTTGTAGTAGCATCACCTGACCAGTGGTACCGCATCTAACCAGCATCACCTGACCAGCAGCGCCGCACCTAACTAGCATCACCTGACCAGCAGCGCCGCACCTAACCAGCATCACCTGACCAGCGGCGTCGTACCTGACCAGCATCACCTGATCAGCAGCGCCGCACCTAACCAGCATCACCTGACCAGCAGCACCGCACCTGACCAGCAGCGCCGCACCTAACCAGCATCACCTGACCAGCGGCGTCGTACCTGACCAGCATCACCTGATCAGCAGTGCCGCACCTAACCAGCATCACCTGACCAGCAGCACCGCACCTGACCAGCAGCACCTAACCAGCATCACCTGACCAGCGGCGCCACACCTGACCAGCATTACCTAACCAGCGGCGCCGCACCTGACCAGGCCGCTGGAACCGGAAGCCAGGGAGCGTTTTCAGCAGGAATCCTTCGGAGGAGGTGAGGGGGACCGCTACATAATATAAATCAGCTGCAGACACACAGCTGATTTCCAGACAAAATCTGCACCAGTGGTACGGGTATTGACTGTATTTTGGATGTGAAAATGCTGTGGAATTTGTTGATGAAGTTTCCGCCTTAGACATTCCGCAGCATTTACGCCACATGTAAATATACCTTAAGTCAGCCTCAGGTATGCTGTCATGTGCACAGCAGCCTCAGTAGTAATAGCGTCCCCCACAGTGGCCTCCGAAGTAATAGTGTCCCCCACAGTAGCCTCAGTAGTAATAGTGTCCCCCACAGTGGCTTAAGTAGTAATAGCGATCCCTACAGTGGCCTCAGTAGTAATAGTGTAACTCTCAGTGGCCTCAGTAGTAATAGTGACCCCCACAGTGGCCTCAGTAGTAATAGTGACCCTCACAGTGGCCTCAGTAGTAATAGTGACCCCCACAGTGGCCTAAGTAGTAATAGTGACCCTCACAGTGGCCTCAGTAGTAATAGTGACCCCCACAGTGGCCTAAGTAGTAATAGTGTCTCCCACAGTGGCTCCAGTAGTAATAGTGTCCCCCACAGTGGCTCCAGTAGTAATAGTGTCCCCCTCAGTGGCCCCAGTAGTAATAGTGTCCCCCACAGTGGCCTCAGTAGTAATAGTGCCCCGACAGTGGCCTAAGTAGTAATAGTGACCCTCACAGTGGCCTCAGTAGTAATAGTGACCCCCACAGTGGCCTAAGTAGTAATAGTGTCCCCCACAGTGGCTCCAGTAGTAATAGTGTCCCCCACAGTGGCTCCAGTAGTAATAGTGTCCCCCTCAGTGGCCCCAGTAGTAATAGTGTCCCCCTCAGTGGCCCCAGTAGTAATAGTGTCCCCCACAGTGGCCTAAGTAGTAATAGTGACCCTCACAGTGGCCTCAGTAGTAATAGTGACCCCCACAGTGGCCTAAGTAGTAATAGTGTCCCCCACAGTGGCTCCAGTAGTAATAGTGTCCCCCACAGTGGCTCCAGTAGTAATAGTGTCCCCCTCAGTGGCCCCAGTAGTAATAGTGTCCCCCACAGTGGCCTCAGTAGTAATAGTGCCCCGACAGTGGCCTAAGTAGTAATAGTGACCCCCACAGTGGCCTCAGTATTAATAGTGACCCTCACAGTGGCCTCAATAGTAATAGTGACCCCCCACAGTGGCCTCAGTAGTAATAGTGACCCCCACAGTGGCCTAAGTAGTAATAGTGACCCTCACAGTGGCCTCAGTAGTAATAGTCACACCCACAGTGGCCTAAGTAGTAATAGTGTCCCCCACAGTGGCTCCAGTAGTAATAGTGTCCCCCTCAGTGGCCCCAGTAGTAATAGTGACCCTCACAGTGGCCTCAGTAGTAATAGTGACCCCCCACAGTGGCCTCAGTAGTAATAGTGTCCCCCAAAGTGGCTCCAGTAGTAATAGTGTCCCCCTCAGTGGCCCCAGTAGTAATAGTGTCCCTCTCAGTGGCCTCAGTAGTAATAGTGTCCCCCTCAGTGGCCTCAGTAGTAATAGTGTCCCTCTCAGTGGCCTCAGTAGTAATAGTGTCCCTCGCAGTGGCCTCAGTAGTAATAGTGTCCCTCTCAGTGGCCTCAGTAGTAATAGTGTCCCCCTCAGTGGCCTCAGTAGTAATTGTGTCCTCCACAGTGGCCTCAGTAGTAATAGTGTCCCTCTCAGTGGCCTCAATAGTAATAGTGTCCCCCTCAGTGGCCTCAGTAGTAATTGTGTCCTCCACAGTGGCCTCAGTAGTAATAGTGTCCCTCTCAGTGGCCTCAGTAGTAGTAGTGTCCCTCTCAGTGGCCTCAGTAGTAATAATGTCCCCCACAATGGCTGCCATCTTCTGCACGCAAAAGCTTTTTTAATTTTTCCATCAACATAGTTGTGCAGGGGCTCATTTTTTGCAGGACATCCTGTTGTTTGCGTTTGTACAATTTTTTAATACATACAAATTTTTGATCGCTTTTGATTGTTTTTTTCTTGGAGACAGGGTGACCAAAAAGCACATTTCTGGCATTGTTTCTTTATTTTTTTTGCTTACATTTATTGTGCGGGGTATTGGCGGTCACTAAGGGGTTAAGATTAGAGATGAGCGAACGTACTCGTAATGAGTACTTACGCACCCGAGTACCGCCATTTTCGAGTACTTCTGTACTCGCGCGTAAAGATTCGGGGGGCGCCGGGGGGCGGGGAGAGGCGCGGCGGTGCGGGGGGTAGCAGCGGGGAACAGGGGGGAGCCCTCTCTCTCTCCCTCTCCCCCCCACTCCCCGCCGCAACCCCCCGCGCCGCCACGGCGCCCCCCGAATTTTTTCGCCCGAGTACGGAAGTACTCGAAAATCGCGGTACTCGGGCGAAAAAGGGGCGGGGCCGAGCACATTCGCTCATCTCTAGTTAAGATACATGGGATTATAATTCACATTTCAATAAGACATGTAAAGCCTGACTTTAGATGGAGGTAATATGACACAGATGCTGCGGGCAGAAATGAACATCTGCCTGAGCAACAGGGCTCCTTTGGTCAGGGGTTTGAGCCACTCAGCCGCTGTTACCATCCAGCTCCCCAAACCCCCCAGAGCAGGGCAAGAGGTGAAGTAAACATAAATGTGGCAGGAGACCTGAATAAATATTTTGAGTTTATTACATATTTCTGGTATATATATATGAGGTATATACACACTGTGACAACTTGGGAGTTGTTAGCTCATCCAATCGCCATCTTTCCTCCACCAGATGGATGGTCGGACACCATTAAACCTCGTCAGTATCAAACCTCCAGTATCACATTGTCAGATGCTCATTTTCTAAATACAGAAGAAGGACTTTGCGCTGAGCTGGAGGCCGGGTCACATCAGCACTTCACTTTTTCTGTTCCGACCTTGAGTAAGAAAAACAGAAAAAAAGGAACCAGTAAAATCCCCATTTATCTTTTGCTTCCGTTTCATCTACTCTCTTTTGCCGGACAGAAAAAACTGAAGTGCAGAAGATTTTTATTTTTTTTGTCCAAAAAAATAGATCCCAGATTGAGCGGAGCCTCCTGTTTTATTGAACTCAGCGAGGGACACAAATGGAGATTGTGTTTGATGAATCTGTTAAATCACGCCGTGCGCGGGCGGTTGTAAAACTACAGCTAAGGGCTCATTCATATCAGTGTGAAGAAAATAAAGGATCCAACTAGCAGCAGCAGAATCGTCCCACTCTGGGTCAGGCTAACACATGCAAGAGCCAGGAAAGGAATCCAGACAGACTCCAAATGATAAATCATCCCATAAGTAAGATAACCGGCAGCATAAGGGGATGCAGGTGAACAACTGCTTTATTGCCACATCACCATGACAGCAACGTTTCGGCCATGTTGGCCTTCTTCAAGCTAAAGCGTATGTATATGTATTTGCAAGAGTGAAATGCAGGGCAGTCTAGCCTAAGAGAATCTGGTTTAAGTCAGTAAGTGAGTGAGTGAGCCACACAGACACCGGACAGATCCGTCTGTGTGTGGAGAGGATGGAGGAAGCAGAGCGACTTATGCTCGGCCTGGGCTCATTCCACCCAGGAGACCTTCGGTGCTGCTACTGAGCGCTGAGAGTAGATCAAGCCACTTCACAGTGAGAAGAAGAAAACGAGTCAGTGTTGACCTGTAGAGAGAGAGAGTTTGCCACGAGTGGAAATCACACAGATAACATGGACTGTGCATTATCCAAATACCCCGAGAATCCTTCCTGTTGCACCACTCTGACTTGTTGTATCTGTACCAAGACTGTTTGTTTGGATTGGAGTTCAAGAGTTTACAGTAAACGGATAGAACCGACCGTTCCCGGTTCTTGTTCAGAAAGTTGCCCTGTGTGTGGACTACTTTATTATATCTGGAAGATCCGCTGCAGAGGAAGGAACGATGGCGTCACAAGTGACAATTGAACTTAAGGTTACAACCCTTTTGATCTCCCCCAGCAGTATCTTGGTCGGGTCCCCAGCTACCCCCAGGGGAGGAGATGGTAGAGCCCCATGACAAGACCTTTCTATAACCCGCTGTCTCCTCGGCTGTGGGCCCGCTGCTTGGACGCTGCACTACCTGACATACCCACCTGTGTACTGACGCTACCCGCCTGCTCCTCTGTACCGCAAACTGAAACCCAGGCAGTGTTGTCATACATGAGAAAGTGCCACTGTACCAACGTCTCTGCATCAGGGTGGTCCCTCACGGGACTAAGGGACCGTATAAGAAACTATCTGGTGTATCCATAGGAGACTTCGAATGACTCATGGGCACTAGGACCACGTATGGTTGTAGGCTTCCAGTGAGCGGGCATTGGCTGGGCCTCCAGTGAGTGGGCATTGGCTGGGCCTGCAGTGAGTGGGCATTGACTGGGCCTCAAGTGAGTGGGCATTGGCTGGGCCTCCAGTAAGCAGGCATTGGCTGGGCCTCCAGTGAGCTGGCATTGGCTGGGCCTCCAGTAAGCAGGCATTGGCTGGGCCTCCAGTGAGCGGGCATTGGCTGGGCCTCCAGTGAGCGGGCATTGGCTGGGCCTCCAGTAAGCAGGCTTTGGCTGGGCCTCCAGTAAGCAGGCATTGGCTGGGCCTCCAGTAAGCAGGCATTGGCTGGGCCTCCAGTGAGTGGGCATTGGCTGGGCCTCCAGTGAGTGGGCATTGACTGGGCCTCCAGTGAACAGGCATTGGCTGGGCGTCCAGTAAGCGGGCATTGACTGGGCCTCCAGTGAGCAGGCATTGGCTGGGCCTCCAGTGAGCAGGCATTGGCTGGGCCTCCAGTGAGCGGGCATTGGCTGGGCCTCCATTGAGCAGGCATTGGCTGGGCCTCCAGTGAGCAGGCATTGGCTGGGCCTCCAGTGAGCGGGCATTGGCTGGGCCTCCAGTAAGCGGGCATTGGCTGGCCTCCAGTGAGCAGGCATTGGCTGGGCCTCCAGTGAGCAGGCATCGGTTGGGCCTCCAGTGAGCGGGTATTGACTGGGCCTCCAGTGAGCAGGCATTGGCTGGCCTTTAGTGAGTGGGCACTGTTCAAGACTGCTTACAACCTTACAAGTAAAGTGACATCCAATGGAAAGAAAGAATTATGATAATATACAGTAAAAAGTTTTATTTGCTGCAACCAACTTGCTTCTGCCTGCTTACTGCCGTAGCATTGTAACATCCCACCTGGGCATTACAGGCTTCCACCTCACCAGCAGGGGGCACTATATTGTGTGCATCTAGATGCTAGTCTACCTAGGGATTGATTTATTGTTGCACTGTACAACAAAAGTCAGTTGTGTGCAGGTCTGAGGTCTTTCACATGACCATGTGGTGACAGCAGATTACGCCTACGGGTTTTGCACACATAATACACGCTCAATAAAGATCTCAGCATGTTCTATCTCGGCGTGTATTATGCATGCATACATGCCAAGATATTGCATGGCAGTTGGTGGCGCGCCATAAGTACACAGTGTCATGGTGTACTTGCTGTGTTCACCCTTGTAGTGAATTATCCTTGTGTGAAGAAGCTTGTAATGCCTGAATGGCCTTAAAGGAGATGTCCCGCGCCGAAACGGGTTTTTTTTTTTTTAAATCCCCCCCCCGTTCGGCGCGAGACAACCCCGATGCAGGGGTTAAAAAAACCACCCGCACAGCGCTTACCTGAATCCCGGCGGTCCGGCGTCTTCATACTCACCTGCTGAAGATGGCCGCCGGGATCCTCTGTCTTCGTGGACCGCAGCTCTTCTGTGCGGTCCACTGCCGATTCCAGCCTCCTGATTGGCTGGAATCGGCACGTGACGGGGCGGAGCTACACGGAGCCGCTCTCTGGCACGAGCGGCTCCATAGAAGACTGCTGAAGACCCGGACTGCGCAAGCGCGGCTAATTTGGCCATCGGAGGCCAAAAATTAGTCGGCACCATGGAGACGAGGACGCCAGCAACGGAGCAGGTAAGTAAAAAACTTTTTATAACTTCTGTATGGCTCATAATTAATGCACAATGTACATTACAAAGTGCATTATTATGGCCATACAGAAGTGTATAGACCCACTTGCTGCCTCGGGACAACCCCTTTAATTAGAGATGAGCGAGTATACTCGCTAAAGGCAATTGCTCGAGCGAGCAATGCCTTTATCGAGTACCTGCCCGCTTGAGACTGAAGGTTCGGGTGCCGGCGGCGGGCAGGGAGCTGCGGGGGAGAGCGGGGAGGAACAGAGGGGAGATCTCTCTCTCCCTCTCTCCCCCCCCGCTCCTCCCTGCTGACTGCCGCTACTCACCGCTCCCCCGCGCCGGCACCCGAACCTTCAGTCTCGAGCGGGCCGGTACTCGCTAAAGGCAATGCTTGCTCGAGCAATTGCCTTTAGCGAGTATACTCGCTCATCTCTAGCCTTAAAGGGGTTGTCCCGCGGCAGCAAGTGGGTCTATACACTTCTGTATGGCCATAATAATGCACTTTGTAATGCACATTGTGCATTAATTATGAGCCATACAGAAGTTCTCAAAAGTTTTATACTTACCTGCTCCGTTGCTAGCGTCCTCGTTCCCATGGAGCCGACTAATTTTCGCCCTCCGATGGCCAAATTAGCCGCGCTTGCGCAGTCCGGGTCTTCTGCTCTCTTCAATGGAGCCGCTCGTGCAGAATGCCGGCTCCGTGTAGCTCCGCCCCGTCACGTGCCGATTCCAGCCAATCAGGAGGCTGGAATCAGCAATGGACCGCACAGAAGAGCTGCGGTCCACGGAGGAAGAGGATCCCGGCGGCCATCTTCACCGGTAAGTATAGAAGTCACCGGAGCGCGGGGATTCAGGTAAGCGCTCCGGTAAGCTTTCTTTAGGTCCCTGCATCGGGGTTGCCTCGCGCCGACCGGGGGGGGGGGGGGGTTGAAAAAAAAAAAAACCCGTTTCGGCGCGGGACAACCCCTTTAATGCCTAAGAGGCATTACCTGGAGTCATGAACGCAATCTGAGCTCGTGTCTTGGGGCAAGTCATCATTAGAAAGACAATTAATAACAGATCAAGCACTGGCTATTTGCACTAGCCTTAGTTGCTGTGTGTATCTCTTATACTATACTAGCTGATATACCCGGCTTCGCCCGAGTAATTTGGTACTGGTGTTTATCTGGTGTTCACACGGAAAATCTTTTGAAGTCGTCGTTACTTTAGAGATACCGAGGAAAAAAATATGTTCACCATTTTGCATGGTTCATGCGTTACCCAGGAAACACCACATGGAGGCAACCATGCAACGCTTCCTTTATATAAAATGACATCAGGAAACGAGAGAATTAGATTACGTAGTAAAATTTGGACGCTAATTCTTTTTCGCTTAGAATTGAATAATCGAGTTGGGACCCATTAACTTTTCCTGTTTATGACATAATCATGGCTCGTGCCAAATTTCATGTTTCTACGACATGGGGAAGTTGGAGAATTAGTGGCGAGTCAGTCAGTCAGACAGAGAGGGCTTTCGTCTATATATATATAGATTCTGGGTGCCACATTACAGCACTACTGCATTGTCCTGGCAGCTCAGGCTTTGGTTGCAGACCAGTGGAAGGCCACAAGGCATCTCCAGTATGTCCCCCGGTCAAGTCAATGCATTGGTCCTATAAATCTGGTCAAACCATATAAGAAGACAATGCGGCTGCTGTGGGATCCCCATAAGAGGAGGCCCAGACCAGGCCGACTGCATCCTGTATTTTAATACACTGCCATACAAAAATGGTAATACTTAGTGGGGCTCTTTTGGCCCTAATGATATTAGATACTCTCCATGGCATATTTTCTACTAACATCTGATACACTACAGATGGTAATTCCCTCCATTCATCCTGCGAACATCTGCTGAGTTCTTTCAAAGAAGATGGACACTGTTCATATTTCCTGACGTTCCAGTTCACTCCAGTCGGGTTTAGGTTGGGACTCTGTGCAGTCAGTCCAAGCAACATCCATATCCTGAAACCAACGTAAAACAGCATTGGATGTGTGACAAGGCACATTGTCTTGTTGGAAGACAGAGTATTGCCACATTGTTAGAAGCACATTATTGTCTAGAGTGTGTCAGGGTCATGGTTGCTATTACTATAACCAATGGACTGGGACCATGCCATGTAACACACCCACAGGCCATAACAGAACCTCTGGCATATCTAACTATTGGCACAACACAGTTAGACAAAAGGCCTTCCCAGGCGACCACCACACCCAGGTACGTCCGTCTGATGTCAAGATAGAGCAACGTGATTCGTCACTCCATAGAACGTTCTTCCATTGCTCAACTGTCCGGTGATGACGCACCTTGCACCAATGTAGATGTGTCAATGCATCGCACTTAATGATCTTATATGGCATGGTTTAGGATATGTGACATGCTAATAAGACACAATCTATTCTACTGATAGGGGGTCCAAATACTTTTGGTAGGACTTGTAGGGAATAACGTAAGGATCATGGAAAGGAAGTGGATGGGGAGAAGCACCAAATCCTCCGATCCCAAAGGGTTGAAGGTATGGTAGTGTTATCCAGCAGGAGAAGAAGGCCAATTCTTTCATATGGGAACAATTCGCCTCTCTGTGTGCCCCTAATATACAGTAATAATACCCCTGGTCTGACCAAAGACTGATTTGGTAGTTGTGTATCTTGATGCCACCAGGAAGTCCTGGTGGAGTCAAGATTGACGGGGGGTGGCGCCCCTTGCATCTAATTGGTTCCACAGCGGCCTGTGCTGCAGGTCCTTGCAGCCCACTAAGGCCAGCTGTGGAGGCAGAGAGCAGCGTGGCATCATTTTTCATTTATGTCAGGGATGGAGGGTTAGGGTGAGGGGTAAGTGTCACAGTTAGGCTTACAGTTTCAAAATAAACCTAACCCCTTACCCTAACCCTCCATCCCTGAGATAAATAATAAAAGACGGCACGCTACTCTTCCCCACCCCCGCTGCCGCTCCCCCTGTGCCAGAACCAGGCAGCAGCGCATTCAGTGGAGTCCACGCTGCTGTTGCTCACCTTGTACCGGCAGTGTAGTATTGTGCTGCCGGTCCCCTGCGGCCAAAGCAGCCGGGAGCAGTGTAAGGCTCCTCGGCGCTGGTGTCTCTCCGGTTGGCACTCCTGCACCCCCAGCAAAGTTGCCTTCCCCTTACGGTGCACCAAAGGGCCAAGCAGGCTGCTGCGCTGTGAGTTGCGTCCCAGTGTAAGTCCGCCACCGTTGCCCCCCGTGTCCGCTTCCCCTGCAGCCAAAGCAGGCGGTAGCACTGTCACTGAGGTTCCCGGGTCTCACTCATCCTGCAGTTATGTGTGCCGCTTCGGCTCCCCTGCGCATGTCACTGCTGTCCACAGCTAGTATGTCCTTCCAGGAGCTTTGGGAACTTTGTTTCTTGACCCTATTAGGAGCTGGGGGTGTGAGAGGTGCGTTCCTCCTGTCAAATCCCTAGCTTCCTGGTGGCGTCAAGATACACTAATACCGACTGATTGTGCCACTTAACAAAAGAAGATCTGTAGAGACTATCTGCTGTACTTTACCACAATAATTCAAGTCCTAGTGTTGGAAATGTATTTTACTTGGAAGTATTAACCACAAGAGGCACCCGGAAACTCTGTACTCAACTCAGCTTCTTCTGTGCCATATTCTCCAGTGTTATATACATGCTAACATCTACTACTCAACCACAATAGGAATACCAATGTGCTCTTCATACCTATTACATCTACTGATTTATTGATATCTTTAAAGGGGTTGTCCCGAGGCAGCAAGTGGGTCTATACACTTCTGTATGGCCATATTAATGCACTTTGTAATGTACATTGTGCATTAATTATGAGCCATACAGAAGTTATAAAAAGTTTTATACTTACCTGCTCCGTTGCTGGCGTCCTCGTCTCCATGGTGCCGACTAATTTTCGCCCTCCGATGGCCAAATTAGCCGCGCTTGCGCAGTCCGGGTCTTCTCCTCTTCTCTATGGGGCTCCGTGTAGCTCCGCCCCGTCACGTGCCGATTCCAGCCAATCAGGAGGCTGGAATCGGCAATGGACCGCACAGAAGCCCTGCGGTCCATGAAGACAGAGGATCCCGGCGGCCATCTTCAGCAGGTGAGTATGAAGACGCCGGACCGCCGGGATTCAGGTAAGCGCTGTGCGGGTGGTTTTTTTAACCCCTGCATCGGGGTTGTCTCGCGCCGAACGGGGGGGGGGGGGGGGTTAAAAAAAAAAAAAAAAACGTTTCGGCGGGGGACATCTCCTTTAAGACTTTTATTGTTTATATGGTTTAATCACTTTTATTCAGTAAGTGGGCTGTCATGGCATTCACTTCTTATGCAGTGAAATGCTCTAATGAGACTGCATGGGGCTGGGGACAGGTATAGGAAAAGGTTAAGCAAGTGAGCTTAGCAGAGGGGGTGGAGCTAAGACAGGAAGGGGAAGGGGAGAAGAAGAGGGAAGAAGATTTCAGATCAGCGACGAAAGGAGAAGAAGGAAGACGCAGCCAAGAGAGACACCCTCCCACCCGCCCTGGAGGTAGGGCTATGAGGGAGCAACAGGACTTTTCTTTTTTCAGGAGTGAGATGTTGGACGTTGTCACAGCTAGGTTAGGCCTGGAGTTTTTTCCATGCTGGATAGGGATAGTAGAGGAAGGTTGGCAGCCAAAGGACCAGGGCTTACGAACTTCCTCAGGACTGTTACGGACTCAAAAGTTTAACGTTTTACGGCATGGAAAAGGTTTTCACTGAAAGTAAAGTTACTAATGTTTATATATAGTAAATTGTTTAATAAAGCTGTGGCCTACCCCACAATTTTTATACAGCAAGAAGACTGATGACTTAATTTGGTATGGTAAGAGAGCATATAGGTAATGTTAGTGTCCATAGTCATATAACATTCTACAAGCCAAACCGTAAAGGCTCAAATATATAAAAAAGAGACACCAAATTTATCGCTTCTAATTCTTAGAACAGACCTAAACTATAAATGTAACACAAAACAAGAGATGGGAGAGGAAAAGAGAAAAAAGGGGATGGAGGGAGGAGGAAATCGGGAAAGGAAGGTAGAGTTGGAATGAGGGAGAGCCATTACAAAGTATGACAGGCTGCATAACCAGACTGGAAGCTTGTGGGACTCCATATACACAATCAAGGGGATCTATATCTTTAAACATTTGTTGCACCCCATTTATGTTTGTCCCAAATTCATCCATTTATAATATACCCAGATCCCCCTGGTACCTGCCATCTGCAGTGAACCATACCGTCCCATGCCTCCATTAATATGTATATTATGTTTGGCAGAACAGACCGGCACATTCAGATGGAGGAGAACAAATTACTAACATCTCTCATGGGCAACTATAGACGTGGTTGGTAAAAAGAAATATAACATGAGCTTCTCCAAAGTGGTGTAAGAGGAGAAGACCCCTGGAGAGAGCAAAAGCTCTAGAGTTTCCCATTGTGGACATTCTTCTTTCTGGAACTTTACTCGGGGGCAGGACAGTCATCTGTGCAGCCGCTTAAGCTTCACAGGGCCCAGAAGGGAAGGGGGCCACTCGTGCTCAGACACTCCTGCATCATGTGATTTGTGCACAATCACCGAGTCTTGGCTCATAGATTGTAAGCTCTTGATAGCAGGGCCCTCACTTATATGGTTCACATTGTTTTAGTTTAATACTGTCTATAATGTCTGATTCGTCTCTACATGTTACCTAGCATTTGGAAAGTGCTGTGAAATATGTTGGTGCGATAGAATAAAAATGCTGATGATACTTATAACCTGCTGCTGGACCTTCCATGACATCATAATCACATGACAGAAGGTCCAGCACAACACATCAGAGGAGGAGGAGTTCCAGCAGCAGAGTAATGACTTCCCCTAACAGTTCATGCTTTATTCAAAAAGATGAATATATGGTGTATACACCCAAAGGTTAAACTGCTGCGTTGGTGCTGGAACTACTTCTAGACCTTCCCAGGCCGGGTGGTCCTCTTCCCTGCGCCTGTGTTGTTCCTGGCGGGTGAGATGATGCCTTCATTTCTCCTGCTGTGAGGAGAAGGACCTTTTAAGGAGGAGGTTAGTCCAAAGGCTAGTATTAGCATTCTTGTACACATGTGAATTCACAGATCCCAGCATACATCTACCATTGTTAAGGGTATACTGGGAGGTATAGTTTCATGCAGCACAAAACTATATGGCAGGGGCTAATCTGATTTTGCAATTGATATTCATATTTCTTGGTTCTGGTACTGTTAGTATATTAAGAACTTGGTTTTGATGTTGCATATGTGTTATGAGCTTGGTTATAGGGGTATATTTCTGTAATGAGTTAGGTTAGTTAGTGTTATACTTGTTATGAGCTTAGTTCTGGTGCTGTATTTCTGTTATGAGCTTGATTCTGGCACTGTAATTATGTATTGAGTCAGGTTCTAGTGTTGTATTTGTTATGAGCTTGGTTCTGGTGCCGTAGATATGTAGTGGGTTTAGTTTTAGTACTGAATTAATGTTGTGAACTTGGTTATGACACTGTATTTATGTACTGCGTTTGGTTCTGGTACCGTAGATATGTACGGAGCCTGGATCTGGTGTTGTAGATGTGTGATGAGCTTGGTTCTGCTACTGAGCCTGCCAAGCTATAAAAGTTGTCCTATAAATATGCTGTCTCCAATGTGTGTGCACGTGTACGTATAGATGTAATGGATTGTGGATGAAGGGCCCGTTCTTTGCACAGGGGCCCTCTGCACACTATATCTGGCCATGATCCTGTTGATCATATAACTTTGACTTCTACAAATTAAAGGTGAAGAAATCAAATAGGCTGAAGACTTGAACCTCCATCACATGAATGACTGTGGCATAAATTAAAAAAAAACACAATCTGTTTTTAAAAGATCATCCAAGTGACATAACCATAGAGCATCATCCACTGGAGGAGATGTCATATCTGAACCCAAGCCAAGATATTCCAACGAGTCCAAGGAATGGATTGTAGAGGTCTGTTTCTGTAGGCTTGAAGCCCAACTTCGTATACAGTTGTATAGCACCAATTTGTATTGATGTGGTGGTCAGGACGACTGCATTACACCCTCTCCTCCGTGCATAGTCAATCAATGTCCTGCATAATAATTTAGCAATCCCTTTGCCTCGGTGGTGACTTGATACCATCATCCTCTTCAGCTCCACATTCTTTTCGTGAGGAGTAATGGCTGGGATAGCGGCCACCGTGCCCACAACTTCTCCTTCTAACTCCACCACCCAGAAACAGTATCCTTCTCTCTCTAAATAATATTTTCTGATGTCCTTCAAATCTACGGCCACACCTCGCCTAGCATGATAGAGGAAAAACTCTCTACCAGGCAACCATAAGATGATCAACACACCGATCCCTCCCAAGATGGAGAGCAAAATGGACCCATAAGTGACCAGTGGAAGAAGGAGTCCCACCAACAGGAGGAGCCAGCAACGAGGTTGCTTCAAAGCATGGTAGAAGCATGGAGAGATGTGCTCACGACATCCAGATATAAACAGCTCTTGGGCTGAATGGAGGTCGGATTCCTTGTACAGTCGGACTTTGTAAGCGGACATATTGTCTCCCTGAAAAAGAAAGGATAAATTAAATATATGAATAAAGAAATTAAGACATACAACGCTGGGAAGAATATTTGCCCCCACTAACTTCTTCCATTTTTGTTAACAAGCATACAGATTAATTTCAGCTTTGTCACAGTTCAAGTAAAAAACCTGGTACACACATCTTTGTTGCAAAGTATAATTTAAGTTTTTTGAGGGTTTAGGGGGGAAAGGGACAAGGAAGGGAGATAGGGGAGGGGAAGGGGAGGAAAGGAGGAAAGTTGAGAGGGGGAACCACAAGTAATTCAAAAAGTCATGAAGTTTGAAATTTATCACAATAATATACGATACCCGACTCATTGGGTAAAAAGAGTGGTATAGATTAACAGAATGCTGAAGCTTGGCAGACCTTGACCCTGAAGTTGCCTACATTCCCCAGTGGACCAATATGTGGGTGGAAGATGAGTGGAATCTTCTCGACCAAGGACCCCAAATGCTTCTAAATTTCTCATGAGATCTATTCGACCCGTTGATTAACTTCTCACATCTACATATTTTGTTCACTTTTGTCATCCATTGAGTGGTTGTGGGTGCCATGGGTTGAAGCCACAGTAGAGGGATTTGGGTTTTAGCTGCAGAGATTAGGTGCGTAATTAGGTTGGTTTTAGATGGTTTGTCGTCAGCTGAGGATCTAGACAGTATCACATAGAAGCCTAAATGTGCTGTCCACTATGTCTCATATTGTATCTTCAATCTGGTTCCCATAGGGGCGCAGTAGCAAGCAAGAACACTAAATGTGCATTAGGGAGCCCACATGGTCCTTGCAGTGCCAGAAACGGTTTGAGTCTGATAACTTGCAAGCAAAGAGCCATTCGGGTTACTTGTGCAGCGTCCGAGGAGTGGGCCCACAGCCAATGAGACAGCGGGGTAGATTTGGGCCTTATCATGGGGCTCTACCATCTCCACCCCTGGGAATAGCATGGGACCCATCCAAGTTACCCCTGGGGAACTTTCACGAGGGTCACTCAAACGTAGATTACCTTAACAGTCCTGTCACTCGTGATGCCACCGCCCCTTTCTCCGCGGTGAATCCAGATGGGGAAATAAGTGGTCCACACATAGGGAAACGTTCAAGGAGCAAAGCCGGGAACGGTCAGCAGTGCTCGTTTACTTGAACAAATAACTGTACAGTCCAACAGTGGTCCAAACCTCAGGCACTCCACGCTGCATGGTGGTTCCACTCTCTCTCTTCCTCTCAGTGATTAGGAATAACACTGGTATCTCCTGGGTAAAGCAGTCCCAGGGAAGGCTGGTGGATACCTCTCTGCCTCTTCCATTCTGGCCCACACAGAACAGATGGTGTCTGTGTGGCTCACTTGCAGAACTCCAGACGCTCCTTTCCCTTGCAAAACCAGAACAGAACTAACTTGCAAAAACCTTGCAATCACATATACACAGCACGATCACATGACAAACAACAAGATACATTTTCCAGACATCTCACATACCAGACAGTTAACCCATTTAGTGCTGCATATTCATGCAACATAAAAGACACTGACAACACATAGGCACAAGACAAATGCATTTATACATTATGGAGGGGCCCCGTTAACTCTGGGCCACTACACTTGTACCAACGGGTCAGCAGGTTGTAATGATTTTCTTGTAATCTAATACATCTAGAATGACCATGTAAGCTACCCAAGACCGCCCTCACCTCTCTATCAGTCAGTTTTAGGTTAAGCTCTGTTTCTCATGTTATGATGTATGCTGGTCTAGAGGTCACCTGAGTGATTACAAACTTTCTTTTGAGGACCGAGATTCTCCTGCTGTGGCTGCACTGTGCTGGCGTGGTTTAGGGGCGCTGTGGGTGATGGGTGAGCTAACTCCCCCCGGAGAGAATCCCAGACCTCTCAGGCACTTATCAAAAGAGGATCGTACGTTGGTATTTTGCAGTTTTTTCGTGAAGGGTGCCATAGAGTCCGGGAGGCAGATTGATATCATTTGTAGCTTATGCAAACTTCGGGAACAATGTACATTTGCAGTAAATTCTTCTGTCCGAACCAGGAGAGAACTGGTAGGTCATATTTTGGTAAAAGTTATGTAATTTCTTTAAAGGGGTTGTCCCGTGCCGAAACGGGTTTTTTTTTTTCAAACCCCCCCCCCCCCCCCCCCCCGTTCGGAGCGAGACAACCCCGATGCAGGGACTTTAAAAAAAAAACAGCACAGCGCTTACCTGAATCCCCGCGCTCCGGTGACTTCTTACTTACCGGTTGAAGATGGCCGCCGGGGTCTACTCCCTTCGTGGACCGCAGCTCTTCTGTGCGGTCCATTGCCGATTCCAGCCTCCTGATTGTCTGGAATCGGCACGTGACGGGGCGGAGCTACACGGAGCTACATGGAGCCCCATTGAGAAGATAAGAAGACCCGGACTGCGCAAGCGCGTCTAATTTGGCCATTAGACGGCGAAAATTAGACGGCTCCATGGGAACGAGGACGCCAGCAACGGAGCAGGTAAGTGAAAAACTTTTTATAACTTCTGTATGGCTCATAATTAATGCACAATGTACATTACAAAGTGTATTAATATGGCCATACAGAAGTGTATAGACCCACTTGCTGCCGCTGGACAACCCCTTTAAGGAATGGGGCGAAGTTCTTATACAGATTCTCAAGGTTTTTTGTGATTTGGATCCCTAAATATATTCCCTATGGGTCTCAACCCACTTAAATTGGACTGGGGGGACTCCCCATACTTCCCGCTCCCTTCAATAAAACACGTGACTACTTCTTAGTAACAAAAAACTTCTTTATTAACCACAATTCTTAAAGACATGTATTTCACTCTATGCTGGCATAAATTATGTGGGAAGGCCACAGCTTATTTAATATTATTATATAACATCAACTTATTTCCTTCTTTCCATGCCTATCGCCTGTTCCTAACATCTAATGCTCTAAACCTTTCGAGGCGTGAGAAAGCCCGTTACGGCCTGTACGCACCCTCAATCTTCCAGCTGGCATGGAAATACCGCTAAACCGCCTACTGCTGTGACAACTTAACACCTCTCAACTCGGAAAACCCCTTCCCATTCCCCCCTCAGCTCAGAGGGCGGGCGGGTGGGCGTCTTCCTTCTTCTCTTACTCCACGTGGAATGGCACACTCTCTTTCTCCCTCTCTCTTCTTCCTGTATTAACTCCTCCCACCTCCTCAGGTCGCTTAACCCTTTCCTGTCCTAATCTCCCGCCCCCCAGTCCCTCGCTCCTACGCTACCTGCTTTGTAGCTATCTAGACTGGGGGGACTCCCCATACTTCCCGCTCCCTTCAATAAAACACGTGACTACTTCTTAGTAACAAAAAACTTCTTTATTAACCACAATTCTTAAAGACATGTATTTCACTCTATGCTGGCATAAATTATGTGGGAAGGCCACAGCTTATTTAATATTATTATATAACATCAACTTATTTCCTTCTTTCCATGCCTATCGCCTGTTCCTAACATCTAATGCTCTAAACCTTTCGAGGCGTGAGAAAGCCCGTTACGGCCTGTACGCACCCTCAATCTTCCAGCTGGCATGGAAATACCGCTAAACCGCCATGAAGGATGCAGCCTGCCTACGCTGCCATCCGCCCCCCACATGCCAGCGACATAGCCGCCTCCACCCCGTCCTGCAACCCCGATAGGAAGGTGTCCATACCTATATCACTTAAATGGACACCATCCTTCCTCCACATACCTGGCACCTTTTTCTCCAGCTCCCAGTGCCTCACGGCTACCCCTCCTATTGACTTAACGAATTTGGAAATCTTAAAATTTACACTTTTTCTTACCCTGTCGATAGCCTCCACGTCCCTTGCTTCTTTCCACACTCTCCTGGCGACTATATCGGACCATACTATAATGGTGTCCTCAAAAAATTCTTTGAACCTCAACATATCCTCCTTCATAAGCGTTACTAACTCAGCTACCCTTACCCGGCCCAAGTCGTTCCCACCCGCATGAATTACCAGTATCACTTTCCCCTGGGACCATCTGCTGACACACAATATTTCTTGTAGCAGCCTGGCCCATTGAAGACCTCTTACCCCGTGCCATTTTACCTGGACCTCTTTCATGCCCAGGTTTCTGCCAATGGGCCGGGTCCCCGCTCGTTTCTCTGCCCAATGAATGAAAGAGTGACCCACCACCCAAACTGTCCACTCCGAACCTGCAAAATAAACACATAACGGCACACCACAATGTAACTTAAACTATAACACTCTCAAATTTGGTCGGACGTACGACTTGTACGCCTCCGACCTCCAGCGTCCAACTCGCTTCACCTCGTCTCCTCTTAAACCGCAAGCAAAAGCAGACGTCGCTGCGCCGATCCTGAAAGAATGCGTGCCAAACTCGCTGGGCTCGAAACCTAATCGCTTCAAGCATGTGCGCATAATCGCCCCAAACTGGAACTTGGTCAGTGGGGCTCCTGAAGCATGCGCCAATAGTTGTCCTTTTCCGCTGTGCCGTGACAAAAACTGTCTCAGCAACGCCACAGGACACGCCGCTGTCCCCAACGCCGTCAAGCGCAGCCACTCGCCTGCGCCATACACATCAGTCTTGGACTTTTTGATGCATATCTTTATATCGTCTGTACCGCATAGAACATCTTCGAAACGCAACCCCCCCAGCTTCCTACAGCTGGGGGCCACTATTTCGCTCAGTCTCAATGCCGCGAAAAACGCTAACGAAAAAGCCACCCGAAAGAGCAGCACCTCGCTTTCATCTTTGCACACTGCTCCCAAAACGTTCAGCATCGCCTTTAACAGCTCAAATGTTATCGGCCGCCTGTCGTCTCTTGACGACCCTTCTTTTTTCCAACCTTTGAGAATCTGTCCGAAGACAAACTCCTTAGTCACGTCGCGCCGTCCGTGCAGGCGCAACAAAAACGCAATGGCCGATAAATGCTTGCGCGCCGAGCTCGCCGATGCACCGCGACGCCGCAGCTCCGCTATCACGTCTAACGTCACCGCTCTTGCCCGCGCTCCCTCAGGGAATTGTCCCCCTGCTGCCATCAACCACCTTTTCCATATAGCATTATATCGCTTCCACGTCGATTCCGCAACGGAGTTGCGAATCAGAGTCGTGAGCTCTCTTCTACTATCTCCCATAAGATCGCCGGGCAACATACCCCTTTGACATCCGCTGTCGGGTGGAGTTCCCTGAATCTCTCCATCTGGAAACGAGAAAGAGCGTCAGCCGTGTTATTGTTTATTCCGGGTACGTATCTTGCCTTCAGCTTAATATTACTCTGCAGGCATCGCAAGACCAAATGGCGTAAAACTGCCAAAACCAAGGGAGATCTGGACGTCTGCCTGTTCACCGCTGTCACTACTGCCTGGTTGTCCGACCAGAAGCAGATGTTCCTGTTTTCCAAAATCAGCCCCCAGATCTCCACCGCCACCATTAGCGGAAAAATCTCCAGCAGTGTTATGTTCTTCACCCACCGTCTTTCGAACCATTCTCTGGGCCAAGGTGCACTGCACCAACTGTCCTCCAAAATTACCCCGAAACCACAGGAGCCCGATGCATCCGACATCAGTCCCAGCTCCTCGTTTGCAACTTCCGCATCTTGACAAATCACCTGACCATTAAACGTTTGAAGAAAGACTTGCCATGTATGCAAGTCCTCCTTCATACCCTTTGTCACTCTGACGAAGTGGTGTTTCTCTTTAATCCCGACTGTCGCCAATGACAGCCGCCGTGCAAACGGGCGGCCCATCGGAATGACCCGACACGCAAAATTTAGCAAGCCGATAATTACTTGGAGCTGGTGCAGTGTAACTTTCTTAGAACTGCCAACCAACTTAACCTCCTGCCGCAACCGCGCTACTTTCTCGTCCGGTAAGCGAAATACCATTGCCATGGTATCGATTTCAATGCCTAAAAATGTAAGACATGTCACCGGACCGACCGTTTTTTCGCGTGACAGCGGTACTCCCGCTTTTCCCATCAGATCCTGAAATGATGCCAATAACAACCCGCATATCTCTGAATCCGATGGCCCGACGAAAAGGAAATCATCCAGATAATGCAACACCGATCGGATGCCCGTCTCATATCGAAGCATCCAGTCCAGAAATGAACTGAACACTTCAAAGTAATAACAAGAGATGGAACACCCCATCGGTAAGCACATATCCACAAAATATAAGCCGTCCAAACGGCAGCCCAACAAGTGGAAACAATCTGGATGCACCGGTAATAGTCGAAAAGCGGACTCGATATCGGCTTTTGCCAACAGAGCCCCCTTTCCGGCCTGCCGTACAAGGCAGACAGCCCTATCGAAAGAAGTATACGATACAGCTGTTTGTTCCTTGGAAATCCCGTCGTTGACTGACTCGCCCGTCGGGTGGGATAGGTGATGGATAAGCCGGAACTTACCCGGTTCCTTCTTTGGTACCAAGCCCAAAGGTGAAACGCGTAAGTTCTCAAATGGCGGTTCCTGAAAAGGCCCCGCCATCCGACCCAGCTCTACCTCCTTTAACAGCTTCTCCATCACCATCTCTTTATTATCATACGCCGATTTTAAATTGCGGCTAAGCGTTAACGCCGAACCTGGTTGATGCGGAATGACGAAACCCGTGTTGAAACCTTCTTTAAGAAGGTTTGCTTCCCGTCTCCTGTGGTACTTGTCTAACCACTCCTCCAGGAACAGCGCGTTCACTGGAGTTGCCCCCGGGCAACGCTGTTGCCGCGGGCAAGTTTTGCTTTTGTCTCCGAAAACATCGGACCGCTGCGTGCGCACCGCCGCAAAAGGAGCACTCGTGCCGGAACTTACATGCTGCAAGAAACCGACAGTTACCCTCATTAAATGCCCAGCAGGAGCCCGAGGGCTTATGTGGAACGGGTGCCTGCTGCCCACCAGTAACCGTACTGTTGCTCTGAAAAAGGGGCTTCGTCGGCTTTTGTGCCAGGATCAACTGGATCCAAGCATCCGTCGCTTTTGTCGCCCAGCTCACATGGCTCGTTCCCGAAATTCTTCGACGAAAATCTTCGTCATAGCGCCACCATGCCGCACCTCCGTGCAGCTTGTAAGCGCTATGAATAGTGTTAATATATACCAGTAGCTCCGGGCCTTTTCCCGGCTGGTACTGGCATATGACGTGAGCCAGGGTTAACATGGCTTGTAGCCAATTGCTAAATGTTTTTGCTATTTTGGGCTTCTTGTCCCGTTCTGCGAAGCGCTCCTTATCCACCGATACATGCTCCACCGATAGGAGCGACCAAATGTCCACATATACTCCACTTTTAATTTTTTCGATTGTGTCCTCCGCGAGGCCCACCCCCAGCGGGGCCACGCCACAAAATAAGGAGTCTGAAAAACGCAAACCATCTTTTACCGACTCTTCGCCTTTTCCGGTCGCCACCACTGGCGAGCACCCGGCAGCGTGAGCCACATCACCAACCACGGGACTCCCCGGGTTAACACTCGTCACCATACCTTTACCTTTGTCAAACTCATTCACCAGCGCTCTCAGCGCTACCATAAAGTTATTCACATTATTGGGCGACGAATCACCCCACACTCTATGACATTGGGACTCACCCTCCAATTCGTCCTCCGGCCCTGCCGAGGGGAAAGACGGGTGACTCGGTCCCGGTTGGCTCCTTTCCGGACTCGCCACCGCGTGTCGTACCCTGTCCCAATTACGGGAGACACCACGGGGTCGCATGCTGTAGCCATAGGACGCCCTGGAGGCTGCGGCCCGCTCGCCCTGCCTTTCGGTACGTGAGGCCCGCCTCTCATCTGTGGAAGAAGCCGGTGAACATGGTAACGCCTGCTGCGACGCGCAAACCAAAGTCCCATGGCCGCTGCGCCTACCGCTCCTGTCCACCGCTTCCGAACGCCTGTACCCTCTGGCGAAATGGGGCGCCTCCCGACGTGTACCAGGCTCACCGGACTCCGATGACGAACTATCTGTTCTTGCTTCACTGCGCCAACTTCCTCGCGCCATGCTGCCAACCTCCCGCCTGCTGCCTAACCCCCCCTCCGTCCCGCTACCGGCCCCTTGACTACCGGGCAGGTAGCTTCCCCCTCCCCCCTTTCCTTTCCTCTGTCTCACCTGTCCGCTTTGCTCCACCCCGTAAGCCCCTTGCCGGCCTGAAGTGCCTTCGCCTGCTCGACTGTCCTTTGCAAGAGAGAAAGAACCCCGGGGCGACCTGTGACCGCTGCTCGCTGCCCCTCCTCCCCCTCCCTCCCTCCTGCGTGCCCCGTAAGCCCTTTTATGGCTTGGCGCGTCTCTATAAAATATCCCGCTGCCCCTCATGTTAGGGCATGAGCCCTGGGGCGACAATGGGGCCATACTGCCTGATTGTACTCCCCCTCCCCCTTGCCTGCTTGGGGTGTCTCTATATTGAGTCCCGCTGCCCCTCATATTAGGGCATGAGCCCTGGGGCGACAATGGGGCCATACTGCCTAATTGGGCTCCCCCCCGGGCTCCCCCCCCCTTATCCCCCTCTGCTTTCCCGCCCTGCGCCTCTTCCTCCTCATCCCCCACCCCCCCCTTTGCCCTACGCTCGCGCTGCTGCGGCCGCTTGCGCTGTTGCTGGCCTCGCTGCTGCCGCTGGGGCTCGTCTCCCTCCGCTCGGGAGTCCCGGCGCCGGAACTTCTTCCGGCCCGCGGATCCATCCGCCCGCCGCCGGCACGGCGCGCAGGCCGTCCCCCTTCTCTCTCCGCCTGACGCTGGACAGCCGCGGGGCAAACCCTTCCCACGCTGGACTTACCCGCTCCTGATGCCGCTGCTGAAGTCCCGGTAAGTCCCTCGGGGGTTTCTTCTGGTCTTCCGGCGCTTCTTCCGGTTGCGCCCATGCTGCCTCCCGCCGCCGAGCGCTGCGGCCGCGCTCCGCCACCGACATTCGAACGCGCAGGTCTCGGGCTTGCGTTCTGGGCCCCCTTCTTCACGGCTGGGCTCGGGCTCAGCCTGGTAGGGGGAATCCTCCTTCTCTGGGGTCTTCCGCGGGGCGCGCTGGATGCCATCTGCGCCGGCTGCACTTCTCCTGCCCCGGCTTCTCCCGACGGCGTGGCACCGATCTCCGCGGCCATCCTCATCAGCCAGTCAGGTCCCTGGCTGGCAACTGCTTCCTTGATTTGCAGAACGAGCTGGTCCATGTTTCTTCTCTTTTAATCTTCTGCCTTCCTTCCCACGTCTTCCTTCTTCTCTTACTCCACGTGGAATGGCACACTCTCTTTCTCCCTCTCTCTTCTTCCTGTATTAACTCCTCCCACCTCCTCAGGTCGCTTAACCCTTTCCTGTCCTAATCTCCCGCCCCCCAGTCCCTCGCTCCTACGCTACCTGCTTTGTAGCTATCTAGGACGACACTTGGAGCTTTTTTCCTACGGCTGGAGGAGGGGTGATGTTTAGTACCACTGATTTAGCTATGTTTACCTTAAAGGTAAAAGTTAAATAAAAAATTTAATTTCACCTCCCGTAACGGATCCGATCAGTGAAGGGAGGTGAAATTACTTACCTAAGAGCTCCGGTGAAGTCTCAAAATGAGATCTTTATCCATGGACCTTTCTCTAACTTCGGCGCATGTGCCCGCAGCAAAATGGCGGATGTAAGCGTAAAAGCTGTGGAGGGTCCAGGAAATTTAAAATCTCCTTGCTCCTGGCTACTAGAGATACCTGGGAGTCTGGTGCAGTGACCGAGGGGCGCAGTGAGCGGTCTCCGGTCACATGATTACCGTTATCCTATGGATAATGACAATCACGTAAAAGTTAAAAACAGTTCAAGTGTATTGCTCTTTTCAGCTGGGGCCCCGTTGTGCAGCCAGACAGAAGATGAGGCCACAACGGGTATGTATCTGAATACGGGAGAAACAGGGGGATCCATGTATGCTGTACAAAAAAAAAATGTTTTGAAAATGATACAATTTGCAAAAAAGTGAAAATCGTACTTTTTTCCTTCTGCTTTGCTTAGATTCATGCAAAAACTGTAGGGTCAAAATAAGCAGTACACCCCTAGAGGAATTCTTAAAGGGGTCTAATTCACAAAATGGGGTCATTTGTTTTAGTTCTCTATCGTTTTGGCCACTCAAGGGCTCTACCAGTGAGCAATGGGGCCTAAATCACCTTCATGCAAAATTTCTGTTCTGAAAGCCACTGACTGCTCCTTTCATTTTGGCCCCGTTGTGCATCCAGATAGAAGATTAGGGCCACAACGGGTATGTTTCTGAACACAGGACAGACAGGGGGATCCATTTTGGGGTGTAAATCCTCACTTTCATGTGCGCTCTAGAAAAAAATGTCTTTAAAATGAAATATTTGCAAAAATACCGTATATACCGGCGTATAAGACGACTTTTGAACCCCGAAAAATCTGCTCTGCAGTCGGGGGTCGTCTTATGCGCCGGTAATACAAAAAAAAAAAAAGTGTAAAAAAAAAAAATTTTATTACTCACCTCCCACGGCGTTCTGTCGCGCTCCGGCAGGATGTCGCTCGCTCCTCGTCCCCGCCGCAGCATAGCTTTCTGAATGCGGGGCTTGAAATCCCCGCTTCCAGAAAGCTAATACACACGCCGGCAGCCATGACAGCATTGAATGTCTGTGATTGGCTAAAGCACACGTGGCTTCAGCCAATCACACTATTCAATGACATCATTGAATGGCTGTGATTGGCTGAAGGCGCACGTGTTAGCAATCACACCCATTCAATGATGTCATTGAATAGTGTGATTGGCTGAAGCCACGTGTGCTTTAGCCAATCACAGCCATTCAATGATGTCATGGCTGCCGGCGTGTGTATTAGCTTTCTGGAAGCGGGGATTTCAAGCCCCACATTCAGAAAGCTATGCTGCGGCGGGGACGAGGAGCGAGCGACAGCCTGCCGGAGCGAGCGACAGCCTGCCGGAGCGAGCGACATCCTGCCGGAGCGCGACAGAACGCCGTGGGAGGTGAGTAATGAAATTTTTTTTTTTTTCTCCACTGAATACCGGCGTATAAGGTGACAGTTGGGGGGTCGTCTTATACGCCCCGTCGCCTTATACGCCGGTATATACGGTATGACATTTTAGTTATTCTCCTCTAAATTGCATTATCTCCTGAAAAAAAAACTGTGCAGCCAAAATCCTCCTGACCCCCTCAGTGAATACATTAAGGGGTGTAGTTTATTAAATGGGGTCATTTGCAGGGGAATCTATCATTCTGACACCTATGAGCCCCTGTAATCTTGGCTTGGTGCAGGAAAACAAAATGTTCCTCAAAATGGTGATAATCAAAGTTAAATTTCTACGTCTTCTAAATGGTTAAAAAGGACTAAGTTTTTCAAATGTGCGCCCAAAATTAAGTAAACAGATGCAAATATATATTTGTTCAGTATGTTTGCACACATTTGAGATATTGCAGTTGAAAACGTGAAAAAAAAAACACATTTTTTTTTCAAAATGTTCCCAGTTTTGGCACCTTTAATAAATATCCACAAGTTCTATCGGTCTATTTTTACACCTAAATGAAGTACAATATGTGGCGAAAAAACAATATCAGAATCACTGGGACATGCAAAACCTTTATGGAGTTATTCTATGTTAAATGTCAGATTTCCAAAATTTGGCTCCATCACTAAGGCGCAAACAGGCTTGGTCACTACGGGGTTAAGGTACCACTTATGCAATGGATTTCTATATGGAGAAGAGAGTCCTTAAAGGCTCCTGGGCCCGGGTGCAACCGCATCTCCTGCATTCCCTATAGTTTCACCCCTGACCTTGACTGTTACCCTCAGCCCTCTCACACCTGCAGCCTGGGGTCTCAGAGGACCACATATATTCCATTATTTCACGCCTCTAGAGACCCTCTTACCACAACTTCAGTCGAAATCCCAGAAAACAACAGTGGGAACCAGAGAGCAGTCGGTTACCTGCATAGATGTGCACAGTATACAGTATATACATGACGGACCTGCTTCGGCTGTGGTCTCTATGGGCTGAGGTCGGGGCTGTAGACTCAGGGACAGGATGAGACCCGTCTCTTCCAGCCTCTAATAAAATAATCATTAAATGGCCCTGGAATAATTAACTAGAAGCATCGCGTCCTTTATACACAGTTCTATGAATGTGTCCTAATAATACCGGGCATAAGGTCACCTACCTGAGAGGAGATTGCAGGGCAGCCAGAAGCACCCTATGCTGGGGTATCTGTGTAGGTGGGGTGGGGGACGTGTTGGGGCTGTGATGGTATTTAGATGTATAACATGACTATAAGAATACCAGCGGATGTGGAGGACTGGAGACACCATGGGGCCGGCTGTGGGTGGGCGCTTCTCCCACCTGAGGACTCTGGTCAGTTAGGCGATCATTTAGTGGGGATGTAGACTGGGATTCTGCTACGGCCTGGCCCCTATGGGATACCAGAGCCACCCGCCCTATGGGCAGCTGCTCTTATGTCCCCTGGTGAGATCCTCATGTGTTGCAGAGTGTTAAGGCAGCAGTATGGATTCCCCATGGTATGTCTTATGTGCTCAAGCTAGTTCTCACCTGACACCACATGTAGTAGCTGGTGCCAGTGTTAATACTGTATATTAACTGGTCCTCCTCCTCATCCCTTGTACCCCTTATGACCATTTTTGCTGCCTGTTGTCTGATTTCCGATATATTTGCGTTTGTGCCTTGTCTTTTGACATCCCCACCGTCATTATGGCCGACTACAACATCCCTATTCAGCTGCCTTCAAACTCCTATCACTGACTTCCTCCTTTGGCCTCTCACAAAGGTCCTCTGCCCCCACTTACAAAGATGGACACTTACCACTAGACCTCATCCTCACTTGCCTCTGCTCCCTATCTACTCCCTTTAACTCACCTCTCCTGCTATCTGATCAAAACGTACTTACCTTCACCTTCCTTTTTCCTCCAGTGCTCGTCCTTTCAGCAACTAGTGCACCCCTCATAGGAGCCTCAAGTCACACACTCTCCAATTCCCTCCTACCTCTCTCCACATATTGTCACTCCAAGACACAGCAGCAGCCTTCTATAACACCACAATTACATCAGTCCTCGTCTCTGCCGTCCATCTCACATACAAAAGGACACTGAATCAATAGGCAGCCCTGGCAGACTGTACCGAGAAACACTGAGGAGAGCTTCTAGGGTTGGGGAGAAGTGCTGGAAGAAATTCCACTCCGATGAAGACTTGACAGTATTCCAACAGGCCGTCTTCAATTCATAATCTGCACTCCCTTCTCTCACACAGTCCTACCTCACCTCCCTCATATCCTCCCTCTCCCACAACTCCAGGCAAGTATTTCAAGACAAGACATTCAACTCTTTTCTGCGCCCCAGATGCCCCTCCACTCGTCCCCCCCCGCACCACCACCACATCTCACGTCACCAGCAAGGACTTTGCTAACTAATTTCAAACACAAATGTCAACGACATCAGAAAAATCTCCAGCCTACAGTCCACACAACCCGTCTGCACAGCTACTCTGTCCCCCTCCTCCCCCTTAACCTGCTTCCCCATCATTACCGGGGACAAGCTGTCCATCTTATTCTCCAGATCACACCTAACTGCCTGTGCATTTGGCCCAGTCCCATCTCACCACATCCCCGGGCTTACCACTGTGTTCCTCACGGCCCTAAACCACTTTTTAACCTCTTGCTAACTACTAACTCTCTGTCCAGCTACTATCCCATATCACTGTTCGCATTTGTATGAGAACATCCAGCACAGCATGCAAAAGACAAAGGTCAGCATGTCCAGCAAATCGATGAAATGTGAAGGTGCATGTGAGGCATGGCTCCGACAATGACAGTAAACACAGGCCTCGGCACTCTAACTGCATAACAATGCAATGTTGTTAGCCATATTTTGATCAAAACGTGAGAGCCCATCTGCCATGTCCAGGCAAAATTTATTGGATGGGTACCTAGATCCAAAATACAGCTCTGCTTGGTCCAAAGTTGCTTACTATTTGCTAATTGAAAATCATTCCTCTGTATTGCTCCTCCTAACCTGTCTTCTGCCTTCAACCACCTCCTGACACAAACTCTATCCTTTCTTGGACATTATAAACATGGCCCTCTCCTGCATCTCTCCGTACCTCACTGACTGAACATTTAGTGTCTCTCCATCATACATCCCATCCTCACCCCTCCCTCTCTCTGTTGATATCCCTCAAGGCTCTGTCCTAGGCTCCCTACTCTTCCCCATCTGCACCCAAGATCCCGCTCTAATTACTGCGCCCTCAGCTTCTGGGCCCCCTGGTAATCAGCACCATACATTTGCGGCACGATGTGGGAACTACTGGCCTGCTGCACCGTACATGAAAACCCCTGTTCTCATATGTACAGTGCCATGTGATAAGGAAATAATCAATAAAGGCAATATTTTGTGAATTTAACCTCCATAGTTGTGTACGCTCACTGTATACTTGTTGTCCATTACTTACAAGTTCCTGGGAATGGAAACAGTATTAGACCTTGGAAAACTATTCCTTCCCAAAATTCTGTACATGTACATTCAGGTCAGGTTATGCTTGATCTACAAAAGTCAGTGTCAATTACTGTATAATAACTCATCAATGCCATGCCAACAATGGGCATATATCTTAACAGGCAGATATTCTTGTTATCACTTAATAATAGGTCTGTATGTAACAGGGCTGTATTCTCATCTCCTATGACTTTTTCCACTCTTAATAGAGTTTTTTGGGCATTTCATCCTTTTTAGCACTGATGATTTATCCTAGTAGATGATCAACAGGGTCTGCCTCATATAATGTAACAAACTGCAGGTGGTGGTGTAACACAGATTGTCAGGTCTCGAACCTGGGACCTCCTGGGCTCTGCATGGTATCTACCACTGAGCTATCCAGGCCTTTAGACAAATACCTAGTTAACCTAGTTCTTGCCTCCTGGTCCTGACTCCACCTCTGTCTTGATTGGACTTCCTATAAAAGCCAGGCCCTACCATTCCCTTATTACAAAATTATTCTGCTCCACAGCATTTGATCCAGCTTCCCTTCTGCCTGCTATTGCCACAAGATTACCCATTGCTGACTCCTGGCTTACTCTCCTGACTATGTTACCTGACTCATCCCTTGTACTACATACCGTGATTACCTGTTGCTGACTCCTGGCTTTTTCTCCTCACTATGTTACCTGACTCATCCCTTGTACTACATACCGTGATTACCTGTTGCTGACTCCCGGCTTTTTCTCCTGACTATGTTACCTGACGCATCCCTTGTACTACATACCGTGATTACCCGTTGCTGACTCCTGGCTTTCTCTCCTGACTATGTTACCTGACTCATCCCTTGTACTGCATACCATGATTACCCATTGCTGACTCCTGCCTTTCCATCTGAATACTCTCTAGATCTGTAGCTGCTAAAAATGAGGCCACAAACCTCACGAGAATGACGAAGATCCTTTTTCCATCAGAACAATCAACCTCCTTCAGGAAACATAAGAGGTTTGAGGTTTAGTGTAAAAAGGAAAGCTATTGGCTCTATAAGTCACAAACCCTGCAACCTGATGGCCTTAATGAGATGACCGATACGGTGTCGGAAAAACCAAGTAACAAAAAGGATTAACGTTATCTGCATGTGTCTTGTCTTTTTATATGAAATATTTTATGGAGAATTTATATTTTTATGAAAAAGTATGCATTTTTTGCATGTATTTTTTGAGAAAATGTTTTTAATGAAAATATTCTTTATGTTCTTTATTAGAGATGAGCGAACGTACTCGTCCGAGCTTGATGCTCAGGCGAATATTAGCGTGTTCGGGATGCTCGTTACTCGTAACGAGTACCACGCGATGTTCGGGTTACTTTCAGTTTCCTGTCTGAGACGTTAGCGCGCTTTTCTGGCCAATTGAAAGACAGGGAAGGCATTGCAACTTCCCCCTGTGATGTTCCAGCCCTATACCACCCCCCTGCTGTGAGTGGCTGGGGAGATCAGATGTCACCCGAGTATAAAAGTCGGCCCCTCCCGCGGCTCGCCTCAGATGCCTTGTGAGATAGCTGAGGGACAGTGCTGCTGGTGCCGGAGCTGCTGTAGGGAGAGCGTTAGGAGTTAGTGTAGGCTTCAAGAACCCAAACGGTCCTTCTTAGGGCCACATCTAACCGTGTGCAGTAGTGTGAAGGCTGCTGTTAGCAGTGTTGCACTTTTTTTTTTTTTTCCAAATCGGCCGTGCAGAGCATTGCGCCCTGCAGTAATACTACAGGGACAGAAGTGGTGGTTAGGCAGGGAGAGTGTTAGGAGTTAGTGTAGGCTTCAAGAACCCCAACGGTCCTTCTTAGGGCCACATCTAACAGTGTGCAGTAGTGTGGAGGCTGCAGTTAGCAGTGTTGCACTTTTTTTTTTTCCAAATCGGCCGTGCAGAGCATTGCGCCCTGCAGTAATACTACAGGGACAGAATTGTGTAGGCAGGGCCAGAAGACATTTATTATTGATTGAATATAGTCAGTGGGCCTTTCCTTTAAAAAAAAAGGGAAAAAATTCTATTTGGCCTGCAGGCTTGCGCCAATTTATTTCCTGCCTGGGAAATCACCGCTCTGCTGTAGTTAATAACTCTGCAACACTGCAGTTCTGTGACACATTTGCAGGGCCACAACACATTTATTATTGATTGAATATACGCAGTGGGCCTTTCCTTTAAAAAAAAGGGAAAAAATTCTATTTGGCCTGCAGGCTTGCGCCAATTTATTTCCTGCCTGGAAAATCAAATCACTGGTAATACAGCATGCTGAAGGGTAGGGGTAGGCCTAGAGGACGTGGACGCGGAGGGCCAAGTGATGGTGTGGGCACAGGCCGAACTCCTGATCCAGGTGTATTGCAGCCGACTGCTGCGCGATTAGGAGAGAGGCACGTTTCTGGCGTCCCCACATTCATAGCACATTTAATGGGTCCACGCGGGAGACCTTTATTAGAAAATGAGCAGTGTGAGCAGGTCCTGTCGTGGATGGCAGAAAGTGCTTCGAGCAACCTATCGTCCACCCACAGTTCTGCGCCGTCCACTGCTGCAATTCCGAATCCTCTGGCTGCTGCTCCTCCTTCCTCCCAGCCTCCTCACTCCACTACAATGACACATGCTCAGGAGCGGGAAGACTCCCAGGAACTGTTCCCGGGCTCCTGCTCAGATTGGGCAGCAGTGGTTCCTCTCCCACCAGAGGAGTTTATCGTCACTGATGCCCAACCATTGGAAAGTTCCCGGGGTCCGGGGGATGAGGCTGGGGACTTCCGGCAACTGTCTCAAGACCTTTCAGTGGGTGAGGAGGACGATGACGATGAGACACAGTTGTCTATCGGTGAGGTAGTAGTAAGGGCAGTAAGTCCGAGGGAGGAGCGCACAGAGGATTCTGAGGAAGAGCAGCAGGACGATGAGGTGACTGACCCCACCTGGTTTGCAACGCCTACTCAGGACAGGTCTTCAGAGGGGGAGGCAAGGGCAGCAGCAGGGCAGGTTGCAAGAGGCAGTGAGGTGGCCAGGGGTAGAGGCAGGGCCAGACCGAATAATCCACCAACTGTTTCCCAAAGCGCACCCTCGCGCCATGCCACCCTGCAGAGGCCGAGGTGCTCTAAGGTCTGTCAGTTTTTCACAGAGACGCCTGGCGACCGACAAACAGTGGTGTGCAACCTTTGTCACGCCAAGATCAGCCGGGGAGCCACCACCAACAGCCTCACCACCACCAGCATGCGCAGACATATGATGGCCAAGCACCCCACAAGGTGGGACGAAGGCCGTTCACCGCCTTCGGTTTGCACCGCTGCCTCTCCCCCTGTGCCCCAACCTGCCACTGAGATACAACCCCCCTCTCAGGACACGGGCACTACCGCCTCATGGCCTGCACCCACACCCTCACCTCCGCTGTCCTCGGCCCCATCCACCAATGTCTCTCAGCGCGCCGTCCAGCCGTCGTTACCGCAAGTGTTGGAGCGCAAGCGCAAGTACGCCGCCACGCACCCGCACGCTCAAGCATTAACCGTCCACATAGCCAAATTTATCAGCCTTGAGATGCTGCCGTATAGGGTTGTGGAAACGGAGTCCTTCAAAAGTATGATGGCGGCGGCGGCCCCGCGCTACTCAGTTCCCAGTCGCCACTACTTTTCCCGATGTGCCGTTCCAGCCCTGCACGACCACGTCTCCCGCAACATTGTACGCGCCCTCACCAACGCGGTTACTGCCAAGGTCCACTTAACAACAGACACGTGGACAAGCACAGGCGGGCAGGGCCACTACATCTCCCTGACGGCACATTGGGTGAATTTAGTGGAGGCTGGGACAGAGTCAGAGCCTGGGACCGCTCACGTCCTACCTACCCCCAGAATTGCGTGCCCCAGCTCGGTGGTGGTATCTGCGGCAGTGTATGCTTCCTCCACTAAAGCACCCTCCTCCTCCTACTCCTCCTCCAATGCAACCTCTGTCTCGCAATCAAGATGTGTCAGCAGCAGCAGCACGTCGCCAGCAGTCGGTGTCGCGCGGCGTGGCAGCACAGCGGTGGGCAAGTGTCAGCAGGCCGTGCTGAAACTACTCAGCTTAGGAGATAAGAGGCACACGGCCCACGAACTGCTGCAGGGTCTGATAGAGCAGACCGACCTCTGGCTTGCGCCGCTGAGCCTCCAACCGGGCATGGTCGTGTGTGACAACGGCTGTAACCTGGTGGCGGCTCTGCAGCTCGGCAGCCTCACGCACGTGCCATGCCTGGCCCACGTCTTTAATTTGGTGGTTCAGCGCTTTCTGAAAAGCTACCCACACTTGTCAGACCTGCTCGGAAAGGTGCGCCGGCTCTGCGCACATTTCCGCAACTCCAAGACGGACGCTGCCACCCTGCGGACCCTGCAACATCGGTTTAATCTGCCAGTGCACCGACTGCTGTGCGACGTGCCCACACGGTGAAACTCTACGCTCCACATGTTGGCCAGGCTCTATGAGCAGCGTAGAGCTATAGTGGAATACCAACTCCAACATGGGCGGCGCAGTGGGAGTCAGCCTCCTCAATTATTTTCAGAAGAGTGGGCCAGGTTGGCAGACATCTGCCAGGTCCTTGGAAACTTTGAGCAGTCTACCCAGGTGGTGAGCGGCGATGCTGCAATCATTAGCGTCACCATTCCTCTGCTATGCATCTTGAGAAGTTCCCTGCAAAGCATAAAGGCAGATGCTTTGCGCTCGGAAACGGAGGCGGGGGAAGACAGTATGTCGCTGGATAGTCAGAGCACCCTCCTGTCTATATCTCAGCGCGTTCAGGAGGAGGAGGAGGAGGAGCATGAGGAGGATGAGGAGGAGGGGGAAGAGACAGCTTGGCCCACTGCTGACGGTACCCATGCTGCTTGCCTGTCATCCTTTCAGCGTGTATGGCCTGAGGAGGAGGAGGATCCTGAAAGTGATCTTCCTAGTGAAGACAGCCATGTGTTGCGTACAGGTACCCTGGCACACATGGCTGACTTCATGTTAGGATGCCTTTCTCGTGACCCTCGCGTTACACGCATTCTGGCCACTACGGATTACTGGGTGTACACACTGCTCGGCCCACAGTATAAGGAGAACCTTTCCACTCTCATTCCCGAAGAGGAAAGGGGTTCGAGAGTGTTGCTATACCACAGGACCCTGGCGGACAAGCTGATGGTAAAATTCCCATCCGACAGCGCTAGTGGCAGAAGGCGCAGTTCCGAGGGCCAGGTAGCAGGGGAGGTGCGGAGATCGAGCAGCATGTACAGCACAGACAGTGCAACACTCTTTAAGGCCCTGGACAGCTTTATGGCTCCCCACCAAGACTGTGTCACCGCTCCCCAGTCAAGGCTGAGTCGGCGGGAGCACTGTAAAAGGATGGTGAGGGAGTACATAGCTGATCGCACGACCGTCCTCCGTGACGCCTCTGCCCCCTACAACTACTGGGTGTCGAAGCTGGACACGTGGCCTGAACTCGCGCTGTATGCCCTGGAGGTGCTTGCTTGTCCTGCGGCTAGCGTCTTGTCAGAGAGGGTGTTTAGTGCGGCTGGGGGAATCATCACAGATAAGCGTACACGCCTGTCAACCGACAGTGCCGACAGGCTTACACTCATCAAGATGAACAAAGCCTGGATTTCCCCAGACTTCTCTTCTCCACCAGCGGACAGCAGCGATACCTAAACAATACGTAGGCAGCACCCGCAGATGGAAGCATCGTTCTCTATCACCATCCAAAACGGGGACATTTCTGCTTCATCAATCTGTGTATAATATTCCTCCTCCTCCTCCTGCTCCTCCTCCTGAAACCTCACGTAATCACGCCGAACGGGCAATTTTTCTTAGGGCCACAAGGCTCACTCATATAATTTTTCCAAACAATTTTTATACGTTTCAATGCTCTTAAAAGCGTTGAAACTTTAACTTGAACCAATTTTTCGTTAAACTGGGCTGCCTCCAGGCCTAGTTACCACTTAAGCCACATTAACCAAAGCGATTAATGGGTTTCACCTGCCCTCTTGGTTGGGCATGGCCAATTTTTTCTGAGGTACATTACTACTGTTGGTACACCAATTTTTTTGGGCCCTCACCTACAGTGTAATCATAGTAATTTCTATGTTCTTCGCCTGCACTCATGGTACAGAAAGGTGTGTGGGGTTGGCCTACACTTTAGCTACATAAATGTAACTGGGGCCTTGTCTATACTGCAGCTACTGAAATGTGAAAGAGACTGTTATCTCCCTAAACTGCTGCAATGGGAATGTTACTGGGGCCTGTCTTGAGTGCTACTATTACTGAAATGGAACTAAGACTGCGCTCCCCCTATACTGCTGCTAGTGATATGCTAGTGGGGCCTGTCCCTAATGCTACCGCTGAAATGTTAATAATTCTGGGCTCTGCCTATACCGCTGCTAATGGTATGTCACTGTGGTGTGGAAACAGAGGCTTCACAAAGACATGATGGCGGCGAGGCCATTTCCCACCAACGCTGTTACTGTTAAGGTGCATATAACCACGGACACGTGTAGAGGACACATAGTGCCTCCAAAACATCCCCCTCCTCCTCCAACAATGAAAACATTCTTGGCAAATACCTTTGCATTGGTCCGTCTGGTGGCAGTCCAAGAATTTCACCTTTAACGACACAACAAGAGAGCCCCCCCACCATCCCCCCGCCACGGCCCACTTAATCCTGGCCACATTCCGAAAACCAACTACATAAAACCGCGCTACCAGGTCCACAGTCACCACCACATTACCACCAACGAGGTTACTGTTAAGGTACATATTACCAGTCTGACTGGGGCATGTAGTGTGGGCCGAAGCCCACCTGCATTAAGCACGACATTACTACCTCAGCTGTGTTGGGCAATGCAATGGGATATTTTTATGTACCGCCGGTGGGTTCCAGGGAGCCACCCATGCTGTCGGTCCACAGGGACTTCACAATAGGGAGTTGTACCTGCCTGTGTCTATGAATTAAAAAGCCCGATCTGACTGGGGCGTGCAGACACCTTGACAGAATGAATAGTGTGTGGCACATAGGTTCCCCATTGCTATGCCCACGTGTGCAGCTTCTGATGGCGGTGGCACAGGATTATATTTCTCATTGCTTCTGTACAGCATTGTGGGCTATCGCCCCGCCCCTTTTAAAGACGGTCGCTGCCTAGCCGTGCCAACCCTCTGCAGTGTGTGCCTGCGGTTCCTCCTCATGGCAGACGCTCTTATAAATAGACATGAGGGTGGTGTGGCATGAGGGCAGCTGAAGGCTGCGCAGGGACACTTTTGTGTGCGCTGTGGACACTGGGTCGTGCGGGGGGGTTGGGCAGCATGTAACCCAGGAGAAGTGGCAGCGGAGTGTCATGCAGGCAGTGATTGTGCTTTGTTGGAGGTAGTGTGGTGCTTAGCTAATGTATGCCATGCTAATGAGGGCTTTTCACAAGTAAAAGTTGTTGGGAGGGGGGGGGCACTCTTGCTGCTATTGTGGCTTAATAGTGGGACCTGTGAACTTGAGATGCAGCCCAACATGTAGCCCCTCGCCTGCCCTATCCGTTGCTGTGTCGTTCCCATCACTTTCTTGAATTGCCCAGATTTTCACAAATGGAAACCTTAGCGAGCATCGGCGATATACAAAAATGCTCGGGTCCCCATTGACTTCAATGGGGTTCGTTACTCGAAATGAACCCTCGAGCATCGCGATAATTTCGTCCCGAGTAACGAGCACCCGAGCATTTTGGTGCTTGTTCATCTCTATTCTTTATACTTTTTATGATTGTATATCTTTCAGGAAAATGTTTTTTTACAAAAAATTTTTAATTAAAATATTTTGAATTTTTTTATTTTTATCGGAAAATGTATTTAATTTATGCATATAACCTGAAATGTCCCGACCGACTGATTCATCAACGCGGAGCCGAAACTACTGAGGTTTGAAACATGACATTTGGTCAGCAGCTTCTTTGTAGAATGTAGAGAACATAGGATTTTTTTAAATTTAACCCCTTAGAGGGTGAAAAGGGGGGGGGGGGGGGGGAGTTTGTTTGGAAAAACAATATCTAACGCACCTGCGAGCGTGAAAATTGGCAAAAACAATCTACTGAACAAATAAATAAACACTTATTTCACCGATTGTCAAAACCGCTGACCTAAATATTTGCCCGGCTGCTACTAATGCACGCAAACCGCCATAAGTGTGCGGTCCGACATATCAGCAGAACTATCAGGAGATAAAATGCTAAATCATCCCAGCGATTCCCCACGTGCTCCAATATCTCCAACTGTTAAATGGTATCTTTTACTCCCTGTTATCAGCCATTTCAGAATGAGGAGAAGATGACTGCAGTAGGGTAACAAACAATATCATATTTCAAACATGTGGGACTCATAATACAGGGCGGGCCATGGAATAGTAGAGTGGCACCACACCCTTATGAAATTTGTCTAAAAGAGAATCGGTCTTTGCTGCCCAATGCAACAAATCACAGCACAGCTTTCACTTTACCTCAGTAGTATAGCAACCAATCACAGCGCAGATTTCACTTTACCTCAGTAGTATAGCAACCAATCACAGCGCAGATTTCACTTTACCTCAGTAGTATAGCAACCAATCTCAGCATAGCTTTCACTTTACCTCAGAAGTATAGCAACCAATCACAGCGCAGCTTTAATTTCTTATACAGGAAAAATGAAAGCTGCGCTGTGATTGGTTGCTATGAGCTACAAAGACAGATTGTATTTTAGACAACTTCCATATATTTCATCTACAATGGGTGTTGAAGTTTTATACATAAATGGCACAATAGCGCCGTGTACCGCCAGTCCTATTATTGGTAATGGCGCCGTGTACCGCCGGTCCTATTATTGGTAATGGCGCCGTGTACCATCAGTCCTATTATTGGTAATGGCGCCGTGTACCGTCGGTCCTATTATTGGTGATGGCGCCGTGTGCCGTCAGTCCTATTATTGGTGATGGCGCCGTGTACCATCAGTCCTATTATTGGTGATGGCGCCGTGTGCCGTCAGTCCTATTATTGGTGATGGCGCCGTGTACCGTCGGTCCTATTATTGGTGATGGCGCCGTGTACCGTCGGTCCTATTATTGGTAATGGCGCCGTGTACCGTCGGTCCTATTATTGGTGATGGCGCCGTGTACCGTCGGTCCTATTATTGGTGATGGCGCCGTGTACCGTCGGTCCTATTATTGGTGATGGCGCCGTGTACCGTCGGTCCTATTATTGGTGATGGCGCCGTGTACCGTCAGTCCTATTATTGGTAATGGCGCCGTGTACCGCCAGTCCTATTATTGGTAATGGCGCCGTGTACCATCAGTCCTATTATTGGTAATGGCGCCGTGTACCGTCAGTCCTATTATTGGTAATGGCGCCGTGTACCGTCAGTCACATTATTGGTGATGGCGCCGTGTACCTTCAGTCCCATTATTGGTGATGGCGCCGTGTACCATCAGTCCCATTATTGGTGATGGCGCCGTGTACCGCCAGTCCTATTATTGGTAATGGCGCCGTGTACCGCCAGTCCTATTATTGGTAATGGCGCCGTGTACCGCCAGTCCTATTACTGGTAATGGCGCCGTGTACCATCAGTCCTATTATCGGTAATGGCGCCGTATACCGTCTGTTCTATTATTGGTAATGGCGCCGTGTACCGTCAGTCCTATTATTGGTAATGGCGCCGTGTACCGTCAGTCCTATTATTGGTGATGGTGCCGTGTGCCGTCAGTCCTATTATTGGTAATGGCGCCGTGTACCGTCAGTCCCAATATTGGTAATGGCGCCGTGTACCGTCAGTCCTATTATTGGTGATGGTGCCGTGTGCCGTCAGTCCTATTATTGGTAATGGCGCCGTGTACCGCCAGTCCTATTACTGGTAATGGCGCCGTGTACCATCAGTCCTATTATCGGTAATGGCGCCGTATACCGTCTGTTCTATTATTGGTAATGGCGCCGTGTACCGTCAGTCCTATTATTGGTGATGGCGCCGTGTACCGTCAGTCCTATTATCGGTAATGGCGCCGTGTACCGTCAGTCCTATTATTGGTGATGGCGCCGTGTACCGTCAGTCCCATTATTGGTAATGGCGCCGTGTACCGTCAGTCCTATTATTGGTAATGGCGCCGTGTATCGTCAGTCCTATTATTGGTAATGGCGCCGTGTACCGTCAGTCCCAATATTGGTAATGGCGCCGTGTACCGTCAGTCCCATTATTGGTAATGGCGCCGTGTACAGTCAGTCCCATTATTGGTGATGGCGCCGTGTACCGTCAGTCCTATTATTGGTGATGGCGCCGTGTACCGTCAGTCCCATTATTGGTGATGGCGCCGTGTACCGTCAGTCCCATTATTGGTGATGGCGCCGTGTACCGTCAGTCCCATTATTGGTGATGGCGCCGTGTACCGTCAGTCCCATTATTGGTGATGGCGCCGTGTACCGTCAGTCCCATTATTGGTAATGGCGCCGTGTACCGTCAGTCCTATTATTGGTAATGGCGCCGTGTACCGTCAGTGCTATTATTGGTGATGGCGCCGTGTGCCGTCAGTCCTATTATTGGTGATGGCGCCGTGTGCCGTCAGTCCTATTATTGGTGATGGCGCCGTGTACCGTCGGTCCTATTATTGGTGATGGCGCCGTGTACCGTCGGTCCTATTATTGGTAATGGCGCCGTGTACCGTCGGTCCTATTATTGGTGATGGCGCCGTGTACCGTCGGTCCTATTATTGGTGATGGCGCCGTGTACCGTCGGTCCTATTATTGGTGATGGCGCCGTGTACCGTCGGTCCTATTATTGGTGATGGCGCCGTGTACCGTCAGTCCTATTATTGGTAATGGCGCCGTGTACCGCCAGTCCTATTATTGTTAATGGCGCCGTGTACCATCAGTCCTATTATTGGTAATGGCGCCGTGTACCGTCAGTCCTATTATTGGTAATGGCGCCGTGTACCGTCAGTCCCATTATTGGTGATGGCGCCGTGTACCATCAGTCCCATTATTGGTGATGGCGCCGTGTACCATCAGTCCCATTATTGGTGATGGCGCCGTGTACCGCCAGTCCTATTATTGGTAATGGCGCCGTGTACCGCCAGTCCTATTATTGGTAATGGCGCCGTGTACCGCCAGTCCTATTACTGGTAATGGCGCCGTGTACCATCAGTCCTATTATCGGTAATGGCGCCGTATACCGTCTGTTCTATTATTGGTAATGGCGCCGTGTACCGTCAGTCCTATTATTGGTAATGGCGCCGTGTACCGTCAGTCCTATTATTGGTGATGGTGCCGTGTGCCGTCAGTCCTATTATTGGTAATGGCGCCGTGTACCGTCAGTCCCAATATTGGTAATGGCGCCGTGTACCGTCAGTCCTATTATTGGTGATGGTGCCGTGTGCCGTCAGTCCTATTATTGGTAATGGCGCCGTGTACCGCCAGTCCTATTACTGGTAATGGCGCCGTGTACCATCAGTCCTATTATCGGTAATGGCGCCGTATACCGTCTGTTCTATTATTGGTAATGGCGCCGTGTACCGTCAGTCCTATTATTGGTGATGGCGCCGTGTACCGTCAGTCCTATTATCGGTAATGGCGCCGTGTACCGTCAGTCCTATTATTGGTGATGGCGCCGTGTACCGTCAGTCCCATTATTGGTAATGGCGCCGTGTACCGTCAGTCCTATTATTGGTAATGGCGCCGTGTATCGTCAGTCCTATTATTGGTAATGGCGCCGTGTACCGTCAGTCCCAATATTGGTAATGGCGCCGTGTACCGTCAGTCCCATTATTGGTAATGGCGCCGTGTACAGTCAGTCCCATTATTGGTGATGGCGCCGTGTACCGTCAGTCCTATTATTGGTGATGGCGCCGTGTACCGTCAGTCCCATTATTGGTGATGGCGCCGTGTACCGTCAGTCCCATTATTGGTGATGGCGCCGTGTACCGTCAGTCCCATTATTGGTGATGGCGCCGTGTACCGTCAGTCCCATTATTGGTGATGGCGCCGTGTACCGTCAGTCCCATTATTGGTAATGGCGCCGTGTACCGTCAGTCCTATTATTGGTAATGGCGCCGTGTACCGTCAGTGCTATTATTGGTGATGGCGCCGTGTGCCGTCAGTCCTATTATTGGTGATGGCGCCGTGTGCCGTCAGTTCTATTATTGGTGATGGTGCCGTGTGCCGTCAGTCCTATTATTGGTAATGGCACCGTGTACCATCAGTCCTATTATTGGTTATGGCGTCGTGTACCATCGGTCCTATTATTGGTGATGGCGCCGTGTACCGTCAGTCCTATTATTGGTGATGGCGCTGTGTACCGTCAGTCCTATTATTGGTAATGGCGCCGTGTACCGTCAGTCCTATTATTGGTAATGGCGCCGTGTACCGTCAGTCCTATTACTGGTAATGGCGCCGTGTACCATCAATCCTATTATTGGTAATGGCGCCGTGTACCATCAGTCCCATTATTGGTAATGGCGCCGTGTACCGTCAGTCCTATTATTGGTAATGGCGCCGTGTACCGTCAGTGCTATTAGTGGTAATGGCGCCGTGTACCATCAGTCCCATTATTGGTGATGGCGCCGTGTACCATCAGTCCCATTATTGGTAATGGCGCCGTGTACCGTCAGTCCTATTATTGGTAATGGCGCCGTGTACCATCAGTCCTATTATTGGTTATGGCGTCGTGTACCATCGCTCCTATTATTGGTGATGGCGCCGTGTACCGTCAGTCCTATTATTGGTGATGGCGCCGTGTACCGTCAGTCCTATTATTGGTAATGGCGCCGTGTACCGTCAGTCCTATTATTGATAATGGCGCCGTGTACCGTCAGTCCTATTACTGGTAATGGCGCCGTGTACCATCAATCCTATTATTGGTAATGGCGCCGTGTACCGTCAGTCCTATTATTGGTAATGGCGCCGTGTACCGTCAGTCCTATTATTGGTAATGGCGCCGTGTACCGTCAGTGCTATTAGTGGTAATGGCGCCGTGTACCATCAGTCCCATTATTGGTGATGGCGCCGTGTACCATCAGTCCCATTATTGGTAATGGCGCCGTGTACCGTCAGTCCTATTATTGGTAATGGCGCCGTGTACCGTCAGTCCTATTATTGGTGATGGCGCCGTGTACCGTCAGTCCTATTATTGGTAATGGCGCCGTGTACCGTCAGTCCTATTATTGGTAATGGCGCCGTGTACCGTCAGTGCTATTAGTGGTAATGGCGCCGTGTACCGCCAGTCCCATTATTGGTGATGGCGCCGTGTACCGTCAGTCCCATTATTGGTGATGGCGCCGTGTACCGTCAGTCCTATTATTGGTGATGGCGCCGTGTACCATCAATCCTATTATTGGTGATGGCGCCGTGTACCGTCAGTGCTATTATTGGTGATGGCGCCGTGTACAGTCAGTCCCATTATTGGTGATGGCGCCGTGTACCGTCAGTCCCATTATTGGTAATGGCGCCGTGTACCGTCAGTCCTATTATTGGTGATTGCGCCGTGTACCGTCAGTCCCATTATTGGTGATGGCGCCGTGTACCGTCAGTCCCATTATTGGTAATGGCGCCGTGTACCGTCAGTCCCATTATTGGTAATGGCGCCGTGTACCGTCAGTCCCATTATTGGTGATGGCGCCGTGTACCGTCAGTCCCATTATTGGTGATGGCGCCGTGTACCGTCAGTCCTATTATTGGTGATGGCGCCATGTACCGTCAGTCCTATTATTGGTGATGGCGCCGTGTACCATCAATCCTATTATTGGTGATGGCGCCGTGTACCGTCAGTTCCATTATTGGTGATGGCGCCGTGTACCGTCAGTCCCATTATTGGTTATGGCGCCTATTTAGAGCAATATCCTATACTTTGTACAATACTCCAGTCATGGCCTGAGAGGAGATACTGGAGCACGTGGTGGATCACTGGGATGATTTCGCCATTTTATCTCCTGATACTGATGGGAATAATTATAAGAGTTCTGCTGATTATTCTGCTGATATGTCGGACCGCACACTTATGGTGGTTTGTGCGAATTAGTAGCAGTTGGGCAATTATTTAGGTCAGCATTTGAAGTCCATCACAATGGAAAGTTGTGTTTTACTTCGCAAGATCTTTCTAATGAACATTTTCATGCTTACCTGCCTTATGAAGCGGTGTTGAACTCACTCCCAAATGTGATTTGTGCACAATCACCGAGTCTTGGCTCATAGATTGTAAGCTCTTGATAGCAGGGCCCTCACTTATATGGTTCACATTGTTTTAGTTTCATACTGTATATAATGTCTGATTCGTCTCTACATGTTACCTATCATTTGGAAAGTTCTGTGAAATATGTTGGTGCGATAAAATAAAAATGCTGATGATACTTATAACCTGCTGCTGGACCTTCCATGACATCATAATCACATGACAGAAGGTCCAGCACAACACATCAGAGGAGTTCCAGCAGCAGAGTAATGACTTCCCCTAACAGTTCATGCTTTATTCAAAAAGATGAATATATGGTGTATACATGCAAAGGTTAAACTGCTGCATTGGTGCTGGAACTACTTCTGGACTATACCTTCCCAGGCTGGGCGGTCCTCTTCCCTGCGCCTGTGTTGTTCCTGGCGGGTGAGATCATGCTGTGCTAGCGGGGAGCTGATGCCTTCATTTCTCCTGCTGTGAGGACAAGGACCTTTTAAGGAGGAGGTGAGACCAAAGAGTAGTATTAGCATTCTGGTATATATGTGAATTCACAGATCCCAGCATACATTTACTATTGTTAAGGTTATACTGGGAGGTATAGTTTCATGCAGCACAAAACTATATGGCAGGGGTAATTTAAATTTTGCAATTGATCTCAAAATTCCATGTTTCTGGTACTTTTAGTATGTTATAAGCTTGGTTCAGATGCTGTATTTATGCTATGAGCCTGGTTCTGGTGATGTAGATATGTAATGAGCTCGGTTTTAGTGCTGAATTGATGTTATGAACTTGGTTATGACATTGTATTTATGTACAAAGCTTGATTCTGGTTCTGTAAATGCGTTATGAGCTTGGTTCTGGTTCTGTCGTGCTATAAAAGTTGTTCTATAGATAAGCTGTCTCCTATGTGTGTGCATGTGTGCATATACATATAATAGATTGCTGGTGGAAGGGTCAATTTTTTCTACTGGGGCCCTCTGGACTCTTTATCCGCCCATGAACTTGCTGATCATATAACTATGATTTATACAAATTAACGGTGAAGAAACCAAATAGGCCTGAATAGTAATAATAAATAATGATCTTGTATAGCGCCAACTTATTCTGCAATGCTTGAACCTCCATCACATAAATGACTGTAGCATAAATAAAAAAGCAACAATCAGTATCAAAAGATCATCTAAGTGACATAACCATAGAGCATCATCCACTGGAGGTGATATCATATCTGAACCCAACCCAAGATATTCCAACAAGTCCAAGGAATGGATTGTACAGATCTGTTTCTGTAGGCTTGAAGCCCAACTTCGTATACAGTTATATAGCACCAATTTGTATGGACGTGGTGGTCAGGACGACTGCATTACACCCTCTCCTCCGTGCATAGTCAATAAATGTCCTGCATAATAATTTAGCAATCCCTTTGCCTCAGTGGTGACTCGATACGATCATTCTTTTCAGCTCCACGTTCTTTTCGTGAGTAGTAATGGCTGGGATAGTGGCCACCATGCCCACAACTTCTCCTTCTAACTCCACCACCCAGAAACAGTATCCTTCCCTCTCTAAATAATATTTTATGATGTCATTCAAATCTCCGGCTACACCTTGCCTAGCATGGTAAAGGAAAAACTCTCTACAAGTAAACCATCAGAAGAGCAACACACTGATCCCTCCCAAGATGGAGAGCACAATGGACCCATTAGTGACCAGTAGAAGAAGGAGTCCCACCAACAGGAGGAGCCAGCAACGAGGTTGCGTCAAAGCATGTTAGAAAGCTGGACAGATGTGCTCACACATTCCAAACGTGAACAGCTCTTTGACTAAATAGAGGTCGGATTCCTTGTATAGTCGGACATTGTAAGCGGACATATTATCTCTCTGAAAAAGAAAGTACAGTATTAAATTAAATATATGAATAAAGAAATTAAGACATACAACGCTGGGAAAAATATTTGCAGCTGCCACCACTAGCTGTTAAAGGAAGCTATGAATCATGAACACAATCTTTGGAGTTTATGATTCATTTTAAAACGGACAAGGGTTACCTTATAAATTGCAGATTTACTCTAAAAAAACTAACAGTGCAGATATATATGTATATGTGTTTTTATATATATATATATATATATATATATACATAAATATATATACACACACACATATATATATATTATATATATATATATCTGTTTATACACAAAGTATATACAAAAAGGTTGTTACAAGGGAGTATAAGGGTATACAGGTACACACAACAAGACAGTATTTTAAAATAAACCAAGGAGAAAAGTAACAGAAAGATACCAGATTTGGGATGTACGCCCCAAGATTTTGAGCAGCCTTATGCCAAGGTGTATCTCTGAAGTCTGCCAACAGGGGTCTGTGGAGTCCCGAATTATAAAAGATTCCTCAGAACACACCTTCCCCCGCCCCCTCTGATGTCATTCAGGAGGTTGAGGTGGGGGCATTCGTCCCTTATGAAAAAAAATCACAATTCTCTATTTCAGCCATATATCCGCACGTGATACTCCGATTGGAAATATGGGCCTGGCATATTTCTGGTCAGGATTTATCTATTCAGTGATATCAAGCATGACCTGTAAATTATAATGAGGTACGTGGATATGCCATTCACGGGTAATACTGAGCTTGTACTGCAGGATGTGTAGATGCGTCTCATTCAGCTGTCCTGCCCAATTCCAAAAATATAACTCATTTTGGGTTAGGACTAGAGATGAGCGAGTATACTCGCTAAAGGCAATTGCTCAAGCGAGCATTGCCTTTATCGAGTACCTGCCCGCTCGAGACAAAAGGTTCGGGTGCCGGCGGCGGGCAGGGAGCTGCGGGGAAGAGCAGGGCGGAACGGAGGGGAGATCTCTCTCTCCCTCTCACCCCCCCCCCCGCTCCCTCCTGCTGACTGCCGCTACTCACCGCTCCCCCCCGCCGGCACCCAAACCTTTCGTCTTGAGCGAGCAGGTACTTGCTAAAGACAATGTTCGCTCGAGCAATTGCCTTTAGCGAGTATACTCGCTCATCTCTAGTTAGGACCTTCACACAACCAGTAGACTTTAATTTGATTTTCGGTGACTGGCAGTCTGTGAGAACTACCTGAGGTGCCAAGCCTCACTGGTATGGGGGTCAATTAACATCTACCTGTCACTGGCTAATTTTATTGCCATCATGATCGAAAGACTTCCTGAAGCCCAATGTATATCAGAGGTCTCAGATGTGAGCGAGGAAGGGGAGATTAAAATATTGAATTCATCTTTTCCAATATCCTGAGCGGCAAGTTGTTATGGTTACTTGGCGGACACTTTACCAATATCTCTATATCCCAGTAAGGATCTCTGCCAATAACACCAATCGGTGCAGGCAAGTCACTCTATCAGCGTTCTGCCAGACCACTAAGGAGGCGCTCAGGAGCCTCCAGCGCTGCCGACCCTCCTCACATCAGACTATAGGATGCAAAAAACTTTTTAGCAACATTCTTTCTTGCTAATAAGTTGCTTCTTATAGTCCCAAAAGTAAAGTAATTAAAATATTCTGTGCACATTAAAATGGCTTAAAACAATGTGGGATCAGAAAGTATCAAAGTACTTTGTGCCACAAATCTACAGCCTTTATCTCCTGTAACTCTACTCTCCGACGGCATTAATCGGAGGGATCGCGGTCTGAGGGTTCATCAGTGCGAAGATCAGGTTTAGATGGACATTCTGATCATCAGGTTGGAGCTGAATGCCTTTTGTCCAACATATTATAACAGAAGAGTAGAATTGTACAGGAGAGAACATTGTGCCCTCACAGGATGCCACAGTCAGTTATCTATCACCCTCCTCTCCATCTGCTACTCCCCCAGGTCAGTGACATTGGACCCCCGCAGCATAATTCACGGTGAATAGAGCCCTTTGGTTTTGATGGGTTCGTTCATTTGAGCCTATTTTTTTCACATAATCTCCTTTATGGTGCATTAGGCTCCATAAAATCCCACTGAAAGCAATGGGCATGTGTAAATGCACGCAAAATATGCCGGAAATATGCATATTTGCTGTGTGTTTACACACAAAAACAATGCGATTTTGTGTTTTTTGACATGTGTAAATAATCTGTAATGACGCAAGGAAAAAGAAAATGCGAGCTATCGGCATGATTTGGTCCGTGAATGTTGCACCTTGATTGTTGCCCTCTCACGCCTGCAGACCACATGTATTCCATTATTTCACGCCCCTAGAGACCCTCTTACCACAACTTCAGTCGAAATCCCAGAAAACAACAGTGGGAACCAGAGAGCAGTGGGTTACCTGCATAGATGTGCACAGTATACAGTATATACATGACGGACCTGGTTCGGCTGTGGTCTCAATGGGCTGAGGTCGGTGCTGTAGACTCAGGGACAGGATGAGACCCGACTCTTCAAGCCTCAAATAAAATAATCATCAAATGGCCCCTGGAATAATTAACTAGAAGCATGGCGTCCTTTATACACAGTTCTATGAATGTGTCCTAATAATACCGGGCATAAGGTCACCTACCTGAGAGGAGATTGCAGGGCAGCCAGAAGCACCCTATACTGGGGTATCTGTGTAGGTGGGGTGGGGGACGTGTTGGGGCTGTGATGGTATTTAGATGTATAATATGACTATAAGAATACCAGCGGGTGTGGAGGACTGGAAAGACCATGGGGGTGGCTGTGGGTGGGCACTCCTCCCACCTGAGCACTCAGCTAGTGAGGATGCAGACGTGGATTCTGCTACGGCCTGGCCCCTACAGGACACCAGAGCCACCCGCCCTATGGGTAGTTGTTTTTACACTCCTGGTGAGATTTACTGAGTCGTGCCCACTTACAGCATCTTTCCTTCACACGGCCAGTAGCCAATTTTTGAAAACCTCCATTCTCCTATGGATACCAATTGCTCGGCTACGCACATCTTGCTGAAAAGAAAAGGACTTCATCCGGAATATATTTTGACTTGGTACAATCTGCAGGTACCGTAGCAGATACAGCCGGTAAGGCCTTGACTGGAGACTAAAGTGGGACTTTATACAAGTGGTCGGAAGCGGCCTAAAGATTATTCTGGGGCTCCAACTTAGTGTGGGAGCTCTTCTATTTATGATTAACAACATGTTGTGGACTCACTCATTGTTGTACCATAAATAAAAGTTGTGAGATGAGTCACGAGTCTCCATACACGTCAGAACCTGCAGTTCCAATGCCATTGGCCCCCCTGGTGGCAGGGGACATACCCCATAGACTGAGCACTTGTGACGTGCATGAGGAGACCTAAAAGGTTTGGCATCTGATTGACAAATCCTGAAGTGTGTCGGGGATTAATTGCGTTGTATCTCTGATTCCAGGGGACATACCCCAAGCACCACCTCGGCCATCCTCTTTATCTGCACCCAATCTAGCAGCTGGCAGACAGTAGCTCCACTTTTTTCCACTAATCGCCTCTATAAGCTGTCATGTGCTGGTTGCTCTATATTCCTGTATTACATGCACTGTACTGTAATGTACTGGACATTGATTTTAATGACAATATGTAATGCCTCACGTCTTCCTTTGTTTTGTTACCACCAGTGCAGCTTCTTGTCTGGAGAAGATAACTCTGATACTGGGAGATGCTCCATGGTATGTCCTATCTGCTCAAGCTAGTTCTCACCTGACACCACATGTAGTAGCTGGTGCCGGTGTTAATATAGTATGTTGACTGGTCCTCCTCCTCATCCCTGGTACCCCACATGACCATTTTTTGCTGACTGTTGTCTGATTTTCGGTATATCTGCTTCCTTTATGCCTTGTCTTTTGATGTGGCTAATTATTTATAACTCTCTGTCATATATTACCACCAGCTGCATGAATGAGCATCTTCTACATCCAAAAATATATTAGTTCTAAACTGTTGCACCCTTTATGCAGACAGAACTTATTATATGAATCCCAGGAAATGTTATAGCAAGTGTTAGTGAAATAAATATGATTCCATGTTCTATCCTATGCGTAGACATTTTGTGAGCCCGTAGCCATCTTCTGTGTCAATTATTTTTTACTTTTCCTTTAACAAGATTTGCTAAAATGTATTGAAGAATAAGAAGGGACCTCGATGATTAGAACATTCCAAGGGCCCAGATTCAATGTCTCCGGTCATTGCGCCTTGTTCTCCTGTCTTTCTATAAACACTTATTGTTTATAATTAAAGTATCTTTGTATTGTGAGACATTAATCATGAAGGATTCTACTGCGTCTGCACTGCTTTCCTTCACCAATTTAGATGTTACATTTTTTATCTTGAATGTTTATATTTCTTTGACTAATGGTAATAAATCAATTGTAATAGATTAGAATTATTGTAATTAGATCATGTGCCTCTATAAAAGCTGAGGCCTGTCAATCAATAAACAGATAACTTTGATCACGCTAAGAGTTGATGTGGTTATTCTCCTGAGCTCAGCTTATCCTAAGAATTTGGACCGCAAAAAAGCATATTGTATTGCAATTATTGATTTTTTCATTAACACAAGAAATATGGAATCCTTTCCTTCCTGGGTTTAAATGTAACTTGCCTGACTTCCTCTGATATGGCCTTCCCTGCAGCACTCTCCTATGGCCGCTCCCAGTGCACCAACACTTCTCGCTCTGGCAGCAAACAGGGCATAGGAGTTGGCACCTTTGTTCCCATTATGCCCCTACCCTCCCTCAGCTTCCCCTGCTTTGAAGCTCACTCGGTCTGCATTTACTCTCCCGCTAACCTCCAAATGGCCGTCATCTACTGACTGCCAAGCCCTGCCACTGACTTCCTCAACCGAATTACCCCCTGGCTCTTACACTCAGCACAATTCTCATTTGTACAAGGAAAGACTAGAAACAATGGAATGAAACTGAAAGGGAGGAGACACAGATTAGATATTAGACAATGAGGAGGATCAATGAGGGTAACAGGTTACCATGGGAGGTGGTGAGTTCTCCTTCAATTCAAGTCTTCAGACAGAGGTTGGAAAGACATCTGTCTGGCATGATTTAGTGAATCCTGCATTGAGCAGGGGGTTGAACCTGATGACCCTGGAGAACCTTATGACCCTGGAAACAGTATTAGACCTCGGAGAAATGTTCCTTCCCTACATTATGTACATAAGTTGAGGTTACGTCTGATCTTCAAAAGTCAGTATCTAATGATGATTAGAACAATCCAATGTGACTAAGAAGTTAATTACTGTATATTAACTCATCAATGCCAAGCCAATAATGGGCCAACCAGTATGTAACGTGGTTCTTGTTGGCAGTTCACCTGAATCTTTCCTTAAAAGGTCTCTTAACAGGCAGATATTATTGCTATCTCTTGGTAAAAAGTCTTTAGGTCCGTATTCCCATATCCTATTACTTTTCTTCTCTTAATGGAGGTTTTTGGGCATTTAAGCCCTTTTACTACTGATGACCTATCCTATCAGTAGTTGATTGGCAGGGTCTGCCACGTAGGATATAACCAGTCATGTGTGGTGGTGCGACACAGGTTCAGGATGGTGTGGCGATGACAGACAGCGGCAGAAATCAGGTGATAGCCAGGTGTCCTATGTAAGGGGGATGTCCTGCAGCCTCCCTTACTCAAAGCAGCAGATAGCAGCCACTTGTAACCAGTGGATGGTGGCTGCAATGTGAAGTTCCACCCCCAGGTGGGGGACAGAGTCTCCCTGAGATTATGGCCAGAGAGAAGGAAGCAAGTACTATAGTGGGGTGCCATCATAATAGGCTATCACTCGTGGCTGAGCATGATTGTCTTTCAAGTATGGGGGCTTTTCGGTGGGTCTGTAGATGACTATTTTTGATCCGCAAGTTGTTTTGCAGTGGGGACATTGGTTTCCCAGTGAAAGACAGTCCTGACAAGGGTTGGCATGACATGCTTTCCTCTTGATACGTTTCCCCCTTTAATCCTCCATTCGTGACTCAGTGCTATAAGTAACAGCTGACCCCCAAATTGAGCACTCAAGGGACAGGGCTTCTCATTTCTAAATGTCTATGCCACAGTTTTTAAGGTTAGCTTTAAGTCCATCCTTAAATTTCTTTTGCTGTCCACTAACATTCCATTTTCCGTTCTTGAGTTGAGAGTATAGTAATTGCTTTGGGAGATGGTAATCGAGCATTGGCACAATGTGGCCAGTCCAGCGAAGTTGATGGTGAAGGATTATAATCTCTTCAATGCTGGTGGTCGTTGCTTCTTTCTGCTGACATCTGTCTTCCCAAGAGATTTGCAGGATTTTTCAAAAGGCAATGCTGATGGAATCGTTCCAGAAGTTGAGAGTGACGTTTGTAGACGGTCTACATTTCGCAGGCATATAACAGGGTTGGTAGAACAAGAGCTTTATAGACAAGCATCTGGGTATCCCTACGAATGTCCTGGTCCTCAAACACTCTCTGCTTCATTTGAAAATTGCTGCACTTGCAGAGCTCAGACGGTGTTGTATTTTTATGGAGAGGTGGCTGCCAAAGTAACGGAAATGGTCAACACTTTCCAGGGTTACACTATTAAGCTGTATTTCTGGCATTGCAGAAGGATTGGTTGGTGCCTACTGATAGAGCCTCTTTGGTTTCTTGCTGTTCAGTGAGAGGCCAAGCTTTTCGTATATGCTTCTGTAAAGATGTTTAAAGTGGCTCGTAGATCTTCTTCTGAATGAGCACAGACTACTTTATCATCAGCATATTGGAGTTCTGTAACAGACGTTATTGTGACCTTGGTTTTGGCTTTTAGTCTGTTAAGGTTAAATAGTTTGCCATCTGTCTGATAGATGATTTCCACGCCGGTGGGAAGCGCCCCATCAACAAGGTGCAGTATCATAGAAGTAAAGTTGGGGCAATAATACAACCCTGTTTGACCCCTGATTCCACTCTAAATGGGTCACTTTGCGATTCATTACTGTCCAAGACCGTTGCCATCATGTCATCATGGAGGAGTCACAGGATGTTCATGAATTTATTAGGGCATCTGATTTTTTGGAGGGTGGTCCAAAGAGCATTGCAATTCACTGTGTCGAATGCCTTTGTGAGGTCAAAGAAAGCTATGTAGAGTCGTTGGTTTTGGTCCCCTTATTTTTCTTGGAGCTTTCGTGCCATGAAGATCATATCCACTGTTCCTCTGGAAGGGCAGAAGCCATTCTGGGATTCCGGGAGGATGTTTTCTGAAATGGGTAGAAAACGGTTTGCAAGGATTCTTGCAAGGATTTTCCCATCAGAAGTTAGGAGGGAGATACCTCGTTAGTTTCCATAGTCTGTTCTTTCCCCCTTTTTGAAAAGGGTGATGACAGTGGCATCCTTAAAGTCCCGGTTGCCCACACTTTTTCAATCAGCTGGTGGAGTTGTTGTGTCAGCTCAGGTCCACCATCTTTAAAGATTTCAACAGGGATCCCATCAGGTCCACTGGCTTTGTTCTTTTTTAATTGGCTGCTGGCTTTTCTGACTTCTCCAAGTCAGGCAGTGCTGAAAACTTGTCTCTGACTTTTTGTGGGATTTGCAAGAGAGCCTCTATAGCCGCATTAGAACTGCAATTAAGGAGGTCATGATAGTGCTCTTTTCAGTGTAATGCAATAGATTTTTTTGTCCTTTAGAAGCTTGATTCCATCCGATGAGTGTAGGGGGTGTATGCCATGTTTTGTTGAGACATAGATGACCTTTGTGGCTTTAAAGAAACCCTGTGCATCATGGATATCTGCAAAATGTTGGATTTCTTGAGCCCTTTTAGTCCACCAGATGTTCTTGAGTTCTCTGGTCCTTCTTTGGACCTCAGCTTTTGCACTAGTGTAGATCGTTTTCTTAGCAGCACAATTTGTGTCTCTTTACCATATTAAGAAGGCTTCCCTTTTCTTAAAAATTAGTTGTTGGATCTTGTTATCATTTTCATCAAACCATTCTTGATGTTTCTTAGTTTGGTATCCAATGTAGACCTATATAGTCTGACTTAGATTTGACTTCTGTGCTGGTCAATTCAGTTTCCTCCTGGGATTGCTGAGGAGTACAGCCTGCCTCTGGAGCTCCTTTTCTTTGCTGCAGACTTCTGCTACAGCTAAAAACCGCAGTTGGTTTCCTTGCATGGTTTCTTTTGTATTCAGGGTTCCCTGGAAGGGATTTATTAGCGGCCGAGATACACATGTGGGTCCGCAATTACCAGAGCGATCGGCATGCTGATTAGGCAGGGGTCCATCCTGGGGAAGGGGTTCTCAGGGTAAGAATGTCCTTAGTCTCGTCTGTGTTTACGCTGCATTGTTGTGCTTTTGGTTGTGTTATGCACGGTTGTGCTTATTTTTGCATTGCTGTACACTGCACATCCTGTCAAGACGCAACAATTTCTTTACAGGCTGTAATAATGGAGATCTTCAGTTTCTTACAATGCTCCTCAACATTTTCAGGGTATTCCATGGGTAGATGATCCTCGAGTATTGTTTGGAGAAGGGTTCTTTTAGAGGGCTTGGGTGTTCATTTTATGTTTTATCTTTCTGCCTTGGAGTTTGTGTTTGGGGGCGATCTTGATGGCAGTGGCAGGGGTGAATTAAGGCTGTTGTAGGCACATGGGCAGCGCCATATTGTTGCAGCTTCGGGAGAGGCAAAGAATAGTTTATTGGTTATGAGTTCAACGAAGCTCATGTTTACTCATCGATGCACCCCCTAATTATTCCTGAAGATGCTGAATGACAGGACCCTCCATATTAGTGTGCATACTGCAGATTTGGGACATGCAGAACTTTCTTCTGTTGTTTACATGTCAATTGTCCTTGAGTACTAACAAGACTTCCATTTCACCCTGCATTTACACAGGGAACGTAGTATTAAGTCTAGAAGCAATGGGAAAACATTCACAATAAAATACTCTTAATTGGCCTTAAATATATATATATATATATATATATATATATATATATATATATATATATATATATATATGTAGGGGGTCAAACTCTGACCATTGAGCGGATGCTGTCTGCTTCCAGATTATTTTCAGATATGAGTACTCATAGACAACGCAAAATAGACAGTCACATGCATCATGGATTGTCATATAGCGAAGTGAGTTTATTTGCAAAGTACAGAACTTTATAGAAACAGAAAATGCTTGCGTAAGATCTAATCACTGCGCATGTCCGAACCTGCTGGACATCTGGTGTTTTTTTCTGAACAATACACATCTTTCAAAGGAGTCTCCTACGTGAGCAATGCATCAATGTCCGATGATAACTGTATCAACAAAATGTTCCCAGACACATCTCACTGGAGGGGAGTGAATTTCTCAAGGAAAGAGAAAGCTGATAAGAACATAGGAACATGTTCAGGGTCATTACTATAATTGGGATTTAACATTCTTCTAAGTAAAGAGTGAAATTAATACAGAAACATGCATCTAGCAAAACAGCAAAAGGATACAAAATGGAGTCGCTGTAGTCAATAATTAATACACTTATCAATTTAAAGGCATAAACGTGAATTAACCCCTCATATATATATATATATATATATATATATATATATATAATATGAAAGCCCTCACTGACTCACTACTAATTCTCAAACTTCCCGGTGTCATACAAACTTGAAATTTGGCAGGAGTATTCTATAGGTGCTAAATAGGAAAAGTAAAGGGGTCACAACTCGTTTATTTAATTCTAAATGCAAAAGTAAGTGCACCCCTCTGTAATGTACCTAACCTAATTCTCTAACTTCCCGATGTTGTACAAACATGAAATTTGGCAGGAGCACTCTTTAAGTCTAACATATAAAAAGTAAAGGGGTCACAACTTGATTATTTAATCCCTGGGGCCGTAAAAACATGCTTCCTTTGGGGATTAAAGCCTCCAATGGATAATGCCGATAGAGTTAAAGGGGTTGTCCCGCCGCCCAAACTGAACTTTTTTTTCCCATTAATGTCCTGTGGAGTAAAAGCATCACACACTACAGCTTTACACATAAAAAACAATATTCTGCTCACCTTTTTATTCCTTTTCTTCCCCTTATAAAGCTGGCCTGAAGAACCTTTCAAAGATGGCGCCGCTGGGTAGTTCCCATATTGCACTGCTCTTGCTCTCCTCAGCGTATGCGCTCCCAATGACGCCAGTCACATGACTGGAAGACCGGTGTCATTATGGAAGACGCACGCTGTCATGGGGAGAGCGATATCAGGCTGTGAGTGACAGCCTGATATAGCTCCCCCCCTCTGCGAGTCCCTTCACTGCTTTGAATGGAGCCGGCAGCCACCAGGCCCCATTCAAAGCAATGGGAGAGCAGGGAGAGCAGTGCGATCTCCTGCTACTGCTGTGACAGCTGTAGCAGGAGATTCCTTCATCTCCCCAGCATGTCCTCTCATCACTGGACACTGGGACACTGCTGGTCCAAATAAACATATAAATGACAGCAGCACTCCTAAGTGGATCACCAACTGGTGTGAGATAATCAGTTGTGTAGAGCTCAAAAGGTGGGAGCCCGACTCCTGGGTTCCAAGTTCCATATACTGAAGAGAAATGGAATTTGAGCAGCATCGAGTGGTGTTACATTCACTGCATCAATTAAGATGCTCCTTTATTGAGCCAACATAGTAAAATGTGGACGAGCCACGTATCGACCCTGACACAAGCTATTTTAGCTTGATGAAGACCCTGTGTCAGGGTCGATACGTGGCTTGTCCACCTTTTACTATGTTGGCTCAATAAAGGAGCATCTTAATTGATGCAGTAAATTTTACACCACTCGATGCTGCTCAAATTCCATTTCTCTTCAGTACTGTGACAGTGCTGTCCCATCATTGTCCCATCATTGTCACAGTGTCCAGTGATGAGGGGACATGCCGGAGAGATGAAGGAATCTCTTGCTACAGCTGTCAAAGCAGTAGCAGGAGATCGTGATCCTCTGCTGTTGAAAGTAATTAAAAGTAAAAGTAACACCAAACATACCCTCACACACACATGCCCCTTCCACAGTCCCCACCACAAAGTGCCCCCTCCACCGTGCTGCCTCCACAGTGTCCCCATACACATGCCTCCTCAGTGTCCCCCCCCACAGTGCCCCCCAGTGCGCCCCCTCCACAGTGTCTCCCCACACACATGCCGCCCCACAGGGCCCACACACAAGTACACTGACAGCACCCCCTGCCCCCCCCCACAAGTACAGTGACACATATATAGATAACACAGGATGGACCATTCACAATAGACACAGCTCACCTCCTCTCCCTCCAGCAGAGGCAGAATTACACCTTGTGTTATAAATTACTGTGACAGCTCCCCGCCCACCCCCCAGTGCAACAAATTACTATCACAACCCCCCTCCCACCCAAAGCGACAAATTACTGTGACAACACCCCCCCCCTTCCTCGGTGACAAGTCTATGTGACAGCACCCTCACCCCCGGCGACAAGTCTATGTGACAGCACCCCCACCCCCGGCGACAAGTCTATGTGACAGCACCCCCACCCCCGGCGACAAGTCTATGTGACAGCACCCCCACCCCCGGCGACAAGTCTATGTGACAGCACCCCCACCCCACAGCAACAAGTCTATGTGACAGCCCTCTATGGCGATAAGTCTATGTGAGAGCACCCCACAGTGAGAAGTCTATGTGACAGCACCCCACAGTGAGAAGTCTATGTGACAGCACCCCCACCCTCGTCGACAAGTCTATGTGACAGCACCCCACAGCGACAAGTCTATGTGACAGCCCTCTACTGTGACAAGTCTATGTGAGAGCACCCCACAGCGACAAGTCTATGTGACAGCACCCCCACAGTGACACTCAATAGTGACAAGTCTATGTGACAGCACCCCACGGTGACAAGTCAATGTGACAGCACCCCCACAGTGACAAGTAAATGTGACAGCACTCAATAGTGACAAGTCTATGTGACAACACCGCATGGCAACAAGTCTATGTGACAGCACCCCACAGTGACAAGTCTATGTGACAGTACCCCACGGCGACAAGTCTATGTGACAGCACCCCCACCCCCAGCGACAAGTCTATGTGACAACAGCCCACAGCAACAAGTCTATGTGACAGCACCCCCACCGCCGGCGACAAGTCTATGTGACAGCACCCCACCGTGACAAGTCTATGTGACAGCACCCCTACACCTGGCAACAAGTCTATGTGACAGCACCCCCATTGCGACAAGTCAATGTGACTCCCCCCTTCTGGCCAATACATTGACATCAACCCCCCCCCCCCCATACATTGACATCAACACCCCTCCCCCCCCCCCCCCGCCGCCTGTAACCCGACCTACTCCCTGCTGGCACCTTGACCTACACTTTGACAGCCCCCCCTCCCCTCCCCCGACCAGCCGACCTACAGTTTGACAGCCCCCCACCCCCCTACTGGCACCCCGACCTCTACTTTGACAGCCCCAACCCCACCCCACAACGAGACTTTGACAGCCCCCCCTGCCGGCATCCCCACCTACACTTTGCCAGAATTCCCTCTTGCTGGCACCCCGACCTCCACTTTGACAGCCCCCTCCCCTGCGTACCAACCTACACTTTAACAGCACATTCTCCCCTCACCCGCGACCCAAGCCAAAACTTTGACAGCACCCCCCAAACCCCACCCCTCCGCCGCCCCCCTGACCTCCGCTTTGACAGCCCCAAACTTCCCCCCCACAACCCGACCTACACTTTGACAGCACCACACCCCCCTCGCCAGCACCCCAACCTCCACTTTGCCGGCATCCCCCCCCCCCCCCTTGCTGGCACCCCGACCTCCACTTTGACAGCTTCCCCCCGTGACCCGACCTACACTCTGACAGCACCCCCCGACCATCCTCTTCCCCGCTGGCAAGCCAACCTACAATTTGACAGCCCCCCCAACCTACCTGCTGGCACCCTGACCTCTACTTTGACGCCCCCACCCACTCTCCACAACCTGACCTACAGTTTGACAACGCCCCCCCCCCGAGCTCCCTCCTAGTCACAGCAACACATTGACAGCTCCCCGGTTACACTCACCCTCTACCACTTGACAGTTGGACACCGCTGGACACTTGTAATCCTCACCACAGCAGACCTGGAATGATGAGAGCTACTGGGCATGCGCAAAGAATACCAGGCTCGTCCATGGAAGGAGGATCTATACTGCGCATGTACGACTACTAGAGAACCCGGCTGGAAGAACTAGTCGTAGCCAGGGAGACGGGATCGTCAACACAGGGGGTGCACCCCTGTAGGTGAGTATATAACTTTGGTATGGCCAATTTACAATGCACAATGTATATTACAAAGTGCATTGTAATGGCCATACAGAAGTGCACACACCCACATCACACAATGGGACAACCCCTTTAAAGTTTCAGCTACCCTCATGGATTGGATCCATTATAGCCATGTGTCCTATAAGTAGATTGGGGCCACAATGGGTATGTTTCTGAACACAGACCACACAGGGGTATCCATTTTGGGGTCTAAATCCTCATTTTCATGTGCAGTATAGAAAAAAATGGTTTTAAAATGGGATATTTTATCTATCAATTTAGCACCTATGAGCCCCTGTAATCTTGGCTTGGTGCACGAAAACAAAGAGTTCCTCAAAATCAATGTTAAATTTGTACGTCTCCTAAATGGTTAAAAAAAGTAAACAGATGGAAATATATATCTTATCAAAAATGTGTACAATTTGATGGCATGTATTTGAGATATTACAGTTGAAAATGTTCCCAATTTTGGAGGAATAACTATACGCACATTCTATTGGCCTATTTTTAAACCTAAATGAAGTACAATATGTGGTGGGGAAAAAAAACCGTGTCAGAATCACTTGGATATGCAAAACCTTTATGGAGACATTTTATGTTAAAGTGACCCATGTCAGATTTCCAAAATTTGGCTGCATCACTAAGGTGCAAAAAGGCTTGGTCACTAAGGGGTTAAAGCTAAAGTGAGGAGAGCGGGAGGGGTGGCACATTCTGCAGTGGCACATCAGTACATGCAGCCTGAGGAGAATCTAATGCTCCTCTATGTGTCTACATATTTTATTCTTTGTTTCCTCTAAAGTAATCACGACTTCATAAAATTTTTCTGTACAAACATGAAGCCGGGCGAAGCCGGGTATATCAGCTAGTTATGTCCTTTATGTCATTGGATGCTCTTGTTCTGTGCAATAAGTGGAAGGACGGTGCAGGATCTCAGCCATTAACATAAATATAATATTCAGAAGGGCCGTTGAGAACGCAGCGTCTCCGGGATTTATGAATTGGCCAATTAATGCCACGGCTCAGCCAATTCATAAATCCCGCCTCCACAATGCGATGGCTGTGAGTAGTTCTTCAGCTAAGCCAATCAATGCAGCGCTCAATGAACCACTCGCAGCCATCTCAAAGTGGTATACAATGTCAATTAGCCATAGAGTGACATCTGTGGGTGGGAAAAGGCTATTACATCTAATACAGAATAGCAGTTGAACGTTTGCAAAGAACTGTGGAGAATATTGAATTTATTTGAATTAATTCTGTATGATGATAATTAATGTTAAGTAGCGCAATTCCTCTTTTATTTAATACTTGTTTCTTTTGTCACTTAATTCCGCATTAATTGATTTTAATCGCGGACTTGGCTAAAAATTAAGGAGTTGATATTTGTATATGAAACCTTGTCAGCAAAACAACAGAGACGGAGGACAGCGTGGATGACCTATGAACCTCCGCCCCGCCGCTCCTGCCCGCCAAGGTCCTGGTGCCGTGTTCCACAGCTTCATACTGTTAACAAGAAGAGTCCGGAACACACAATACATCGGGCACGAGGCATGGAAGACAAGGGATTGTGGCCAAGATGGCGTTCCCTGTCCTTATGTCCTATGAGAGAATGCTAACGTCGTAGAATGGGGTTCCCCAAGCGGTACCCCTGTATGACCCTAAATAGAGAACTGCTCAATAGGAGCGGCTCCCATTCTGGTAGACCTTCTGCCATCCTGCTATTAGAAGACACCCATTCATGTGAATTGCCGCCCCGTAATACTACATTTCCCCAGCGGGTGTAGCTGGCTGCCGCTTCCTGGAGCTGATTGCCAGGGGTGCTGAGAGCGGCACTCGAGGTGACACGCTGTTTGCCTCACGCCCCCCACATTCTGGGAGGGGTTGTGCATCTTGGCATAACCCCTTTTACTTTGACGATCCAGGGCACCCATTATTGTGCCCCAACATATAGGCTAGCACTAGAATAGAGTGGTCTGTCACTCCAAATCAGCTTCTTTGGGTGCTTTTTACTGTGTGTTTCCATATTTTGGGAGTGAAGTGTCCCTTCCTGCATAACTATCTTGAGCATTCTGGAAGTGTCAGAACCATAAGTGTCCATTGACCCCACGATTTAGGCTATTGGACGTCTTGGATTCCATCTAAATCTGATAAAAACAGGAGTCAGTCAGCACCTCGGGACGGAATGATAGGGTTATAATAGTCACAAGTAGACCGATAAGTCCTCCATTTGACTGGGTTTCTATTCCTGTAGTGCAGCTGCCACATTAAAGCTACATCAGGAATATTATTCCTGTGTGGGGATATCGTATCGATAGTGAACATCTATAAAATCGATGTATCTCACAAAGCAATGGTCTGGGTAGCAGTAGTGCGTTCTCCTGAATCCCATCTTCTCATAGAGCTTCCATGAGCTGATCTGAATCATTGAGGTGTCTAGAACCACCGCCTTGTAGCCGCACCTTTGAGCAAAGTCAATGACCGTCCGGCATAAGGATTGCGCTATTCCTTTTCCTCTGTGTCTTCTGGGAACTGATAATCTTTTGAGCTCCATTTGCTTCTCTTCTCCAGTCTTTAGTAACGGAGCGGCAGCCACTGTCCCTACGATCTCTCCAGCTGACTCTGCCACCCAGAAGCAGCGGTCTTCTCGATGTAGATAATAGTTCTCAATATCCAACATGTCATCCCTCAAGGTAAAGCTAACATAGCTGGTATATATGTATCTATTGAGGGACCAGATGAGACCTAAGATAATGGTCGCTGCCAGTGCAGACGTAAAAAGAGATCCAGTGATCAGGAGAGGGAGCCAGGTCACCACCAGGGAGGGGATCCAAACCTGAGGAAGGCCCAGGGTACGATGGAAGGAAGCAGCCGTGTGTTCATGGATGCCACGGGCAAAGATGTCTCTTACAATGTGGTAATCTGAGTCCTTGTAGAGACGGATGTAGAAACTGGACATGGCGAGTCCCTGTAGAAAAAGATAAAATGAGCTCTGCACTATACAGATGTAATAAACTATATAAGCCAGGAGGACAGGGAAAGGAAAAGGAGCAGAAGAAGAGAGATGAGAAGAGATACAAGATAGGGGGGAGAAAAGGAAGAATGAAAAGTACAGTAATACAGAGAAACGATGGAGAGGAAAAAGAAGAGAATGTAGAAGAGGAGAATAAATGGAAGTGGAGGAAAAGGAGCAGAGGAAGAGAAATAAAAACAGAACAAATGAAAGGAAGAAAGGGCAAGAAGAGAAAGAAGGAGGAAAAAGGTGGAGAAAATAAGAAAATGCACACAAAGGAGAAGAAATGTAAAAGTAGGAAGGAGAAGTTACGTTACAAGATGAAGAAGAGGAAGAAATAGAAAATGAGAGAAGAGAGTGAGCAAAAACTGATAACAAGAATGATAATGGGAAATGGAGGAGAGCAAAATAAAGAACAAGAGAGAAGAAATGGAAAAGGAAGGAAGAACAGGAATAAGAAGGGGGAAGAAAGAAAAGAGGTAGAAAAAAAAGAGGAAAGAGAAGAAGAAGAAAATACACAAGAGGTGGGGGGAATGGGAAAGAAGGAAGAAGGAGCTAATTTAAATGACGAAGAAGAGGAAGAAATTGTAGATGAGGGTGAAGAGATTGAGCAAATAAAGAAGAGGAAAACTGAAAAAAGAGGAAAATGGAAGAGAAGAAGAAAATAAAGAACAAGAAAGGGAATAAATTGGAAGGGAAGAAGCAGCAGGGAAAGAACAAGAAGAAGAAGAAGCAAAAGAAAAATGAGATAATGGGCGAAGTGGAAAAGAACAAAGGAGAGAAAAACATGAAGAGGAAAAAGAAGAGAATTCCGGAGGAGAAGAAACAGAAGGAGCTGAGAGGAAGAAAAAGAAAATGAAGAGGAAGAAGAGGGGAAAAAATGACAAAACAGCAAATCAATGGAAAAGGAGCAGCAGAAGAAAAAGAGGGAGAAGAGGAAGTAGTAGATTAAAAAAGGGGTTAAAGAATAAGAGGAAAGAGAAGATGATTGGGAAGAGAACGACAAGAAGAGGACATAGAAGAGGTAAAGGTAAATGAAGGGAAGACGAAGGTTAGAAATGCTTGGCTTCATCTGTAGCATTTATAGTCTCATCTGCCACCGCTGGAGAGAAGGGGTACTGCAGGTGCAGGTGTAGTGATGAGACGTACAGACGGAACACAGCTACAGAAGGGGTACAAGTAGCTGAAGAACAACTGTCATACTGAAGATGAGGACTGTACATAGTGACGTTGTACTGCCTCCTCTGGAGAGAAGCGTGTACTGCAGGTCCAGGTGTGATGGGAATATAAATGTATTATTATATGACTATTATTGTCATTGCACAGACACTTCTTATAGTACAAGTTGTGCACAATGTCACCACATGGTTCCTGCAGCTTAGATGCATCATCAGGACCCAGCATTACCTCTGGGGACACTTTCTTGTGACTGTGATGACTCTTGTGGCTCTTGTGACTAGCTCTGAGGTCTTCAGGTTTGGTAAAGGTCTGTGTCTCGATATGAACTTAACCTCTTATTTGTCCTCCATTCAGAAACGTCTTCTACCAATGAGGTTAAATTAGAATACAGAGGGAGACGCTTATGTTGTACCTTACACAAGGGGTGGGCTCTGCACTCCTGACTCATGCCACCCTGCTGCTACTTCTGCATCCAAAGACAAGGGAGACCACTCGCCCATCCACATCCCTTATATGATCTTGAGCTTAGTTTTGCTTCTGTGTTGGCCGCTATAAGTCCGGGGGTCTCAGCACTGGAAAGCAATGTTCTACTATAGGTGATCAACACGTGACTCAGTGAACAAGACTAGGTCCCCATAGCGGGGAGATGTCAACTATGGTGAATATGACCCTTCCCATTAATCACTGTGGGGTTCACATGTACAAACAAGGTCCAAAGACTGTCTAAAGGAGGAAAGAAGAAGGCTGGAGAAACTTCTACTATGAGTGTGGTGCAAATGGTGGAGCAGAAATTCTTGGGATAGTCAGTAATGCGCTGCTAGTCGCAATATCGCTACTGTGTCCGACCGGGCGTAGTAAAACAGAAAGTGATGGCTATATGAACAACCCTTAGGACAGAAGGCTCATTAAGGTGAGGGAATTAACCCAATTTTTCTAATTATTAATTGACAGTCAGCTCTTTTGACACTTTTTGGGGATACAGCCTAATGCAGTGGAGGGAAAAGAAGAGGCAGTTGCTGCAGTGGAGGAAGCATTCAGTGTCTATAACATGCAGTCAGCTTCCATCTGATGGTCTTCAGGCTGCTGACCCGTCATCTTCTCTGACCCAAGAACCTGCCATTCTTCTTTCCTGAGTGCGGTAAGCAGCTCCGCTGGTCCATATACTGCACTCTTTCAGGCCATTTCTGATGAAGGGGCTGTGTCTGCAAAACATGTCAAATGTCCTGGAATCTGGTTAATACCCTCGCCTGAATGAGCCTTCTGCTTTAAGGGTTGGCCCATTATTTCCTGTCACAAACTTTTTAGGCCTCATGTCCCCCGCGGTTTTAATTTGTGGAACCCACATGGGACACCCACATGGAAGATCCACAAATCAAGCAGCCCATAGGGATGCATGGGCATCCTCAAATCAATTTAAGCAGGCAGATTTGTTTTGTGGACCTTTTGTTGCAGAAAACAAATCGCAGCCTGCTCCATTGTTCTGCGGATCTTGCAGGGACGGCTTCCTTTGAAGTCAATGGAAGACGTCTGATCCACGGCACACCCACAACTGTACTGCACATGCCCAACAGCGAGCCATGAGGACCATGCGCAGTACAGCGATCCTGGAAGTGGAGGGATCCGTGTGGATGCTGAGGATCCCGCCGCCGGGGAAATACAGGTATATAGGGCTCACTGGCCATCTTTTTTCTCCTGCTGCTCCGTGTAGTCTGGCTTCTTCATGCGGACAGAAGCGCTGGAGGACATACAATAAAGTGACCGCAGATGGTCAGATGGATCCACAACGAGGTCGGCATACACCGCAGTAGAGCGCAATCATGGAGGCACTGAATGGCCAAAGCCTAGTGTGATCATTGTACTGTAAGCACCCAAACCATCTCAGGCTACAAACCTGCTGGAGATCCTGCGGACGGCGTGCGGCTCCGCGGGTCTGAGGGATCTATGAGTTAATGATATGAATGGACTCATAGAAACCGAAAAAATGGCCCCTCCCACCTGACTCAGCTAAGATACAAGAGACTTCTTTAATGATTTACCATAAACTGCTCAAAGGTAAGAAAGTAATTACTCCATCTACAAGACAAAGAATCTTCATAGGGAGGAGGGGGGCAGAGCTCACCTGCACATCACCTGCAGACCAAGTGTGCTGTAATGTAACCAGGATGGTGCTGATATCATACAGTGACCGCCTGACAAAGGAGCACAGCTCTGGAATATAATACAGGATGTAACTCAGGGTCAGTACAGGATAACTAATGTATGTACACAGTGACTCCACCAGCAGAATAGTGAGTGCAGCTCTGGAGTATAATACAGGATGTAACTCAGGATCAGTACAGGATAAGTAATGTATGTATACAGTGACTCCACCAGCAGAATAGTGAGTGCAGCTCTGGAATATAATACAGGATGTAACTCAGGATCAGTACAGGATAAGTAATGTATGTACACAGTGACTCCACCAGCAGAATAGTGAGTGCAGCTCTGGAGTATAATACAGGATGTAACTCAGGATCAGTACAGGATAAGTAATGTATGTACACAGTGACTCCACCAGCAGAATAGTGAGTGCAGCTCTGGAATATAATACAGGATGTAACTCAGGATCAGTACAGGATAAGTAATGTATGTACACAGTGACTCCACCAGCAGAATAGTGAGTGGAGCTCTGGAGTATAATACAGGATGTAACTCAGGATCAGTACAGGATAAGTAATGTATGTACACAGTGACCCCACCAGCAGAATAGTGAGTGCAGCCCAGGAGTAGGTTGTGTCTTGGAGAGCTCTGCAGGAACCAGGGTGTGGTCAGGAGTCCCAGGTGGAAATCTTGCTGGGATCCCAGGAAGAGTGCACTTTCTTGGGTGCGTGCTTGCTATGGAGTCCCGCACCTCCTCCCTCCAATCTCGGTCGGAGGGAGGGAGGGCAGTGATGGCGGCGGCATCAGCGACAGCAACATCTTCGCTACAGGTGTCAGAGAAACCAGCGATGTCAGCAGCGAAGAGGAGGCTTGGATCTACAAGCAATACGGTGAGGAGAGCGGGTTCTGGTCGTGGGTGCAGCAACACGGCCCGGGTTGACAGCGCAGCCACAATGGACATCGCAGCAGGTGAGGTTGTGACCCGCAGTCAGGCCCGCAGGATAAAGTGTGAGCCACAGACAGAGAGAAAACTGTCTAAATGGAGTGATAGACGGGAGGAGGAATCTATAATAGACATGGCCTCCAGGTTGGCAAAATATATGCAGGATTACCAGACTGCAGGGAAAATGATTGTCCTGCAGAATGGGAAAACTGCAATCTGCTAGGATGATGAAGGAGCAGAAGAAGTCCAAGGAGGACAAAGCAGTGGCCAGGAGGGCAATAAGAGACTGCAAAGACTGTATTAAAATGTGGCAGGAAGTCATAGAGAAGATCTTGGAGGAGAGCGGCCCCTTTAATGAGAAACTGATGAATGACGATCGGTTTGCAAAAATGGCAGCAGGGCGCAGTGGCCATGCGCAAACTGACACATCAGGTGATGGGGAGAGTTCGGATGAAGAGGAGTATGAGGATGTGCAGGAGAGTATGGGGGAGCGGCCTGTGTGCTCTGGTGAGCAATCACTGACCCAGAGCAGCACCACAAGTGCCAGAAGTCTCCAGCCTGAGGAGGTAGAACTGCCACCGACATCAGAGGAGTCTGAAGTGGAGGGGAAAAGGATTACAGGAGCACTACAGGTGCAGAAGACCCTACAGCTGGAAGCCCCTCCAGACATGGGGTGCTTCATGTTTGGTAATGATTTGCCAGAAAAAGACTCAGTAGTTCATAAAAGAAGGCAACAGAAGAAACCAGAGAAGGTGCAGGAGAAGCTGGTTTTTGTGTCGGTTTCTGAGAGCGCTGGTCCAGCTGAAAAGTTGGATCAGGGCTCTGACCCCAAGAACCCCCCTAACTCAGGCTCTGAGGTGGGCCGGGAGCGGGGCGTTGGGAAGAAAAGCGCTGAGCTGGTCAGACCCCCTGTCCCTGTATTAGGTGGTAATGGGGACAGAGAGGTCAGGAAGAAAGGCGCAGAAAAGGCCAGTACAGCTGGAGGTGACCAAGGTGACAGAAAGGAGAGTGGCAGCGGTGCCACAGGCATGGAGAGTGGTAGCGGTGCCACAAGCAACATTGCAAGCGGGGCCTGTGATGCGGAGGGGGCTCCTGGCCAAGCAGGATCTCGGGCTTCCAGCGATGCAGAGGCCAAAAAGAAAAAAGGGAAAAACAAGAAAAAGAATAAAAACAAAACTGATGAGGTGCTCCCATCTACCTCCGGAAAGGCCAAGACCCAAAGTCCAGATCCAGCTAAAGGAGTGAATGTGAGAGAGAATGCTGGTGATGGGAGAAAGGATGCTGGGGGTGCTGGTTGTACCTCTGCTGTTGCTGTGTCTGCGGGCATCTCTGCTACATCTGGCAACAGTGATGCCACACAAGTGGATGCTGGTTTGGGTGGAGGTTCAAAGGATAGTACTGCAGTAAGGCAAGAGGGGTTACAGGTTCCAGTCGCCCCTCCAGCGGCGACAACGCCTGGTAGGAGTTATGCCAGTGTCGCCGCTGGAGGGAGTGGGTCCTCCTTGTCTCCAGGCTCTAGAGAGGGCGTTTTGCAACAGCGTCTCCTGGAGGCTTTACGGAAGGGGGAGAGTACAATCACAGTTGGAGGAAGAGAGGTGGACCTATCTCTCTGGAAAGAGAGACATGGCTTGGGTGCCTTCCGAGAGCAAAGGGGGGAGACCGTATGGTCCCTACCGACACCCGGGCAGGACGCAGGTCGTAGGAATGTGGTCCGTCTTCATTGGAGAGGCAATGATACATGCCCCCCGAGGGCAAGGGTAGTGGAGCTTCTGCTGAAGATGGGCTTCAGGGCAGTTGACATCTTTGCCCTGATCCATCCCTACGGCACGTCTGAGTTTGACATCAGCTTCGTTCGCCCAGAGGGTCTAGAAATCTTCTGGGGGAATTACGAGCTGGTGAAAAACGAGCCTGGCTGGCGAGACTTTGCCATCCAGGTGGTGTCTCGCCAGAACGGTATCAAGAAGGTGACCGTTTTGACTCGTAACGAGTCACTTTCTTGCTTTGACATCATGACGTGGCTCAGTAGGTACGGAGAGGTGACGGAGATGCCCCAAAAGAACCGGGATGAGCACGGCATATGGTCCGGGGCCTGGACGTTCATGGTCAAGCTGAAGCGATCAGGTAACTCGGTGGCACATATACCTTCTGCAGCCTTCCTCGGCAGGGATCGTATCTTGGCCTTTTACCAGGGGCAGCCGAAGCTCTGCCACAGGTGCGGCGACCCCTCAGACTTGAGCGCCGCTTGTAAGACCTTGAAGTGCGCTCTGTGTGGGGGTCTGGGTCATCTAGCCGCCTCCTGTGCGGAGATTAGGTGTAACCTGTGTGGTGACCTCGGTCACCCATTTAGTCGCTGTCCGCGCCCCTTTGCCAATGCGGTCTCAGCACCTACGGATGGGGGTCATGATGTGGCCTCCGGGGGTGAGGGGACCAGCAGAGGTGGAGGAGCTCAGGAGCCAGGGAAGAACCGGCAAAAGACGCCTGCGGAGCAGAGGCGTCAGGAGAAACGCAGACGGAGCAGGGAGCTGACAGGAGCGCCCACAGCAGGTGGGTCGATGGTGGCCCCTGTTCCAGAAGCAAATCTCACGGCTGAGGCTTTGAGGGACAGCGATTTAGATGAGGAGGACAGGAGGATCCAGAGGGAGGAGACCAACTCTGCAGATTCCTCCCACTGTGAAAGTGTGGATGGGGAAGGCAAGAGGTGGCTAGAGAAACGGCGTAAGCTAGGTGCCACAAGAAGGAAACGAAGGGGGGATTCAAGATCTTCTCCCACCCCGGGCCAAGTACAGGAAGGAAAAGCCTGCTCACCTCCAGTTGGACTCTCCAATAGGTTCCGAGCCCTCCGAGACATCTCTTCCTCCTCTTCTGAGGGGGAGGCGGAGGGCAAGGTTCCTAGGGAAAAGGAAGGGTCAACGGGGGGCGCTGAGCCTCCACCTCGTGAAGGCATAGTTCCTTCCGGGGTGGAGGCTACTCTGGAACCTGGAGACAAGGACGACGGGGTCGGGGGATCCCCTGCTATGGACACATCTGTGTCCAAAAAAAGAGGCAAGGGGCTTTCCTCTGACCCCGAGGAAGCGGGTGTGAGGAAGAAAGCCGTCTAATTTAATCACTCATGATGGCGGCACCCACTCCGCTGACTCTGGCATCAATTAACGTTGCCAGCATAAAGTCAGATATGGCTAGATTTGCGGCCTTTGATTTTCTCGGCCGCGTTGAAGCCGACATTTTATTTTTGCAGGAGACCAGGCTGTCTGATTTGGCAGCGATACATAAGGCAAAAAGGGAGTGGAGGTCAGGCCCTTCCTACTGGTCTCTTGCGGCCGAGCCATATAGCGGAGTGGCGGTACTTTTTACCGCAGCGGTTGAATGCCGACGAGTTATTGAATTAGAAATGGGAAGGTGCCTGATCTTAGATGTCCTCATGAAGGGACAAGAATTAAGACTTGTCAACATCTACGGTCCCCAGTCAAAAAAGGACAGGAAGAGTCTCTTTATGAGGATCAAGCCCTACCTTTTTACCAGCCGCCAAGTTGTCTTTGGAGGTGACTTTAATGCAGTCACGAGAGCCCGCGATAGGGGAGGCTCTGGAGACAGGCGGTTGACTTTTGACAGCGTCGCACTTAATAGCATAGCTAGCGAAGCTCGCCTGGTGGATGTCCACATTCGGCACACCCCAGGCCACGAGGGGTTCACCTATTATAGAGGTCAGAGCAGGTCTAGAATAGACAGGTTTTATTTGAAGGCGGAAGCCATCTCTTCGCCAGTGTCCGTTGTTGAGGTGGAATTCTCCGACCACTGTCTAATTTTGTTTTCTCTGAATGTTGCAGAGACCCCCCGGATGGGCAGAGGTTTTTGGAGACTGAATTCATCACTCCTGGAGGAAGCAGAGATAAGACAGTCCTTTGAGGATTTTCTGCAGAGCCAGGTACCATTACTGGATCTTTGTAGCAGTAAGTCAGAGTGGTGGGAGATGTTCAAGAGGAGGGCGGCGAGGTTCTTCCGAGAGCTCTCCAACCTCAGATGCCTGGACAGGTACCGCCTGTACAACGGCCTGAGGAGGAAACTCGAACATCTCGTTTCGACTGGAGGTAGCCGCGAGGAGATCTCCAGAGTGAAATCTTTGCTCAGGAAGTGCCAGTACGATAGACACGCATCCTTGGTTTTTGAGAGGGATTTCGGGAAGTACCGCTCGCCCGACCCTTACAGAAACTGTAGGATGTCAGTGAATAGTAAAGTGGTCACTGGACTGATCGATAGTACAGGATCCCTGAATCGATCCAGATCAGGGATTCTGGAGGTCGTCAGATCCTACTACTCGCAACTCTTGGGAAAGAGGGATCTAGATTCGGAAGTGATGTCGGCTTTCCTGGCTGAAACTGTCCCTGAGCCGGGGGTAGACACCTCTCTTGATGTTTTGACAAAAGAGATCAAAATAGAGGAAGTTAAACTGGCGATTGATGGGCTCCGGCTCAAAAAGTCGCCAGGACCGGATGGACTAACATCCGAGTATTATAAGACCTTCAAGGACCTCTTGAGTCCCCTCTTGACGGAGGTATTAAATGAGTGTCTTTCCTCGGGCACTCTGCCAAAGTCAATGAGGAGGTCAGCTTTGATCCTTCTGTCAAAGGGTAAAGACTCGAGCCGTATTGAGAACTGGCGTCCCATAGCGCTTCTCAATACGGACAGGAAGGTTCTGGCAAAGGTGCTGTTTAATCGGTTGGTCAAGTTTGCACCCCGGCTCCTCTCGGGGGCCCAGCATTGCTCTGTTCCAGGCCGTAGCATCTTTAGTGCTGTTCTCGGTGTCCGGGAGGCAGTGGAGCAGGGTAGAGCTGGTCACTGGGAGGGGTACTTGCTGTCCTTGGATCAGGCCAAAGCGTTTGATCGGGTTAATCATGAGTACCTCTGGTCGGTCCTTCTGAGATACGGCCTGCCAGTGGGGTTTGTTGATTGGCTGCGAACATTGTATGCAGGGGCTGAGACTTTCCCGCTGGTGAACGGCTGGCTTGGCCGCCCTTTTGAGGTGGGGTCTGGCGTCCGTCAGGGCTGTCCTCTAAGTCCCCTGTTGTATGTGTTTGCGATAGATCCCTTCCTTAGGAGGGTTGATCGTGGACCTATAGCAGGGGTCGGGATGGACCGGGCGGTGCCGGAGGCTACCCTGAGGGCAGTGGCATACGCTGATGATGTCACGCTCTTCGTATCCTCAAGGGAGGAGGCAGAGTTTGTGGTATCAGAGGTGGATGGCTACTCGGAGGCATCCGGGTCCAGAGTCAACTGGGATAAGTGCGAAAGTCTCTGGTTAGGAAGGGGGGATCCTGTGTTTGATCTCCCGGACACTCTTCCAGTGCCCCAGACTTCAGCAAAAGTTCTTGGCATCAAATTTGGCCAGGGGGATTACCCCATGCAAAATTGGGTAGACAGGCTGGATGGTGCCACTCAGAAGGTAAATCAGTGGAAGGGTTGGTCTTTGACCCTTCGGGAAAGAGTTAGCCTGATCAAAACATACCTGCTCCCTTTATTCATCTACCTGGGCAGCGTATGCATTTTGCCAGAGCCTCTCTGGACCCGGGTCTACAACCTGTTCTTCCTAATGTTGTGGGGGAACAGGTTGAACCTGATCAGGAGAGATGTTACATACCGCACGAGGAGACTAGGGGGGTTATCTATGGTCAACCCCGTGGTGTTTCTTGTAGACACCTTTTTTAAGATCAACATAGGCAACCTCTGGCAGGAGAGGGCTCCTCCGTGGGTCTACTCCTGCAGGGGATGGTTTCGGCCCTTCTTCCAGGAATGGGAGACGGGAGGGCGAGTGAAGGACCTTCGCACGCAGCACGGACATCTCCCGGCTTATGCTACCTTGGTTCTGAAGGTGATACGCCGGTGGGGTCTGGGGATGTGGGAGATCAGGACTCTGACGAGGAGGCTCCTCGACAAAAGAGTCCTGTTGACCCGTTTCCAGAAGCCCCTGGCGCTCAAGGACTGCCCAAGTCGGGACCTGGAGGGAGGGTTACGTTTACTGAATTCAACCCGGGTCCCCTTGAAGTTTTGGGACTTGGCTTGGCGCTGCTTTCACGGGAGACTGTATGTAAGGGGTAACTTGAAGAGCAGGCCTCTGATTGACAGGGGTTGCCCCCGTCAGGAGTGCAGCGACGTGCTGGAAAGCATGGAGCATTTCCTGCTTCAGTGCCCCTTTAATACAGAGGTATACCAACGGGTAGGGGTCTCCATAGGCTGGCGTCAGCTGGCACACCTCTCCTACGCGGAGTGGGCTTATGGAGCCTTCAGAGGCCTTGGTGGCAGGGACCGCTGCACTTTATTCTTAGTTAGCCTAGTGGTCAGGTTCCACATCTGGAGTGCACGGTGCCTGATCTCGACGGAACTGAAAGTCCTCCCCGTGGATACGGTATGTAGGAACATCCTGGGTGACCTGGTGAAGGTGCGTTCTTTGGAGTATGAGAGGCTGGGCACATCTAAGGCTTCTCTCCTATGGAGAGGGCTTGTATTTCGTTAGGGACAGTCTTTTCTTAATCTTCTAGGGGCAGAGTAGGGAGAGAGGAGGGACAGGATAGGGAGAGAGGAGGGATAGGGCAGGGACAGTTTTCCATGAAGGGTCAGACTGAGGGGCAGACTAAGGACAGTCTAGGGCAAATTAGGGAGAGAATAGGGAAACCTTTTTTTAAATTCAAGGGATAGAACATTGTGATGTCTGTGCCCGGCTTATCACCTCCAATCCCGGTGGCGGGCTATGAGTGCACCATGAAGCTTTTTGTTTTGATTTGGGCAAAATGGAATGAAGTAGGTAGGGCTGCAGGAGAGCCGACCTTAGGCTTTCGGGTTATGTGTATAGTATATATTATGTATGTTGGTTGGAGTGTATTATGGTTTGTATATATTGTATATTGTATATATTCACATTTTGGGTGGTAGGTAGGTTGGGTGGGGAGTTGGGGGGAGTGGGATTCACGCCTTCAGCCGTAGCCTGGCACGTCCCGAACATTGAACTCTGGGCACGGACTGGTGGAGTGGGCATGGCCCCCAGGCTGCGGCGGGCACAGTGTGGTATTATTTATTTAAAAAAAAAAAAACCCTGGTGTGGCTTGGCACGTCCTGAACTGAACTCTGGGCACGGACTGATGGAGCAGGCTTGGCCCCCAAGCTGCACTGGGGACCCAAAAAAAAAAATAAAAAATTACGTATATTTTTAGTTAGTTCTTTTATGCCAGTTGGCTCGGTCTTTCTGTTTATATTTGGTTATTTATCTTGCTATTTCAGTTATTTATGTTTTTGTTTATGTTATTGCTTACATTTGTTTTGTGTGGGTACAGTGCGGTACGGCTGGACCTGGAGGTGTAGTTTACAGGGTTTTATATTTTAGGTATATAGTCGTATATTGTGTTATATTTTGAGTGTGTATGTGTGTGGGTGTGTACGGCGGGGGGAAACCCGGATATGGACATTTACTTTGTTTATGGATCACGGACTGTGGGGGAAGGGCCTTATATTGCTTTATATGGTTATTTTTATTGTTACAGTTTGTCTTTGCTGTGTTTTTTACTTTTATAATAAAAGATCTACAGGATGTAACTGAGGAGCAGTACAGGATAAGTAATGTATGTACACAGTGACTCCACCAGCAGAATAGTGAGTGCAGCTCTGGAGTATAATACAGGATGTATCTCAGGATCAGTACAGGATAAGTAATGTATGTACACAGTGACTCCACCAGCAGAATAGTGAGTGCAGCTCTGGAATATAATACAGGATGTAACTCAGGATCAGTACAGGATAAATGATGTATGTACACAGTGACTCCACCAGCAGAATAGTGAGTGCAGCTCTGCAGTATAATACAGGATGTAACTCAGGATCAGTACAGGATAAGTAATGTATGTACACAGTGACTCCACCAGCAGAATAGTGAGTGCAGCTCTGGAATATAATACAGGATGTAACTCAGGGTCAGTACAGGATAAGTAATGTATGTACACAGTGACTCCACCAGCAGAATAGTGAGTGCAGCTCTGGAATATAATACAGGATGTAACTCAGGATCAGTACAGGATAAGTAATGTATGTACACAGTGACTCCACCAGCAGAATAGTGAGTGCAGCTCTGGAATATAATACAGGATGTAACTCAGGATCAGTACAGGATAAGTAATGTATGTATACAGTGACTCCACCAGCAGAATAGTGAGTGCAGCTCTGGAATATAATACAGGATGTAACTCAGGGTCAGTACAGGATAAGTAATGTATGTACACAGTGACTCCACCAGCAGAATAGTGAGTGCAGCTCTGGGGTATAATACAGGATGTAACTCAGGATCAGTACAGGATAAGTAATGTATGTACACAGTGACTCCACCAGCAGAATAGTGAGTGCAGCTCTGGAGTATAATACAGGATGTAACTCAGGATCAGTACAGGATAAGTAATGTATGTACACAGTGACTCCACCAGCAGAATAGTGAGTGCAGCTCTGGAGTATAATACAGGATGTAACTCAGGATCAGTACAGGATAAGTAATGTATGTACACAGTGACCCCACCAGCAGAATAGTGAGTGCAGCTCTGGAATATAATACAGGATGTAACTCGGGATCAGTACAGGATAAGTAATGTATGTACACAGTGACTCCACCAGCAGAATAGTGAGTGGAGCTCTGGAGTATAATACAGGATGTAACTCAGGATCAGTACAGGATAAGTAATGTATGTACACAGTGACCCCACCAGCAGAATAGTGAGTGCAGCCCAGGAGTAGGTTGTGTCTTGGAGAGCTCTGCAGGAACCAGGGTGTGGTCAGGAGTCCCAGGTGGAAATCTTGCTGGGATCCCAGGAAGAGTGCACTTTCTTGGGTGCGTGCTTGCTATGGAGTCCCGCACCTCCTCCCTCCAATCTCGGTCGGAGGGAGGGAGGGCAGTGATGGCGGCGGCATCAGCGACATCAGCGACAGCAACATCTTCGCTACAGGTGCCAGAGAAACCAGCAATGTCAGCAGCGAAGAGGAGGCTTGGATCTACAAGCAATACGGTGAGGAGAGCGGGTTCTGGCCGTGGGTGCAGCAACACGGCCCGGGTTGACAGCGCAGCCACAATGGACATCGCAGCAGGTGAGGTTGTGACCCGCAGTCAGGCCCGCAGGATAAAGTGTGAGCCACAGACAGAGACAAAACTGTCTAAATGGAGTGATAGACGGGAGGAGGAATCTATAATAGACATGGCCTCCAGGTTGGCAAAATATATGCAGGATTACCAGACTGCAGGGAAAATGATTGTCCTGCAGAATGGGAAACTGCAATCTGCTAGGATGATGAAGGAGCAGAAGAAGTCCAAGGAGGACAAAGCAGTGGCCAGGAGGGCAATAAGAGACTGCAAAGACTGTATTAAAATGTGGCAGGCAGTCAGAGAGAAGATCTTGGAGGAGAGCGGCCCCTTTAATGAGAAACTGATGAATGACGATCGGTTTGCAAAAATGGCAGCAGGGCGCAGTGGCCATGCGCAAACTGACACATCAGGTGATGGGGAGAGTTCGGATGAAGAGGAGTATGAGGATGTGCAGGAGAGTATGGGGGAGCGGCCTGTGTGCTCTGGTGAGCAATCACTGACCCAGAGCAGCACCACAAGTGCCAGAAGTCTCCAGCCTGAGGAGGTAGAACTGCCACCGACATCAGAGGAGTCTGAGGTGGAGGGGAAAAGGATTACAGGAGCACTACAGGTGCAGAAGACCCCACAGCTGGAAGCCCCTCCAGACATGGGGTGCTTCATGTTTGGTAATGATTTGCCAGAAAAAGACTCAGTAGTTCATAAAAGAAGGCAACAGAAGAAACCAGAGAAGGTGCAGGAGAGGCTGGTTTTTGTGTCGGTTTCTGAGAGCGCTGGTCCAGCTGAAAAGTTGGATCAGGGCTCTGACCCCAAGAACCCCCCTAACTCAGGCTCTGAGGTGGGCCGGGAGCGGGGCGTTGGGAAGAAAAGCGCTGAGCTGGTCAGACCCCCTGTCCCTGTATTAGGTGGTAATGGGGACAGAGAGGTCAGGAAGAAAGGCGCAGAAAAGGCCAGTACAGCTGGAGGTGACCAAGGTGACAGAAAGGAGAGTGGCAGCGGTGCCACAGGCATGGAGAGTGGTAGCGGTGCCACAAGCAACATTGCAAGCGGGGCCTGTGATGCGGAGGGAGCTCCTGGCCAAGCAGGATCTCGGGCTTCCAGCGATGCAGAGGCCAAAAAGAAAAAAGGGAAAAACAAGAAAAAGAATAAAAACAAAACTGATGAGGTGCTCCCATCTACCTCCGGAAAGGCCAAGACCCAAAGTCCAGATCCAGCTAAAGGAGTGAATGTGAGAGAGAATGCTGGTGATGGGAGAAAGGATGCTGGGGGTGCTGGTTGTACCTCTGCTGTTGCTGTGTCTGCGGGCATCTCTGCTACATCTGGCAACAGTGATGCCACACAAGTGGATGCTGGTTTGGGTGGAGGTTCAAAGGATAGTACTGCAGTAAGGCAAGAGGGGTTACAGGTTCCAGTCGCCCCTCCAGCGGCGACAACGCCTGGTAGGAGTTATGCCAGTGTTGCTGCTGGAGGGAGTGGGTCCTCCTTGTCTCCAGGCTCTAGAGAGGGCGTTTTGCAACAGCGTCTCCTGGAGGCTTTACGGAAGGGGGAGAGTACAATCACAGTTGGAGGAAGAGAGGTGGACCTATCTCTCTGGAAAGAGAGACATGGCTTGGGTGCCTTCCGAGAGCAAAGGGGGAAGACCGTATGGTCCCTACCGACACCCGGGCAGGACGCAGGTCGTAGGAATGTGGTCCGTCTTCATTGGAGAGGCAATGATACATGCCCCCCGAGGGCAAGGGTAGTGGAGCTTCTGCTGAAGATGGGCTTCAGGGCAGTTGACATCTTTGCCCTGATCCATCCCTACGGCACGTCTGAGTTTGACATCAGCTTCGTTCGCCCAGAGGGTCTAGAAATCTTCTGGGGGAATTACGAGCTGGTGAAAAACGAGCCTGGCTGGCGAGACTTTGCCATCCAGGTGGTGTCTCGCCAGAACGGTATCAAGAAGGTGACCGTTTTGACTCGTAACGAGTCACTTTCTTGCTTTGACATCATGACGTGGCTCAGTAGGTACGGAGAGGTGACGGAGATGCCCCAAAAGAACCGGGATGAGCACGGCATATGGTCCGGGGCCTGGACGTTCATGGTCAAGCTGAAGCGATCAGGTAACTCAGTGGCACACATACCTTCTGCAGCCTTCCTCGGCAGGGATCGTATCTTGGCCTTTTACCAGGGGCAGCCGAAGCTCTGCCACAGGTGCGGCGACCCCTCACACTTGAGCGCCGCTTGTAAGACCTTGAAGTGCGCTCTGTGTGGGGGTCTGGGTCATCTAGCCGCCTCCTGTGCGGAGATTAGGTGTAACCTGTGTGGTGACCTCGGTCACCCATTTAGTCGCTGTCCGCGCCCCTTTGCCAATGCGGTCTCAGCACCTACGGATGGGGGTCATGATGTGGCCTCCGGGGGTGAGGGGACCAGCAGAGGTGGAGGAGCTCAGGAGCCAGGGAAGAACCGGCAAAAGACGCCTGCGGAGCAGAGGCGTCAGGAGAAACGCAGACGGAGCAGGGAGCTGACAGGAGCGCCCACAGCAGGTGGGTCGATGGTGGCCCCTGTTCCAGAAGCAAATCTCACGGCTGAGGCTTTGAGGGACAGCGATTTAGATGAGGAGGACAGGAGGATCCAGAGGGAGGAGACCAACTCTGCAGATTCCTCCCACTGTGAAAGTGTGGATGGGGAAGGCAAGAGGTGGCTAGAGAAACGGCGTAAGCTAGGTGCCACAAGAAGGAAACGAAGGGGGGATTCAAGATCTTCTCCCACCCCGGGCCAAGTACAGGAAGGAAAAGCCTGCTCACCTCCAATTGGACTCTCCAATAGGTTCCGAGCCCTCCGAGACATCTCTTCCTCCTCTTCTGAGGGGGAGGCGGAGGGCAAGGTTCCTAGGGAAAAGGAAGGGTCAACGGGGGGCGCTGAGCCTCCACCTCGTGAAGGCATAGTTCCTTCCGGGGTGGAGGCTACTCTGGAACCTGGAGACAAGGACGACGGGGTCGGGGGATCCCCTGCTATGGACACATCTGTGTCCAAAAAAAGAGGCAAGGGGCTTTCCTCTGACCCCGAGGAAGCGGGTGTGAGGAAGAAAGCCGTCTAATTTAATCACTCATGATGGCGGCACCCACTCCGCTGACTCTGGCATCAATTAACGTTGCCAGCATAAAGTCAGATATGGCTAGATTTGCGGCCTTTGATTTTCTCGGCCGCGTTGAAGCCGACATTTTATTTTTGCAGGAGACCAGGCTGTCTGATTTGGCAGCGATACATAAGGCAAAAAGGGAGTGGAGGTCAGGCCCTTCCTACTGGTCTCTTGCGGCCGAGCCGTATAGTGGAGTGGCGGTCCTTTTTACCGCAGCGGTTGAATGCCGACGAGTTATTGAATTAGAAATGGGAAGGTACCTGATCTTAGATGTCCTCATGAAGGGACAAGAATTAAGACTTGTCAACATCTACGGTCCCCAGTCAAAAAAGGACAGGAAGAGTCTCTTTATGAGGATCAAGCCCTACCTTTTTACCAGCCGCCAAGTTGTCTTTGGAGGTGACTTTAATGCAGTCACAAGAGCCCGCGATAGGGGAGGCTCTGGAGACAGGCGGTTGACTTTTGACAGCGTCGCACTTAATAGTATAGCTAGCGAGGCTCGCCTGGTGGATGTCCACATCGGGCACACCCCAGGCCACGAGGGGTTCACCTATTATAGAGGTCAGAGCAGGTCTAGAATAGACAGGTTTTATTTGAAGGAGGAAGCCATCTCTTCACCAGTGTCCGTTGTTGAGGTGGAATTCTCCGATCACTGTCTAATATTGTTTTCTCTGAATGTTGCAGAGACCCCCCGGATGGGCAGAGGTTTTTGGAGACTGAATTCATCACTTCTGGAGGAAGCAGAGATAAGACAGTCCTTTGAGGATTTTCTGCAGAGCCAGGTACCATTACTGGATCTCTGTAGCAGTAAGTCAGAGTGGTGGGAGATGTTCAAGAGGAGGGCGGCAAGGTTCTTCCGAGAGCTCTCCAACCTCAGATGCCTGGACAGGTATCGCCTGTACAACGGCCTGAGGAGGAAACTCGAACATCTCGTTTCGACAGGAGGTAGCCGCGAGGAGATCTCCAGAGTGAAATCTTTGCTCAAGAAGTGCCAGTACGATAGACACGCATCCTTGGTTTTTGAGAGGGATTTCGGGAAGTACCGCTCGCCCGACCCTTACAGAAACTGTAGGATGTCAGTGAATAGTAAAGTGGTCACTGGACTGATCGATAGTACAGGATCCCTGAATCGATCCAGATTAGGGATTCTGGAGGTCGTCAGATCCTACTACTCGCAACTCTTGGGAAAGAGGGATCTAGATTCGGAAGTGATGTCGGCTTTCCTGGCTGAAACTGTCCCTGAGCCGGGGGTAGACACCTCTCTTGATGTTTTGACGGGAGAGATCAGAATAGAGGAAGTTAAACTGGCGATTGATGGGCTCCGGCTCAAAAAATCGCCAGGACCGGATGGACTAACATCCGAGTATTATAAGACCTTCAAGGACCTCTTGAGTCCCCTCTTGACGGAGGTATTAAATGAGTGTCTTTCCTCGGGCACTCTGCCAAAGTCAATGAGGAGGTCAGCTTTGATCCTTCTGTCAAAGGGTAAAGACTCGAGCCGTATTGAGAACTGGCGTCCCATAGCACTTCTCAATACGGACAGGAAGGTTCTGGCAAAAGTGCTGTTTAATCGGTTGGTCAAGTTTGCACCCCGGCTCCTCTCGGGGGCCCAGCATTGCTCTGTTGCAGGCCGTAGCACCTTTAGCGCTGTTCTTGGTGTCCGGGAGGCAGTGGAGCAGGGTAGGGCTGGTCACTGGGAGGGGTACTTGCTGTCCTTGGATCAGGCCAAAGCGTTTGATCGGGTTAATCACGAGTACCTCTGGTTAGTCCTTCTGAGATACGGCCTGCCAGTGGGGTTTGTTGATTGGCTGCGAACATTGTATGCAGGGGCTGAGACTTTCCCGCTGGTGAATGGTTGGCTTGGCCGCCCTTTTGAGGTGGGTTCCGGTGTCCGTCAGGGCTGTCCTCTAAGTCCCCTGTTGTATGTGTTTGCGATAGATCCCTTTCTTAGGAGGGTTGATCGTGGACCTATAGCAGGGGTCGGGATGGACCGGGCGGTGCCGGAGGCTACCCTGAGGGCAGTGGCATACGCCGATGATGTCACGCTCTTCGTATCCTCAAGGGAGGAGGCGGAGTTTGTGGTGTCTGAGGTGGATGGCTACTTAGAGGCATCTGGGTCCAGGGTCAACTGGGATAAGTGCGAAAGTCTCTGGTTAGGAAGGGGGGATCCTGTGTTTGATCTCCCGGACACTCTTCCGGTGCCCCAGACTTCAGCAAAAGTTCTTGGCATCAAATTTGGCCAGGGGGATTACCCCATGCAAAATTGGGTAGACAGGCTGGATGGTGCCACTCAGAAGGTAAACCAGTGGAAGGGTTGGTCTTTGACCCTTCAGGAAAGAGTTAGCCTGATCAAAACATACCTGCTCCCTTTATTCATCTACCTGGGCAGTGTATGCATTTTGCCAGAGCCTCTCTGGACCCGGGTCTACAACCTGTTCTTCCTAATATTGAGGGGGAACAGGTTGAACCTGATCAGGAGAGATGTTACATACCGCACGAGGAGACTAGGGGGGTTATCTATGGTCAACCCCGTGGTGTTTCTTGTAGACACCTTTTTTAAGATCAACATAGGCAACCTCTGGCAAGAGAGGGCTCCTCTGTGGGTCTACTCCTGCCGGGGATGGTTTCGGCCCTTCTTCCAGGAATGGGAGACAGGAGGGCGAGTGAAGGACCTTCGCACGCAGCACGGATATCTCCCGGCTTACGCTATCTTGGTTCTGAAGGTGATACGCCGGTGGGGTCTGGGGATGTGGGAGATCAGGACTCTGACGAGGAGGCTCCTCGACGAAAGAGTCCTGTTGACCCGTTTCCAGAAGCCCCTGGCGCTCAAGGACTGCCCAAGTCGGGACCTGGAGGGAGGGTTACGTTTACTGAATTCAACCCGGGTCCCCGTGAAGTTTTGGGACTTGGCTTGGCGCTGCTTTCACGGGAGACTGTATGTAAGGGGTAACTTGAAGAGCAGGCCTCTGATTGACAGGGGTTGCCCCCGTCAGGAGTGCAGCGATGTGCTGGAAAGCATGGAGCATTTCCTGCTTCAGTGCCCCTTTAATACAGAGGTATACCAACGGGTAGGGGTCTCCATAGGCTGGCGTCAGCTGGCACACCTCTCCTATGCGGAGTGGGCTTACGGAGCCTTCAGAGGTCTTGGTGGCAGGGACCGCTGCACTTTATTCCTAGTTAGCCTAGTGGTCAGGTTCCACATCTGGAGTGCACGGTGTTTAATCTCGACGGAACTGAAAGTCCTCCCCGTGGATACGGTATGTAGGAACATCCTGGGTGACCTGGTGAAGGTGCGTTCTTTGGAGTATGAGAGGCTGGGCACATCTAAGGCTTCTCTCCTATGGAGAGGGCTTGTTTTTCGTTAGGTACAGTCTTTTCTTAATCTTCTAGGGGCAGAGTAGGGAGAGAGGAGGGACAGGATAGGGAGAGAGGAGGGATAGGGCAGGGACAGCTTTCCATGAAGGGTCAGACTGAGGGGCAGACTAAGGACAGTCTAGGGCAAATTAGGGAGAGAATAGGGAACCTTTTTTTTAAATTCAAGGGATAGTACATTGTGATGTCTGTGCCCGGTTTATCACCTCCAATCCCGGTGGGGGGCTGTGAGTGCACCATGAAGCTTTTTGTTTTGATTTGGGCAAAATGAAATGAAGTAGGGCTGCAGGAGAGCCGACCTTAGGCTTTCGGGTTATGTGTATAGTATATATTATGTATGTTGGTTTATTGGTGTTTATTATGGTTTTGTATATATTGTATATATTCACGTTTTGGGTGGTAGGTAGGTTGGGTGGGGAGTTGGGGGGAGTGGGATTCACGCCTTGAGCCGTAGCCTGGCACGTCTCGAACATTGAACTCTGGGCACGGACTTGTGGAGCGGGCATGGCCCCCAGGCTGCGGCGGGCACTGTGTGGTATTTATTAAAAAAAAACAAAAAAACCCTGGTGTGGCTTGGCACGTCCTGAACTAAGAACTCTGGGCACGGACTGATGGAGCAGGCTTGGCCCCCAAGCTGCACTGGGGACCCAAAAAAAACAACAAAAAAAAACAACAAAAAAAAATGTTTAGTTAGTTTTATGCCAGTTGGCTTGGTCTTTTTGTTTGATTTTGCTTATTCATGTTGCTATTTCAGTTATTTATGCTGTTTATGTTATTGTTTACATTTGTTCTGTGTGGGTGCAGTGCGGCACGGCTGGACCTGGAGTTATAGTTTACAGGGTTTTATGTAGTTATAGTTTCCTTAGTTTTATATTTAGGTATATACTTGTATTGTATTGTGTTATAGTTGTATATTGTGTTATATGTAGAGTGTGTATGTGTGTGGGTGTGTACGGCGGGGGGAAACCCGGATATGGACATTTACTTTGTTTATGGATCATGGACTGTGGGGGAAGGGCCTTATATTGCTTTATATGGTTATTCTTATTGTTACAGTTTGTCTTTGTTGTGTTTTTTTACTTTTATAATAAAAGATCTACAGGATAAGTAATAGTGAGTGCAGCTCTGGAGTATAACACAGGATGTAACTCCGCATCAGTACAGGATAAGTAATGTATGTACACAGTGACTCCACCAGCAGAATAGTGAGTGCAGCTCTGGAATATAATATAGGATGTAACTCAGGATCAGTACAGGATAAGTAATGTATGTACACAGTGACTCCACCAGCAGAATAGTGAGTGCAGCTCTGGAATATAATATAGGATGTAACTCAGGATCAGTACAGGATAAGTAATGTAAGTACACAGTGACTTCAGGAGGAGAATAGTGAGTGCAGCTCTGGAGTATAATACAGGATGTAACTCAGGAGCAGTACAGGATAAGTAATGTATGTACACAGTGACTCCACCAGCAGAATAGTGAGTACAGCTCTGGAGTATAATACAGGATGTAACTCAGGAGCAGTACAGGATAAGTAATGTATGTACACAGTGACTCCACCAGCAGAATAGTGAGTGCAGCTCTGCAGTATAATACAGGATGTAACTCAGGAGCAGTACAGGATAAATAATGTATGTACACAGTGACTCCACCAGCAGAATAGTGAGTGCAACTCTGGAGTATAATACAAGATGTAACTTAGGATCAGTACAGGATAAGTAATGTATGTACACAGTGACTCCACCAGCAGAATAGTGAGTGCAGCTCTGGAGTAGAATGCAGGATGTAACTCAGGGTCAGTACAGGATAAGTAATGTATGTACACAGTGACTCCACCTGCAGAATAGTGAGTGCAGCTCTGGAGTATAATACAGGATGTAACTCAGGATCAGTACAGGATAAGTAATGTATGCACACAGTGACTCCACCAGCAGAATAGTGAGTGCAGCTCTGGGGTATAATACAGGATGTAACTCAGGAGCAGTACAGGATAAATAATGTATGTACACAGTGACTCCACCAGCAGAATAGTGAGTGCAGCTCTGGGGTATAATACAGGATGTAACTCCGGATCAGTACAGGATAAGTAATGTATGTACACAGTGACTCCACCAGCAGAATAGTGAGTGCAGCTCTGGAGTATAATACATGATGTAACTCAGGAGCAGTACAGGATAAATAATGTATGTACACAGTGACTCCACCAGCAGAATAGTGAGTGCAGCTCTAGAGAATAATACAGAATGTAACTCAGGAGCAGTACAGGATAAGTAATGTATGTACACAGTGACTCCACCAGCAGAATAGTGAGTGCAGCTCTGGAGTAGAATGCAGGATGTAACTCAGGGTCAGTACAGGATAAGTAATGTATGTACAGAGTGACTCCACCAGCAGAATAGTGAGTGCAGCTCTGTAGTATAATACAGGATGTAACTCAGGATCAGTACAGGATAAGTAATGTATGTACACAGTGACTACACCAGCAGAATAGTGAGTGCAGCTCTGGAGTATAATACAGGATGTAACTCAGGGTCAGTACAGGATAAGTAATGTATGTACACAGTGACTCCACCAGCAGAATAGTGAGTGCAGCTCTGCAGTATAATACAGGATGTAACTCAGGATCAGTACAGGATAAGTAACGTATGTACACGGTGACTCCACCAGCAGAATAGTGAGTGCAGCTCTGGAGTATAATACAGGATGTAACTCAGGATCAGTACAGGATAAGTAATGTATGTACACAGTGACTCCACCAGCAGAATAGTGAGTGCAGCTCTGGAGTATAATACAGGATGTAACTCAGGATCAGTACAGGATAAGTAATGTATGTATACAGTGACTCCACCAGCAGAATAGTGAGTGCAGCTCTGGAGTATAATACAGGATGTAACTCAGTATCAGTACAGGATAAGTAATGTGTGTACACAGTGACTCCACCAGCAGAATAGTGAGTGCAACTCTGGAGTATAATACATGATGTAACTCAAGAGCAGTACAGGATAAATAATGTATGTACACAGTGACTCCACCAGCAGAATAGTGAGTGCAGCTCAGGAGTAGGTTGTGTCTTGGAGAGCTCTGCAGGAACCAGGGTGTGGTCAGGAGTCCCAGGTGAAGATCTTGCTGGGATCCCAGGATGAGTGCACTGTCTTGGGTGCGTGTTTGTGATGGAGTCTCGCACCTCCTCCCTCCGATCTTGGTCGGAGGGAGAGAGAGCAGGCAGTGATGGCGGCGGCGACAGCAACATCTTCCCTACACGTGCCAGAGAAATCAGCAATATCAGCAGCGAAGAGGAGGCTTGGAGCTACAAGCAACCCAGTGAGGAGAGCGGGTTCTGGTCGTGGCTGCAGTGACGCGGCCCGGGTTGGCAGCGCGGCCACGTTGGATGTCACAGGAGGCGAGGTTGTGACTCGCAGTCAGGCCCGCAGGATAAAATGTGAGCCACAGACAGCAACAAAACTGTCTAAATGGAGTGATAGACGGGAGGAGGAATCTGTAATAGACCTGGCCTCCAGCCTGGCAAAATATATGCAGGATTACCAGACTGCAGGGAAAATGATTGTCCTGCAGAAGGGGAAACTGCAATCTGCTAGGATGATGAAAGAGCAGAAGTCATCCAAGGAGGACAAAGCAGTGGCCAGGAGAGCAATAAAAGACTGCAGAGACTGCATTAATATGTGGCAGGAAGTCAGAGAGAAGATCTTGGAGGAGAGCGGCCCCTTTAAGGAGAAACTGATTAATGATGATCGGTTTGCAAAAATGGTGGCAGAGCGCAGTGGCCGTGCGCAAACCGATACTTCAGGTGATGGTGAGAGCTCGGATGAAGAGGAGTATGAGGATGTGCAGGAGAGTATGGGGGAGCGGCCTGTGTGCTCTGGTGAGCAATCACTGACCCAGAGCAGCACCACAAGTGCCAGAAGTCTCCTACCTGAGGAGGTAGAACTACCACCGACATCAGAGCAGTCTGAGGTGGAGGGGAGAAGGAAAACAGTAGTGCTACAGGTACAGAAGACCCCACAGCTGGAAGCCTCTCCTTATATGGGGGGCTTCATGTTCGGCAATGATTTGCCAGAAAAGGACTCAGTAGTTCGTAAAAGGCAACAGAAGAAACCAGAGAAGGTGCAGGAGAAGCTGGTTTTTGTGTCGGTCTCTGAGAGCACTGGTCCAGGTGAAAAGTCGGATCAGGGCTCTGACCCCAAGAACCCCCCTAACTCAGGCTCTGAGGTGGGCCAGGAGTGGGGCATTGGGAAGAAAAGAGCTGAGCTGGTCAGACCCCCTGTCCCTGTGTTAGTTGGTAACTGGGACAGAGAAGTCAGGAAGAAGGGTGCAGAAAAGGCCAGTACAGCTGGAGGTAACCAAGTTGATGGCAAGGAGAGTGGCAGCAGTGCCACAGGCATGGAGAGTGGCAGCAGTGCAACAAGCAATGTTGCAAGTAGGGCCTGTGATGCGGAGGGGGCTCCTGGCCAAGCAGGATATCGGGCTTCCAGTGATGTGGAGGCCAAAAAAAAAAGGGAAAAACAAGAAAAAGAATAAAAACAAAACTGATGAGGTGTTACCATCTACCTCTGCAAAGGCCAAGATCCAAAGTCCAGATCCAGCTCAAGGAGTGAATGTGAGAGAGAATGCTGGTGATGGGGGAAAGTATGCTCGGGGTGTTGGTTGTGCCTCTGCTGTTGCTGTGTCTTCGGGCACCTCGGGTACATCTGGCAACAGTGATGCCACACAAGTGTGTGCTAGTTTGGATGGAGGTTCAAGGAATGGTAATGTAGTGAGGCAAGAGGGGTTACAGGTTCCAGTCGCCCCTCCGGCGGCGACAACACCTGGTAGGAGTTATGCTAGTGTCGCCGCTAGAGGAGGGGGGGGAGGGTCCTTTTTGTCTCCAGGCTCTAGGGAGGGCATTTTGCAACAGCGTCTCCTGGGGGCTTTATGGAAGGGGGAGAGTACAATCACAGTTGGAGGAAGAGAGGTGGACTATCTCTCTGGAAAGAGAGACATGGCTTGGGTGCCTTTCCGAGAGCAAAGGGGTGACACCATATGGTCCCTACCAACACCCGGGCAGGACGCAGGTCGTAGGAATGTGGTCCATCTTCGTTGGAGAGGCAATGATGCATGCCCCCCGAGGGCGAGAGTAGTGGAGCTTCTGCTGAAGATGGGCTTCAGGGCAGTTGACATCTTTGCCCTGATCCATCCTTACGGCATGTCTGAGTTTGACATCAGCTTCGTTCTCCCAGAGGGTCTAGAAATCTTCTGGGGGAATTATGAGCTGGGGGAAAACAAGCCCGGCTGGTGAGACTTTGCCATCCAGGTGGTGTCTCACCAGAACGAGATCAAGAAGGTGACCGTTTTGACCTGTAATGAGTCACTTTCTTGTTTTGACATTATGACGTGGCTCAGTCGGTACAGAGAGGTGACAGAGATGCCCAAAAAGAACAGGGATGAGCACGTCATATGGTCCGGGGACTGGACGTTCATGGTCAAGCTGAAGCGTTCTGGAAGCTCAGTGGCTCACATACCATCTGCAGCCTTCCTCGGCAGGGATCCTATCCTGGCCTTTTACCAGGGGCGACCGAAGCTCTGCCACAGGTGCGGTGACCCCTCGCACTTGAGCGCCGCTTGTAAGACCTTGAAGTGCACTCTGTGTGGGGGTATTGGTCATCTAGCCGCCTCCTGTACAGAGATTAGGTGTAACCTGTGTGGTGATCTCGGTCACCCATTTAGCCACTCTCCGCGCTCCTTTGCCAATGCAGTCATAGCCCCTACGGATGGGGGTCATGATGTGGCCTCTGGGGGTGAGAGGACCAGCAGAGGTGGGGGAGCTCAGGAGCCAGGGAAGAACCGGCAAAAGACGCCTGCTGAGCAGAGGCGTCAGGAGAAGTGCAGACGAAGCAGGGAGCTGACAGGAGCGCCCACAGCAGGTGGATCGATGGTGGCCCCTGTTCCAGAAGCAAATCTTGTGGCTGAAGCTTTGAGGGACAGCGAGTTAGATGAGGAGGACAGGAGGATCCAGAGGGAGGAGACCCACTATGAAAGTGTGGATGAGGAAGGCAAGAGGTGGTTAGAGAAAAGGCGTCAGCTAGGTGTCACGAGGAGGAAACGAAGAGGGGATTCAAGATCTTCTCCCACCTCGGGCCAAGTACTGGAAGGAAAAGCCTGCTCACCTTCAGTTGGACTCTCCAATAGGTTCCGAGCCCTTCAAGACATCTCTTCCTCCTCTTCTGAGGGGGAAGTGAAGGGGAAGGTTCCTAGGGCACAGAAAGGGTCAACAGAGGGCGCTGGGTCTCCTCCTCGTGGAGGCATAGTTCCTTCCGGGGAGGCGGCTACTCTAGAACCTGGAGGTAAGGACGATGGGGTCGGGGTATCCCTTGCTATGGACACATCTGTGTCCAAGAAAAGAAGCAAGGGGCTTTCCTCTGACCCCGAGGAAACGGGTGTGAGGAAGAAAGCCATCTAATTTAATCACTCATGATGGCAGCACCCACTACGCTGATGCTGGCATCCATTAATGTTGCCAGCATTAAGTCAGATACGGCTAGATTTGCGGCCTTTGATTTTCTCGGCCACGTTGAAGCCAACATTTTATTTTTGCAGGAGACCAGGCTGTCTGATTTGTCAGTCTTACAAAAGGCAAAAAGGGAGTGGAGGTCAGGCCCTTCCTACTGGTCTCTTGCAGCCGAGCCGTATAGCGGAGTGACGATACTTTTTACCACAGCAGTTGAATGCCGACGAGTAATTGAATTAGTAATGGGAAGGTGCCTGATCTTAGATGTCCTCATGAAGGGACAAGAATTAAGACTTGTCAACATCTATGGTCCTCAGTCAAAAAAGGACAAGATGAGTCTCTTTATGAGGATCAAGCCCTACCTTTTTACCAGCCGCCAAGTTGTCTTTGGAGGTGACTTTAATACAGTCATGAGGGCCGCGATAGGAGAGGTTCTGGAGACAGATGGTTGACTTTTGATAGCGTCGCACTTAATAGCGTAGCTAGCGAAGCTCGCCTGGTGGATGTCCACATCCGGCACACCCCAGGCCACGAGGGGTTCACCTATTATAGAGGTCAGAGCAGGTCTAGAATAGACAGGTTTTATTTGAAGGAGGAAGCCATCTCTTCACCAGTGTCCGTTGTTGAGGTGGAGTTTTCCGACCACTGTCTAATATTGTTTTCTCTGAATGTGGCAGAGACCCCCCGGATGGGCAGAGGTTTTTGGAGACTGAATTTGTCACTCCTGGAGAAAGCAGAGATAAGACAGTCCTTTGAGGATTTTCTGCAGAGCCAGGTACCATTACTGGATCTCTGTAGTAGTAAGTCAGAGTGGTGGGAGATGTTCAAGAGGAGGGCGGCGAGGTTCTTCCGAGAGCTCTCCAACCTCAGATGCCTGGACAAGTACCACCTGTACAATGGCCTGAGGAGGAAACTCGAACATCTCCTTTTGACTGGAGGTAGCCGTGAGGAAATCTCCAGAGTGAAATCTTTTCTCAGGAAGTGCCAGTACGATAGACACATATCCTTGGTTTTTGAGAGGGATTTCAGGAAGTACCGCTCGCCCGACCCTTACAGAAACTGTAGGATGTCAGTGAATAGTAAAATGGTCACGGGACTGATCAATAGTACAGGATCCCTGAATCGATCCAGATCAGGGATTCTATTCTTGAGGTCGTCAGATCCTACTACTCGCAATTCTTAGGAAAGAGGGATCTAGATTCGGAAGTGATGTCGGCTTTCTTGGTTGAAACTCTCCCTAAGCCGGGGGTGGACACCTCTCTTGGTTTTGACAGAAGAGATCAGAATAGAGGAAGATAGACTGGCGATTGATGGGCTCCGGCTCACAAAGGCGCCAGGACCGGATGGCCTAACATCCTAGTATTATAAGACCTTCAAGAACCTCTTGAGTCCCCTCTTGACGGAGGTATTAAATGAGTGTCTTTTCTTGGGCACTCTGCCTAGGTCAATGAGGAGGTCAGTTTTGATCCTTCTGTCAAAGGGTAAAGACTCGAGCCGTATTGAGAACTGGCATCCCATAGCGCTTCTCAATACGGACAGGAAGGTTCTGGTAAAAGTGCTGTTTAATCGGTTGGTCAAGTTTGCACCCCGGCTCCTCTCGGGCGCCCAGCATTGCTCTGTTCCAGGTCATAGCACCTTTAGTGCTGTTCTCGGTGTCCGGGAGGCAGTAGAGCAGTGTAGGGCTGGTCACTGGGAGGGGTACTTGCTGTCCTTGGATCAGGCCAAAGCGTTTGATTGGGTTAATCACGAGTACCTCTGGTCAGTCCTTCTGAGATATGGCCTGCCAGTGGGGTTTTTTGATTGGCTGCGAACATTGTATGCAGGGGCTGATACTTTCCCACTGGTGAACGGTTGGCTTGGCCGCCCTTATGAGGTGGGGTCTGGTGTCTGTCAGGGCTGTCCTCTATGTACCCTGTTGTATGTGTTTGCGATAGACCCCTTCCTTAGGAGGGTTGATCATGAACCTATATCAGGGGTCAAGATGGAGCGGATGGTGCCGGAGGCTACCCTAAGGGCAGTGGCATACGGCGATGATGTCACGCTCTTCATATCCTCAAGGGAGGAGGCGGAGTTTGTGGTGTCAGAGGTGGATGGCTACTCTGAGGTATCCGGCTCCAGGGTCAACTGGGGTAAGTGCGAGAGTCTCTGGTTAGGAAGGGGGGATCCTGTGTTTGATCTCCCGGACAACCTTCTGCTGCCCCGGACTTCAGCAAAAGTTCTTGGCATCAAATTTGGCCAGGGGGATTACCCCATGCAAAATTGGGTAGATAGGCTGGATGGTGCCACTCACAAGGTTAATCAGTGGAAGGGTTGGTCTTTGACCCTTCGGGAAAGAATTAGCCTGATCAAAACATGCCTGCTCCCTTTATTCATCTACCTTGGCAGCGCATACATTTTGCCAGATCTTCTCTGGACCCGGGTCTACAACCTGTTTTTCCTAATGTTGTGGGGGAATAGGTTGAACCTGATCAGGAGAGATGTTACTTACTGCAAGAGGAGACTAAGGGGGGTTGTCTATGGTCAACCCTGTGGTGTTTCTTGTAGACACCTTTTTTAAGATCAACGTAGGCAACCTCTGGCAGGAGAGGGCTCCTCCCTGGGTCTACTCCTGCCGGGGATGGTTTCGGCTCTTCTTCCAGGAATGGGAGACAGGAGGGCGAGTGAAGGACCTTCGCACGCAGCACCAATATCTCCCGGCTTACGCTACCTTGGTTCTGAAGGTGATACGCCGGTGGGGTCTGGGGATGTGGGAAATCAGGACTCTGACAACGAGGCTCCTCGATGAAAGAGTCCTGTTGACCCATTTCCAGAAGCCCCTGGCGCTCAAGGACTGCCTAAGTCGGGACCGGGAGGGAGGGTTACGTTTGCTGAATTCAACCCGGATCCCCTTGAAGTTTTAGAACTTGACTTGGCGCTGCTTTCATGGGAGACTGTATGTAAGGGGCAACTTGAAGAGCAGGCCTCTGATTGACAGGGGTTGCCCCCGTCAGGAGTGCAGCGACGTGCTGAAAAGCATGGAGCATTTCCTGCTTCAGTGCCCCTTTAATACAGAGGTATACCAACGGGTAGGGGTCTCCATAGGCTGGCGTCAGCTGGCACACCTCTCCTATGCGGAGTGGGCTTATGGAGCCTTCAGAGGTCTTTGTGGCAGGGACCGCTGCACTTTATTTCTAGTTAGCCTAGTGGTCAGGTTCCACATCTGGAGTGCGCGGTGTTTAATCTCGACGGAGCTGAAAGTCCTCCCCGTGGATACTGTATGTAGGAAAATCCTGGGTGACCTGGTGAAGGTACGTTCTGTGGAGTATGAGAGGCTGGGCACATCTAAGGCTTCTTTTCTATGGAGAGGGCTTGTATTTCGTTAGGGACAGTCTTTTCTTAATCTTCTAGGGACAGGATAGGGAGAGAGGAGGGATAGGGTAGGGACAGTTTTTCCATGAAGGGTCAGACTGAGGGGCAGACTAAGGACAGTCTAGGGCAAATTAGGGAAAGAATAGGGAGACTTTTTTTTAAATTCAAGGGATAGTATATTGTGATGTCTGTGCCCGGCTTATCACCTCCAATCCCAGTGGTGGGCTGTGAGTGCACCATGAAGGTTTTTGTTTTGATTTGGGCAAAATGGAATTAAGTAGGGCTGCAGGAGAGCCGACCTTAGGCTAGTATATATTATGTATGTCTGTTTATGGGAGTTTATTATGGTTTTGTATATATTGTATATATTCACGTTTTGGGTGGTAGGTAGGTTGGGTGGGTGGTTGGGGGGAGTGGGATTCACGCCATCAGCCGTAGCCTGGCACGTCCCAAACATTGAACTCTGGGCACGGATTGGTGCAGCGGGCATGGCCCCCAGGCTGCGGTGGGCACAGTGTGGTATTTATTAAAAAAAAACAAAAAAAACCCTGGTGTGGCTTGGCACGTCCTGAACTGAACTCTGGGCACAGACTGGTGGAGCAGGCTTGGCCCCAAAGCTGCACTAGGGAACCCCCCCCAAAAATTATATATATATATATTTTAGTTAGTTCTTTTATGCCCGTTAGGCTCGGTCTTTCTGTTTGTATTTGGTTATTTATGTTGGTGTTTATCTTATTGCTTACATTCGTTTTCTATGGGTACAGTGCGGTACGGCTGGACCTGGAGTTATAGTTTACAGGGTTTTATGTAGTTATAGTTTCCATAGTTTTATATTTTAGGTATATAGTTGTATATTGTGTTATATGTTGAGTGTGTATGTGTGTGGGTGTGTACCCGTTGTTTCTTTAATGAGAACTAGTGAGATGGTTGGCCAACGTTTTGAGATATTTCTGTTAGTGAAGATGAATGGACGGATTCATGTCATGATTTTATATGATTTGTAAGTCTGAAAATGAAACCTTTTCCATACAAGACAACGGGGGGTCTTCCTGATGGGTTGTCTTGTTTTAATGGTGAGCGGGAATGACCATGAATGCAGATGACTTTCACATACGAGACCAACAGGAGGTTTTATACTTTAACATTTTAATGAATGATTGGTGACATCATAGGAGCTGAGTCACCTCCTCGTTGGTCCATCCGTATAAAAACTTGTAAACGTTTCAGTATTTTTCATCGTTTAGCAGGAAGGTCGTACTGATAGCAAAATATTTCGAAACCAACGAATCTTGTTATGAGTGTTGGAACATAGAAGGCTCTCGATCTCTTGAAACCCATCTTCTCATACATCCGCCAGGCATCAACTTGAGGGTAAGAGGTTTCCAAGATCACCGCCTCACAGCCTCCCTTCCGGGCAAAGTCAATGACCACCCTGCACAAAGCCTTGGCTATTCCCTTGCCTCGGTGCTTTCTGGGAACTGACATCCTTCTGAGCTCCACTTGCTTCTCTCCTCCGGGATGATGTATGGGGACTGCCGCTACCATCCCTGCTACCTCCCCTGAGGACTCTGCCACCCAAAAGCAGTAACCGTCTCTCTGGAGGTAATATTTGTGAATATCTGACATGTCATCAGCCAGACAGCGCCTGACGTAGTGCATGTAGATGTACTTGTGGATGAGAAATAAAACCCCTATGTCAATGATCACAGCTACAATGGACAGCAGTAATGACCCGGTGGTCTGCAAGACAACGAAAAACGTCAGTAGAAAAACTGCCCAGATACGCGGGAGACGGAGTGAAAAATGGAAAGATTTGGCGGTATGTTCTGTTATGCCATCAGCAAAGATCTCTCGAACCCGCTGATAGTCGGAGTCCTTGTAGAGCCGAATCTGGTATTCAGACATGTTGCCTGCAATAGAAGGAGAACTATGAGTTATAGAACTGTAGTTGTATAGAACACCCTATATCTAATGCAACTTCTCATGGCTTTATTGCATCACTTTATGCAATTTATTTGCAAGCTCGGCATAATCTGATGACTCTATAACTTACAACAGGTAGACTCATTCAAACTTTGTAGTGACCAACTCCGTCTCCATCAAGTTAAGAGTGGGAGACAGGGGCGTAACTATAGGGGATGCAGGGGATGCGGTTGTACCCGGGCCCAGGAGCCTTAGGGGGCCCATAAGGCCTCTCTTCTCCATATAGGGAACCCAGTACTATAAATAAACCATGATAGTTGGGGGCCCCGTTACAAGTTTTGCATTGGGGCCCGGGAGCTTCAAGTTACGCCTCTGGTGGGAGGTAACAGGCCAAGACTATTGCACACATGCTAACGGACAGATAAACACACATGTGTATGTGTATATATATATTACAGGGTGTAGTAAAAAAAACGGTTCCAGCACTATATCTCAGAACTAATGTCCAATAACATGAATGCACTACATGATGGCCTGGAGCATGGGTCCCTGGTGGCCCCAGAAAATAGATTTTAATTTTGAGTTGTGGCCCCTAAGAGAGAGAGAATAAAACCGAAATGCAAAACCGAAGAGCAGCATGTGAGAAGCAGAAATCCACTTTCTGTGGGCCGGCTGCTATGACTGAAGTAAGGAAGATATATGCAACATGGCCTCCTTCTGGTCCGATAGATGACTCCCTGGATGATTGGCCCCTATCGTCACCTGCAGGGGATTCAGTTACCGATCCACATAGTGATCGAGACGATTGCGCCAAATTCCAACGCATACGTTCATGCTGAAATTTAAATAAATTAAAAGCCGAGCCACAATCCATACGCTGCGTTGGGGTGTTTGCCCCTCATCAGTATGTGGTAGGTTTCTGCTGTTTTGGGATGTTCTGGCTTGGCTTTCAATGCCCAGTCATTGTTATAAGGCTTGTGTAAAGAGTCTAACATTGACTTGCAGGAATTCTGCCTTCCAGTAGGTGGCGCTGCAGATGTATTGTTCCATCTCCCTTATTTGAATTTTACCAGAAATGAACACTTGATTGGATTTGACGTAATTTCTGCTTAAGCGCATGGAGGAGCCGAGCACCCCTTCATGTATTAGGCACATCGTGCGCCGACAGAAAGATGGATCAGATTAGCTGTGAAGTGCCAGTCCTAAAAAATTTTCCCCATGCAGTCCCTGGCTAAGCAGTGCATTACAACTGGTGCCCTGCCTGCCTTCCCCTTCCGATGATCGCAGTCCCCAACCTCCTTGTCCTGTCATATATGGCAGGCACCACACCACCAAATCCAAACTGCTGTCTGGTTATTTTAGACACCCTCCCTAACTGAAGAATTGGTTCCATATAGTTCTGAAAAGTACTTTTGTATTCTGACTGATGCCTGGTTTGGCCCATGCCTGATTCACCCAGCTTTCCCGTCTTCTCTTGTCCTGACCTCAGCTTGGGCACAGACCATGATTTATCTGTCTGACTGTTCCTTCAATATCACGCTGTGGTACTTCTGACCTGTCTGTATCAGCTGCCACTGAACGGAGTCTATTCTTAGGGTAACGACCTAGGGCTCCCTGCAGCTAAGAATAAATAACAATTGGAGGGGTATGCCACAGTAAACTATGCTAGACTTTTGGCCAAGATGGCCATGTGAAGAAATTTAAAGGGGTTGTCCCGCGCCGAAACGGGTTTTTTTTTTTTCAACAGCCCCCCCTTCTTGGCTCCTGATTGGCTGGAATCGGCACGTGACGGGGCGGAGCTACAAGGAGTCGCTCTCCGGCACGAGCGGCCCCATTCAGAAAAGAAGAAGACCCGGACTGCGCAAGCGCGTCTAATCTGGCGATTAGACGCTGAAAATTAGACGGCTCCATGGAAACGAGGACGCTAGCAACGGAACAGGTAAGTGAATAACTTCTGTATGGCTCATAATTAATGCACAATGTACATTACAAAGTGCATTAATATGGCCATACAGAAGTGTATTCCCCACTTTGTTTCGCGGGACAACCCCTTTAAGGCTGGACAGTAAGAAGAATTTTTGTATCGTAGCAGCAAATGCTCATAACATGTGCAGGACCTATGAGGATGGGAGACTGCCATGTGTTGTGGAGTAACAAGGGTTGAAGGGCTGTCACAGTGCAGAGGGATCAGCCCTATTCTCATCTGCACAAGGAAAGACTAGAAGCAATGGGATGAAACTGAAAGGGAGGAGCCACAGATTAGATATTAGACAGTAAGGGTGATCAATGAGTGGAACAGGTTACCACGGGAAGTCGGGAGTTCTCCTTCAATTGAAGTGTTCAAACAGACAGACATCTGTCTGGGATGATTTAGTTAGTCCTGCACTGAGCAGGGAGTTGGACCAGATGACCCTGGAGGTCCCTTCCAACTCTACCATTCTATGATTCGATAAACCAGACCCAGCCATCACCTGCAATATTCCAGGTGCAGCATACTATAGCTGTGTCGGCCACTTACCAGACAGGTGACACAAAGTACGAGACAGCATGAGAGCAGTAATCCAAGAGAGGGGCTGGCCTAATGCCAAAGGTCTCAGCATAAGGTTAATAGAACGAAAGCATCTGGTGTAAGAAGTAACTGAGTTTTTACCTGCTTCATATCATTTAGTTGCTGGTTGTAGATGAATATCATTGTGTAAAAGTGCTAACATATTGTAAGGATGCTATAAGACTGTAGAGTAGAGAGCAGCACTTTTTGCAGGAAGCCAACGTGCAAAAATATATAAGAACTGACCAAATCTGACAGAACCAGCCGTTATCCCAGATACATTCATCTTTTCAATAGTGCATTGACAAGACTATTTCATAGTAGCTATCATAGGTTTTGGAACGTGAACAGATCAGACACCCCTGGAGCTCCAAGAACATTCAAAATTCTGCGTCACCACCCGGGAGATTAAAAATACCACTGGACCATCAGGGATTCTGGCTTCAGGTTCACCCTATGTGAACTCCACCAGTATTTATCGAAGCATTGCAGAGCATAACACACCTACTAGATGATATACCATTTTATTCATGTAACGACAGGTAAGATACAGTCTCCAGTGACAGAGGAATCGTCATGGTCGAATAAAGGCTGAGACTTTCCATCTTCCAGTGTGAATCACCATTATACTGCTGGGACATCATATTTATAGACCAGGACCCTAAAGTCCAAGACTCGACCCAGGAGACCCGGAGGGTAACAGTAATGTGTTTGCCTGAAGCCGAGCTTCTCGTACAATTTCCAGGCCCCAATTTGTGGTAATGTGGTCATCAGGACCACGGCCTCACAGCAGCTCCTCTGGGCAAAGTCCATCAACGTCTTACATAACACTTTGGCGATCCCTTTGCCTCTGTGCTGTTTGGCCACAGAGAGTCGCTTCAGTTCCAGATGTTTTTCTCCTCCGGGCTCAGAAGAAGGAATGGCAGCGACGGTCCCTATAACCTCACCGCCTGTGGACTCCACCACCCAGAAGCAGTAACCGTCCCGCTGCATGTAGTATTGGCCGATGTCCAACATGTCATGGGAGAGGGAGTGATCTATATAGGAGGTGTACATGTAACGGGCACCGAACCATACTGCAACTAGAGCCGCAGTGAAGGCAAGGATGAAGGTCATAACAGACACAAGGTTTAGAGCAGGAAGGACCGACGAGGCCAATGCTGGAAGCCAGATATGTGGCTGCCGTATCGCGTGCTGAAAGGTTTTACCAATGTGCTCCTTCATTCCGGAAGCAAACAGTTCCCTGGCCACATCGTAGTCAGAGTCCTTGTAGAGTCGGAGGAAGTAGTCAGACATGTTGGGGCTCTGCAAGAAAGGGCAAAATGTAACTAAAGGAAATGGGTTATTAAAGGGCCGGTTCAGTCCTATGTAGATAACGCGTCATCATGGTATAGTGACATCATCTGCTACTTTCCAAAAGACGTTGGGTTTCAATTACTCTGCTCTTCTTCGTACTTTTTCCATTTTCAGGGCATCCTTTCTGGTGCCGCATCTGAATATTTTACATGAGGCCGCACGAATCCTGTACAGGGGTGAAATTATATTCCTGTACCGCAAAGCCATACCCCTTTTAATACACAGTGGTATCTGCTGGCTATAGAAGCAGCTGATTGACATTGTGCTGTCATTTCGCCTAATGATTTCCATGTATGATACACCCTCTGCTGCTCTTTCACTCCAATAGGGGGCGATGTAAGTAATAAATACCTGAAAGCGCTGCGGAATAAGTTGGTGCTATACAAATACCATGATTTATTTTATTTTTATTTTCCCTGGAGCCCATAGCACTCTAGTTATGGCACTGGATGACATCATCCTTGTAGAAGGTGGGCTTGTGTAATAATGTCCACCATTAGTCGTGATCACTTTATACACTGAATGCGCATGCGGTTTCCCTGCCATTACTCGCAGGGTCGGCGGACATCAGGTGCCGTCCAGCCGCTGAACTGAATGTGCTTAAGTGGCTGAACAGAATCTAAAGTCCGGTGACCCTGCGAGTAATGGCCGAGAAAGTGCTTGCGCCTTCATCATATTGCGTGCAAGTAAACGCACGCATACCCTTCTCACAGCGCCTGCGCAGGATTTCCTCAAAGGATAGAAAATGAATACGCTTATCTATCAAAACCGGGGAAGGTGGCGGCGCGGCTGCGCAGAACATCTCGCTCTTTTTACCTAATTTTAATACAGCACAGGAAAACTTCAAAAGAGGATTGTAAAAGTTGGGGAGCCGTATAACAGTATATAGCGGTGGGGCGATCTCCGCAGCAGCAGTACTACATGCAGAGCTTAGGTGGCAGAGGAAGAGCCCGATGACAGGGTCCCTTTAACAAAACTTGTACTTAGGGGTTTCTACTCCCCCAAACCCTCCTACAATATAAGTTCATTGGGTTGGCTGCTGTAATAACTAAACTAGCCCCTTCCCTGACTCGGCATCGGCCATGCCATAGAAGGAGGGTGGCTTAGTTATTAATTTGAGTGGAACAGCCCCCTATGATGTAACGGGCGAGGTCCATGCCAGGTGATCCAGGCAGAAAGTGGAGATTCCAGCTCCGCTAGTCTGGGACAGTATTAACCCCTCTCTAGACAACCCCTTTAATCCTATTGTCTATATAACTAATAATACTAGTGGCGCCGGCACTAAACCTCAGGGTAACACACGTATAACCGGGGACTGTTCCGAGTAGGACTTCATTAGGTGTCTATGAGGGACCGTGAAAAACACCTCTAGAAGTCTAAAAAACTCTGCATCCACTGCTGCCCGTCTGTAGCCACATGCCACCCTGGGATGAGGGGGTCTCTGTGCCATGGAGCAGGTCGTCCTGGGAGGCTCAGCTGTGCACACTAGGTACCCATCCTATAATGAATGGCAGGAGCGCACAGGTCAATCACTGGGTTATAAGGCTCCATTAGCCTTGAGAGACCTGAGTCCTAACTATAATTATTAAGCCCTTCATAGCCGGCGCACAGATCTAGTGGTAGTCAGTTTGTTGGCGCTCTACAAGAAAGGGCAAAATGTAACTAAAGGAAATTAATTATTAAAGGGGCGGTTCAGTCCTGTGTAACTAAATCATCAGATTCATTGCCATCTTATGTACTCACACACAGAATCCATCACTTCCATATGCGGATTGTTCACATGGGGTCCCAGAGTCATATGGTGTGGGAGGGATGTGCCATCAGGTGCCCCTCATACGTAGTGCAAGCCAGAGAGTGCCCCATAGACAGTGTTGGCCAGAGACCTTGTACTCACACATCAGCTCTTAGGTTCCGCTGTTTATAATAATCCCCATATCAAATGCCGGCCCCACTCTGTATAATAATCCCCATATCAAACCCCGGCCCCACTCTGTATAATAATCCCCATATCAAACCCCGGCCCCACTCTGTATAATAATCCCCATATCAAACCCCGGCCCCACTCTGTATAATAATCTCCATATGAAACCCCAGCCCTACATTGTATAATAATCCCCATATCAAACCCTGGCCCCACTATGTGTAATAATCCCCATATCAAACCCTGGCCCCACTATGTGTAATAATCCTCATATCAAACCCTGGCCCCACTCTGTATAATAATCCTCATATCAAACCCCGGCCCCACACTGTATAATAATCCCCATATCAAACCCCGGCCCCACTCTGTATAATAATCCCCATATCAAACCCCGGCCCCACTATGTGTAATAATCCCCATCTACCACTTCAGGCCTCAGGCCCAACTCCGTGTAGACAACTTCACTCATCACATTACATCGCCGGCTGTACCCTGGGAGTAGTACAGGATCTGTGATGTAGAAGGAAAGCAATAACCCAAGACAGAGGGTTTATACTGGAGGTGTCAGCAGTGAGAAATGTCAGTGTGAGTCTAACAGAATAATCACACCTGGTGTAAGGAGTAACATAGGTATAGGGAAGTACAGAGACTCCCTGGTGTAAGGAGTAACAGAGGTATAGGGAAGTACAGAGATTCCCTGGTGTAAGGAGTAACATAGGTATAGGGAAGTACAGCGACTCATATTGAGGTTACTGTTGATTGGCAATGCCGGACCTGACTAAAGCTAAGGGTGAATTCACACCTCACTGATTTGCTGCAGATTTTGCCACACATTTTGTTGCCGATCGGCAGCAGATTTTACTTCTTCAATTTGAAGTCAGATCTGCAGCACATTTCAACCTTTCAATTGAATTGCTGCAGATCCGAACCAAAATCTGCAGCAAATCAGCGATGTGTGAACTCCGCCTTATTGCCCTGTCCCAAACAGCTGACTGCAGGTGTGTGTTCCTTCTGGTTTGGCTTTCTGTATATCCTTAGTCATTTTGCAAGCCTCATTGAATGGTTGGACATTGAGTAACAGGGAAGCTCCTTCCAATAATGCGGCTGTGGAGGCGCTCCTCCATCCACTATTTACATAACTTTTTTTCAGAGCCCGTATAAGACCCCATATCCCAACTGGGCGCTCTCCATAGGGAGAAGCCTTATTTTCTCAGATCCACATCAAAGGCCACTCACCCAGTCGATCACTACGCTGCTCTGACCTGGCGAGGGGCAAACACCCCGCAATACCCTGCAGTACCCCACAACAGCCTATCTGCAGACAGGTTTCTTTTCCAATTTGCGAAATATCCCTACTTATGTTGCGAGGTCGGATATTGATTTAAAGGGCGGTCACCATACAATAAGTGGTGCTGAAGAGGTGCTTTTCCATCCCCTAATTGCACATCACAGCAGCCAAGATGTTTTTTGGAACTTGGACAGATGAGACACCACTGGAACACCAGGGACATTAGAAACACCTTTGTACCATGAGAGACAAAAGAAATGGCATTGGACCCTCAAGTCTATTAGGAAAGCTACATGACAAGCAAAATAAATATCAGCATGGAAAAAATAAGAGAACTACTAGCCAACAGAAAACATTAATGAAACCTCTGGCCCATCAGGGAAAATATAAATGCCACTACTGTCAGATCACCAAGGAGATTGATGAAACCACTGGACCATCAGGGACAAAATAAATGCGACTTAACTAGCAGGCATATTGGTGACACTATCTAACCACCACTGCCAGACCACCGAATAGATTAATGAAACCACTGGACCATCAGTAAAAATATAGATGCCTCCACTGTCAAACCACTGAGATTAATGAAACTACCAGACCATCATGGAAAATGTTAATGTCACCACTGTCACACCAGTGAAGAAAGTAATGAAACCTCTAGGCCATCAGGGATAATATAAATCCACTGAACTAGCAGGCCTATTGGTGAAACTATCTAACCACCATTGCCAGACTAATGAAGAGATTCATGAAACCACTGGACCATCCTACATAATGATTGCCATTGAACTAGCAGTCCTCCAAAGAGATTAAATAACCGTCCCGCTGCATGTAGTATTGGCCGATGTCCAACATGTCATGGGAGAGGGAGTGATCTATATAGGAGGTGTACATGTAACGGGCACCGAACCATACTGCAACTAGAGCCGCAGTGAAGGCAAGGATGAAGGTCATAACAGACACAAGGTTTAGAGCAGGAAGGACCGACGAGGCCAATGCTGGAAGCCAGATATGTGGCTGCCGTATCGCGTGCTGAAAGGTTTTACCAATGTGCTCCTTCATTCCGGAAGCAAACAGTTCCCTGGCCACATCGTAGTCAGAGTCCTTGTAGAGTTGGAGGAAGTAGTCAGACATGTTGGGGCTCTGCAAGAAAGGGCAAAATGTAACTAAAGGAAATGGATTATTGAAGGGCCGGTTCAGTCCTTTGTAGATAAAGCGTCATCATGGTATAGTGACATCATCTGCTACCTTCTAAGAGACTTTGGGCTTCAATTCTGCACTATTGGAAAGATCTCTGCTTGTATCCAGTGTAATTCTGTGTTATGTAAATAGTCAGAACTCCAGAATGATACCTTTTACTTCCTCGATACAATGTAACAAACAGGAAAGAGATCTGTACTGCTGGGCTTACATTACAGTGATCATCCTGCAACCACCATGGCTAGATATAGCTGATTGGGTGATTTGTCTGTTATTGGCCATTAGAGAAGTGGGGGGGGGGAGGGGGAATGGGGGGGGGGGGGAGCACAGTAAAGATGCCTTTAGAGAGAACGATTGTTCAAAAAAATCTTTGAAATGAGCGAAAATGAGCATTAACTGTTCGGTCTATACGCGAGCCAACAACTGACGGACGAATGAGAATTGTCCGCTTTTCACTTATGCAGCATAAAAACCATCGTTGAACGATTGCTCGTTTGAAAAACCAATCATGCGCCCGTCTAAACATGCTCAACGAGAGCGATCGGACTAGCGGTGCCATCGGCTCGTCTAAAAGCAGTTTATGAGGGTTTAAAACAGCTGAAGGCCCTTGATTTAATGCAGGCTGGCGCATATCTGGAACCTTGCAGCTAGTCCAGTATCCCACGGAGGAGGCAGGGGATTAACATTCCACATTCTTTGTACAAAAGCCAACATTCCACCCCACTGCCAAGGTACCCCTGCCGTGTGGATGCCAGGTACGGGCAGGGGTGGTATGCCAGCTAGTAGGATCCTATTCACTCTTGTTTTCTATCATCACCTGGTTATCATGTTACAGTCTACAATTCTACAAGGCCGGTTATAGGACCTGCATCCTCTGCTGTGAAATGCGTTGGGTACTCCTGAGCTGTGTGTAGGTTCATCAGACATGGCCTGGTAGAGGATGAAGGGAGGGGGGGTATGGGTAACTTCAGAGATTAATATTCCTTAATGATTTAGAGGGAGGTAAAAAGAAGGGTCACAGTTCTTACAGTAAAGACCCAACTCCTGAAGTGACTCCTCCACAGAATTACAGCTCTTACAGTGAGGAACCAGCTCTGGGGTGACTCCTCCACAGATTCATCTCTCTTAGGGCTCATTCACATGGGCGTATCATCACCGCATATTATGCTCACGTATTTCTCGTGCGTAACATGGTGAATGCAGACAACGAAAGTCTATGGAGTTTCATTCACACCTGCGTTGGAGCTGTGAGGAGACACTGCATATAAAACACAAGAGAAATAAATGGCGGCGAGCTCTAGTCCCCCGCGTATTGAAACGCGGCCCCTTTGCAACGCTTGTGAATGGACAACGTTTAATACACAGAATTTAGAAGAAAAAAAAGTCGCACTGCCTGTGTCCGTGACATCAGAATCCCGAACGTGTGCGGTGCCTATCGCAGCCCCTATGCGATCTCTGTCGGCCGAGCGTAGGGGCTGCGATGACAATACTACAAGTGTCACAGCATGTGAATGAACCCTTAGAGTAAAGAACCAGCGCCTGAGGCGACCATTCCACTGAATTACAGCTCTTACAGTAAAGAACCAGCGCCTGAAGTGACTCCTCCGCAGATTCATCAGTCTTACAGTAAATAAACATGTCCATCACATGGGACTCTCACTGACATTTACATTGGTTCCTCCTTAGTGTCTCCTGGCAGCAGTAAGGCACATGGCATTCCGCATATTTTCCAGCATCTTTTGCTACAACCTACATAATCCTCATTCGGTAAGGCCACAGGCCCCGACCTCACCGGCCCCGACCTCACCGGCCCCGCAGGAGCAGCATTTTTACCCACTGGAAGGGTCACATCTCTTAAAGGTAATAAGGTCCAGACGTTGTCACATCATTAATACTGGCGGTTTTATTCCCGTGTCCCATTACTTTACGCTAATTCATGCAGAACTTTCTCTGTGTGATTGTAAGGCTGATATAAGTGATTACAGTATCAGAGCCAAAGGATAATGTATTGTGAAGAACTGATCCCTTGTAGGGAGGCTCCAGGACCCTGTTGTACCGCCTCTAGCTTGGATACACCTTCTAACAGTCTGGTCAGACCCTTCTCTCTACTGGTAGTCTGTAGGGGGCGAACTGAACCCGGTCACCTTGCGTGCCCTCACACATCCACTGGTCCCAACACCCCTAACAGTCTGGTCAGATAGTCCTCTCTACTGGTGGTCTGTAGGGGGCGTCCTGAGCCCGGTCACCTTGTGTGCCCCCATCCACTGGTCCCAACACCTCCTCACAGTCTGGTCAGACGCTCCTCTCTACTGGTGGTCTGTAGGGAATGTCCTGAGCCTGGTCACTTTGTGTGTCCTCAGCCACTGGTCCCAACACCTCCTAACAGTCGGGTCAGACCCTCCTCTCTACTGGTGGTCTGTAGGGGGCATCCTGAGCCTGGTCACCTTGTGTGCCCCCATCCACTGGTCCTAACACCTCCTAACAGTCTGGTCAGATGCTCCTCTCTACTGGTGGCCTGTAGGGGGCATCCTGAGCCCGTTCACCTTGTGTGCCCTAACACATCCTCTGGTTCCAACACCTCCTAACAGTCTGGTCAGACGCTCCTCTCTACTGGTGGTCTGTAGGGGGCCCTGCGCCCGGTCACCTTGTGTGCCCCCATCCACTGGTCTCAACACTTCCTAACAGTCTGGTCAGATGCTCCTCTCTACTGGTGGCCTGTAGGGGGTATCCTGAGCCCGGTCACCTTGTGTGCCCTCACACATCCACTGGTCCCAACACCTCCTAACAGTCTGGTCAGATGCTTCTCTCTACTGGTGGCCTGTAGGGGGCATCCTGAGCCCATTCACCTTGTGTGCCCTCATGCATCCACTAGTCCCAGTACCTCATAACAGTCTGGTCAGATGCTCCTCTCTACTGCTGGTCTGTAGGGGGCGTCCTGAGCCCGGTCACCTTGTGTGCCCCCATCCACTGGTCCCAACACCTCCCAACACTCTGGTCACACGCTCCTCTCTATTGGTAGTCTGTAGGGGGCGTCCTGAGCCCGGTCACCATGTGTGCCCCCATCCACTGATCCCAACACCTCCCAAGAGTCTGGTGAGACGCTCCTCTCTACTAGTGGTCACTAGTGTGAATTGCAGTTAATATACCGTAACGTTTAAGAACCCAGCGCCGTCCGATGGGAGTGTGAGACAGACACATTTAGGGCTCATGCATAAAACACTGCAGGTCTCCCTCCGATTAACCAATTTTGTAAACGGTGGGTCCGCGGGCGACACTGTGTAGTGCTATGTGTGCCCTGTGCACGCCTGCGTATAACACGGACACGCGCAGTGTGACTTTTTTTCTAAAATTCCCCGCAGTGTTTCGCAGCCGGGTTGTGTATACAATGCAGCCCGTACGCAATATACTGTATCATACGCAGCCTAGACAAGTGCGCAGGGCTCCCGCGGCGTGGTGCGCAGGGAAAGAGAGCGTGCCGGGATTATGTCTCTTGCGTATCGATACGCAGTGTCTACACGCCGGCGTGCATGGAGCAATGTCCATTGACTTTCATTGACTCCATTCACCACATATCAGGTAACATGCAGTAGTGGACACGAGCCTTAAGGCCTCCTTCCCACAAGCGTGACGGGCTCCACCGCGTAATATTCCGCTGCGAAGCCCATCACGGCGCCCCCCAGAGACCCCATACTTACCAGCGGAAGATAGCGTGAAGACGCTTCCCCGCCCACCGCCGTCGCGTCATGTGACACGCCCACCGCGTCACGTGACACGCCGGCCGCGTCATATGACGCGCGGCGGTAGGCGGGGAAGCGTTTTTTCACGCTATCTTCTGCTGGTTGCAGCGGGAGATAGCGTGAACAGACGGCTTCCATTGACTGCAATGGAAGCCGTCAGCGCGTACACCCGCGGCAAATAGAACATGCTGCGGGTGACAACGGGAGATTTCACGGTGCGTAATTCCGCGGTGGAATTACGCATCGTGTGCATTGTGCTATTAGGTTCAATAGAACCTAATAGCAGGGGGCAACGCAGCGGATTTTTGCCGCGGATTTACGCGGCGTAAATCCGTTCGTGGGAAGGAGGCCTAAGGGTTAAGTAAAGTTTATTATTAGTTCATGAGAAATCTGGCCTCCGTCTTTTAGTCGCTGCGCCATCCTGAGGCTGTGGCAAATATTTGCCTATTAACTCGTGCCTGTCACATGCTTGATCATTACACAGTATACTGCAATACTATAGCGTTGCATTATACTGTATCTGCGATCCAATGATTACAGGTTCAAGTCTCCAACGGGGCAAAAGAAAAAGGAAAATAAAGATTGTTTTAGTTATCAAAAATGTTAAATATTGAATGTTTAAACCACAATCCCGCTTTTCATGTCCTTCATTACTGCATTGTGAGGGCCGTAATAGGACCCCGGGCAAAAATGAGGCAGGTGCTTTTTTCTCCATTTCGCACCACTTAGACATTTTTTTAAGTTTTCCAATTCATTATATGATGCGTTACATGGGACTGCTGAAAAACACAACTCATCCCAAAGAAAAGGAGCCGCCATGTAAGTGGGAACATAGCAAATAAGGATTTTTTGAAAGCAAGTGGGGGAGGGGGGATTAAAACAAAACAAAAGAAAACACAAAAAAGGGTTAATCTCCACACGTCCAAATATGTTTTCCTGTCACCTGTTTTGTATATAGTGCTTTAAAGGGGGATTTTGAGTTTTTTTTTAGCTGATGACCAACCCCCGAATAGGTCATCACTAGTCGTAGGCCGGTGGTCCGCCGCTCGCAGAGACAGTGGGCCGGACGTCATCATCAGTGGTCAGATGAGGAAGTCGGAGCGCCGGTTTCACTCCATATAAATGAATGGGCGCACCTCACTGCTCCAACACTTCAAAAAAGTGAAACCTGGCCAAATGTGGCGCTCGCCAACGTGCCATGCCCCCGCGGATAGAACCACCTTGCATCACTTTATGGTAGCAGCAATTGCAGTACGTTTCCCATTGTTTTCAATGGCGGACCTGGCATCGGGTGCAGCTCGCATGTGCTGGCATCACTGAAAACAATGGGCGATGCAATGCAAGGGAACGCCCAAGGATGGGGCGTGCCGCGATGCAGGAAAAGCAAAGAAAAAACAAAAAAATGTGCTCCTGTGTATAAGACCCTGTTTAAAAGAATGGGGTTCGTATTCATGTGAGATTTGAACATCTCGCAACACACAGATCCCGCGCGGTTCTCAGCCTAATATCAATGACCTCTGATGACAACATCCAGCGCAGCGCCAGTGCCGCAGGCCAGACAATCAGCCTATGATCGGGGGTCCCAAGCGGCGAAGCCATGTCCGCCAACCACTGATGACCTATCCAGGGACTAAGTCATCCGTTATACAAGGCCAGAATATCCCCTTAAGATCCCTCCGGTGTCCCTGAGCTGCACACACCAGCCACGTCCGCCGCACGGTTCCCAGCCCGATCCCCCCCTTGGACCTTTAAAGAATCATTGGATTCGGCTCACCTGATATAAGCGATGAGCGGGCGGGCGGGCGGCTCACAGTAACCCTAGCGCTGAATTCACATCTATCCGTTTCTTTCTGCCACGTACGGTTTTCCAGTTTTGGCGATAATGTAATGCCCGCCCGTTCACTGCAGTGGCTTGTCGCAGGGGGTACTGCGCCCCACAAGGTCACGCTGCAGATCTTATACATTGTGTGAAGATATACCCTCGTGTGACCGAAGCCATGGACATCCGGGGGTCTATTTACAAGACGCCTCAGTCAGTGCAGACCGCTACAGAGGGAAGCACAACCCGAATCTGATGGGCGACTCCTGCTGGTTCTTACAGAGGGAGAGTAACGCTTCTCACAGGAGGAAGTCCGGATCCCAGCGCCATGTTCCACCAAAACCAGTGGAATAGTAATATTACGGCGTCCAAACTGTTAGCATCTTAACCCTTTAGTGACGGAGCCTTTTTCCGTTTTTCCATTTTTGTCTTTCCTCCCCCTTTTAAAAAATGGTAACTCCTTTATTTCTCCATCGCCGTCGCTGTATGCGGGCTTGTTGTTTATTGCGGGACGAGTTGCAGTTTTCAGTGGTGCTATACAATGTACTGAAAAACTTTTTAAAAATTCTAAGTGGAGAAAAATGGAAAAAAAATCTAATTCCGCCATCTTTCTTGCATCTTGTTTCTACGGCGCAGAAACTGTAACAACGACCTGATAACGTTATTCTGCGGGTCGGTCCGCTTACTGCGCGTTTTTTTGCTGCACTACTTTTTTTTTCCAAAGAGATTTAATTTTTAAAGGTTATTTTCTGCCGCCATCTTTTGCGCACAATAGCTTCATTATTTTTCCGTCAGCATGGTTGTGCGGGGCTCATTGTTTGCGGGGCGTCCTGTAGTTTCCGTTCGTACTATTTTGGAGTACATACGACTTTTTGATCGCTTTTCTTTTTTTTTTGCAGAAAAACTGGCCAGAAAAAAAGGCGCATTTCTGGCATTATTTTTTTTTCTGACGATGTTTACCACGTGGGATAATAATGCGTTACTCTGATAGATCGGACTGTTACGGACGCGGCGATACCAAATATGGATTTCTGTTTTATTAAAAAGGCATATCACGGTCACGAAGGGGTTAAATAAAGGATATGGTTGGTAAAGTGAGACGTGCTGCCGGTACTCGGCATCCCCCGCTGCCGGTACTCGGCGTCCCCCGCTGCCGGTACTCGGTGTCACCCACTGCTGGTGTCCAGCCCCCCCCCCCCCCCCCCGCTGGTATTCACTGTTACACAAACGGATCAATCACCGTCTGCTGTGAAAACGCATTAAAGTATTTGTTGCGCAGTGTTTTCATTCACTGTAAACATGGCGAATGAGGAACGAGTGTTCGCTTATTGGTCATCATTCATTTTGTGCATAAAGATCATCATTCAGACGCTATGTGTAAAAAGCGGGCGTTCATTCATCCTCATTCCCTAGCAGTCCCCAGAAAGATCAACAATTGAGTAAATGGGCGAATGAAGAGAACACTTACACTTGCGTGTAAAAGAACCCTTGATCCTGGCCGACGCCTGCAGCTGCGGAGCACGACTGTGACCTTACCCGACAACCCTGAGCAAGGGGTTAATAACCTAGTACTCACCGTGACTATGCTCGCCCCCTACTGGACACTGCTGACCAGGCCTGTTAGTATTCAGCCCCTTCCCCTGATTTCTGGCTCCTTCTGTGATATCCGGCTCCGGGTTTCTAGTCATGGATCCGTTTAGCCCTGCCCCAACGTGTAAGGATCACGATGTCGAGCCGTCATCTACCCCCTCGGGGTCTGTAGTACCTACCGAGAGTTGGAGTCCTCTGCGGCCGGCGCTCTACTTCCTCTGTGAGCGCTGGGGACTCTGCCAAACTTCTTATAAAGCTCAACCCCAAGTGACCCGAGTCCTGATTACACAGTCAGGCATTAACCCCTTCTGCACTGCTGCACAGCAGACTACGTTATAGAGTGCGCTGCCAGACGCACATGCGGGGGGATGCGAGGAGGACAGGAGCCGCGTCTTCCCTGCATGCAGGTCGCTGAGGATACAAGATGCAATCAGCTTCTAGGATCTCCTCACTTTTTGTCTAAAAAGTTCCCCAGAAGGCGGAGCGTCTTGTCGCTTCTCCAGAGTCTGCCTCTGGCCGCGGTCCTGCATCCGCTTAGGGCGGCCCCTGCGGACATGTTTGTGTGAGCCATGAGCAGCGAACAGAAGCTGTTAATTTCAATTATTTCGTTTTTGCACACATTCTGCACAAAAAACCCAAAACGCAGCATTCTTTATTTTAGTGTGCATCCGTGTCCCCAAAGCCCGCGAGCTTGCGCAATTTAGCAGGAAAAGAATATCTGGAACTAATTAGTCGAAATAGCTCTTTACATTGGGGCGCGGCTGTGTCCCTCGCCCGTGTGAAATGTCCCTATCAGCACAAAAAGTACAGCAAAATGCACAAATCTGTTGGGCTAAGGCATGCTGTTTTTGCGCCTACGCCTGTGTGAAGCTGCCCTAACCCCAGCCGCTGTGGGTTCTTGCACTGGATGCCGCCATCCATCTCACGAATGCCCGCGGTGATGAAAGGATACTGGTAGATCGTCACCCATGACAATCTGTCACCTTGCAGGTCTGGAATGACTTGAGTGGATCTAGGCATTTGTTGAAGTGTGTTTCCTGCCAAGCAGAGCTCATCCACATTCATTCAGCTGCCTCTCACACCGGCACCTGGGGGGCCTTTGATGCCATATGCTTCTTTTAGAACCAGACAGGAAGCCCCGTGTTGCAGTGGTTACAAAATTAAGCATTTGCAGGAGTTCCCATTGGCTCCCTGCTCCTCCGATACACATCCCCCAAACTTGCTGACTGCGATTTCCCTCCACGGGGAGGGGACAAAGAAAAAATTAATAACAGGGATTATTGGTCATTCAAAAGGTCCATACTCAACAGTGGTTATATTTTCAAAACTGTGACTGTTCCACGGACGCAGCGCATTCACTCCATCGCTGTGCAAAGCTAATCATCTGTCACATATCAGGTTTAGTATCCATGAGTATGTAAAAACATGGCAGGCAGGGGCATGGCCCAGGAACCCAAGAGCGGGCGCTCAAGATTTGAGCTGCAGCAATACTCTGCTGAACCTGCACCACCTTCCCGGCCCTAAGACCTTCCCCTCCTAACCTCTGGGACCTCAGAGCAGGAATGCTGCTCTCTGGCTCTTGTTTTGGCTCAGAGCTTACTGCAGCCTACCAATCTATGGCCTAGAATCGATTACCGAGTGCTTCTTGCAGCCTGCCACTTCAGACACCGTGCCAGTATCCTTTAGATCGCCAGTGGGGGCTACTGGGTCTCTCCTCTACAGCAACACAGGCCGGAGCTTACCCGGCCGGGGGAGTAGTTGCGCTCCGGCTTGCTGCACCAAAATTAGCCAAACTTATGGCCCTCTTGCCAGTGACTGCTTACCTGCCTCCCTCTGGCACTCCTCAGCAGCTGGGTCCTGTGGGCACCCACAGTCTGAACACTGCCAGGGCCTCTGCCACTACTCCAACACTACAGAGGGTGGCCATCTTGGAGGAGGCGGGAGGGAGCACTGGCTCATCTCCAGATCAGCTGGTGTCAAATATTCTGCAGGCAAAGTGTGCTCACCCCTCCCACCCCCAGCAAGGGTAGCATCAAGAGCAGCAGAACAAGCGAAGAAATTTTGGAGGGACTGCCTAATAATACAACCATATACGAGTGCATCTCCTTGACCTCTCTGCAGCATTTTACACGGTTGACCATGACCTCCTCAGTATTCTTCAATCTATCGGTCTAAAGGACACTGCTCTCTCCTGGTTCTCTTCCTACCTCTCTGACCGCTCATTCAGTATCTCCTTTGCTGGCTCTATCTCCTGCCCACTCCCCGCTGTTGGGGTCCCCAGGGCTCGGTCCTCGGCCCCCTCCTCTATCTACACCGCCCCAATCGAACAATCTGTAAATTTGTCCTCCAATACCATCTCTACACTGAGGACACCCAGTTATACACCTCTTGCCGTGACATCTCAGCACCCTTTCTTCAAAACACCACCAACTGTCTGCCCGCTGTCTCTAATACTATGTCCTCTCTTTTTCTTAAACTCAACCTCTCTATAACTGACCTCCTCGTCTTCCAGCCGACCTTCCCCGAACATCTCCATTCCAGTGTCTGGCACCATCATAACCCCCAGACAGTATGCCCGCTGCCTTGGGGTCACACTGGACTCTAACCTCTCCTTTACCCCCTACATCCAATCTCTGGCCCGAGCATGCCACCTGCACCTCAGGTACCTCAAATATTGCTAAATTCTGTCCCTTTCTTACCACGGACATGCTAAAGACACTCGTGGTCACCCTCATCCATTCCCGACTCGACTACTGCAACTCTCTGCGCATCAGCCTTCCCTCCACCAGACTCTCCCCTCTCCAATCCATACTAAATAGTCGAGCTAACACATTCCTCCAACAAGCAGCTTTGGACCGAACTGCACTCATTGACTTGGTGAACTCCACACAACAGGCCCTCGCTAAAAGACATCTCCAATCCCAGTAGGTAGCCCTCTCTCAAAATTTGGCATAAAAACAAAAAAGAAATGAGACTTCTACCCTATATAAGGGGATTCACAGCCTTCTTAAATCTAATCTTGAAACAATTGAGACGTCTTAAAAACTATCTACTGCAACATTCTGAGTCCCCGAACATCCCGTCTGTGAAACCTTTCCAAAATGATTCGTTTATCCCAATACACGACCTTCACAACCTGTTAGGACCGCCACAATCTAAGAGCCAGGACCGCCCCAACCCAATAGCCAGGACCGCCCCAACCCAACAGCCAGGACCGCCCCAACCCAACAGCCAGGACCGCCACTCAAAAGATTCAATCTCTGCTTTTCAAACACACTTTTTTAGCACCAACTAGGGTCGGCTGTTTCACAAACTCCTCGGGAAAAGCTACCCCCTTAAAGGGATAATGTCCAAAACATACCAGTCACTCCTACACAAAAACAAATATCCCTCATAGATCTCCCGAGGAAGGACCTGGATGTTTAGTTCTCACAGGAGGAGGTCCACAGTGTCCTACCAAACTCATTCAAACTTGATACGATATCAAGAGCTAAACTATAAAATAACCTCCAGATGGTAGAAAACTCAACAACTTCTCCATAAAAAAGACCCGAAATATTCTCCTATTTGCAGCGATGTCTTAAAGCAGACGGTACATTCCTACACATCTGGTTCACACGCCCATCTCTACAGTCCTCCTGGTGCGGAATACTAAAGGCTAATCAACCTAATGCTTGGCTGTAAAACTATTCTTACACCCAAACGTTTCCTCCTCAACATCGCCCCTTCACCTGTAATCGGCACCATAGACCCAGTGCTCCCATTCCTCATGGACGCAGCCAAGATACTAATTCCAAGACATTGGAAAAAATCCCCCCCCCCCCCCCCCCCAGCGTCCAGGAAGGGCTCAACGAGATCTGCACTGTGAATAGCTTTGAAAAATAACAGATGCGTCCAAACGGGAAAAATGGAGAAAGACCTAAAAATAGGAACCAAATGGTCACTTTTAGCAATAAACAAACCATTACATGTGAACCCACTGCATGCCGGCGCCCCTCACTGGTTGTGTCCTATAATAGTGTATTACAAATGGGACCTGCCCTGAGGGGTCTTCAGGGGGTACAGAGGAGGCAGGAGAGCGAGCGCCAGCAGGTAGATGATGGGGGTCAGCTAGCGTTTACAGCATTGCTGAGGTAACACAGGGATCGCCGAAATCTGTGGCTTCACATAGGTGACAGGAGAACGTCCTCTGCCACTCATACATTATAGCTGTCCATATATAGTGCCAGCCGGAGACTATACCGATATATACTAACAACTGGAGCTTCCCCTCATAACCCGGGTCAGCCCCAGTGCCCCTCATACATAATGCCAGCCGGAGAGTATCCCCATACATACTGCCAGCTGGAGCTCCTCCTCATAACCCGGGTCAGCCTCAGTGCCCCTCATACATAATGCCAGCCATACATACTACCAGCTGGAGCTCCTCATCATAACCCGGGTCAGCCTTAGTGCCCCTCATACATGACAGCCACATATACTACCAACTGGAGCTCCTCCTCATAACCTGGGTCAGCCCCAGTGCCCCTCATACATACTGCCAGCTGGAGCTCCCCCTCAAAACCCGGGTCAGCCTCAGTGACCCTCATACATAATGCCAGCCATACATACTACCAGCTGGAGCTCCCCCTCATAACCCGGGGTCAGCCTCAGTGCCCCTCATACATACTGCCAGCTGGAGCTCCCCCTCATAACCCGGATCAGCCCCAGTGCCCCTCATACATAATGCAAGCCGGAGAGTATCCCCATACATACTGCCAGCTGGAGCTCCCCCTCATAACCCGGGTCAGCCTCAGTGCCCCTCATACATAATGCCAGCCATATATACTACCAGCTGGAGCTCCCCCTCATACCCCGGGTCAGCCTCAGACCCCCTCATACATAATGCCAGCCCGAGAGTAACCCCATATATACTACCAGCTGGAGCTCCCCCTCATAACCCGGGTCAGCCTCAGTGCCCCTCATACATAATGCCAGCCATATATACTACCAGCTGGAGCTCCCCCTCATACCCCGGGTCAGCCTCAGACCCCCTCATACATAATGCCAGCCCGAGAGTAACCCCATATATACTACCAGCTGGAGCTCCCCCTCATAACCCGGGTCAGCCACCATGCCCTCCACATACATAATGCCACCCAGAGAGCGCCCTCTTAGACAGTGGCAAAGTATCCCCATGAGGGGGCACTCTCTAGATGAACACTGCGTATGGGAACATTCTCTGGCTGATTGGCACTGAAGCTGGCACTCTGATAATGCCTGTAACCCCGATACAGCAATTACGGTCACATTATCCGACTGGCATTACATATCACCAGCCAGAGATTGTTCACATACATGCCAGTGTTCCCTCCTACACAGTGCCAGCCAATGTTCCCCAACACAATGGCAGTCCACCCTCAGTGTCAGCTAGAACGTCCCCATAAATGACAACCAGAGAGCCTCCATCACCCAGAGTGTGCCCCTTCCTTACCCAGTGTCAGCCTGTTCGCCCACCCTGGCAGTGCCCCCTCATAAAGAGAGCTCCCCACAAGGACCTATCAGCCCCTGCTCTTCACACCGTACAACGCTCTGTAGTCTCCCCCCCTATGGGCATATAAAAAAGTGGATTATACCCACCTGATAATCAGGTTTCCAGTAGTCTCCACGACAGCACCAATGAGATTGCCTCCTCCTGGTAGGACAGGAACATACTGAGAGGTTAAAAGCTCCCCCCCTTCCCCACTTTCCTCAGTGGATTCTAACGAATTGCCGGGGCAGGAGCTAAACTTAAATTTCTTCCCCTAACCGGGGTTTTTTTATTTTTAAATTTATTATTTTATTTTTATAGGGCGGGAAAGGTACGGGTGCTGTCGTGGAGACTACTGGAAACCTGATTATCAGGTGGGTATAATCCACTTTTTCCCCCAGTCGTCTCCACGACAGCACCAATGAGACGTACCAACTAAAGTTTATTAGGGTGGGATCGCTGCCGAGAGGACTTTGCGGCCGAAGGCCATGTCCTCGTCCTGCTGCACTTTTACCCTATAGTGTTTAGTAAACGTGTGGGGTTTTTTCCAGACTGCGGCCTTGCAAATTTGCTCGACCGAGGCTGAACTGTGTTCGGCCCATGAGGACGCTACTGCCCTTGTGGAATGGGCTTTAAGCGCTAATGGGATCTCCTTCCCGAGGGCTTTATAGGATTCTATGATGGCCAGGCGGATCCACCTGGCTATGGAACTTTTCGCTGCTTTGCTACCCTTATTTGGGCCACTGAACTGGACGAACAGGTTGTCGTCCCGCCTCCAGTGGCTCGTTGTATCTATGTAGGTTAGGACTGCTCTCCTAACGTCCAGGCAGCTTAGGGTTCTTTCCTCCTCGTTTTTTGGGTTGCTGAAGAATGAGGGGATTATTATATCCTGGGACCTATGAAAATCTGACACTACTTTCGGCATAAAGGCCGGGTCTGTTTTAAATATTAGTTTGGTGTCTGCAATTTTCATAAACGGGTGGCGGATGGACAAGGCCTGTAGTTCGCTAACCCGTCTTGCGGATGTAATGGCTACTAGGAAGATGGTCTTGATTGTAAGCATTCTTATAGGTAGCGCCTTGATCGGTTCGAATGGTACCGCTGTCATGGCCCCTAGAACCCAATTAAGGTTCTAGTCTGGGAACAGGTTTATGGGCCTAGGGCGTAATCTAGCTGCTGCTGTTAGGAACCTGTGGACCCATCTATCGTCTGCGAATTTTGTGTCGCAGATAGCGCTAAGGGCTGAAACTTGGACTTTTAGGGTGCTCGGGGAGAGGCCCATCTCTAAGCCCTCCTGCAGGAATTCTAAGATTAGCGGAGTGTCGGGGATAGAATCCCCGCGATCCCTTCCCTGTCTCCATGAGGAAAACTTTCTCCAGACCTTCTGGTAGATCAGGTGGGTCGTCTTTTTCCTACTGGACATTAGGGTTTCTACTACTTTCTCTGAGAATCCTTTCTTTCTTAGCGAGGATTCCTCAAGAGCCATGCCGTTAAATGGAGTTTGTCTAGGCCGGGGTGGTTCAGTGGCCCCTGCGATAGAAGATCCGTCCAGGTAGGCAAGGTGACTGGGTCCTGGACGCTCAGTGTTGTCAGAAGACCGAACCAGCTTCTTTTCGGCCAGAAGGGGGTCACTAGGATTAGCGTGCATCCCTGGGTTCTGAAGTGCTGTAAAACCCTGGGGATTAGTGGTATGGGAGGAAAGGCGTAGGCCAGTCCTTGTCCCCAGTCCTGGCCTAGGGCGTCTACCGCTATCGGACGATCTCCTGGCCGGAGGGAGAAAAAGTTGCCTACTTTTGTGTTCTCCCTGGTTGCGAAGAGGTCCAACTGTGGGGTCCCCCACCGGTTGGTTAAGATTCTGAATGCCTCTGGGGAGAGGGACCACTCTCCTGGGTCTATCTGCTTCCTGCTGAGGAAGTCTGCTTTTCCGTTTAGTGTCCCCTTTAAGTGGGTTGCCGTGATCGAGAGGATCCGGCCCTCCGCCCAGTGAAAGATTTTCTGTGCGATGCTTTGCAGTGGGGGAGATCTTGTGCCCCCTTGGTGTCGTATGTGAGCGACCGCGGTGACATTGTCTGACAGTATTTTTATGTGATGGTTCTGTAGCGAGTTGCCCAACTGCTGTAGAGCCTGCCAAACTGCCTGTAGTTCTCTGAAATTTGAGGATTGTTCTTTTATCCTGAGGCCAGGGACCCTGAAAGAATTGGTTCCCCACATGCGCTCCCCATCCACAGGCGCTTGCGTCTGTTGTGATGTGGATGGCTGGGTTTTGTAGCCAGTGAACCCCTCTCCGCAGGTTCTCTGGGGATGTCCACCAACGCAGGGATGTTTTTGCCCTGTTTGGGATGTACATCCTTGCCCCTAACGAGGACTGCCTTTTGTCCCACGAGGATAGGACTACGGCCTGTAGGGCTCTGGTGTGGGCCTGGGCCCATGCTACTCCTGGGATGCATGATGTCAAGCTCCCCAGGAGAGACATTGCCTCCCGAATTGTGCAGAATCGTCTTCGTAGGAAGGTTTTGACTATTCTGCGGATTTTTTGTATTCTCTCCTCGGGTAGGTAGGAGCATTGCGATTCTGAGTCGAGAGTTATTCCCAGAAACGTCTTCTGCTTGCCGGGATCTAGGCTGGATTTTTCCCAGTTTATAATCCATCCCAATGATTGGAGAAGTTGTAGCACTGTCTCCAGATGTTTGGTTAGGAGTTTTTTGGACTCTGCTATTAATAGAATATCGTCCAGGTACGGTACTACTAGGATCGATTTTTCTCTCAAGTGGGCGGCTACCTCCGCCATAATCTTGGTAAAGATTCTGGGAGCTGAGGATATCCCGAAGGGCAGGCATCTGAACTGGTGGTGCTCTATTCTTCCGCCCATGTCCACTGCGAACCGCAGGTATTTCTGTGAATCTTTGTGGATCGGGATGTGAAAATAAGCGTCCTTTAGATCGATGGACGCCATGTAGGCTCCTCTGGGGATCAACTTTATTGTCGAGGAGATGGTTTCCATTTTGAATCTCCTGTATCGGACGCAGGTGTTCAGGTCTTTTAGGTTTATTATCGTCCGGTGTTTCCCGCCGGGTTTTTTTACTAAAAAGAGCCTGGAGTAATAGCCCTGGGTTTCCTCGTTTCGCGGTACGGGAGATATTGCGTTTAACCGTTGCAAGTCGCGCACGCTTTGCCCTAGTAAATGTAGCTGTTTTTTTGGGGCTCGCGTGGTAATAAATTTCCTTCTGGGGATGGACACCAGCTCTATCTGGTATCCGTACTGTAGGATCTTTGGGATCCATGGGCCCCCGCAGATTGCGGCCCATTGATCCACAAAGCTCCCCAGCCTTGCCCCTACGGGGATGGCGTCAGGGTCTTTGCTTCGGCTCCCCCTGGTGGGGGTTGAAGAGGATATTCCTTCCTCTGCCCCCCTTGGGGTAACTCCAGCGGCCTGTCTTGCCCTTGCCTCGGTAGGCCTCGGGCTGCTGCATTGGGGCCCGGGGAAAGGTCTTCACTCTCTGTGGTTTTTCCTCAGGGAACCCTTTTTTCCTGTCGGCCGCCTTCTCTAGAATTTTATCTAGGTCCGGTCCGAATAGAAATTGGCCGTAGAATGGGAGGGCACACAATTTGTTTTTCGAGGCCAGGTCGCCTGACCATAACCTCAGCCATAACACCCTTCTGGCTGAGTTAGAGCGGGCTGTGGCTTTTGCTGAGAGTTTGACGGTCTCGGCCGCGGCGTCCGCTAGGAAGTTAGTGGCCATGCGCAAGATGGGAAGGGAGTTAAGGATCTGATCCCTCGGCGTTTTGTTGGTCAGATGTAGTTCCAGCTGCTCTAACCATACCCCCAGGGTCCGCGCCACGCAAGTGGCTGCGATCCCTGGCCTAAGGATGTTTGCCGCTGCCTCCCATGATTTCTTTAGGAGTCCCTCTGCCTTGCGATCCATGGGGTCTTTTAGCTGTGCGGCATCCTCAAAGGGAAGAGTCGTCCTCTTGGCTACCTTGGCCACCGGGACGTCTACCTTAGGTATTTCGTCCCAGCTTGCGCAAGCTTCCTCCTCCAGGGGGTATCTCCTTTTTACGCCTCGAGCGGAGTAGGAACCTGCGTCTGGTTTATTCCACTCTCTCTGAATTATTTTAGAGATGTTTTTGTGGACCGGGAAGGTATGTTTGCGCCTCTCCCCAAGTCCACTGAATATCTCATCCTGTCGGGTCCGCGGCTCTCTGGGCTGTTCTATTTTTAACGTAGCCCTAACTGATTTAATTAGTTCCGTCAACTCGTCTTGATGGAACAAATATTTCCTGTAGTCCTCCTCCTCTGAGGACTCTTCGGCCGCCTGTTCCTCTTGCTCTGATCCGATGGAATTCTCGGAATCAGAAGGCTCCTCGGGAACATACGCCTTTCTTTGGCGTTTCGCTGGCGGTGCCGGCAGTGACGTTAGAGCTGATCGAACCTCTTCCTTCACCAGCTTTCTAACGTCATCCAGGAATCCCCCCGATTCCTCTCTGACTAGCCTAGCCACGCATGCCTTGCATAGAGGCCTCTGATACGTGGCTGGCAGTCTCGTCCCGCATTCCACGCACTTTCGCAGTTTTGTTCTGGGGGGGATGTCTTTTTTATCCCCCTGACAAACAAAGCATTTTTGCGGGTAAACATGCAATTTTTCCATATACAGCATACTGGATATTTGCATTGTATTTTTGCCGCACTGGCTACTTACGGCCGCTGAGGCTGAGGTTTCAGCTGTCTCTGGGGCTGGAGCACTCATCTTTATACCAGTGCTGCAGACACCCTGCGACCTGTGATGCTGGTGTTCTGGCTTCTCTCAGGTTCCTATTTGAATTTTCGCGCTCCTGCGCTAAGCCCCGCCCCCTCCGCTCCTAATGCAGACGCGATGACGTCATCGCGCTGGACGTGAGATGCGGCGCCCCGCCCCCTGCCGTCAAAGGGCTTCCTGGAGTGCCGCGCTGTAACTTCTGCCTGGAGGACGAGGGGGACTGAGGCTCCCGCTTTGAACCCCCCATGGGCCGCCGCGGGAGGAACCTGGCCCGGGGGTTACCACCCTGATGTGGCGTCCCGGGAGTCGTCTGGCTGCGAAGGGATGACAGGGTGAGCCACTGCCTTCCGATCCGCCTGTATACTTTCGCTGGCTTCTCCACCAGCTCCTCTCATAGATCCTGCCTCCTGGCAGGACAGGAAGACACTGAGGAAAGTGGGGAAGGGGGGGAGCTTTTAACCTCTCAGTATGTTCCTGTCCTACCAGGAAGAGGCAATCTCATTGGTGCTGTCGTGGAGACGACTGGGGGAAACATACATTACACACAGAATGTGATTAACAGTGTGCGCCCGGAGGATGGCACGGCTGCCCAGTATTTACTACAAGCCACACTTCAGCCCTGGACTATGCTCTAGAGGGCGAGGATCAGACAGTGACTAAGCAGGAAACTCCTTTTACCAACCCACCACCCATATGTGGGAGGACTTCAAGACATAGCAAGTTCTCCAGCTGTGGAGGAACTACAAGCTCCAGCATGCTCAGGCTGTCTGCAGGCAATACCAGAGGGCCGGAGCAGATGTATAACTAGGTCCTGCCTCTCCGGGAAAAATACTCCATGTTGTATCTAAATACTCCAGAAAGGCCACTGCATGCGATTGGTGCCCAGCTGCCCTTCTGCCTGCCACCAGCTGGTGTAACGATGGGTAGTATAGAAAGTGACAATCATCTCAAGCAGGTTTGTGGGAGGAAGGACCAACGATACAGAAGCGATATTGTCAACCGGCGTATAATACGGGATGTAACTCAGGATCAGTAATGTATGTACACAGTGACTCCACCAGCAGAATAGTGAGTGCAGCTCTGGAGTATAATACAGGATGTAACTCAGGAGCAGTACAGGATAAGTAATGTATGTACACAGTGACTCCACCAGCAGAATAGTGAGTGCAGCTCTGGAGTATAATACAGGATGTAACTCAGGATCTGCACAGGATAAGTAATGTATGTACACAGTGACTCCACCAGCAGAATAGTGAATGCAGCTCTGGAGTATAATACAGGATGTAACTCAGGATCAGTACAGGGTAAGTAATGTATGTACACAGTGACTCCACCAGCAGAATAGTGAGTGCAGCTCTGGGGTATAATACAGGATGTAACTCAGGATCAGTACAGGATACGTAATGTATGTACACAGTAACTCCACCAGCAGAATAGTGAGTGCAGCTCTGGGGTATAATACAGGATGTAACTCAGGATCTGCACAGGATAAGTAATGTATGTACACAGTGACTCCTCCAGCAGAATAGTGAGTGCAGCTCTGGGGTATAATACAGGATATAACTCAGGATTAGTACAGGATAAGTAATGTATGTCCACAGTGACTCCACCAGCAGAATAGTGAGTGCAGCTCTGGAGTATAATACAGGATGTAACTCAGGATCTGCACAGGATAAGTAATGTATGTACACAGTGACTCCTCCAGCAGAATAGTGAGTGCAGCTCTGGGGTATAATACAGGATATAACTCAGGATCAGTGCAGGATAAGTAATGTATGTATACAGTGACTCCACCAGCAGAATAGTGAGTGCAGCTCTGGAGTATAATACAGGATGTAACTCAGGATCAGTGCAGGATAAGTAATGTATGTATGTACACAGTGACTCCACCAGCAGAATAGTGAGTGCAGCTCTGGGTATAATACAGGATGTAACTTAGGACCAGTACAGGATAAGTAATGTATGTCCACAGTGACTCCACCAGCAGAATAGTGAGTGCAGCTCTGGAGTATAATACAGGATGTAACTCAGGATCTGCACAGGATAAGTAATGTATGTACACAGTGACTCCTCCAGCAGAATAGTGAGTGCAGCTCTGGGGTATAATACAGGATGTAACTCGGGATCAGTACAGGATAAGTAATGTATGTACACAGTGACTCCACCAGCAGAATAGTGAGTGCAGCTCTGGAGTATAATACAGGATGTAACTCAGGAGCCGTACAGGATAAGTAATGTATGTACACAGTGACTCCTCCAGCAGAATAGTGAGTGCAGCTCTGGGGTATAACACAGGATCAGTACAGGATAAGTAATGTATGTACACAGTGACTTGTAGGGGATTTTGAAGTCAGATTTTCTTTTGGACCTTAGGAGAGCTGGGTGACCCTGCCTATTATAACCATCATGGCAGCCATTTTTTGCTACAGGTCAAACTGTTAGTAGCTTCAGACAGCATGACAACTTTGGGTCTTTGATTTGAGGTGAACGCTCCTCCAGGGTGATACATGGCGGCTCCACTCACCAGACATGCAGCAAGTTCAGTGCATTTAATCACATCTACATATAAAAAACAGAGCATGAAAGCGTGTAATATACAGCTTATTACAGGTGCACACTATGATGACAGACATAATGGCGGCACTCTCTGCCGGTCCCCTGAGTTCTCGTAGTGCAGCAGCGTCCTGGTCACGCGTCACTTTGCCGGTACTACCGGTATATCATAGCGGTACCGGGAGATGGTTAAGTTGATCAGCCGGCCATAGACGGTGGGCAGCAGAAACTCTGTGTACTTCTTGAAGCCGACGCTCTTATACATCCCCTGCGCTTCATGCTGGATCATCAACGTGTTCAGGATGACCGAGCGGTAACCTCGCTGCCGCGCAAAGGCGATCACTTCGCGGGACAAGGCCTTGGCGATGCCGATCCCCCGGAAGTCTTTCCTCACCGACATGCGCTTCAGAAGGAGCTCCTCTTGGGTCTCGTCTGAAGGCTTTGCTGCGACCGTCCCGACAACGTGGTCCTCCGACTCCGCCACCCAGAAGTGGCAGTTTGGGTCCTCCATGTAGGTCTTCTGGATGTTGCTCAGGTCTTCCTTCAAGCAGTGGTCGATGTACAAGTTCCAGCAGTAGCCAAGGAACTGGCGGCCCAAGGCCAAGGTGAGGGTGATGGCCAAGACCGGGAGGATGAGGGACTTGGAGCTGAAGAGCAGGGACAGGAACATACAGATGAGGACAAAGAGGACCCAGGGCCGCATCAACACATGGAAGCAGACACTGGGGACGTACTCGCTCATCCCATGGGAGAACAGATCCCGCACTACCTCGTAGTCAGAGCCCTCATAGCTACGGATCCGGTACTCCACCATCACTGCCTGGGGAGAGAGCAGATCATGTATAGTGAGGGAGACCATATATACCGTATATACAGGACTGCACAAGAGGGCAGCTGTGGAAGAAGGACTACAGAATAGAAGGCTTAATTAATACTTGGCATTTCTATTAATTGACAAAAATAAAGTGACTGAACAAGAGAGATAACCCCATCCGTATTTGGGGCGACGCCTTCAGTTCTGGTAGGGACAGTGTCGGGGACTTTGTAGGACTATAGTCCGGTGTGTGATTAACCAATTATACCAAACAGCTGATAAGGATCATCATTTTCATAGGGAGGTTGAAACAGTCATTAATAGAAACTGCTGTGTAGGAGGATTATAACTGGGAGAGGATCAGCCACACTGCTACAAAACAAAAGGTGAGGTTGTGGAAGACAGTTTCATGTCAAGACTGAGCACAGCAGCAAGACACAAGGTAGTTAGGCCAAATGCACATGGGCGCATCTGCAGAATCCGGATGGGGCGTCCGCAGCAAATACTCAGCCCTAAACCGCAGCCCCCTGTGACAGATCTCAGTGCTGTAGAGTTGGCTGCTTACTTCAAAAAGAAAATTGATGACATCCGTCAGGAAATAACTTCCCAATCCCAGACTAGCCCTGACCCTAGTCTTGTCAGCACTGTATCTAGCTCCTGCTCACTGTCTGTACTCAGACCAGCGACAGAGGAAGAAGTCTCCAAATTGCTGTTCTCTGCTTGCCCCACCACCTGCGCTAGCGACCCCCTCCCCTCACACCTCCTCCGGTCCCTCTCCCCAGTGGTTATCTCCCATCTCACCACTATAGTCAACCTCTCTCTGACCTCTGGCATCTTTCCCTCTTCTTTCAAACACGCCATCATATCCCCACTGCTAAAGAAGCCGACTCTGGACGCGACTGATGCTGCCAACTACCGACCCATCTCAAACCTCCCCTTCATCTCCAAACTACTAGAACGCCTGGTTTACTCCCGCCTTGTAAGCCATCTATCAGAGAACTCTCTCCTAGACCCCCTACAGTCTGGCTTCGACCCCAACACTCGACAGAAACTGCCCATACAAGGGTATCCAATGACCTACTGACAGCCAAATCGAGGGGCGATTACTCCCTACTGATCCTCCTCGACCTTTCCACAGCATTTGACACTGTTGACCACAAACTCCTACTCAGTATGCTTCGCTCCATTGGCTTAAAGGATACTGCCCTCTCCTGGTTCTCCTCCTACCTGTCTGACCGCTCTTTCAGTGTGTCCTTCGCTGGCTTTACCTCCCCTCCCCTCCTCTTCCCCTTGCTGTTGGGGTCCCCCAGGGCTCTGTCCTCGGCCCCCTTCTTTTCTCCATCTACACAGCCCCTATTGGACAAACCATCAGGAGATTTGGCCTCCATTACCCCCTGTATGCTGATGACACCCAGCTATACACCTCTTCCCGTGACATCTCTGCACCTTTACTCCAAAACATCACCGACTGTCTGTCTGCTGTCTCTAATACTATGTCCTCTCTCTACCTAAAACTAAACCCCTCTAAAACTGACTTACTGGTATTTCCGCCCTCCACTAACCGACCTCCTCCTGACATCTCCATCTCAGTGTGTGGCGCCACCACAACTCCTAGACAACACGCCCGCTGCCTCAGGGTCATATTCGATGCCAATCTCTCTCCTTTACCCATTACATCCAATCTCTCACCCGAACATGTCAGCCGCACCTCAAGAACATTGCAAGAATCCGCTCTTTTCTCACTGTGGACACGCTAAAAACGCTCACTGTCACCCTCATCCACTCCCGGCTCGATTATTGCAACTCGTTGCTGATCGGCCTCCCCTGCACCAGACTCTACCCTCTCCAATCCATCCTGAATGCGGCAGCCAGGCTCATCTTCCTGTCCAGCCGCTACTCGGACGCCTCTGCCCTGTGCCAGTCACTGCACTGGCTGCCCGTTAAATACGGAATTCAATTTAAACTCGCCACCTTCATCCACAAAGCCCTCCACAGTGCAGCGCCCCCCTATATCGCCTTCCTCATCTCAATCCATCAACCAGCCCGGGCTCTCCGCTCTGCTAACGAAACCAGACTGAGCGCCCCTTTAATTCGAACTTCTCACTCCCGCCTCCAAGACTTCTCCAGAGCAGCACCGGTCCTCTGGAATGCACTACCAAAGGCTACCCGGGCAATCCAGGACTCGCAGAACTTCAGGCGTGCTCTAAAAACGCACCTCTACAGGGAGGCATACGGCATACCCTAAACAAACCCCTCTGTACTCCGCCTGATAACATGCTCCCTGACCTACTGACTGCAATCCCTGCTAGCCATCATAAACCGCTCCTGCAGTCATACTGTTTCTGCCGTCACACGGCTAAATGTCTGACCATTGTCTGTATATAGCATCCCGCACTCTCCAACTCGCCATACCGTGCACATCTCCACCCCGCCATACCGCGCACATCTCCAGCCCTTTACCTTCTGTATCCCCCCGTTACTTGTAGTATGTAAGCTCGTTGGAGCAGGACCCTCACCCCTATTGTTTCCATCAATTGATTACTATGTAACCGTGGTTCTGTAATGTTTGTATTGTCTTTCTGTATCCCCCCTGTCTATGTAAGCGCTGCGGAATATGTTGGCGCTATACAAATAAAGATTATTATTAAATACTGCCCATAAATATGTAATGGTAAAAAGAAAAAAATTAGCTCGTTTTTCCCTCCGTGCCCCCTCAGTGTTTCAGGGATATCAATCATAATTTTCCGCTCACATAAAGGGAGAAAGGGGAAATAAAAAATAGATCCATATCACACGTCCCATTACAGCGCAGATAGCTTCCGTTAAAGTCAATGACAGGCATCGGATCCGCGGGCCTTCCTCAGTGACATTGCAGAAAGGTCGCGGATTCCGTGTCATCGCCAGGCAATGATGGGGGAAAGCAGACAGTTTTAAAATATATCTGATGGCGCCGTGCGGAGCGTCCGCAGTACAGGCAGACCTCTCATGTATGCTTGGGAGCCGACGGGGCCGCGTGCAGGCGGCCTGATACCGCAGCGGCAAGGTCTCTCCCGGGGAAAGATTTTACAGCAGACTGGGGTTACGAGTATACAGTATATACAGTACTGGGAGGAGCTTATATATATATATGGGCGATAGCAGGATGAATAATACACAGTAAATTACAGTACAAGTAGGCATAGCATGTATGAGGGGTCCTAGACTGTATGCACTATATACAATACGGGGAGGAGGTATAGTATATATACAGGTGATAACAGGATGTATGGAGTATATACAGTGCAGGAAGGAAGTATAGTGTATATATGGGGGTGATAATAGAATCTATACAGTATAGAGTGCAGGGGGAAGATATAGCATATATATATATATATATATATATATATATATATATATATATATATATGGGTGATAGCAGGATGTATACAGCACAGGGAGGAGGTATAGTGTGTATATAGGGTTATAACAGGATTATACAGCACAGGGAGAAGGTATAGTGTATATATGGGATGAATGCAGGATGTATACAGTATATACAGTGCAGGGGGAGGTATAGTGTGTGTGTGTATATATATAGTGATAACAGAATGTATACAGTACAGGGGGAGGTATAGTATACATAGGGTGATAGCAGGATGTATACAGTATATACAGCACAGGGAGGAGGTATAGTGTATATATAGGGATGATAAAAGGATTATACAGCAAAGGGAGGAGGTATAGTGTATATAAGGGGTGATAGCAGTATGTATACAGCGCAGGGAGAAGGTATAGTATAAATAGGGGGTGATAGCAGGATGTATACAGTATATACAGTGCAGGGAGGGGGTATAGTGCATATATAGGGTTGATAGCAGGATGTATACAGTACAGGGGGAGGTATAGTGCATATATAGGGTTGATAGCAGGATGTATACAGTATATACAGTACAGAGGGAGGTATAGTGCATATAAAGGAGTGATAGCAGGATGTATACAGTACAGGGGGAGGTATAGTGCATATATAGGGTTGATAGCAGGATGTATACAGTATATACAGTACAGGGGGAGGTATAGTGCATATAAAGGAGTGATAGCAGGATGTATACAGTACAGGGGGAGGTATAGTGCATATATAGGGTTGATAGCAGGATGTATACAGTACAGGGGGAGGTATAGTGCATATATAGGGTTGATAGCAGGATGTATACAGTATATACAGTACAGGAGGAGGTATAGTTCATATATAGGGTTGATAGCAGGATGTATACAGTATATACAGTACAGGGGGAGGTATAGTGCATATAAAGGAGTGATAGCAGGATGTATACAGCACAGGGAGGTGTAGTTTATATATGGAAGAGATAGCAGGATGTATACAGCAGAGGATGTATAGTTTATATATAGGGGGATAGCAGGATGCACACAGTGCAGGGAGGAGGTATAGTGTATATATAGGGGTGATAACAGGATGTATACAGCACAGGGAGGAGGTATAGTGTATATATGGGGTGATAACAGGATGTATACAGTATATACAGTGTAGGGAGGAGGTATAGTGTTTATATAGAGGGGTTATAGAAGAAATGTATACAGTATATACAGTGCAGGGAGGAGGTATAGTGTATATATAGGGGTGATAGCAGGATGTATACAGTACAGGGGGAGGTATAGTGTATATATAGGGGTGATAACAGGATGTATACAGTATATACAATGTAGGGAGGAGGAATAGTGTATATATAGGGGTGATAGAAGAAATGCATACAGCACAGGGAGGGAGTATAGTGTATATATGGGGTGATAACAGGATGTATACAGTATATACAGTGCAGGGAGGAGGTATAGTGTATATATGGGGGTAATAACAGGATGTATACAGCACAGGGAGGAGGTATAGTGTATATATAGGGGTGATAGCAGGATGCATACAGTATATACAGTGCAGGGAGGAGGTATAATACATATTACATAGGGGATAACATGCCACCACCGGCAGCCCCGCCCTCTCACCTGTGTCCTCCTGTAACGTCCCTGCTGCAGCAGTTTCCGGCGCGGCTTATATACGTCATTGAACGTCATCAGGTGCAGCGGGAGCCGCCATGTTCTCGGAGCCTGCGCGTCTCTTGCTCCTCAGCAGGCGGCGCTGTATGCTGAGGCTGTGCGGGTCGCATATTTGTGATTTCAGCCGCACTTAAGCAGCGCTGCTGATTAGAGCCACCTGATTGGCTCTTCGGGACCACGTGACTACACAGCGTGCACGCGGATTGCTCGGCTCTCCATGAAGTGATGGCGCTTATGAAGCACGTCTGTTGCTTAGCAACAAGTGTGCCGGCGGCCGGTTACTACATGGCGGCCCTGAGCAGCTCTGTGCCTTCTGGGGGTTCAAGTCAGCCGGTGAGCTGGGCACAGTGCTGCTCCTTGGGTGCCCATCCGCTGCGGACCCCATATAATATGTGCAGGAGATCCTCCATACAAGTAATCATCCCCCACGATGTACTATATATACTATACCCCCTCATGTACTATATATACTATACCCCCTCCATGTACTATATATACTATACCCCCTCCATGTACTATAACCTTCCATGTGCTATATATACTATACCCCCTCATGTACTATAACCTTCCATGTGCTATATATACTATACCCCCTCATGTACTATATATACTATACCCCCTCATGTACTATATATACTATACCCCCTCATGTACAATATATACTATACCCCCCTCATGTACTATATATACTATACCCCCTCATGTACTATATATACTATACCCCCTCATGTACAATATATACTATACCCCCTCATGTACTATATATACTATACCCCCTCATGTACTATATATACTATACCCCCTCATGTACTATATATACTATATCCCCTCATGTACTATATATACTATACCCCCTCATGTACTATATATACTATACCCCCACGATGTACTATATATACTATACCCCCCATGTACTATAACCTTCCATGTACTATATATACTATACCCCCTCTATATACTATACCCCCTCATGTACTATATATACTATACCCCCTCATGTACTATATATACTATACCCCCTCATGTAATATATATACTATACCCCCTCATGTACTATATATACTATACCCCCTCTATATACTATACCCCCTCATGTACTATATATACTATACCCCCTCATGTACTATATATACTATACCCCCACGATGTACTATATATACTATACCCCCACGATGTACTATATATACTATACCCCCCATGTACTATAACCTTCCATGTACTATATATACTATACCCCCTCTATATACTATACCCCCTCATGTACTATATATACTATACCCCCTCTATATACTATACCCCCTCATGTACTATAACCTTCCATGTACTATATAAACTATACCCCCTCCATGTACTATATATACTATACCCCCTCCATGTATTATATATACTATACCCCCTCCATGTACTATATATACTATACCCCCTCCATGTATTATATATACTATACCCCCTCCTTGTACTATATATACTATAACCCTCCATGTACTATATAAACTATACCCCCTCTATGTACAATATGTACTATACCCCCTCATGTACTATAACCCTCATGTACTATAACCCTCATGTACTATATATACTATACCCCCTCTATGTACTATATATACTATACCCCCTCTATGTACTATATATACTATACCCCCTCATGTACTATAACCCTCATGTACTATATATACTATACCCCCTCTATGTACTATATATATGATACCCCTCATGTACTATAACCTTCCATGTACTATATATACTATACCCCCTCTATGTACAATATATACTATACCCCCTCTATGTACTATATATACTATACCCCCTCTATGTACTATATATACTATACCCCCTCCATGTACTATATATACTATACCCCCTCTATGTACTATATATACTATACCCCCTCTATGTACTATATATACTATACCCCCTCATGTACTATATATACTATACCCCCTCATGTACTATAACCCTCATGTACTATATATACTATACCCCCTCTATGTACTATATATACTATACCCCCTCTATGTACAATATATATGATACCCCTCATGTACTATAACCTTCCATGTACAATATATACTATACCCCCTCTATGTACTATATACACTACCGTTCAAAAGTTTGGGGTCACCCAAACAATTTTGTGTTTTCCATGAAAAGTCCCACTTATTCACCACCATGCGTTGTGAAATGAATAGACAATAGAGCCAAGACATTGACAAGGTTAGAAATAATGATTTGTATTTGAAATAACATTGTTTTTACATCAAACTTTGCTTTCGTCAAAGAATCCTCCTTTTGCAGCAATTACAGCATTGCACACCTTTGACATTCTAGCTGTTAATTTGTTGAGGTAAGCTTGTGAAATTGCACCCCACGCTTCTAGAAGCATCTCCCACAAGTTGGATTGGTTGGATGGGCACTTCTGGCGTACCATACGGTCAAGCTGCTCCCACAACAGCTCAATGGGGTTCAAATCTGGTGACTGCGCTGGCCACTCCATTACCGATAGAATACCAGCTGCCTGCTTCTGCTGTAAATAGTTCTTGCACAATTTGGAGGTGTGTTTAGGGTCATTGTCCTGTTGTAGGATGAAATTGGTTCCAATCAAGCGCTGTCCACTGGGTATGGCATGGCGTTGCAAAATGGAGTGATAGCCTTCCTTATTCAGAATCCCTTTTACCCTGTACAAATCTCCCACCTTACCAGCACCAAAGCAAACCCAGACCATCACATTACCTCCACCATGCTTAACAGATGGCGTCAGGCATTCTTCCAGCATCTTTTCATTTGTTCTGCGTCTCACAAACGTTCTTCTTTGTGATCCAAACACCTCAAACTTGGATTCATCCGTCCACAACACTTTTTTCCAGTCTTCCTCTGTCCAATGTCTGTGTTCTTTTGCCCATCTTAATCTTTTTCTTTTATTGGCCAGTCTCAGATATGGCTTTTTCTTTGCCACTCTGCCCTGAAGCCCAAAATCCCGCAGCCGTCTCTTCACTGTAGATGTTGACACTGGTGTTTTGCGGGTACTATTTAATGAAGATGCCAGTTGGGTACCTGTGAGGCATCTGTTTCTCAAACTAGAGACTCTAATGTGCTTATCTTCTTGCTTAGTTGTGCAACGCGGCCTCCCACTTCTTTTTCTACTCTGGTTAGAGCCTGTTTGTGCTGTCCTCTGAAGGGAGTAGTACACACCGTTGTAAGAAATCTTCAATTTCTTAGCAATTTCTCGCATGGAATAGCCTTCATTTCTAAGAACAAGAATAGACTGTCGAGTTTCAGATGAAAGTTCTCTTTTTCTGGCCATTTTGAGCGTTTAATTGACCCCACAAATGTGATGCTCCAGAAACTCAATCTGCTCACAGGAAGGTCAGTTTTGTAGCTTCTGTAACAAGCTAGACTGTTTTCAGATGTGTGAACATGATTGCACAAGGGTTTTCTAATCATCAATTAGCATTCTGAGCCAATGAGCAAACACATTGTACCATTAGAACACTGGAGTGATAGTTGCTGGAAATGGGCCTCTATTCACCTTTGTAGATTTTGCACAAAAAACAGGCATTTGCAGCTAGAATAGTCATTTACCACATTAGCAATGTATAGAGTGCATTTGTTTAAAGTTAGGACTAGTTTAAAGTTATCTTCATTGAAAAGTACAGTGCTTTTCCTTCAAAAATAAGGACATTTCAATGTGACCCCAAACTTTTGAACGGTAGTGTATACTATACCCCCTCTATGTACAATATATACTATACCCCCTCATGTACTATAACCTTCCATGTACTATATATACTATACCCCCTCTATGTACTATACCCCCTCTATGTACAATATATATGATACCCCTCATGTACTATAACCTTCCATGTACTATATATACTATACCCCCTCTATGTACTATAACCTTCCATGTACTATATATACTATACCCCCTGTATGTACAATATATACTATACCCCCTCTATGTACAATATATACTATACCCCCTCATGTACTATAACCTTCCATGTACTATATATACTATACCCCCTCTATGCACGATATATACGAGACCCCTCATGTACTATATATACTATACCCCCTCTTTTTACTATATGTACTATACCCCCTCTATGTACTATACCCCCTCTATGTACAATATATATGATACCCCTCATGTACTATAACCTTCCATGTACTATATATACTATACCCCCTCTATGTACTATATGTACTATACCCCCTCTATGTACTATACCCCCTCTATGTACAATATATATGATACCCCTCATGTACTATAACCTTCCATGTACTATATATACTATACCCCTCTATGTACTATATATACTATACCCCCTCTATGTACAATATATACGATACCCCTCATGTACTATAACCTTCCATGTACTATATAAACTATACCCCCTCCATGTACAATATATACGATACAACTCAGGTACTATAACCCTCCATGTATTAAATATACTATACCCCGTCCATGTACTATATGTACTACAGTGTTTCCCCGAAAATAAGACAGTGTCTTATATTAATTTTTGTTCAAAAAGGTTTAACTTTTTTACATGTATAGCCGCCTGGAAACTATTTAAATTGACTTTTTTAATTAACTTAAAAATCATTTTGCATCCTCAAAAATTCTGGAAAATCATGCTATGTCTTATTTTCGGAGTATGTCTTATTTTCAGGGAAACAGGGTATACCCCCTCTATGTACTATATGTACTATACCTCCTCTATGTCAGATATATTCGATACCCCTCATGTATTATAACCTTCCATGTACTATAAAAACTATACCCCCTCCATGTACTATATATACTATAACCCTCCATGTATTATATATAATATACCCTCTCTATGTACGATATATATGATACCCCTCATGTACTATAACCTTCCATGTACTATATAAACTATACCCCCTCCATGTACTATAACCCTCCATGTATTATATATACTATACCCCCTCCGTGTACTATATGTACTATACCCCCTCTATGTAGGATATCTACGATACCCCTCATGTACTATAACCTTCCATGTACTATATAAACTATACCCCCTCTATGTAAGATATATACATTACCCCTTATGTACTATAACCCTCCATGTATTATATATACTATACCCCCTCCGTGTACTATATGTACTATACCCCCTCTATGTAGGATATCTACGATACCCCTCATGTACTATAACCTTCCATGTACTATATAAACTATACCCCCTCTATGTAAGATATATACATTACCCCTTATGTACTATAACCCTCCATGTATTATATTTACTATACCCCCTCCATGTACTATATATACTATAACCCTCCATGTATTATATATACTATACCCCCTCTATGTATGATATATACGAGACCCCTCATGTACTATAACCCTCCATGTATTATATATACTATACCCCCTCCATGTACTGTATTTACTATACCCGCTCCATGTACTATAACCCTCCATGTATTTTATATACTATACCCCCTCCATGTACTATATACAGTATACTATATCCCCTCCATGTACTATATTTACTATACTGCCTCCATGTACTATATATACTATAACCCTCCATGTATTATATATACTATACCCCCTCCTTGTACTATATATACTATAACCCTCCATGTATTATATATACTATACCCCCTCTATGTATGATATATATGAGACCCCTCATGTACTATAACCCTCCATGTATTATATATACTATACCCCCACCATGTACTATATTTACTATACCCCCTCCATGTACTATAACCCACCATGTATTATATATACTATACCCCCTCTATGTACTCTATAAACTGTACCCCCTCTATGTACAATATATACTATACCGCCTCCATGTACTATATTTACTATACTGCCTCCATGTACTATATATACTATAACCCTCCATGTATTATATATACTATACCCCCTCTATGTACTATATATACTATAACCCTCTATGTATTTTATATACTATACCCCCTCGATGTACTATATGTACTATAACTCTCCATGCATTATACATACTATACCCTCTCCATGTACTATATATACTATAACCCTCCATGTACTATACCCCCTCTGTGTATTATATATACTATAATCATCCATGTACCATATATACTATACCCCCTCCATCTACTGTACCATATATACTATACCCCCTCCATGTGCCATATATACTATACCCCTTCAAGTACTATATATACTATACCCCCATGTACCATATATACTACACCCCTCCATGCACTATATACTTCTTCCATGTACCATATATACTATACCCCTCCATGTACTGTACCATATATATTATACCCCTCCACATACCATATATACTGTAACCCTATATACTAAATATATTATAACCCCTGCATGTACCATATATACTGTAACCCCTCCATGTACCTATATACACTATATCTGCTCCATCTACTGTACCATATATACTATACCCCCTCCATGTGCCATATATACTATACCCCATTTACCATATATACTATACCCCTCTATGTACTATGTACACTATACTCCTCCATGTACTTTATACTCATTCCATGTACTATATATACTATACCTTTCCATGTACCTGTATATACTATACCCCTATATACACTGTACCTCTGCATGTACTATATACACTGTACCTCTGCATGTACTATATACACTATACCCATGCACATACCATATATACTATACCCCTCCATGTACCTACATATACTATACCACTCCATGTAGCATATATACTATACCCCCTATGTACCGTATATGCTATACCCCCTCCATGTACCATATATACTATACCCCTCCATGTACTGTACCATATATTCTATACCTTCTCCATGCACCTATATATACTATACCCCTCCATGTACTGTACCATATATACTATACCCCTCCAAGCATCATATATAATAACGCTCCTCGACCTATATAAACTATACCCCTTCATGTACCTATATATACTATTCTCAAGTACTATGTATACTATACCCCCCAAGTACCATATATACTATACCTCTCCAAGTACCGTATATACTATACCCCTCCATGTACTGCACCATATATACTATACCCCCCTCCATGCACCTATAAATACTATTCCCCTCTATGTACTGTACCATATATACTATACCCCTCCAAGCACCATATATATTATAGCCCACCATGTACCTATATAAACTATACCCCTCCATGTACATACACACACACACATATATATATATATATATTATATTCTCCTTCAAATACTACATATACTATATCCCTCCATGTACTATATATACACAACACCCCATGTACCTATATATACTATACCCCTCCATGTACTTAAATATACTATACCCCTCCATGTACCATATATGCTATACTCTTGATGTACTATATATACTGCACCCTCCATGTATTAAATATACTGCATCTCTCCAAGTACCGTATATACTATACCCCACCATGTACTGTACCATATATACTATACCCCCCCAAGCACCATATATACTATACCCCTCCAAGTACCCTATATACTATACTCCTCCATGTACTGTACCATATATACTATACCCCCCTCCATGCACCTCTAAATACTATTCCCCTCTATGTACTGTACCATATATACTATACCCCTCCAAGCACCATATATATTATAGCCCGCCATGTACCTGTATAAACTATACCCCCCCCTGTATCCCTGTACCTATATATACTATTCTTCAAATACTACATATACTATATCCCTCTATGTACTATATATATATATATATATTCACATACAACAATTCATGTACCTATATATACGATACCCCTCCATGTACATATACTATGCCCCTTCATGTACCTGTATATACTATACCCCTCCATGTACCATATATGCTATACCCTTCATGTACTATATATACTGCACCCTCCATGTATTACATATACTGTATCTCTCCATGTACCTGTATATACTATACCTCTCCATGTTCTATGTATATATTACACCCCTCCATGTACTATATATACAATATACCCTATAGATTCTAGAGTTCTCATGCTTCATGTACACTATATATAAAATACCTCCTCCATGTATGCCATGTATTTGATACCTCCTCCTCCTCCATGTATGCTAAGGGGGAAATTTACTAAGCCCAATTTCCAACACCGGGTTTAGTAAGATTTTCCCATTCCAACAAGCCCTTGCGCAAATTTTTGCATATTCTCTATACCAGACAACTGGGGGACAACCCTATTTAATGCCCCCCTATATGTCCTATACTTCCTTCTCCATGTAAAGTATACTATATCTCTCCTCCCTATATTTTATACATGCCATACCTCCCGTCTCTGTACATTGAAGTGAAGATTATGTCCCCTTGATGGAACAAGTGAAGATTATGTCCCCCGCTGCTTCCTCACTGACACTCATGTCACCCTTCAATGAACAAGTATTGCTAAATAGGAATGTTTGTGATAGTGGACATGGTGGGCAACACCGCCAGCGGGCGGATGTGTGGAAGCGGTTTGTGACAAAAGTGCTGAAGCCCTGCTTCTGGTTACTCAACATGCGGAGCACCAAGGCCGATGTTATTCCTGGGCTGCCCACAACTATATTCAGCCGGCACTGGTGAGTCGTGAACGCGTCAATCACTGTTATCCAACGTTTTCTATGTGCTTCTCCAACGGGCGCCACAGGCAACATATAGAGGCTGGCATCAAGACAAAGGGGTGTTCTTCATGATCTGCTTCCAACATGAGGGACGTCCCAAACGTTATTAGCTCGTTATGTTCTAATTAACGTACACTCAGGAAATTGTGTTCAGATTTCTTTTAACCCTTTGAGGAAGGAATCTTGCTGAAAGTGGGTATTTTTCTTATTTTCACAGATAATTAAAGATTGCAATGTTTCATAAATTTGGAAAATGCAAACCCCGAGGCGTGACCGGAGCATGAGGGAGGGTTAGGGACTGAAGTACGTCATACTGACATGGGGGCAACATTGGGGGGCCGTGCTCCTTCATGTGAGACAGTGAAAACCTGAGTGTTGGGAGAGCCAGCATTGGAGTTGACCCCCACCTGGGACCACCTGTCGATGCGGCCCCCCAGAAAAGGTGAAGAAAATCCACAAAATTGTCATGAATGACAGAAAAAAAGGCAGATTGCTGGGACTGTGCACCTGCTTAAGACAACCGTGATCACGTTCTCACTGGGGATGAAGAAGGGTTCAGGGAGATGGGTTTCAAAACTTTTGACTGCTGACCAGCAGATGTTGAGGGGCCACACATCTAGGGAGAAGGTAGAGCAGATGCTTTCTTGAGACATTTCATAACCGTTGACAAGGTCTCGGTCCAACACTTTCGGCCGGGGCCCAAATCGAGCTTCTTGCAATGAAAACACCAGACATTCCCTCCAACAAAGAAGGTCCAGGCAGTGCCCTCAGTTGGAATGGTTATGGCAACTGACTTTTGGGACATTGAGGGCGTAGTGATGGCAGACTACCTTCCAAAGGGACAAACTGTGACGGGGGCATACTACACCAACCTGCTGAGGCAACTGGGAGGAGATCAAGCAGAAGCAATGCGAAAAGTTGCCAGAAGGCATCCTCTTCTACAACACGCCCAACCACAAAGCCATCAAGTAAAGCTGGGAGGGATGCATTTAAAAATAGAGGACAACGTCATTTGTGCTGCGGAGGAGATTTTTGCAATGACTCTACAAAACCTCATAGGCCACCAGTATCATAGCCTTGAAACACCGGCGGGCCAAGTGTGTCGAGATGTCAGGGCGCTGTGCTGTAACATAAAGGAAAAGTTAATATATTTCTTTCATAGTTGGGCTAAGAACGTTTGAGGCGACCCTCATAGCTTGCAGAATTCATGGGGAGAGGTCAATTCAGCAAAGACATTTCACACCCTGCATCCGCATGTAGTTTCCTGTTTAGGATTATGCCGTATGATTGTGTTGACAGTTGTCATGTTTATGCTTACATTTATAAATAAATTATCACTAAAATATTGTCAGGGGACATATACTTCATTTGTGTTGACATTTCCATCAAGTGAAAGTTTATGTCCAAGGAGGACAGCATCTTCACAGCTTCAATTGTGTTAACATTTGTGTCAAGAAAAGTTTATATTCTTCCCCTCCATGTACAATGTATGTTTCCCTTCTCCCTCTATATGATAAACACTATTCCCCCTCTGAACATTACATATCACCCCCACAAACATAATTCTATACCTCGACTTTGCTGGACAGTTTATATTCTATGCCTGTACAATATATATTCTGTACTCGTGGTGTAGATCCCACCAGGTAATGAGATCGTTCTGCAGAAATATCGGCCCCTGCGGACAGGAAGCTTCTTGTAGAGCCACAAATTAGATGGAGGTGCTGACATGTTCTGCCCAGCTGTATTTTTTCTGCTTCTCTTAGACACAATGGCGCTGGAGCTGGTCGTCTGCTGTTATAGCCCATCTGTGCGGAGGAACGGCGAGTTGTGCGTTCTAACACGTTAGTCGGGGCACCAGCGGTGTATTTGGCTGACTGTGCAGCGCCTGTTGGTAAGAATGATATCAGACATCCTCCTCCGACCCCTTTCGGTCACGAGTGTTTTACATGCACAGGGTGCCCTTCCGCTGGTTGTTTTTCATCGATCACACCATTTTCAGTATACTCTCTACACAATCACACGAGAAAACCCCCCGTGGTTGGCAGTGAGCCCCCAGCTCAGATCGCTGGATTTTCCCATCTAAGGGCCGTCCACACTCACACATGTTCATCCGTGAAATGCACTTTTTTGATCTCACAGTACGGGATCTTGAGAACGGGCTCCCCCGATATCACAGGACGGGATCTTGAGAACGGGCTCCCCCGATCTCACAGGACGGGATCTTAAGAACGGGCTCCCCCGATCTCACAGGACGGGATCTTGAGAACGGGCTCCCCCGATCTCACAGGACGGGATCTTGAGAACGGGCTCCCCCGATCTCACAGGACGGGATTTTAAGAACGAGCTCTCCCGCTCTCACAGGACGGGATCTTAAGAACGGGCTCCCCCGATCTCACAGGACGGGATCTTGAGAACGGGCTCCCCCGATCTCACAGGACGGGATCTTGAGAACGGGCTCCCCCGATCTCACAGGATGGGATCTTGAGAACGGGCTCCCCCGATCTCACAGTACGGGATCTTGAGAACGGGCTCTCCCGCTCTCACAGGACGGGATTTTAAGAACGAGCTCCCCCGATCTCACAGGACGGGATCTTAAGAACGGGCTCTCCTGATCTCAAGAGACAGAATGTTATTGATAGACTCTCCTTTTGTTAGACATAAGGGAAATTAAATATCCAACCCCGAACAGCATATTGTTTTTTTTAATTAAAGAGACCTTTTAGACCAGGGTGAATATTTGTCCTGTGCCCAAAGGGGGGAAGTTATATTACTTGGCCTTTCCTCCTTTTGCCATTGCCTCCTGGTTGTCTGACCCCTCTTTGTTCTTCAAAGATGGCTGCTTTTCAGACTATCCGTTGCACTCAGTAGTTTTTAGTGACGAGTTGTTTCATAGGCATGAAATGCCAGAGATTACCAATGCACAGTTGTGCATCAACTAGTAACCGGAGCGAGGCCGCCATCTTGGAACAGTAAAGAGGAGCCAACAGATCTGGATGGCAACAGCACAAAGGGAGAGTACTAGGCAATATTACATCCTGCCTTAGAAATATTGTGTCCTTGCGACCAGAGGGTCACTTTAATCCTGCATTTTGTGTTTAAATCCTCTTAGTCAACACTAGGGGGAGCTCACTACATTATTTTATCTTCAGATTAACCCAATGCAGGGCTGTGACACGGTGGCCTGTTTGTTCCCATTAGTGTTGCTTGGTGGTGATAAAATCGTCCACATTTTTGCAAAATAAATTGGGTTAATCTCAACCGTTTTTTGGTGAAAATCGTGGGAAAATCAAATTTCCCATAATGTCTGCTACAGGGGTCAGTGTGCAGCCAATCAATTTGCTGATGTCACCAAATGTGTCTTTCATCTTGCATATGGGCAGCAGTTTCCCTGGACATCAGTATCACATGACCTAGCCATATATAACATAGGCACAGTGTAACCATCGGCCATTTTTCATTTGGGCACAGGACAGAGAAGCAGCATCATGTTTATATGCCTATATAACACATGGTCTGTTGTTAAAGGGGACAGATATTCTAAAGAGGATATATTACTGAAAGTCTGTATACCGGCAGAGAACTTAGGTTCTATTGCAGGCAGCAGAGAAAGAAGCTGCATCACATTTATATGCCCATATAAAATGTGGTCTGCACATTGGGAGAGGGAATATTTCTGCTGCTGCCAACGTATATAGCAGCAATGCAGACAGACAAATTACGCTTTGCCATGGGGAATATTGCAGTTCTATGTTTGCGACCCCAGATGTCAATCAAAGTTGGCAGTCTTGCCATTATGAGTTATTTGCAGACCTTATGCAGCTAGCAGTGGGGTTTGGGGATTTCAATTACGCTGCGCCAAACAAAGACAGCTCACAAAGATACAAGCTGTGGCCTTCCATTCTCACAAATCGTGCCTCCCAGAGATTGCAGATTATTTAGCTGGCTGTTTTTTTTGTGAAAATAAAACAATAAGAAATCCAAAAAGGGAAACAGCAAATACACACAGTGTGTGTCAGCACCCTCAGAAGTTGTTCAAAGTCACCAGTCCTGCCACTATGAATTATTTGCAGATCTCATGCATCTAGCAGTGGTTTTCTGCAAACTACAACATTAGCTGATAAGTTACATAAAACTACACTAAAAAGTGAATTAAAAAAGAAGAACAATGTAAAAAAATAAAAAGGAAACATAAAGAAAGCAAGGGGTAGAGAACATGTTAGTGGTGCGGTGCTACTGGTGGTGGCAGGGCTGTTCTCTTGCTTCTTCTGCTGTGTTTCCTTCTCCCACGTCCCCCCCAAATGGAAATATGTCATTATGGAAGTATGGAGCTACATTCACCATGTTTCCATGAGGGGCACACTCTGCACCCTCAAGGTGCTGTTGCTGCTCGGGGCGCTGGTGGTGGTAGAACGTTTGCTGCTCTCCTTCTGCTTCTGACCTTTTTTTCCTAATCCTCCCAAAATAAAAAATGTTCTAAAGTACAAGAAACATCCATAGTTCCATGTCTTTCCCTTGGAGAAGGCCCGTGCTTGGCTGTTCTGTTCAACTGCTAGAATTTGTCCTTTGACATTGCTTTTAAAACAACTTGCTGTCTCCCTGGGTGTAATTTTTGATCTAATAGACACTATATGAGCCTTCCTTTGTTTTCAATGACCCCCCCTGTACTACAATTGACCCCACGCTATTGTGGACTAGTTTTACAAATTTTTGGGAGGAGCACAGTGTTCCCCAGATATGTCACTGTATTCCCGAGCAATTTAGGACACTTTGGTTGCTTTGTAGGCCTTCTGGTGGGCAAATTCGTGAACTGGATTTTCTATTCCCACTGACTTTAATGGGGCTCGAAATCGGCTGTCCCGATGCACGATGATTTTTGTGAAATTGGCCCAATACCTACACGAACCAATTATTCCACTAATTGGGATCGGACACTTATTCTTTAGTTGCAGACACAGTTTGAAGCAGTAATGTTTATTATAAGCTCATACTGATTTCACTTGACTAGCAAGTACATAGATATATCAATGTCAAACGGACATGACTTGTTCTGCGCAGTCCCAGCCTGTCAGAACATCACCGTCAGAATACTCACACAGTTTTCTGTGGTTCATGGAGCGCACTATCTTAAAGCCTAGCTCCACCGCCGGTTTATTTCTTTCGGTAATTTTAGGTTTGGTTGTCTAACAACCACTTATATTCCTGTGTGAGACAACAACATATCAGCACATGTAGCTACAAGAACTACTGAAAGAGTCATTGGAATTTCCATCTGATTTACAAGAGACTGCCGCTCCAGGCAGCACTGACTTGTTTGGGTCCTTTCCACCAGGAAAAGCAAAGACCCTTCTAAGCCCTCCAGGACCGGATTCTCCTGACTTGGGTTAAGCATACAGCAGCTTCTCTACCATAAATGTCTGAAACAGTTCTCCAGCATTCCCAGTTTTACAGTGGGAAAAAGAAGACATAAAGATTATATGAGTCTGAGGGACTTGCTTTTGTTAGGCGGTCAGACTCTGCACTTTCCTCTTGTTTTTTTGTGTCATTGGTTTGTATTTCTCAGCCCTTTACTTGGGGCTCTTGGACTTCAGCTTGCGGTTCCTCAGCTGACGGAGACGTAATAGAAGTTCTTTGGGCAGCTTCTTTCCATTGGCCAGCAGCTCCTTCAGCCGTTGTTTTGGTGTCTTGGATATGTAGAAATCACAGATGGTGGGTCGGTCTTCATAAGTGACACGACAGGACTTAGTAGATGGGTGATATCCCTCCGCTTTTGCAGTGACTTCATATTCTCCTGGGTTCAGAAGACGCCAGTAATCTCCATCAACAGCTAGAACAGAATGTAAAATATTAGGTACTAGATAGTGTGTCATCACAAGATGTATATGCGGAGACATTCCTGCATGGTGCGGGCTCTTCTTGTACCTCTGCATGCTAAGCAGTGGGAGGGCAGTCACTTGGGAGAGCCAGAAGCAGTGGTGTGCCACCTATGTAGGCAGACCATGAAACTGCTATGGAGGCCATGGCCAAGTGGACCGACCTCTTGTCCACAGCTGACTCACCTCTCCCTTCCCCATATGTCCATCCAGTAGAACAACACAAGTCTTATAACTTACAGTCTTGCTGGAACGAATGTTGCCATCAGTGCAGAGGTTGAGAGAGTAGCTTCCGGGCCAGCAAGCTTTATGGGCTACAGAGGAGACACTATTACCTTATGGGACCACAGAGGGGACGCTTACTTTGTGGTGCCACAGAGGAGGCTGTTACTTTGTGGGGCCACAGAGGAGGCACTCATACTATGGGGGTAGTGAGAGGTTCATTGGGGGATTACTGGTAGGAGGAGGAGAGTGTGCAGTGATGAGTTATGGCTGGAAGAAAGTTTCATGGTGGTCAAGGCCCAGAAAAAAAGAAAACGAAAACTGACGTCACCAATCAGAGAAGATGGCATTTGGTGATGCTATTGGATGTTTACAGGATTTTGTATCTGTTTTCTCTCCAAAAGTAAATGTAATATCAACTGATCTTTCCTGTGCTATTGAAAGATTAAGAGAATGCAAGCTATCTATAGATAGAGAAAGGGTGAGGGAACACTTAGCTAACTTAAATTAATTCCAGTCTCCGGATCCAGATGAATTACATCCTAGGATGTAATGAAGGAAGCAGCGGAGGTAATTGCGGAATCACTTGCCAGAATCTTTGAAAATTCCTGGAGAACAGGAGAAATCCCAGAAGACTGGAGAAGGCCAAATGTTGTCCCTATCTTCAAAAAAGGGATAAAGGTGGATCCAGGAAACTACAGGCCAGTGAGCTTTTGAGCGGTCTGTGAGATCTTTGAACAAATTATTAAACAACATGTATACAAGTACTTGGATACAAAGATGGCTTTGAGCGATTTTTGAGTGATAATCGTTGCGTCTAAATGGTCATTAACATGGGTTTGTAACAAGTCTTGCCAGTCGAATCTAATTTCCTTCTATGACAGAATCAACAACTGGGTTGGGTTGATCATGGAAATGCAGTAGATAAAGTATATTTTGACCTTCGTAAAGCATTTCACAAAGTATCTCATACCATATTAATTTAAAAAAATGACCAAACATGGGATTGACAAGGTAACTGTTAGGTGGATTCACAACTGGCTGAGTGATCATAAATGCCTGCACATCCAAGTGTTTCCATATTTTTGTCCACTCCCTGTAAAACCATAAATGTCTTGTTTGAGTTGCGGTCACATGACCACTATAGATCACATGGCATGCGCATCTACATCAGATGGCCAAGCTCTCAAAAAAGCACAACATAGTGATCATGGGAGATTTTACCCATCCAGACATTTGTTGGGAATCTCTCTCCGGTAAAAGTAAGGGATCCAACAAATTCTTATCCGCTCTTACTGACAACTTTATCTTCCAAAAGTTTGAAGAGAAAACAAGGGGATCTGCAATCTTGGACCTAATTCTTCCAACAGGGAGGGAATGGTTGAGGAAGTAAGTGTGGCTGGGACCTTGGGAGGCAGTGATCATGCTATCCTTGAATTTTGGATAAAAAGGGAAGGAAGACCTGAAAAGACTCAGACCTCAAGGTTGGATTTCATAAAACAAGATTTCAATGAACTCAGAAATAGGGTAGGAAGTATCCAATGTATGGATGTTTTTAAGGACAGAAATGTCCAAGAAGGTTGGGAAATATTGCGAAATGAGATTATCAAAGCACAATCGTTAACAATCCCTAAAAGAAGGAAGAATGGGAAGCATTTAAAGAGACCAGGATGGATGAACACAGAACTTGTACACATGTTAAAAAGGAAGAAAAATATGTTTATCAAATGGAAAGAGGGGGAATATCTAAAGAAGAATATAATGGGGTCTGAAGAAACTGTAGGGCAAGTGTCAGAAAAGGTAAAGCTAATAATGAATTGAGGCTTGCAACAGAGGCGGAAGGCAATAAAAAAGGATTTTGGGGGCATGTCAAAAGCAAACGAAAATCAAGGATACTATTGGATGCTTACAAGATGAAAATGGTGATTTGGTTAAGAATGATGTTGAGAAGGGCGGACTTTTAAATTCCTATTTTGTATCTGTTTTCTCTCAGAAAGTAGATAGAACATCAACTGATCTTCCTTGTGCTATTGGAGGAATAAAAGAATGCAGGCTATCTATAAGCCGAGAGATGGTGAGGGAACACTTAGCTAACTTAAATGAATTCAAGTCTCCAGGTCCAGATGAATTACATCGTAGGATACTAAAGGAAGCAGCAGAGGTAATTGCTGAACCACTCACCATAATCTTTGAAAATTCCTGGAGAACAGGAGAAGTCCCAAAAAATTGGAAAAGGGCAAATATTGTTCCTATCTTCAAAAAAAAGGATAAAGGTGGATCCAGGAAACTACAGGCCTGTGAGCCTGACTTCTATACTTGGAAAGACCTTTGAATAAATTATTAAACAGCATGTATGCAAGTACTTGGATGAGAATGGAGTAATTAACCAGAGGCAGCATGGGTTTGTAACAAACAAGTCATGCCAGATGAATCTAATTTCCTCCTATGACAGAATCACCAACTGGGTCGATCAGGGAAATGCGATGGATATAGTATATCTTGACTTTAGTAAAGCATTTGACAAAGTATCTCATACCATACTTATTGAAAAAATCACCAAATATGGGATTAACAAGGCAACTGTTAGGTGGATTCACAACTGGCTGAGTGATCGTACTCAAAGAGTGGTCATAAATGGCTGCACAACCAAGTGAAAAAATGTATCAAGTGGGACACACAAGGCTCTGTCCTAGGCCCAGTGTTGTTCAACATTTTTAGAAATGATCTGGACTAAGGAATTGATAGGAATTTGATCAAATTTGCCGACGACCTAAAGTCATTGTGCGCCTGCATGTAGCCACTGCCACTGTTAGAGATCGTCAACGGTGTTTTCTGCACCATACGTTCAACGTACAGAGTTCAGAAGTTTTCCCAGCCTGATAGCGGGACTCCGGAACAACATACACATGCATGATTTTCCGTTTTAGGTCTGGAGACCTGTGGTCAGACCAGGACATACTCCCGTACTCTGTACATTAAACGTATGGTGCGGAAAACAGTGTAGACGGCTACTAAAACAGCTGAATGCTAATTGTTGCTCCAGGGCAGCTGGAGGTTGAATGTAAAACCAATGAATACAGTTGAGTGCTCTTTGCATTTACATTGACTATACATACCAGTGTGATATCACATACAATACATACACCTTTACCTGTGCGGATATCATGGTTGATACCATCCACCACTATGACTGCCTCAGAGATTCCTTGGTTTGTGTCTTTATCACGCACAATCCCTTTAATCCCACGATGCACCTGAAATGAGAGATGAGCATTGGTTTTCCCCATTAGACGACAGATATCACATCATTGAACTACTCTAACAGGAGCTGATGCAAATGATCCTGAGCTACAGCCTGAGTTACAGTCCAGAGCTGTGCTCACAATTCTGCTGATTGTTACTGGAAACAGCCAGCCAACATGTTGACAGACACTCTCTGAGCTAAGCTCCATTAACCCCTTGAGTGGCGGGTTTCCTACCACCCTGTCGTGCCCACCAGGGCAGGTTTTTTAAAATGGCCTAACCATTGAATTTCAACTAATTTTGCAGTTGCGTCTCAAGAGCCATAACTTTTTCATTTTTCCTTTGACATGGCCATATAAGGGCTTGTTTTTTGCGGGACAAGTTGTGATTTTTTAAACAGGGGGGAGGAAAAAAAGAAATGGGGGAAAAAAAAAAAAGGGGGCCATGTCATTGAGGGGTTAAATAATGTAATAACTTCCTTCTCTGGGTCATTACGACGCATGGATACCACATGTGTGATTGTATTTTTGATTTTTTACAAAGTAAATGAGACAAGTGTTTTTATTATTTTTTTTATAATTTTTTTTCCTTTTTTTTTTTCTTTTTAATTTTTTTTTTGTCCCTTTAGGGGACTTCCACAGGGACCCATCAGGACCCCTGATTACATTCCGGGGGTCCGATGGTGACAGCCCTTTACATGCTGCAGTGACAGCCCTTTACATGCTGCAGTCACATAGACTGCAGCATGTAAAGGGTTAACACAGCAGAGATCGGAGGTTTTCTCTGATCTCTGCTGTAAGAGCTGGTACCTAGCTGTCCTCTGACAGCCAAGCACCAAGCTCTCCCTGTCACAGAGACCATTGGCTTGCTTCTGACAAGCCGATGGTCTCTATGGCAACCTGTAAACAAAGCAGGAGATTGCCGGCATATCGGCAATATCTTCTGCTGGTTTTTCAAAGCCCTTGCTTTGTTCTCTGTGGGTCTGTGCAGGCAGAGCACACTGTCACAGCTTGTGGCATTGTGCTCTGCAGCTCCCATAGTGATACATAGCCCGGAAATCATCCGGGCTATGTCGCTATGAGCAGTGGAGCTCGTCCCCGAAAATTTCCGGGCGTGCCACTCAAGGGGTTAATGCATGGGGGCAGTAGGGAAACTACATAAAAGGGATGTACACTTATCTACAATTCCCAGCATATAAAACACCAGGAAATGTTATTGCAGACAATGAACAAGCAGGGTATGTGCTGCTGTAGTGGTAAGGCCCTTTTACACACAATGATTACCACTCACAATTCGCTCAAAAGCCATCTTTTGAGCGATAATCGCTGTGTGTAAATGTGCCCATCTTTCACTTTTCTGCCGAGCGATGATTTTCAGTTTTGGCATGAAATCCACCGTTCAGCAGAAGAGCTGATGAGAAGGACCACACCCTGTGTTCTGCTTGGGGACACTGATTACATTGTCTCAGCTGTCAGCCCCGCGGCAAAACAAGGGGAATGTACTCAGAGAACAGCAGGTGGTCTGTTCTCCGAATACAGCTCCCGGCAGCTCACACGCTACTAATTGGTACTAATAGGCATTAGTACCAAGTAGTAGTTTATGCAAAATGATCGCTCAAAAGCCTTTTTTTGAGTGATGATCTTTGTGTGTAAATGGGACCTTAAGCTTTTAGAGGATTGTCCCAGAGTAGTTTCCTTGCAGGGTGTGTTACTTACCTGCTCTATGTAGATAAGCAGGGACTCCTTGTTGTTCTCCCACTCAGTAGGAAGTTCCAGCTCGTGCGGAAATTTATCGCAGGACAGTTCCACCGTTACCTCGAAGCAGTTGGTGTGAAGGTAGCTGAAGTCGTTCATACCTGAGTGAAGTAGACTCGGTTATACAGGAGCATGAGCCCAATATCAGTGGCAGCTTCATGGGATGGGGTGCTTCACTCACTGCCTGGAACTGTGTGCCAGTCGGCTCCATTGATGATGTTTCCGACCCTCATGAAGTCATCGTAGTGGCAGATTCTGCGGTTGTCATCGGCCAGGATGCGGTGACTGGAGGCATAGACTGCGGCTAGCCAGCGAAACATGGGATCGTCTTGTGTCGGCGTGAGTTCCTTGCCCAACCAGTAGGAGCGAGTCATATCGAAAGGATAGCTCACCACGAGCTCTCCACCGTGGAAATTGGCACTGAGGACAAATGGGATTTTCTGCATCCAGTCAATGATGGCGCGGGTTTCTGGAGCCACCTGAAATACAATCACTGTGAATAGAGTATTATAGAATACGGCGGTAAATCTGTAGGTACGAATAAAGAGCAGATTCCACATACACTATGTAAAAAAGGTTATGAATGAAGGAGTGTGCCAAAGACTTCCTGTGGTCCTTAACATTTGGCTTCATTCACAAGGCTTTCGTAACACAGTATATAAGGCAGGAAAAAGCCCTCTGTCCATCCAGTTCAGCCTATCCCCCCCCCCCCAATAATGATCCAGAAGAAGAACCCCCTCCTATATCGGTGTAGAAACCTGCTTTCCTCTAGATGCAGAGAGCGTCCCCTTATTACTGTCAGTCCTAGATATAAATTGATGGCGCATAATATCTCTGTATTGTCCCCTGATATATCTATAGATAGTTATTAGAGCGCCCCCTTGTTACAGTCCTGGGTAGAAATAGATGACTGGAGAGATCTCTGTATTCTCCCCTGATATTGTGAGGGTATATGTATATATTGCTATATGTTTTTTATGCTTTTATACCTGTATGCAAGTTCTATTCAAAGTTAAAATGAGAAAAACTTATATGTCGCCTTACATCAGATATTCCAAAAGTTTGCAAGGCTGAGAGAGATGTGTCCAGAAATTCAGAGATGATACAGAGCCGGACGCGAAGGCCGTGTGCTTGGCTGTTTTCCCAGAAGCGCCGTATCTAGATAACGACTGTTCAACTACGTATATAACTTTCACTGTCTCAGCCGGAAATCCGGACTTAACATATATGGTTATGCGGTGAATTTGAGCCAATGAGACCATCACCCATTCCTAGTGATGAGACCAAAGGGTATAAGACCCCATGTAATCTGTAATAAAGTGCGCAGTCATGTCCCCGTGTGAGGAACTATACCAGACCTCCGTGTGTGGTGTCTCTTCTTTACCGCCGGCAGCGGGGCATTGGGGTGGGCCTGATTGGTGCTGTACGCAGAATTTCCCTGACAAATGGCGCCCAAAGGTGGGGCGGTAAAACCGGAGCCGTGCAGCGCAGTCCACCCGGATCCACGCCACGGGGAAGCCGTCCTGCTGCAAACCAAGCCTGATCAACTCACAGAACTCCAGGTAAGACCAGCATATATTTATGTTGTGTTTTACACTGAGAGTCTTGCAGCAGGAGGGACTATCTGTGTTTTGTGACCGGACGGGTTGGGTTAAGAGTTCTGCACGGTAACTCGTGTGGGCTTCGGGTTTGCCATCACGGACCACTGACCGTGATATGCGCACCAATCGCTCACCCAGGAACTAGTCTGTAGTCTATTTTTACTTTGAAGTCCGTAGCGTTTTAGCAATAGTGGAGGTTGTTTGTTGTATCTGCAGAATTTTTTTTCTCTCTCTTTTCATTTCATCTCACAGAAGAAGGGACCCTCAGTTTTAGTTTAGTTAGTTGTTGATGGTTTAGCAGAGAGGGATGCACTCTGAGATAGGTCCCATAGAAGAAGGAACCCTCCGTTTTAGTTTAGTTAGTTGTTGATGGTTTAGCTGAGAGGGATGCACTCTGTGAGATAGGTCCCATAGACGAAGGAACCCTCCGTTTTAGTTTAGTTAGTTGTTGATGGTTTAGCTGAGAGGGATGCACTCTATGGGACTGGTTCCATAGAAGGAGATGCCTTCGGTTGTTTTGCCGTATATAAGGGGCTAACAATTCGGGTCAGAAGGATGCACTCTATGGAGCGTGTTATTATAATTGTTGTTGTTCTAATATGTGTAAGACCTTATTAAAGAAGACGGATCCCCTTATGGGCCGCCGCCGTGCGGATGAATTGGTGGAGGAGAGACAAGGGTTACAATTTGTAAAATGTAAGAAAACTCTTATGAAAATGTGTAACAAGGACCCACAGTATGGTGACTGGGAGGAGGTCCTTAGGACCAAGAAGGGCGCCTTGAAAGAAAAAGGGTTGCTAGAAAAAGCTGAAGTGGGGAAGAGAGAAATATGGGAAACAAGCAAAGTCGAGAGGAAAGTTACAAAGCATGTATGTGTGTGTGTATATATGTATATACTGTATGTGCAAATGGTTAACTGAGCTTGCTTTTAGAGTAGAAGGATTGTTTACTTGAAGCTGCAGCTTGTGTCTAGCTTTCAAGGTCAAGCGATAACAAAGCAAGATAAAATGCAATACTAACCCTGCTTGCTGTAATGGAATGAATTTATACTGTCTTAAGAAGGCAGGAAATATAGCAATTTCTAAGGTATATTCTTACTGGGTTCTGAGGTCACAAATGGAGACGTCTTGGTCTCTTTCATACAGGTGTAAGTTATACCCCACTCACATCCTGTGGCTTTTAAGAATACAGGGGGTGAAAATGAAGAACATGTTGCACTGTCAGAAAGTCCCAGCATATGTGTTAATTATGAGTTCAAATGCAGGGAATAGTTAAACTAAAACAACTTTGTCGGTGAGTGCATATTCATAGAGATAACAGTTATTTTGCAAAGGTGGGGGCTTTCAGATTCACTCTAAGCTCAGGGTCACAAGGGGGGCTGAAAGATACCCACGCATTCTAAAATATATCAGCGTTTAATACAGCATATAATAGCTTCAGTAAATAAGAAAGATAGAATGTCTCAGTCACTCAAACTTTTTCACATAATTTGTCAAAAATAGCGCTCATTCACAATCTCATCTCAATAGAATCATGTACTTTATAATATTATAGCACTCACCTCAATGTTTTTCAACTGATGTATGTTTGTTTGTCAAAATTTTTTTTTCTGTGTATCTGTGTGTGCTGGTGCACCTTCAAATGTGGGGGTGACGGGGCAGACTTGAACGCATGGATCGATGATAGTTAATGCCCAGTGTTCAGACTGCGATGATTGGGAAAATGTGTGATGCAGATATTGACTGGGGCTAATACTCTCCCCCCCCCCCCCATGCATAAGACTTTACTTGGTTGTGATGTGGACGTGCAGACTATTAAGCTTAAATGAAGGTGTGAAGAAAGAAGCAAGCAGCCAGTATCGAAGGGGTGGAGCTAGATGATGTAAAGGACATAATGTTTCATCCCTCTTGTCCACAAGGGAGGGGTGAGGATCTTGAGCAGCTAGTAAAAGTTTTTTTTTGTTGTTTAGTTTTTTGGTTTTTTTTTCTCTCTCAAATTTGATAAGACATTGCAGGCTGGATCAGATTAATAATGAATTTGCTTAAAAGGATATCACATTTCAAATATTAATAGGTGTTTGTAGATTATTCTGCCCCGATGTAACTCATGTCTCTGTTATTGGTGCTAACATTTTACAGGCCTTATCTGCATCCATCAAATCTTTTTACAATGTTGTACTACCTTAAACCCGGCTACTCTTCTTACAATTGAGTACCCTGGTTCAAAGAGGGAGGGGAAGGCATAGGTGATCTAGGTATTGCAAATCAGCCATTTTTAAATTTTTTTTGCAACAAGATTCTGATCTTTTTGAAATAGAATATCAGCATGATTGTCTAGCATTGATGCAACAAGAAAATTTAAATTTTAAAAAAAAGTTACTGAAAGCCTTTAACAATGCATATTTTGAGTTGTTTTTTATAGATGGTACCAGGGTGATTGACGACTCCACACTGGATATGTAGTGGTCACACAACAAGATGTCCTAAAAGCAGAAGCTCTGCCTCCACATGTCTCAGCACAAGAAGCAGAACTGAAGGCCCTCACTGAGGCGAGTAGAGTGGCAGAAGGTAAGACGGCAAACATTTACACTGACTCCCGGTATGCATTTGGCATAGCTCATGATTACGGCCCAACATGGAAGGCCAGATAGTTTTTTACCTCAGCAGGGCAGCCAATTAAGAATGGTGCAGCGGTGCAGAGTCTCATGGAGGCCCTACTTCTACCTGACAAAGTGGAGAGCTCACACCAATTCCTACACCAGAGAAGCAAGAGGCAACGCCATCACAGACCACACAGCAAGGCAGCGGCCCTGAAGCCGTGGAAGAAAAGAAGAATTTAACAATAACTTTGGACTTTGACAAAACTTTGGACTTTGACAAAACTTTGGACTTTGACAAAACTTTGGACTTTGATAAAAAATTTTGGACTTTGATAAAAACTTTGGACTTTGATATACTGAAGACTTTACAGTTACAAGCCAGCAAGGCAGAAAAGGAAAAATGGACTAAAAAGGAAGGCGTATGGCGAACAGTCAACAGAACTTGCCTACCACAGTCCCTGTGCCCCATGATGGCCCAGCTGATGCACGGAAAGACGCACCTCTCAAAGCAGCAATGATGTCGACGCTTGAACAAGGACGGGTGGCTCCTGGGTTTTCTGCAGCTGCTGCATCATTTGTCCAATTTTGCATGATCTTTGCCGTAAGCAACAGGGCAGAAGTAAATTTGCCACATAACACTTGCCGGGGCCACTCTACCCATTTCAGGGATTGCAAATTGGCTACACTCAGCTCCCACTTGTTGGGAAGTATGAATATGTGCTTGTTGTTGATGATGTTTTTCAGGTTGGAGACCTACCCTGTTACTAAAGTAAATAAGCAGGTAACCGCACAGAAGCTCATGAATGAGGTAATCCGCAGATACAGGGCACCGGAAGTGATTGAGTCAAACAAAGGTACACACTTCACAGGTGAAATAATACAACACATCATGTCTGTTTTGGGTATATTCCAGGCTTTTCACACACCCTACCATCCACAGAGTAGTGGGAAAGTAGATCCAAAAGGCAATGGAGGAAATGAGAAAATCTTGAATTGAGTGTCTTTCATTAGCTTTTCTTTTTCTCCGGAGGGTACATGCCACAGTATCAGAGTTTGGGGAATGATTCTCTTGTTAATTTTGTCATAGGCCTCTCCAAGGAATTGTCAGTAATGCATTCTGCAGTCTCTGCTTTTCTCCCAGGTCCTACAGATGAGTGTCAGAATCTAAAACCAGGTGACAGGGTCTATGTGAAAAAGTTTGAGAGAGAGACCCGGTTTAAAGGTCCTTACCAGATGTTGCTTACCACCCCAACTGCAGTCAAGCTCGAAGGAAAGCCCACTTGGATCCACACTTCGCACTGAAAGAACTAATGATCCTGCATATCCTTTACATGCTATAATGTGGTACAATTCCTCTAACACACACCTTTGACTACTGTACACTAGCCCCCTGTTTCTGAACAAATTAATACAATCAAATGTGCAATATGAAGCCTACACTGAGGGTTAGAATCCAACACCGCATCGTGCTAAGAGAGACGTTGACGCTCCAGGTGGTAACTTTGATCCACATGTATACATAGATGCAATAGGAGTGCCAAGGGGGGTGCCAGATGAATTTAATTCTAGAGATCAGGTTAAAGCAGGTTTTGAGTCCTTATTTGTTATTGTCACTGTTAATAATAATGTAGATTGGATGAATTTTATCTATTACAATCAGCAGAGGTTTGTAAACTACACCAGAGATGCTTTACAAGGGTTAGCGGACCAGTTAGGGCCCACTGCATCCATGGCGTTTCAAAATAGAGTGGCCCTGGATATGATTTTACCAGAAAGAGGTGGGGTATGTAATTTCCTGTATGTGTATTATCCCTTTGATCAAAAAGAGTATGAGTAAGGGACTGCATAATGTGACACCAACATTTCCCTTGTTTGAAAAAGATGAAGAGCCAGTTCTGATAATGCCAACCACGTACGTTACCAGAAAAATGGAGAAATGTACTAGTACTGCGCCTGTCCTGATCTCCTAAGATGGATTGTCAGTAGAATTCCCATTTGCCTAGGGATAGTGCAGAAGACATTAGGTTCCGGCGAGGGCACACCCTGCGGGGTGTTAACTCGTACAGATAGAGGGTATGGATGCCCGGAAATGAGCCCAGGGAATCCATGGCCTCCTTCTGAGGTGAGGTAGGGATCCCCCCCTCCTAGGAGTAGGGACTTACGGGCAGTGGGGAAACCCTGACACAAGGGAGAGGTGACCGAGGAAGAGTGCAAGGTCTGGTGCTTGATCTACATATAAGTTTTTAGGGGGGTTTGTGAGGGTATATATATATATTGCCATATGTTTTTTATGCTTTTATACCTGTATGCAAGTTCTATTCAAAGTTAAAATGAGAAAAACTTATATGTCGCCTTACATCAGATATTCCAAAAGTTTGCAAAGCTGAGAGAGATGTGTCCAGAAATTCAGAGATGATACAGAGCCGGACGCGAAGGCCGTGTGCTTTGCTGTTTTCCCAGAAGCGCTATATCTAGATAATGACTGTTCAACTAAGTATATAACTTTCACTGTCTCAGCCGGAAATCCGGACTTAACATATATGGTTATGCGGTGAATTTGAGCCAATGAGACCATCACCCATTCCTAGTGATGAGACCAAAGGGTATAAGACCCCATGTAATCTGTAATAAAGTGCGCAGTCATGTCCCTGTGTGAGGAACTATACCAGACCTCCGTGTGTGGTGTCTCTTCTTTACTGCGGGGCATTGGGGTGGGCCTGATTGGTGCTGTACGCAGAATTTCCCTGACAACATATCGATACCTACTTATTAGAGCGCCCCCTTGTTACAGTCCTGGGTATAATAGATGATGGGAGAGATCTCTGTACTGTCCTCTTATATATCCATACATAGTTATTAGAGCGCCCCCTTGTTACAGTCCTGGGTATAATAGATGATGGGAGAGATCTCTGTACTAGCCTCTGATATATCTATACATAGTTATTAAGTCGCCCCTCAGACATCTTTTTGAAAAATAAAAAAAACAATTTTGATAGCCTTTCTGGACTTTGTAGTCTGCCCATTCCATTTATTACTTTAGTTGTCCCCTTTGTACCCACTCAAGCTCTGACATCCTCCTTGAGTACCGGTGCCCAAAACTGTCCACAAGGTTCCATGTGTGGTCTGACCAGTGACCTGTACAGAGGAAGAACAATATTTCTGTAATGTGCCCCTAGACCTCTTCTGATGCACCCCATGATCCTATCTGCATTGGCAGCAGCTGCCTGACACTGGTTGCTCCAGTTAAGCCTACAGTTATAAAGTCCTTCTCCATGACCGTGTTTCATCAGTGGTTTCTGTTTTAGCATGTAATGGTGACATGCGTTTCCTCAGTCATGTGCAGAACCTTACATTTATCAGTGTTAAACCTCATTTCCCTTTTTTCTGCCCAACTTATCCAAATTCCTCTTACAACCGCCTTGCATCCTCTCTAGTGTTAATTTCTTTACATAGTTTTGTGTCATCTGCAAATATTTATATTTTATTGCACAATCCCTCTACCAGGTCATTAATAAATATATTAAAAAGAGTAGGGCCCTATACTGCCCCCTGTGTTACTCCACTAGTAACCGTGACCCCTCCAATATTGCTCCCTGTGTTACTCCACTAGTAACAGTGACCCCCTCCAATACTGCCCCCTGTGGTACCACACTAGTAACAGTGACCCCTCCTATACTGCCCCCTGTGGTACTCAACTAGTAACAGTGACCCCCTTCTATACTCCCCCCTGTGTTACCCCAGTAGTAACAGTTACCCCCTCCAATACTGCCCCCTGTGGTACCCCACTAGTAACAGTGACCCCTCCTATACTGCCCCCTGTGGTACTCCACTAGTAACAGTGACCCCTACAATACTGCCCCCTGTGATACCCCACTAGTAACAGTGACCCGCTCCAATACTGCCCCCTGTGGTACCGCACTAGTAACAGTGACCCCTCCTATACTGCCCCCTGTGGTACTCAACTAGTAACAGTGACCCCCTTCTATACTCCCCCCTGTGTTACTCCACTAGTAACAGTTACCCCCTCCAATACTGCCCCCTGTGGTACCCCACTAGTAACAGTGACCCCTCCTATACTGCCCCCTGTGGTACTCCACTAGTAACAGTGACCCCCTCCAATACTGCCCCCTATGATACCCCACTAGTAACAGTGACCCCCTCCAATACTGCCCCCTGTGGTACTGCACTAGTAACAGTGACCCCCCCTATACTGCCCCCTGTGGTACTCAACTAGTAATAGTGACCCCCTTCTATACTCCTCCGTGTTACCCCACTAGTAACAGTTACCCCCTCCAATACTGCCCCCTGTGGTACTCCACTAGTAACAGTGACCCCTCCAATACTGCCCCCTGTGGTACCCCCCTAGTAACAGTGACCCCTCCTATACTGCCCCTTGTGTTACTCCACTAGTAACAGTGACCCCTTCTATACTGCCCCCTGTGTAACTCCACTAGTAACAGTGACCCCTCCTATACTGCCCCCTGTGTTACTCCACTAGTAACAGTGAACCCTCCTATACTGCCCCTTGTGTTACTCCACTAGTAACAGTGACCCCTCCTATACTGCCCCCTGTGTTACTCCACTAGTAATCGTGACCCCTCCTATACTGCCCCCTGTGGTACCCCACTAGTAACCGTGACCCCTCTTATACTGCCCCCTGTGTTACTCCACTAGTAACAGTGACCCCTTCTAAACTGCCCCCTGTGTTACTCCACTAGTAACCATGACTCCTCCTATACTGCCCCCTGTGTTACTCCACAAGTAACAGAGACTCCTATACTGCCCCGTGTTACTCCACTAGTAACAGAGACCCCACCTATACCGCCTCCTGTGGTACCCCACTAGTAACAGTGACCCCTCCTATACTGCCCCCTGTGGTACCACACTAGTAACAGTGACCCCTCCTATACTGCCCCCTGTTACTCCACTAGTAACTGTGACCCCTCCAATACTGCCCCCTGTGTTACTCCCCTAGTAACAGTGACCCCTCCAATACTGCCCACTGTGGTACCCCACTAGTAACAGTGACCCCCTCCAATACTGCCCCCTGTGGTACCGCACTAGTAACAGTGACCCCTCCTATACTGCCCCCTGTGGTACTCAACTAGTAACAGTGACCCCCTTCTATACTCCCCCCTGTGTTACTCCACTAGTAACAGTTACCCCCTCCAATACTGCCCCCTGTGGTACCCCACTAGTAACAGTGACCCCTCCTATACTGTCCCCTGTGGTACTCCACTAGTAACAGTGACCCCCTCCAATACTGCCCCCTATGATACCCCACTAGTAACAGTGACCCCCTCCAATACTGCCCTCTGTGGTACTGCACTAGTAACAGTGACCCCTCCTATACTGCCCCCTGTGGTACTCAACTAGTAATAGTGACCCCCTTCTATACTCCCCCGTGTTACCCCACTAGTAACAGTTACCCCCTCCAATACTGCCACCTGTGGTACTCCACTAGTAACAGTGACCCCTCCAATACTGCCCCCTGTGGTACCCCCCTAGTAACAGTGACCCCTCCTATACTGCCCCTTGTGTTACTCCACTAGTAACAGTGACCCCTTCTATACTGCCCCCTGTGTAACTCCACTAGTAACAGTGACCCCTCCTATACTGCCCCCTGTGTTACTCCACTAGTAACAGTGAACCCTCCTATACTGCCCCTTGTGTTACTCCACTAGTAACAGTGACCCCTCCTATACTGCCCCCTGTGTTACTCCACTAGTAATCGTGACCACTCCTATACTGCCCCCTGTGGTACCCCACTAGTAACCGTGACCCCTCTTATACTGCCCCCTGTGTTACTCCACTAGTAACAGTGACCCCTTCTAAACTGCCCCCTGTATTACTCCACTAGTAACCATGACTCCTCCTATACTGCCCCCTGTGTTACTCCACAAGTAACAGAGACTCCTATACTGCCCCGTGTTACTCCACTAGTAACAGAGACCCCACCTATACCGCCTCCTGTGGTACCCCACTAGTAACAGTGACCCCTCCTATACTGCCCCCTGTGGTACCACACTAGTAACAGTGACCCCTCCTATACTGCCCCCTGTGTTACTCCACTAGTAACTGTGACCCCTCCAATACTGCCCCCTGTGTTACTCCCCTAGTAACAGTGACCCCTCCAATACTGCCCACTGTGGTACCCCACTAGTAACAGTGACCCCCTCCAATACTGCCCCCTGTGGTACCGCACTAGTAACAGTGACCCCTCCTATACTGCCCCCTGTGGTACTCAACTAGTAACAGTGACCCCCTTCTATACTCCCCCCTGTGTTACTCCACTAGTAACAGTTACCCCCTCCAATACTGCCCCCTGTGGTACCCCACTAGTAACAGTGACCCCTCCTATACTGTCCCCTGTGGTACTCCACTAGTAACAGTGACCCCCTCCAATACTGCCCCCTATGATACCCCACTAGTAACAGTGACCCCCTCCAATACTGCCCCCTGTGGTACTGCACTAGTAACAGTGACCCCTCCTATACTGCCCCCTGTGGTACTCAACTAGTAATAGTGACCCCCTTCTATACTCCCCCGTGTTACCCCACTAGTAACAGTTACCCCCTCCAATACTGCCCCCTGTGGTACTCCACTAGTAACAGTGACCCCTCCAATACTGCCCCCTGTGGTACCCCCCTAGTAACAGTGACCCCTCCTATACTGCCCCCTGTGGTACCGCACTAGTAACAGTGACCCCTCCTATACTGCCCCCTGTGGTACTCAACTAGTAATAGTGACCCCCTTCTATACTCCCCCGTGTTATCCCACTAGTAACAGTTACCCCCTCCAATACTGCCCCCTGTGGTACTCCACTAGTAACAGTGACCCCTCCAATACTGCCCCCTGTGGAACCCCCCTAGTAACAGTGACCCCTCCTATACTGCCCCTTGTGTTACTCCACTAGTAACAGTGACCCCTTCTATACTGCCCCCTGTGTAACTCCACTAGTAACAGTGACCCTTCCTATACTGCCCCCTGTGTTACTCCACTAGTAACAGTGAACCCTCCTATACGGCCCCTATTGTTACTCCACTAGTAACAGTGACCCCTCCTATACTGCCCCCTGTGTTACTCCACTAGTAATCGTGACCCCTCCTATACTGCCCCCTGTGGTACCCCACTAGTAACCGTGACCCCTCTTATACTGCCCCCTGTGTTACTCCACTAGTAACAGTGACCCCTTCTAAACTGCCCCCTGTGTTACTCCACTAGTAACCATGACTCCTCCTATACTGCCCCCTGTGTTACTCCACAAGTAACAGAGACTCCTATACTGCCCCGTGTTACTCCACTAGTAACAGAGACCCCACCTATACCGCCTCCTGTGGTACCCCACTAGTAACAGTGACCCCTCCTATACTGCCCCCTGTGGTACCCCCCTAGTAACAGTGACCCCTCCTATACTGCCCCTTGTGTTACTCCACTAGTAACAGTGACCCCTTCTATACTGCCCCCTGTGTAACTCCACTAGTAACAGTGACCCCTCCTATACTGCCCCCTGTGTTACTCCACTAGTAACAGTGACCCCTCCTATACTGCCCCCTGTGTTACTCCACTAGTAACAGTGAACCCTCCTATACTGCCCCTTGTGTTACTCCACTAGTAACAGTGACCCCTCCTATACTGCCCCCTGTGTTACTCCACTAGTAACAGTGACCCCTCCTATACTGCCCCCTGTGTTACTCCACTAGTAACCGTAACCCCTCCTATACTGCCCCCTGTGGTACCCCACTAGTAACCGTGACCCCTCTTATACTGCCCCCTGTGTTACTCCACTAGTAACAGTGACCCCTTCTATACTGCCCCCTGTGTTACTCCACTAGTAACCATGACTCCTCCTATACTGCCCCGTGTTACTCCACAAGTAACAGTGACTCCTATACTGCCCCGTTTTACTCCACTAGTAACAGAGACCCCACCTATACTGCCCACTGTCTTACTCCACTAGTAACTGTGACTCCTCTTATACTGCCCCGTGTTACTCCACTAGTAACAGTGACTCCTCCCATACTGCCCCCTATGTTACTCCACTAGTAACAGTGACCCCTCCTATACTGCCCCCTGTGTTACTCCACTAGTAACAGTGGCCCCTCCTATACTGCCCCCTGTGTTACTCCACTAGTAACCGTGACCCCTCCTATACTGCCCCCTGTGTTACTCCACTAGTAACTGTGACCCCTCCAATACTGCCCCCTGTGTTACTCCCCTAGTAACAGTGACCCCTCCAATACTGCCCACTGTCGTACCCCACTAGTAACAGTGACCCCTCCTATACTGCCCCCTGTGTTACTCCACTAGTACCAGTGACACCTCCTAAACTGCCCCCTGTGGTACCCCCTAGTAACAGTGACCCCTCCTATACTGCCCCTGTGTTACTCCACTAGTAACAGTGACCTCTGCTATACTGCCCCCTGTGGTACACTTAGTGTTAACACTTAGGGAAGTGACGTAATTATTCAAACTAGGTGATCAAGACTCCTCACGGAGTTGAAACGCGTCCTGTCTAGCATCTGACTTCTGTTTTTATGCAACACTTCATACAATAAAGGCTTTTGGATATACCTTCTTGGGAACAGCAGTATATTTATCTCACCTGATATATGTAGCTGTGGTGGACAGAGCGGCAAAGCTGTCCGAGCGAGATCCTGAGCCCAAGTGCAAAGGGGAAGCAACACAGATACAGCAGGTGAGCTATTGTGTATTCATTGATATCAAGTAGCTATTCAGCTACTTAAGAGCAATTAAGTGTGCAAATGAAGCCGTAGCTTCATTTAATAGCCAGAGGGCTCTTATCTGCTTTCAGTTCTTTTGTTCTCAGCACTCGCCATGGAGAACTGCTGATAAGGCTGAAAGAGGATTTTTAGGTTAGACTGAATTTAATGATCAACTAGTAGTGCTCAAAAAGTGCACCATGGGCGCGCGTTTAGACACATCGGTTATCGCTCAAACGATCACTTTTTAGTGATTTTTGAGCAATCATTGCTCCGTGTAAATGGGCCTTAAAGGGTTTCTGACATGGAAAAAAAAATGTACTTACCTTGCCTGTCCAGGACCGATCATCATTGATGTCCCCTTCATCTTGCATCTTCCTTTGCAGCTTCTGGAAGCAGAGCTGGAGCGGTCAAAATGACTGCTTCTGGCTCTGCTCCGTTTGTCAGACACCTCCCAGGTCACGAGACGGCCCCACGTCACAAGCAGCGCTTGCTGGGGGCGGCCCGTCTGCCCTAGCTGAACTCCCTGTTCTGTGCGTGCGCAGTGGAGAGGCGGCCCGTCCTGACTCCTGTCAAAGGGCACCTGTCTTCTGTGCATGCGTGGATTCCCGGAGGGGGGGGGGGGGGGGTCGTCGGAGGAAAAAGAGCCTGCTGGGAGATGACCTCCGGAGGACAACAACAACAGAAGATAAGGTAAGTATTAGGTTTTTATGCTGTAGCAGCCAAATATCGTGGGTTCCCTGTGTCCATTAGGCAGACCAGGGAACAATGGCTGCTAAAGCATAAAAACCTTATTTGTGCCAGAACCCCTTTAAGTCTTTTATACCTGTAAGGTATGATCCGCTCACAGTACGCACTTAGGATGGTTTTGAAGGTTTCCCATTTATTGTTTGTACTTTTATTTTTGAGGACATTATCCCAGTCCATAAGGGAAGGGCATCTCTGAGCTGATCGAACTTGGGTTTCCTAAAGCTTAGTACTTTTGTAGCTTCCCTATAAAACTCTCTCTTGAAGGACAAGTTGAAATGTATTATATTATGGTCACTATTTCCCAGGTGCCCCCCAATCTGCACCCCTGTTATTCTGTCAGGTCTGTTGGTTAATATTAAGTCTAAATGGACCGTCCCCCTAGTCGGGTCCTGTACAAGTTGGGTGATGTAATTATCTTTGGTAATTGACAGAAAGTTGTTACCTTTCTAATATCCGCAGGTTTTAACCTCCAAGTTTAACGGATCGTTAAAGTCCCCATTATAATTACCTCATTGTGATCGGCTGTTTCATCAATTTGTTTTAATAATAGATTTTCAGTAGCTTCTGTTATATTTGGTGGTTTTTAGTAAGCCCCTATGAGGATTTTATTTTTGTTTTTCCCTCCATCTATTTCCACCCATAGAGACTCCCATGTTCATCTCCCGCCCATATATCTTCCCGTAATGTGGGCTTTAAACAGGATTTTACATAAAGACAAACCCCTCCCCTATCTGGTTTTTACGATCCCCTCTGAACAGACTGTAACCCTATAGGTTCACTGCCCAGTCTCAGTTTTCATCCAACCAGGTCTCTGTTATTCCCACTATGTTATAGTTTTCCTTAGACATTACTACTTCTAGTTTGTCTACTTTACTGGTCAGACTTCACGCATTAGTCACTATACAGTTAAGGTTTTGCGTGTATCCCTACTAACTGTTCTCTCAGTTCTATCCGTACTAACCCCTCCCACTGTTCCACCCCATTTCTATTACTTAGTACCAGTTCACTGTGTACACTATCTTCTCCCCCTATATCTTGGTTTGCCCTCCCCTGTCCCTAGTTTAAATGCTCCTTCAACCTTCTAGCCATCTTCTCCCCCAGCACAGCTGCACCCTCCCCATTAAGATGCAGCTCCTCCTTATGGTAGAGTAGTAGCCGACAGCAAAGCCAGCCCAGTTTTCCAGGAACCTGAAGCCCTCCTTTCTACACCAACTCCTGAGCCACTTGTTTATCTCCCTAATCTCTCGCTGCCTTTCTTGTGTGGCATGTGGTACAGGTAGTATTTCAGAAAATACTACTTTGGAGGTCCTCATCGTAATCTTACTTTCTAGTTCCCTGAAGTCATTTTTAAGGACCTTCCACCTCCCTCTAACTTTGTCATTGGTGCCAATGTATACCATGATCATCACCAGCCCCCCCCCCCCCCCCCCCCAGTAATCTGTCAACCCGATCCGTGATGTGTCCAACTCGGGCACCAGGAAGACAACATATTGTTCGACAATCCCCGTCTTTGTGGCAGATTGCCCTAATAATTGAGTCTCCCACTACCAGGACCTGTCTAGTCTGCCCTGCTATCCCCCTTCTTACTGGAGCAGTCATCTCCCTGGCAGTCAGAGGGCATGTCGTGCTGCAGCGGTGCTAACCGTGTAATAGCATCCCCCTCATCTGCCAACTTTGCAGTCTTGTTGGGGTGTGCCACTTCAGAACAAGCCTCCCTGGATCTCTTCCCTTTACCCCTCCTCCTGACACCCAGCTAGCTGCCTGCTCATCCTGCTCTCCCAAACCATCCACCCTCACATCTAACCCCGCCGAGTGCGCAGGAAATGCTTTTCTATGTTGCCAATAGATCTCAGTGTTGCAAGCTGCTGATTTAGATCCATGATCTGTGTTTCCAAATGCACAACACGCTCACATCTCATACAGCAGTATGCACCCAGATGGTCAAGAATTGCATACATGGCACAAGATGTAAGCTGGATTGCATAGTCAATCATGGAGCACATTCTAAATGGGGACCTTACAGATAGATTAGATGAAAGCAGTATATGCAAAAATTCAAATAGATAAACAGTAATTATACACAAATGACTCTTCCAAAGTCCCTAATCCACAGTCACACTAATGACACAGTACAGCCACGAGTTAGAGTCTGTATAATACTCCAGAGCTGTGTTCACAATTCTGCTGGTTATTGGAAACAACCTTCAAGCTTATGGACAGACAAAGCTTAGCTGAGCACTTGTGTCCCAATGCTCTACTGCAAACACTGAACAAGCAGGAAATGCAGAGAGACTACAGCGTGGAAGCTTAAGAATTGTGAGTGCGGCCATGGAGTATAAACTGCAGGATCAGTACAAGATAAGTAGGGTATTCAAATGAAAGTTCATCAGCAACTCAGGCAGCATAAAATACTTCTTTATTTCAGCAATACCATGGATACAAAAATAGCATAGATGTTTAAATGCTTACATGTTTCAAGAAAAAACTGAACTCCTGCTTGAAACATGTAAGTATTTAAATATTTATGTAACTTTTTTTATTCTTATGCTTAGAAAAATGCTGAAATGCAGAAGTATTTTATGCTGTTCGAGTTGCTGGTAGATTTTCATTCTTCTCTATACTTTTTAGCAGTGACTCTTAACTGTTGTGCAGTTAGTTGGCTAATATACCAAAGCTCTTTGAGCTGGCAATGTCTCCAGTTTTCTTACACAGTGACTCCACCAGCAGAGCAGTGCACATATGCTGGGGATATACGTTAGGTGGTAGGACACTCACTGTTGCATTCTCCAGAGTGTAGTACTCAGGGATTGGGATATAGTGATTGGGGAAGTGCTCAGGGACCTGCTCATTGTCCTCAGCTTCCCACAGTGGAGTGTTCAGATCGGCAAAGTTGTGGTTTAGGTCAAGTCCTTGGTAATTCCAGCGACCAATACTCCAGCCAGAAAGCTCAGAGCCCTAATTGAAAGAGACAGATCTATCAGTGCTCGTACACAGAATTACAGAGGGGTGTAGGTAAGGTTGGGAAGGGGGGGCACAATACCAGTTTGTAGGCCATTTCATATCCATCTGGGTTCATGGAGGGCAGAAGATGTATACGAGTCTCTGTGATGAGCCTCATGACTCTTGGGTTTTCCTTCTTGTACTCCTGACACAGATATTCCATAAGGTTCAACATCAACTCTCGACCCACCACCTCATTCCCATGCATCCCTGCCACGTAGCGAAACTCTGGCTCTCCTGTAATATAAGACATGGTCACTATCCTTTTTATCCTATGACTAAAGCCACCATACATGGGTCACTGGGGTGATTTAACATATGACCTTGTCCTACCCAGTTCGTGTTGTCCGGGGTTGTCTGATATCTCCATCACATACATCTTGAGCCCAAGGTAGCTCTTGCCGATGCTGTAGACACGCGTGATATTTGGACAGTCCTCATTAACCTTCTTCATCAGCTGAAAAAAAAACACATCAGAAAGTTCCACATCAGATCCTCTGTAGACATTAGATAGAGGACGATTAGGACTCTGATAGCTGACTGTCTGGTACTTTGTAGTTGCATCATCCTCAGTACTGACTCTGAACAGATTTGATTGGCTGATTCTCGATTGTAATTTGAAGTTGATGGTAAGGAAAGATCAGCCACTACAATTGATCTGCTTTTATCACCTCATTGGGTGGTGGTATTACTATATGGTAATTGCAGCCCTGTATCTAACTATGGTTATCATTACATCCGTCGTACATTCTCCAACAGCCCACATCTAATGACTACTGCCAGTTTTAATGGGGTTATCCAAGATTACAAGAACTTGTCTGTTTTCTTTCAAAAACAGCACCTCATCTGTTTTCAGGTTGTTTGTGGTACTGCAGATTAGCTCTATTGAAGTGAATGGAACTGAGTTGCTATATAACATGCAACCTGTTAACAGAGGTGATGCTGTTTTTGGAAGAATCCCCTTCAGTCCACCGTCATTGTTATGTTGATGATAATCACCTTACGCATCTCCTTGTAGTTGTGGTGTTTGAACTCCAACTTGTCGGTCGGTTGCGGTTCCTGTTCCCACATGAAAACAGTGTTTGGATCTGTGGGAAAAAAAACAATCTTACATTAACCCAAAAAGCCTACTTCCAGACCGCAGCCTCCTCCTCATGGCACTAACTAAGGACACAGTGCTCTTACTTTCTAGGGAAAGTTTTACTTTGTCTGAGGGAAGTTTTTAGTCCATACAAATGTCACTATTTGCTGAGTAATTACCGAAGCAGATCATCTATTTTAGTTGACTCTTGTTACCCTTACAAAATTAGAAAAGTAAACTCTGGATTGTTCTTAGCGGTGTTCCAGAGGGTCAACTGAATTATCACCACAGTGCAATCCACTAGTGTACTAACAAATGACTGTCCAGTCCATATGGACTTCTACATCCACTGATGGCCATCTTTGATAGTTTTCTGGGTCACTGAAGTGACTATCACTGGTGCCCGTAGAGTAAAGAGTGGTCACTGCACGGTGACACTCCACAAGAACTCTGTACCACATGGGTAAAGGCATGAAGTGTTCACATACCTGGAAGAGGGCATCCCAGAATCTCTGCTCTCAAGCAGATGGTACCATTTTCGAACCATGTCTGCGGGTTGATCCTGATGTATCGCCCAACCATGGGGGTGGGTAGTTTGTTCAATACTGGAGTTTCAGGGTCTTTATTTGCTTTAAAAATCTAATAAGATGAAGATAAGACATGAATAAAATGGCAAAAAGACTTTAAAAAGGAAATGCAAAATAATAATGTGACGAAGACAAAAAGAAGCCGACAAAATATTAACAAAATGACGACAAGACAGTAACAGAAAAACAGACAAGACAAGAAGAGGACAAGAAGAAAAAGACAAGGCATTAACAAAATGGCAACAAGACCTTAATGGGGGAAAAACATGACAATAATGCGATAAAGGCAAATAAGAAGATGACAAGAGACAAAGAAAATGACAACACTGAATGGAAAGAAGACAAGACAAGAATAGGACAAAGAAGACAAAGCATTAACAAAGCAACAAGGAGACAGTAATGGGAAGAACACAGTACATTACCAAGGAGGAGATGAGACATTACCAAAATGGCAACAAGACATTAACTGGAAGAAGACAGGATAATAACAGGACAAAGACAATGCATTAAAATTATAAGACAAAAATGGAAAGAAGACATTATCAAGAACAAGACATTCACCAAATGGCAAACATTTGAAGATGGCAGGGCATTACCAAGAAGAAGACAAGACACATACAAAATGGCAACAAGACATCATTGGGAAAAGCACAAGAGAATAACAGGACAAACACAAGAAGAGGACACTAACGGGAAAATAAGAAGACATTAACAATATGGCAACAAGACAATAATGGGAAGAAGACAAGACATTTAGCATTGTGCTCATTGTAAAGTTGTATTGTTTATGTACTATTGCAAAGCTAACACTATTAAAGCTGCCCGTGTATTAGGGACTGTAGATGACCTTCATTCATCCCTCTTCACCATTGGTAGTGTAACCCTCTACAGGTGTTCTCTAGCGCAGGAGGGAAATAGGGAATTGGTCCTCCTTTACCTCCCACAATGGGAGGACAACAAGAACCTGATCCTGCCCCAAGAAGAAGGTGCATTGTATTTATCTCCAAGATGGAAGGAAAGGGACCTAGATGGTGTCTTGAAGGTTGTAATCTTTGTAGGATTGTAAGCAGCAGGACTTTGTATGGACTGATTTGCTGTGTTCTGTTATCATCAGGGTTTTCTGGTTTGTTTAGGGCAATGTACAGTATATGCAGCAGACCAGCATCAAGTGGCGCCAACTACATGTAGATTTCATGGTCCCAGAGGGAATATCTTGGGGCGATCACTGTTCAGAATTGGGAGTTCACAGCCTTTTATATTTGGCAGGACTGAGTGTAATGTAGTAATTGTGCACACATTATAAAATGCTGCACAAGACTCTCAGTATTGGACAAAAGGTAAATAATATCCATCTTATCGGTCGCAACAAGTACTCAACCAGTATGTGTGCAGACACACAGGAGGGGGGGCCGGAGCAAGACCAAATTGCAGCCCTTTCTTGGTCCATGTCACCATGCTGTCCTGGTAGCAGAAAGGCCTGGTGCGTGTCCATGCTTCCCACCTGTTTTTGTAGGGAAGGTCTCAGTGACCATCAGCTTCTCCCCTGCCCGTCTCTTGATAATGTGTATAACGGCAGCCCTGCACAGGTTCACACTGGCCATGAAAGGAATTATAGGGCCTACTACATACTTGTCAACGGCCCTGCTGCGGCCAATCACTAGCTTCAGAGGAAGAAATGCTGAGGCCAGGAATTGGCCGTAGCAGTCACGTGCTGAGAGATCACATGACCGTCTGCCAAAGGGGTGGGACCAACAGAACAGTATCCTGAGTGGTTCGGGGAGGGGTGTGGAACAGGTGAGAAGAGTTCTGTTTTAATTTTATAGCATTCAGGCACATTTAAAAAAAATGTTTAAGGGGACTGTCCAGTTGTAACCTATTGGTGGCCTAATAGTAGGCCATGGGGGTCCGCTGTAAGGGATCCTCACTGTTCAGCTGTTCGTTGGGCCAGTGTGAACAAGCCTGATGTATGCAGGAAGCAGACAGTTCTGTTCCCACTACAGTGGCCAGGGTTGGTATTGCAGGCCATTCACTTCAATGGAAACTTTGCCCGCAATACCAAGGCTGGCCACTTCAGTGGGAATGGGGCTGTCTGTTTCTTGCACACATCACCTGGGTGCACAAACTCATTGGCTCAGTGACCAGCTGATTAGCAGAGATCCCAGGTGGCAAACCCTTTGTGATCTACTATTGATCACTAGTTTACAATTGGACAACCCCTGTAAAGTCACCGGACAGTCTCTTCCCAGCAATGGGGGATGATTACTTGAGGGCAAAGGGTACTAATCACTCTTGGGTCCACAGACGGTGATTTATTACTTGGGGTCTGAGGATGAAAAGTTGAGAAGACAGCGCTGGCCTCATGGTCCACGGAGATGGAAAGTTCAGTATTGGGTTCACTTTAATAGGTGTTAAATAGGGATTGTGAGGTGGGCAATCAGTGGGGCAGGAACCAGGTGAGGGTAGACATGGCTACAGTACGATGTACAGAACTGTACCGGGGTGGGAAGGGCCCTTTATGTTTCTGCGCCCCCAGGTGGTGGCTTTGAGTGATAAAAGGTGCGCCTCCCCAACCAGCATTTAACTTAGGCTTCTTTCACACGAGCACATAAAAGGCACATTTTTACACCCAGGGAGAGGCATTGATACGCGCCCATGAGAGGCATTGATTTTCAATGCACTCGTTCACACAGGCGAATATACGGCACATAAATACGCCGGCAGTGTGAAAAATAGAACATATATGCGGCCGGTGCATATACGCTCAACCAACTTTCTCACCAAAGGAATGGCAGCATCCAGGGCGTGGTATAATATAATAATTTATTCCTCCAAAGTCCTGCTACGTTTCGACCCTCTTGGGGTCTTTGTCAAGCTTGACAAAGACCCCAAGAGGGTCGACCCCAAGAGGGTCGAAACGTAGCAGGACTTTGGAGGAATAAATTATTATATTATACCACGCCCTGGATGCTGCCATTCCTTTGGTGAGAAAGTGGAACACAGGTACATTGAGGTCTCTGGAGGCTCTGACCCCGAAATTGTGGCGTGCATCCCATGGACTTAATAGTCATCTTTGTACTGGCTTAAAAATCCTGAAGTGTGCTGTGAGTCACATTCAGAGTGAAGTATACGCTCAACCAAAACATAGTTCTGGAACTATGTCTTGGCAATATACGCCGGCAGGTGCTATAGACTCCACTGATCGAGAGGTCAGAGGTCACACTAATTACAGCAGTGCCACCGCTGCCGCTGGATCGGGACTACAAGTGAGTTGAATGAATGTCAAATAGCTGCAGATCCCCTTTGTGGGTCACTATTAAGAGTGGGGCTACTAATGGGGATCACTATGACTATTGGAGCCACTATATGGTTTACTATAACTACTGGGGCCACTATGGGGTCACTTTTAAGGCTGGGGCTACTAATGGGGTCACTATTACTACTAGGGCCACTGTGACTGCACTAGTACTACTGGAGCCACTATGGGGAGCACTCTTACTAATGGGCCTCTGTGGGGTGCTATTACTACTGAGGCCACTATGGGGATCACTATTACTACTGAGGCCACTATGGGGATCACTATTACTACTGAGGCCACTATGGGGATCACTATTACTACTGAGGCCACTATGGGGATCACTATTACTACTGAGGCCACTATGGGGATCACTATTACTACTGGAGCCACTAATAAAGGCACTGTAACCACTGGGGCCACCAATGGGGTCACTACTACTACTGGGTCACTATTATCACTGGGGACCACTAAGGGGGTTCTATTACTTTAAGGGAGTCACTGAAGACCACTATTATGGAATACAGAGGGTGTAGCCTTGTGTAAAAGGGACATGGTTTTCATAAAATTTGCTGCGGCACACTATGGTCCATTACAGTTGTCTCACTTTTGGGGGGTATGGTTAATGCTGTTTAGTCTGGTCTGAGCAAGAGGAAGTCCGCTGAGCTCCTGAAGGCTGCTATCCCGTGTGGAGGCTAGTACTGCTGACTGCATCAGACTGGAGCTGTCAGAGACCATACTACATCTAAGCATGGGATCCGCCATCCCTGACATTGACAAACCGCGCCATACGAAAGTCGGGGCTGACACTGGGAGAATTCCGAACTGCGAGGGATCGTCCCTTCGATAAAGATTTCCGTTTTGAAGAAACGATGTGCTCTCCACCTATTGATGCGCGAAAACAAGTCTGTGGCTTTGGGAAGCCTGTGACCCCTTTGCCCAGTGGAACCCAGTGGAGGTGTGCCAATGCCAGGCCTCACGCTCTCCCCCGGAGTGGTGATTGCTATGCCCGTACCTGCCTGGGTGTTGCTGGAAGATAACCCTGGTGGTCTCCGAGAAGCACGGATGACATTCGGCTGACTATTACCGTTGTGGTTACACTGACTAGAGAACCCCGGACAGGCAAGGACACACGGGGTTAACGGTTCTCAGGCTCCTTCCCCGCCAAAACCAGCAGGAGACCAAATGCTTTTGGCCGCTGCACAATTTTCATTCCAGGAACGGGAAACATTCCAAGGAAAGTACCGCACGGAGGAGCCGCTGAGACCAGAGCAAACAGTGCGTGGAGGGGGTTGTGTGCTGCCGGCTGCCAGCGGGGGGCATCCTCTGAAGGGTGGCTGACCACTTAAAAGGCCTCACTCATCTCGCCCGCTGCATTTAAAGCAGCAGAATAAGAGACGGTGTCACTTTGTCATGTAAACCTCTATTATGCAGCCTGCAGTGTAAAGAATGGAACTGTTTCTTGTTTTTTTTCCCCACATGCCTCCCAGGTTTCAATCCGGATAAGTGGATTTCCCTCTTTTCTTTCTGTACCCCAAAATTTATATATAAAGAATTTATACAAAAAAAAAAGAATGGAGGTGCTCATTCTGAATGATGCTTTTTCCCACACATTTTGTTACTTGAGGAAAGATTAATAGGTATTAGTGTATCTTGACGCCACCAGAAAGTCCTGGTGGAGTCAAGATTGACAGGGAAGGGGGGGGGGGGGGGGGGTGACGCCCCCTTGAAGTGATTGGCTGCACAGGTCCTGCCAGCCCACTAAGGAAGCCTTTTTTTGGAGCACACCTGCATATAGCGGTCCCCAGCTCCAGACACGCCGCTCCAGGTCTTCCCCACGCCCAAAATAACGCACATGTTATTTTGAAGTTGCCGGCAGCAGATGCTGAAGCAAGGCGGCGCCCCCCTCTGGCCGATGTCCTCTTCACCTTGCGCTGGGAGACCAGAGCGCCGGGGCCACACACATTGAAAGCCGCGGGGCCGCAGAGTGCCGCAGCAGATCACCCATTGCAATGCACAGCCGCGGGAGAAGAGGAGCAGGAGCCTCTGCGCCCGCACATGGGCATTAAATGTGCAGGGGGATCAGGAGGAAGCTGGCAGCCGCCGCCCGCAACGCTACAGACAGCCATCGGGAGTGAGCGAGGTGTCATCCTCCGGCCTGCTGGGACGCATTGCAGAGAAGCGCCAGCGGTGAGAGTGACAGCTGCTGCATCTGCATTGCTTTTTGCCGGCAAATATGCTTTAGGGTGAGGGTCCATTTTCTTCTTAGGCTTTGGTGATACACTATAAAGCTCATAATGTAAGCGAAAATGGTAAACAAACCCTCACCCTAAAGCAGCAGGGGCGGCTAAAAACAATCGAGAGGTTGATAGGATTGGCTTGTGAGAGGGGCGTTCCTGCTGTCAAACCCCTAGCTTCCTGGTGGCGTCAAGATACACTAATACCCATTCCATGTAACAGCAACACAGACTGAGAAACTGACTAGAAGCTGATCACACAACCGCAAGTAGATCCGAGCTGAGATCATCCGAGTAGAAAGAGGCCGGGAGATTCAGACAGAAATTACCCACTGAGGTAACACTAGCCGACTTATATATATGGGTGAAGCTGCATAATGAATGAAGAAAAAATACCACAGCGGCCTTTTAAAAAGTTTCAATTTTGCTCCATTGTCTATCTGGATGCAGCCTGCAGTGTAAAGAATGGAGGATGTCCTTTTGGTTTCCACAACTTTACTCAGGGACATTTAACTTCCTGGTGGCATCAAGATACACTAATACCCATGGAATGTTCCACTGAAACTGCCTGGAGGGGGGCTCAGACACTCCTGTCACAGTTAGGGCTCATTCACATGGGTGTAAATACAGAGTGAATTAAACCCATTGATTACAATACGTTTAACATTTTAACGTATTTTTCACACGATTTTCAGTTGCGTTAAAAAATACATGACCTATTTTGGTGTGTATTACACCCTGAAAGAGGCCAAAGCAGTGAATGCGCTAGTGCAAATATGCAACGAAGACTTGTAAAACAAGCATATTCACTGCACCTTTGTGCATCACAACAATGAGCCCTTCTGCGTACTTACACGTGCAAAAAACCTGCAGAAGGGCCAACATACTCAGGAAACAGGCATTTAAAGTTCATGCATACGCTGCGTATTCACAGACTGAAATATGCTTACACCCCTGTGACTCAGCCCTGATGATGATCACACAGATACTTTCACACTGGTATAATAGAGGAGATCACAGCTCATCCTCTTGACTGTATACTGGTGGGTTGTAGCTTATTTAGGTGAATATAAAAAGTAATGATAATTACACTGTCCCCCCACCAGGCAGAAATGGTATAATCTCAGCTAATGCTGTGCTGATGTATTATGGGATATACATCAAAGTAAAAAAAGCTTTCTCTTAATGAAGGTGCATGATCAGCATCAGACAGGGGGCCGCACTGCAGGGAAGAGGCTGGAATACACAGAGGAAATATCCAGAGTGTGACAGGCAGTCATGTGAGGGGCGCAAGGAAGGATAAATCTGTTTTCACCGGAGAGTTCCTTTCATTACAGGGAGGTCGGTTTCACATGAGCGCCAATCTCGCACAAGTTTTTTATGTTGCGACAATTGTAAAGCTTGGGCGACATACACGATGTTTTTCGTCGCGGCGTGTCCTATCTCTTCACCTTCCTCTGAATGCATCGCCCAATTGGGACCTTTAAAGCCCCGCGAGCCGCGTGATGGGAAATCAGTGGCAAACACTTCCGCTGCTCTATCGCACGTGAGGATCGGGATTTCACAGAAGCGGCGCCTGAAAATGGCCTCATAACTGCAGGTCAGACACGCTGGCGAGCGCGATATCATGGTGAGACACTCAATATGGCACCAACCCTTACGCAGTTAGCCGAAGGGCTCATTCACACGAACGTACGTGTAAATACATTCGCCGTACGGACTGTATATTTATTGAAATGAAGGGGGGGGGGGGAGCAGGCTGATACGAGCGGCCAGCCTCAGGCTGATGGCACACTAAGGAAACTGCGGAGGCATTGCCACGCATTAAGAAGTCGCAAGTATAACGCGACCGTGACGCCTTTCATGTCCATAACTTCATTCAGACGAACGTGGAGAAAAGATGGGACCTGCTCCACCCGCCTCAGACGGATCTATGATATGGGCGGCAAAAGTTACGTCGGGACCAATCTTTAACTGTGCTGCGCAGAAAGCTGCCATAGAAGTCTAAGGCAGCTAAAAAAAAGGGAGGGGGGAGGTACCCTGCGGACAACGGAAGACCGTACCGCTCGTTAGGCATTAATCGGCATTCTAATCCACGGAAAGAGCATTACACGGAACAGGTGAGGGGGCATTTTGATGGCAAAAAAAAAGAGAAAAACAATGGATTGCCTGGTACGGACGGATTGCCTGGCATGGATGGATTGCCTGGCACGGACGGATCGCCTGGCACGGACGGATCGCCTGGCACGGACGGATCACCTGGCACGGACGGATCGCCTGACGTGGATGGATCGCCTGACATGGATGGATCGCCTGGCACGGACGGATCGCCTGGCACGGACGGATCGCCTGGCACGGACGGATCAAACTGGACAAAGACTAGATGTCGAAGCGTTGCCTGTTCTGCTTTTAACATGGAGCAATACAGAAGTCCATTTATTTTACACCTTTGATGCTGCCACGTATCTTTACAATTTGGTGGACATTGGATGGGGCCGGCGGTCCATGGTCCCAGTGGAAGTGGCTTTGCATGAGCTTGAATATCTTCACCCCTGCAAGATTGGCAGATATATTGAGTGCTGCTGGAACCTGTTTGTATACTGTGGATGGATCCCCTGGCTTGGATGGATCGCCTGGCAGGGATGGATCGCCTGGCATGGATGGATCCCCTGGCTTGGATGGATCGCCTGGCAGGGATGGATTGCCTGGCATGGATGGATCGCCTGGCAGGGACGGATTGCCTGGCATGGATGGATCCCCTGGCTTGGATGGATCGCCTGCCATGGATGGATCGCCTGCCACGGACAGATCGGCTGGCTTCTTGCATCTCCTCCCATCCATCTGTTGTATAGCAAAAGCTTCCAGCCCCGTTAAGCAGAGATCCTCCCCGCTATAAGTGTCCCCGGGTCTTATATGATGGAGCCGCAGCTCGGACTGAGCGCTGGAGCAGCCGCTGACTCACGGGTGGGTACCTGCCTCTCGCTCACAGCCTCGTCTATTATATTTGTACATGTAACATACGTGTTACTACATTACATACATATTCACACGTGTACCATACAGCAGCAAATGGAAAGACACAAAAAGTCAGTGCACAAAGTATATGTATGTATAGGGGGGCACAGCGCCAAAGCTGCAGAACTGCCCCCCCCCCCCCATGGATCTGGGGGCCACCGCAGCGCTGCTAGTGCTGGGACTGACCGGGTACAAGTCCTGAGGTTTTCACTCCTTAATGGGACCTCACCTGGTGCTCCCAATTTAGAGGGATCTCTCCCACGGGACGGGATTGGTCCGTGTGGACATTTCTGTGTCACATGTTATTCCCATGGAGCTTCAGTTCCGCACCCATTAAAATCGCCGTTTTTACTGCAAAGCCGCAAGATTATATTCTGCTGCAGAATTGGGACGTCTTGTGGAAATGTTGCTGCAGATTTCTAACAGACCGGATGTAATCCGCAATTAGCCGGCAGATTCAGACAAACGTGTTTTACTCCCCTTGTACGGCTCTGATAATCGCGGCCGCATAACGAGACAAAATGAATCCGCGGATTTCAGTGGTTTTGTTTTCACTAGCGGATTCTCCCCGTCAATTGTACATCCGAGAAAAGATAGGACTTGCCCTGTAGGGATTACTACATGCAGCACCTGTCTGCCCGTCGGTCGTCCTGTAGGGATTACTACATGCAGCACCTGTCTGCCCGCGGGTCGTCCTGTAGGGATTACTACATGCAGCACCTGTCTGCCCATGGGTCGTCCTGTAGGGATTACTACATGCAGCACCTGTCTGCCTGTGGGTCATCCTGTAGGGATTACTGCATGCAGCACCTGTCTGCCCGTGGGTCATCCTGTAGGGATTACGACATGCAGCACCTGTCTGCCCGTGGGTCGTTCTGTAGGAATTACTACATGCAGCACCTGTCTGCCCGTGGGTCGTCCTGTAGGGATTACTACATGCAGCACCTGTCTGCCCGTGGGTTGTCCTGTAGGCATTACTACATGCAGCACCTGTCTGCCCGTGAGTCGTCCTGTAGGGATTACTACATGCAGCACATGTCTGCCCATGAGTCGTCCTGTAGGGATTACTACATGCAGCACCTGTCTGCCCGTGGGTCGTCCTGTAGGGATTACTACATGCAGCACCTGTCTGCCCGTGAGTCGTCCTGTAGGGATTACTACATGCAGCACCTGTCTACCTGTGGGTCGTGCTGTAGGGATTACTACATGCAGCACCTGTCTGCCCACGGGTCGTACTGTAGGGATTACTACATGCAGCACCTGTCTGCCCGTGGGTCGTACTGTAGGGATTACTACATGCAGCACCTGTCTGCCCGTGGGTCGTACTGTAGGGATTACTACATGCAGCACCTGTCTGCCCGTGGGTCATCCTGTAGGGATTACGACATGCAGCACCTGTCTGCCCGTGGGTCGTTCTGTAGGAATTACTACATGCAGCACCTGTCTGCCCGTGAGTCGTCCTGTAGGGATTACTACATGCAGCACCTGTCTACCTGTGGGTCGCGCTGTAGGGATTACTACATGCAGCACCTGTCTGCCCGTGGGTTTTCCTGTAGGGATTACTACATGCAGCACCTGTCTGCCTGCGGGTCGTGCTGTAGTGATTACTACATGCGGGGAGGAACGGTGGCACCTGTCTGCCCGCGGGTATCATCATGCGCTCTGGCGTGGAGTTTGAACGGCTGGCGAAGGGGAAGATATCTTGGTTAAGGCGCAGCTGCCGGCCACCGCTGACAAGCATTAGATGTGTCTTCACCTACAACACGTCGCCATGTAGCCTTACGGGCTTCCACGATATGCGCCACAATAGCACATTCTGCTTTGCACTGTGGAACAATAGCGCCTGTGTAAAAGGGGCTTCAGGGCGCTTCACACGTGCGGAATGGTTCCGCTAGACGCAGATTTCCGCTCCACAACCTGCATTTACACGTGTGGATATTGGCGTGGAATTCTCTGTATCTTTAAGTGCGTCTTGCGGACATATTCCGCACGTGTGACGGCACCATAGGGCTGGATTTACACAGGCGAACGCAATAACGGTCCCAGGAACTTGGATGGATGTCACGTTTGCTTGTATACGATTTTCCCTGCACTTGCGACGTGTTTTGCCATACAGTCGCATTGCGCCACATCTTTGCACATGTGATTTTCACCCGCATGTTGCTTCAATGGGAAAAATAAAAAACATTGCACTCGCATGTAACTCGCCGCTGGGTGGCAGTGCCAGGCTGTGGTAAAATAATGGGAGATATCACCAAAAAGTAGGCCACGCTGCGCCTTCCCTATCAGCGGCGCTGCCCACAGCGGCTCCTCACAGCGCACAACACACGCTCCATATACCATACAAATCCCGTGTAGATACGGCCACTGGGTGCGTTCAGATGAGCGGAATCTTTCCACAAGACGTTCTGAGAGACGCCGCCTTATCCACAGCCGCTGATCTCTGCTCCGGCGCCTGGATTTAGGGTGCTTCTGTACGGGATGATAGTCAGACACTTCAGTGCCCAACAGTCATCCCGGCGGTGATCATTCCTACGCCATCGCTCAGTTGAAGGAGGTGGAGCAGCCAGGGATTGTTCCGGCCACCGGCCTCCTCTCACAGTAAGCAGGCCGTCATCCATAGAAGAACCATTACCTGTTTACACGACCGATTGCTGTTTGGTTTTTATGCTTGCAGAATTATCATTCGCTGTTCAGTCGCTGCCGGCCTTTACACGGAACGATTATCATTCGGATTCCCGCGATCCAGCAAGAATCTGAATGAGGGGCTCTGGTCTTCTGATCTGGCTTGTACTCTTTATACCCGCTATTGATCCCCGTCTTCTTCCAGTTGCCCGGTTGCTGTGCGGACGTAACCTGAAGACCCCTTTCAGCCAAGTCCAACCATCCAAGAGTGACCGGGAGCCTCAAAGACGCTACTAAGTATAGCAAGCAATGCCAGATGTGACTGCTGAGGTAGACAGACCGCCTCCGTAACACCCAACCAGCAGCACATTTCATGGATGTCATTGGGGGATGTGTAATCAAATGATCATGGGGGATCCCGGTAGCAGGACCCCCACAATCCTCTCATCATATGTGGACTTTAAAGTTGGACAAGCGCTTTACTAGGAACCTAATAATTGGGTCAAAATGCTGTAAAAACTCCCTTTTTGTGCCCAGCAGTGGTATTGCAGCTGTGGTCTACAGAGGATGTAAAGCCCTTTATAAGACCCCACAATAGCGGATGATATGCAGCAGCTCATGACATCACCGAATCAGGTCTGGGGGCTTCAGCTTACCATCCACAAGGACCATTATGTATAAAGCTCCCCATGTCCTCCGCACGGTCTATAGCACAACCGCAGACATGATGCATGCGCCCGCTGTCCTCTCAGGTGTCTTCAGTATGCATGCACTTTACATGCCAGTCTGGACTCTCATTAGACCGTCATCATCCTCCGTGACACGAGTCTCCGATAAATACATTGAGTTTATGTTACTGAGCTGCAGGGAGGACTGGCACAAATCCCAGATGTACAAGGGATGGCAGCCGCCGGAGAAGAGCTGCCAATGAAAGCTCCTGCCCCAGAATAACCTCGACACCGGCCAGGAGAACACTGAAAAGAGCCATTGACTTCAAATAGACAGGTGCCCCGGTTATGTAAGACTTGGGTACATCACCCCAACCTTATAAAGAGAGGCCCCACACATGTACTGAGCAAAGTACACGGGTTCTGGGGTTAGCGTGTCATCTGGGCGGGCCATAGGCGAAGCTCCGACTGCCGAGAGTGCAGATTATTGTTGAGTGAACCAAAACAGTTGAACTGTATTTTGGGTTGAACCTTACTAAAAGTTTGGCTCAGTGCGGACCCAAACCTTGAAAAAAGGAGAAGGAAGAAGATGAAGGTAAAAGTAGAAGGAAGGAGAAAAGAAAAGAAAAAAAAAGAATAAAGACAAAAAGGTAGAAGGAGGAAAAGAAAAAGAAAATAGAAAGAAAAAGAAAAGAAAGTGAAGGAAAAAAGAAGACAAAGACAGAATATGGCAGAAAAGAAGGAAAGAGACAAAGGTAAAAGAAGTACGAAAAGGGAAAAAAGAAGGAAAAAGCAAAACAGAAAGAAGGGTGAAAAAGGAAACGGAGAAATAGATGAGGGGAAAAACAAAAATAAAATCCTCATAAAGGTTTTCAATAGACACCAGATATAACAGAAGCCACTGAATATCTATTATTAAAACACATTGATGAAGCAGCCAATCACAATGAGGTAATTATAACGGGGACTTTAACGATCCGGATATAAACTGGGAGGTTAAAACCTGCGGATATTAGAAAGGTAACAGCTTTCTGTCAATTACCAAAGATAATTACATCACCCAACTTGTACAGGACCCGACTAGGGGGACGGCCCATTTAGACTTAATATTAACCAACAGACCTGACAGAATAACAGGGGTGCAGATTGGGGGGCACCTGGGAAATAGTGACCATAATATAATACATTTCAACTTGTCCTTCAAGAGAGAGTTTTATAGGGAAGCTACAAAAGTACTAAGCTTTCGGAAACCCAAGTTCGATCAGCTTAGTGATGGCCTTACCTTACGGTCCTCAAAAATAAAAGTACAAGACGACTAAACTGATTGTAACAATTGTTTGTAGTCTGCAAATAACACGAAGTGCAAATAAAAGTACAAGACAGAGATTCACTAGAGTATTGTACAAACAATAAATGGGAGATGCTTCTCAATCTGAATACCACAGCAGAGTCCGTCACGGCGCCCCCCCCCCTAAAGACCCCATACTCACCTCCGGATCCACTGTGTAGCTCCCGCATGACACGGTGGGCGGGGCGCGTATTCACGCTATACTTCTGCTGTAGTCAATGTAGACCGGAGGCTTCCATTGTAGTCTGCGCATATTCCCGCGGCTAACTTCATGCTGCGGTGGAATTCTGCAGCGTGTACATTGAGCTATTAGGTGCAATAGAACCTAATAGCTGTGGTGAAACGCCACGTTTTACACGGCGGAAATCTGTCCGTGGGCATTAGGCCTAAGTACGTACTGTGAGCGGATCATACCCTTAAGGAATAATATGGCTGTATAAAGATGTAAAGGGACAATAAACAGCAAAAAGGAAGGTTTAAACTACTAAAACAAGAAGGGAGCGAAGAAAAACTAAATGCCTCTAAGGAAAAACAAGTTATGTATGTAAATAGCAGGTAAAAACAGCAAAGATGGAGACAGAGAGACTTATTGCCAAAAGACTAGACTATTCTGGGTCACTTATACTAGTGGGGTACCACGGAGGCAGTATAGCAGGGGTCACCATTATTAGTGGGGTACCACTGGGGTCAGTAATGGAGGGGTACTAGTGGGGTACCACAGGGGGCAGTATTGTTGGGGTCACCATTACTAGTGGGGTACCACAGGGGGCACTATTGGAGGGGTCATTGTTACTAGTGGGGAACCACAGGGGTCAGTATTGGAGGGGTCACTGTTACTAGTGGGGAACCACAGGGGTCAGTATTGGAGGGGTCACCATTACTAGTGGGGTACCATAGGGGGCAGTATTGGAGGGGTCATTGTTACTAGTGGGGAACCACAGGGGTCAGTATTGGAGGGGTCACTGTTACTAGTGGGGTACCACAGGGGGCAGTATTGGAGGGGTCATTGTTACTAGTGGGGAACCACAGGGGTCAGTATTGGAGGGGTCACCATTACTAGTGGGGTACCATAGGGGGCAGTATTGGAGGGGTTACTAGTGGGGTACCACAGGGGGCAGTACTGGAGGGGTTACAGTTTCTAGTGGGGTACCACAGGGGCAGTATTGGAGGGGTCCCCGTTCCTAGTGGGGTACCACAGGGGGCAGTATTGGAGGGGTCACTGTTACTGGTGAGGTACCACAGGGGCAGTATTGGAGGGGTCACCGTTCCTAGTGGGGTACCGTAGGGGGCAGTATTTGCCCCTATTCTTTATAATATGTTTATTAAGGACCCGCTAGAAGGATTGTGCAGTTAAATATCAGTATTTGCAGACGATACAAAACTATATAAAGAAATGAACCACAAAGGGCAGCATATGGTTACATATAGATCTCTATACGGTTGCAAATGGATTTGGATAAGCTGGGGGGTAGAAAAGTGTCAAATGATAAATGTAAGGATCTGCACATGGCAGGGGAAATACATGTCACCATTACACACTAAAGGGGAAAACACTGGGGAACACTGACATGGAGAAGGACTTGGGGGTTTTATAACTGTAAGCTTAACTGGAGCAACTAGAGTCAGGCAGCTGCTGCCAAAGCAAATAAGATCATGGGGGGGGGGGGTCAAAAGAGGTCTAGGGTCACATGGTAAAAACATTACTCTTCCTCTTCACAAGTCACTGTTCAGACCACACATGGGATATTGTGGACATACATTCCTGGCCCCTCTGTAAGTGTCATGCATGTAATGTCTTCTGTAGATGCACTGTGCAGAAATTGTCTAGTCATTTGTTATGTGCATTGCACCACTGCAGTGTATGAAGAGTTAATGTCTGCAAATGTAACAATTCATGTCCTGTCACATGGTATGCTTGAGGTTATAAATATGAGTGATTGGGTGTGGTGGCGAGTCAGAGAGTAAGGTTCCGTTCCAACCTGGTCTGGTGTTTTGAGTGGAGTGCCAGCCACATGGGGGTACCATCAACTCCCATGTGGTGAATAATGGAGGAAGACGAGTGGTTCCTTGAAGCCTGCTATGCTAGGGACCACTGAGGAGTAGAGAGAAAGAGAAAGAGAGAGAGTGAGCAAGTGACAGAAGAACCTGAGCACTGTGCGGAGCTATTGTGACTAGAGAGTATCTCTGCAGAGTTTGCCCCTTCCCTCCTTAGGAGCGGTCCCAGACAGATGACAAGGAATGTCGCGCCGGTGTCATCCTGAGTATATGCCCTTCCAGGTGCTGTAGGGCCAGCATCATCCCGAGTTCCTCTCAGACCCTCTTTCTCTGTGTTACCTGCATCGGTGTATCATTGAGCTTTGTAAAGTGTTGCAGTTACCTACAGTAAAGTTTGACCAGGCCCTGACCAGTCCGAGGGACTGAGGTATTCAACTAATCTACACTGTGTGGACTTGTCTTATTATTCCGGTGAAAAGGGAACAATGGCGTCACGTGACAACCTACAATTCAACTAAATGTTTATTGGCTATCCCAAACCTAGGGGTGTCCGGAAGAGGCCTAGTGGTACTTGGGCCTAGATTGTGTGTAGTCCTCCAGGAAGGGGACTGGTGAGTGGCGCCATTACACGTGACAGCTTTACCCTCCCAGCTCCTCTGTGTGGATCTCGTGTCCTGAGTGGAACCTCTGGGTTACCAAAGATATATCAGGGTCAGTACAGAGATCTCTCCAATTATCTATTATACCCAGGACTGTAACAAGGGGGCGCTCTAATAACCATGTATAATATATCAGGGTCAGTACAGAGATCTCTCTCATCATCTATTATACCCAGGACTGTAACAAGGGGGCGCTCTAATAACCATGTATAATATATCAGGGTCAGTACAGAGATCTCTCTCATCATCTATTATACTCAGGACTGTAACAAGGGGGCGCTCTAATAACTATGTATAGATATATCAGGGGTCAGTACAGAGATTTCTCCCATTATTATACCCAGGACTGTAAAAGGGGGCGCTCTAATAACCATGTATAATATATTAGGGGTCAGTACAAGGGTCTCTACCATCATCTATTTATACCCAGGACTGTAACAAGGGGGCGCTCTAATAACCATGTATAATATATCAGGGTCAGTACAGAGATCTCTCCCATCATCTATTTATACCCAGGACTGTAACAAGGGGCGCTCTAAAAACCATGTATAATATATCAGGGTCAGTACAGAGATCTCTCCTATCATCCATTATACCCTGGACTGTAACAAGGGGGCGCTCTAATAACTATGTATAGATATATCAGGGTCAGTACAGAGATCTCCCATCATCTATTATACCCAGGACTGTAACAAGGGGGCGCTCTAATAACTATGTATAAATATATCAGGGGTCAGTACAGAGATCTCTCCCATCATCTATTTATACCCAGGACTGTAACAAGGGGGCGTTCTAATAACTATATATAATATATCAGGGGTTAGTGCAGAGATCTCTCCCATCATCTATTTATACCCAGTACTGTGACTAACAAGGGGGAGCTTTCTACATCGAGAGGAGAGAAGGTTTCTACACAACATAGAAAGGGGTTCTTTACTGTAAGAGCAGTAAAACTGTGGAACTCCCTGCCTGAGGACGTGGTGATGGAGAACTCGATAAAAGAGTACAAGAGGGACCTGGATGTCTTTCTTGAGGGATATAATATTACATGTTATATTATTCAGAGGGGTCGGTGATCTGGAGATTATTCCGATTGCCAGATTAGAGTCGGGAAGGAATTACTATGAGAATGAAAAAGAAGAAGAAAAAAAGAAGGAAACAAAAGGAAAAAATAAGATGAATGAAAAACACTCCTTCCCCCCCTTCTTTTTCCTTTTCTTTTTTTTGTTTTTCTTCATTCATTTTGCCTTACAACAGCTCTCTGGTACTTACATGCCCTCCTAGGTGACCTAGAAGAGCTATACGGGGCGTCTATGGCTCTTGGGCAGTGTTGTACACCAGCTTTACGAGTATTGGTGAAGTTTGGTTTGAACTAATTCGGACCAATCCCAAATTTTGGCCCAAAATCTGTTGAACCGACCAAACTATAGAATACGTACATCATGGTGTATGTAGCATATAGCTAGTCCACACAGCTGTGATGGGGCTCATGGAGTGGGGGGCCCAGCTGTCAGGACTCCCATCTCTAGAGGAACTACATTGTTAGCGAGCGAGGGGTTAAGGAACCTGTTCAAGGACTATGGGGAGACCCGGAACTATGATGGTCACTATGAGCTGCGCTGTGGGTGCCCCTCACTGCTATGTAAGGCACTGCACACCGTCACTAACTGAAGGTAAGACATGGCCGAGGGCTGGGACCAGATGTGGACCGCATGACGGCCTCAGTGTGTAATGTATTCCATCCCCTATTAATATAATAGTACGTCAGCGACCACAGCCGTAGCCCGTACACCGGGACACAGAGCCTCATAGACACCTGACCATCATGTATGTCACAGGACGGCAACGGACATCTACAGTATGTGCCCCCTAAAACCATCAGTCCTTACCCGGTGTCCTGATCATCACTCCATATGTGTGTATTACCCTATTACCATCACATTGCCAGACCATCACCACCATCATCCACAAGCCTTCAGAGACTCCTCAACCTCATGGGACGTCTTCATACTGGACACTATATCCATGTCACTGGTCAAGACTATCTGAACTGTTATACACTGAATGACTGTTACGTGTGCTGCAGAGACATGTTGTACTATTGTGATTCCAGCAGCACAGCACTCTCAGGGTTAATGGTTGAGCTGGCTGGGTGTGGTACTTTCTGCTAGCCAATCTCCTGGATCTGTGCTCACATATAAACCCAGCTCCTGGTCAGTCTTTATGGCCCCCTCAGGTGAGCAGTCATGAATGCTTGTCTGGTGAAGTTTGCAGTGTGATCTGGTTCATGTCCGTTTAAATTCTGTCAGTTTTGTGTTAGCTTGCTGTGTGCCCTGCAATCTGTGTTGTGTCTTGTTGCAGCGAGGTGTGAACGGTGTCCGGTTCTGTTGGACTCCTGGTTAGTGTAGGGACTAGCAGTATAACCAGGAGCCGTGAAGTGGCCTGCTAGCTTCCACATATTGTACAACATGTCAACTAATACCTGGTATTTATATTCAGCTTCCAATCTGGTACTAGTGGTTGCATGTTGTATGCAGTGTATTCTGGGTCTGTCATGTGGTATGTGAATGCATCCTGTTCTGGTGCGTGGCTCCTAAGATCAGCTAGGGCCCAGATCCGAAGACCGCTGGGCTGCCCTTATTGGGGCAATGTCCCCGCTTAGGTAGGGCCACTGTCATCCTCCCGGTAGCCAGGGCCAGTTGCATGAAACCCGTGTGTGTCCCCTTTGGTCACGATCATGTGGGCCCTGTGCTTTGCCTGCCCACACGATCGTAACATAATGCCCCCCCCCCCCCACTTACAAAAGGGGGTGCATGCTATGTTCAGGTGTGGATAGTCATGTTCTGAGTATGTTATATGTTGTGTGTGAACAGTGACAGGTCCAGTGTCGGTGCAGGTGGCCAGACATCAGGTGTGGATAGTCATGTTCTGAGTATGTTATATGTTGTGTGTGAACAGTGACAGGTCCAGTGTCGGTGCAGGTGGCCAGACATCAGGTGTGGATAGTCATGTTCTGAGTATGTTATATGTTGTGTGTGAACAGTGACAGGTCCAGTGTCGGTGCAGGTGGCCAGACATCAGGTGTGGATAGTCATGTTCTGAGTATGTTATATGTTGTGTGTGAACAGTGACAGGTCCAGTGTCGGTGCAGGTGGCCAGACATCAGGTGTGGATAGTCATGTTCTGTGTATGTTATATGTGGTACATTATGTTCAGGTGTGGAGTATGTTGTATGCATTATATGTAGTGTGTGAACAGTGACAGGTCCAGTGTCTGTGCGGGTGGCCAGACATCAGGTGTGGATAGTCATGTTCTGAGTATGTTGGTGTTCATATGTATGGTGGACACAATGTGTTGTAGTGTCTGTTGCATGCGGTTGTTGGAGCAAGTTTCCCCGTACTTCCCCGCAGATGGTTTGGACACCTGCTGTTCCTCCCCTCCTGGCGTTCTGGAGTGGTGCACTCAGTAGGTGTGGTACGGTGACCGCACAAGTGTAGCCACTCGCAGGTTTCTCCTTTCCCTTGGCAGGTGCGGCCTCCAAACATCTGATTTTGTGTGTGTGGTGCGAGCTGGTGATGCCGGCCACGATTTTCCTTATAGGCCAGATAGGTGTTCTGGCGGTCCTTCCTCTTGTACGGTGGGTGTGGTGGCTCCATACAGCTTTGGTGGCATGCATGTTGTGTCTGAGTTCCATCTCAGTCTGTATTCCTGTTCCGGTGTCCGTTTTGTGGCGAGGTGCGCCCTGCGGACGTAATTTGTTGTAGACCCCTGGGCGGGAGGTACCAGGGTGTACTTCCTTCTCCTGCTGACTGGCGTCCGTATCAGGCCCGTAGTGATAAGTCCTGTTCACGCTATGTCAGTAAGGAGGGTAGCCATCTTTACCCTCTGGATTATGTATATTCTATGAAGGCTACTGTTCGGTGGCCTTTTGGTATCAGGCGCAGGAGTCCTGCTTAGTAATTCCCTTACTCTCTCCCATTTTGCCATCTTTGCCTTGGTGTCAGGTCCTTTTTAGATAAATCCTCTACACGTGCGCGGTTTGGAGGAGTTGCATAATTTTTTTTGGTTATGCTTAAAGGGTCCAGAGGCCCCTTTTTTAAAGGGGAGGTACTGTTACGTGTGCTGCTGAGACATGTTGTACTATTGTGATTCCAGCAGCACAGCACTCTCAGGGTTAATGATTGAGCTGGCTGGGTGTGGTACTTTCTGCTAGCCAATCTCCTGGATCTGTGCTCACATATAAACCCAGCTCCTGGTCAGTCTGTATGGCCACTCAGGTGAGCAGTCATGAATGCTTGTCTGGTGAAGTTTGCAGTGTGACTTGGTTCATGTCCGTTTGTACGTTTAAATTCTGTCAGTTTTGTGTTAGCTTGCTGTGTGTCCTGCAATCTGTGTTGTGTCTTGTTGCAGCGAGGTGTGAACGGTGTCCGGTTCTGCTGGACTCCTGGTTAGTGTAGGGACTAGCAGTATAACCAGGAGCCGTGAAGTGGCCTGCTAGCTTCCACATATTGTACAACATGTCAACTAATACCTGGTATTTATATTCAGCTTCCTATCTGTTACTAGTGGTTGCATGTTGTATGCAGTGTATTCTGGGTCTGTCATGTGGTATGTGAATGCATCCTGTTCTGGTGCGTGGCTCCTAGGATCAGCTAGGGCCCAGATCCAAAGACCGCTGGGCTGCCCTTATTGGGGCAAAGTCCCCGCTTAGGTAGGGCCACTGTCATCCTCCCGGTAGCCAGGGCCAGTTGCATGAAACCCGTGTGTGTCCCCTTTGGTCATGATCGTGTGGGCCCTGTGCTTTGCCTGCCCACACGATCGTAACAATGACCCTCTATTAGACCCCCGGCCCTCCCATGATTTGCGTTTCCCTATATGGTAATTCTCCCCGTGACCCCGGAGTGCAGCATAAAATCAGGTGACAGGTTTTCCGTGGATCAGCTTCAGTGTGAATCCACATTAGATGGGAAAATCCAACAATCAGAGTGACTTCAAACGAAGCCGGTCATCAGTGCTGGACTAGCTGGGGTCTCACTGCCAACCGCGGGGTGTTTTCTCATGTAACGGTGTGGAGAGTATACAGGGAATGGCGCGATCGAGGGAAACATCCAGCGAAAGGGGATCATGGAAACAACTCATCACTGAAAGGGGTCGGAGGAGGATGTCAGGAATCACTCTGACCAACAGGCTGCACAGTCTGCTAAATACAACGCTGGTGCCCCAACTAACGTGTCCATATTTATGGTTCCTCAGAACGGATGGGATATAACAGCAGACGACCAGTTCCAGCACCATTCTGTCTGAGAGAAACAAAAAGACGAGACTCCAAAAGAGCGCAAAACTTGTATCACTGAGCAGCGGAGAAACATCTCCTGTCAGATGGATCCGCATTTCTGTTGCTCCGGGCTGATGGGAATTTGGTGCAAGCAGCATGAATCGCTGACTCCTTCCTGTCAGCCGGTCAGAACATGTCAGGCCCTCCATGTAATCTGCAGCAACCACTAGAAGCTTCCTGTCCGCAGAGGCCGATATTCCTGCAGAACGATTTCATCACCAAGCTGGATCTACACTACAACGAATTGCAGTGGCTCTCAAGGCCAAAGTAGGTCCAACATTACTAGATGGGGGTCTAATAAAGGGGCCATTCAGCATATTATATATATATAGCACTACTCTGGCCGCACTGATCATTGCAGGTAGCACAATGGGGGCCAGCACACTTCCAGATAACGCAATGGAGACCAAAGGTTGTCTAACGGCACCCATAGACATTCAACATGTAGTTTTTGGGGAGTTGAACCGAGAACCTGCCCCCTCCGGTGATTCAGTCATCTAGTCACTATTATGTGTCCAATCCTTTATAGTTTGTCCATGAGGGGCGCTCTATAAAGAGCTGATGGGCCACCAGGTAATAGATGGTCACACAAGTACTCCACACATGACTGACTGAGTGGGGACCCCAGGATATGACGTCCATATAGCCTGGTCCTGATAGGACATGTGAGAAGAGAAGCATGAAGGCTTAGACCGTGGAGTCCCTCAGGTCATACTGAGCAGATCTGGGAGGTCATGGCTTCACCAACCATGACAAGTGTCCATCATTTCAGACCCGGCACCATCACCCCCAGCATGCACCCCTCCGCCTCTGAAGACTGGGCACTTATATGAACGAGTCAAGACAGAACTGTCAAGTTAAGCAGAAATCTAAATAATCAAGAGCAGCGGCGAGTCTGAGATCTCCTGCCAGGGAATGAGCCCAAGTCAGAGCGCGGCCAACCCGCCCATCACAAACATGTCCTGAATAGCCCGCACGCCGCCAAGAAGGAATTGGATGCAGACCTGTGTACAGAGCACTCTCAGAACAGCGGTGTGACCTACATACGGACGGACTGTGGTCACATGGGAAAAATAATAGAAGCCTGAGGGGTACATTATTCCTGAAGGGGGCATACGGGGGCATTACTACTGTGAGCAGGCCACTAAAAGTCACTTATTACTGTAAGGGGGTGACTGAGGAGCACTATTACTGTGAAGAGGGTCACTTAGGGGCACTATTACTGTGAGGGGATCACTGAGGGGCTCTATTACTGTGAAAGGTCACTGAGTGGCACTATTACTGTGAGGAGTCACTTAGGGGCGCTACTACTGTGAGGGTACATTGAGGGGCTCTATTACTGTGAGCAAATCACTGAGGGACTTTACTGTGAGGAGATCCCAGAGGGGTACTATTACTGTGAGAGGGTCACTGAGGGGGTCACTGAGGGGCTCTATTACTGGGAAGTGTGTCACTGAGGGGCTCTATTACTGGGAAGAAGTCTTTATGGGACATTTTTACCGTGAAGGTGGTCACTATTACTGTGAGGAGGTCACTGAGGAGCACTATTACTGTGAGGGCATCACTGAGAAGCACTGTTACTGTGAGGGGGTTACTGAAGGGCACTATTACTGTGAGGGGGTCATTGAGGAGCACTATTACTGTGAGGGCATCACTGAGGACCAGTGTTACTGTAAGGGGATCACTGAGGGACACTATTACTGTGAGGAGTCCCCAAGGAACACTATTACTGTGAGGGGGTCATTAAGGGGCATTTTTACTGTAAGGAGGTCACTGGGTGGGAGCACTTTTACTGTGAGGAGGTCACTGAGGGGCACTATTACTGTGAAGGATCACTGGGGGACACTATTACTGTGAGGAGGTCACTGAGGGGCACTATTACTGTGAAGGATCACTGGGGGACACTATTACTGTGAGGTGGTCTCTATGGGACATTTTTACTGTGAAAAAGGTCACTATTACTGTAAGGAGATCACTGAGGAGCACTATTACTGTGAGGGAGATCTCTGAGGAGCACTGGTACTATGAAGGGATCACGAAGGAGCACTATGACTATGAGGGGTTCAATGAGGGGCTCTATTACTGTGAGGGGGTCACTGAGGGGCACTATTACTGTGAGGAGATCACTGAGGAGCACTATTACTGTGAAGGATCACTGGGGGACACTATTACTGTGAGGTGGTCTCTATGGGACATTTTTACTGTGAAAAGGGTCACTGAGGTGTACTATTACTGTAAGGAGATCACCGAGGCGTACTAGTACTGTAAGGAGATCCCTGAGGGGTACTATTATTGTCAACAGGGTCACTGAGGAGCACTATTATTGTGAGGGGGTTACTGAGAGGCACTATTACTGTAAGGGGGTCACTGAGGGTCACTATTACTGTAAGGGGGTCACTGAGGGTCACTATTACTGTAAGGGGGTCACTGAGGGTCACTATTACTGTAAGGGGGTCACTGAGGGACACTATTACTGTGAGGGGGTCAATGAGGAGCACTTATACTATAAGGTGGTCACTGGGGGGCTCTATTACTGTGATGGATTCACTAATGGACACCATTACTGTGAAGGAACACTAATGGTGTGGCTTAGACTAAAATAGGCGGGGCCCAATGTAAAAAATTGCCAAAGGATTGTCCTTCCTTTTCATTGTTCAGGTGTTGGGCGGCATTAAAGTGATTTATGACTCCAGTTCTGCTGCACTCTCTATAAGAGTCTGAGGTACATGTAGTTGTCATATTCACCTCCTATCTTATCAGAGGCTCATCTTTTGTCTGTCCACCTGCCATGCTTTATACTGCAGCTCTGCTTCCTCTGTACATGCAGAGCTGATTTCTATTATTGTAAGAGCAGATAATTATAAACTAAAGGTAAACCACAAAGTATGAAAAAGAAGATGGTCGGACAGCGATGTGGACTGACCGCAGTCATTAGGAGCAGAATGATGCGGGCACTATATGGGCACACTATGTAGACATTGTTTGGCGGTATTATTTGCATAGTATATGACAGTTTCATCTGGGCACTGCAGGTCAGTGTTGTGTGGGCAGGACATGGTAGTATTTGTTGCATCAGATAGGCATTATTATTTTTAAGCATTGCATGGCAGTATTATTTTATATGTAGAGGTACAGACGCGGTGAGTCGGGAGGGGGAGGATTGCTTTGCTCGGTGCAGAGAGACCCATTTTCTACAACACCACCCCTATGGTTATTGGTCAGGCTGCACTTTCTCGGAGGCTCCACTGCTATCGATCCTACAGCAAACATCAGAATGAAAGGAGAAAATATCACAATGGAAGCTGTGAGTAGAGCCGTGGCCCCGGGGGGCATCCTATCACCGAGCTCTTCCATAGTTAGAGTCCCCTCATCAGCAGCAGGTCTACTTACATCACAGAACAGGGAGTACAGGGAGCACTTACCACATCTTCCGTGCCATTCTTGCAGGTCTTCCACTTGTGGGTGTCATTGCTGACCTGTACTTTGTAAGACGTCACCCAGTCATCCCTGCAGAGAAAGCTCAGGGTCAGTAATGTGGGATGGAGACCATCAGCAAGCAGCATGATGAGAAGTATCTGCCCCTCCAGATTTCACCTTCGTACAGATGAAAGCATAGATTGACTTCATCCTTCTCAAACAAAAGAGATGGGTTTGATACAATCTATGAGAGAGAGTAGGAAGTCCTCTATACTGCTTCACAGATATGGCACTGGGGTATCTTGTCCCCACCAGAAGAATGGGTGGAGACAAAATGCACACCCACAACTTGATTGGCTGGGCAGGAGAATGGGTGCCCATCATCTCCCCGGCAGCGACATCCCATCTCTGCTACTGGTGACCCTGTCACTCTCCCCCCCGCCGGGGTGCCATGCGCGCTCTCGCTGCTGGCAACCCTGTAAGTGACTTTTCTTGCTGCTCTCCCATTATTCCCTTACCGGCTTCGACTCTCTCATGCACACTGCCATCTCCCCTCCCACCTCTGGCACTGTCATTCTCCCGCCCTCCCACCCCCGCGCCATTACATCTCCACCGCTGTAACAATCATCTCCCCTCCTGGAAGCTGTCGTCTACCAGCTTCGGCGCAGTGCATCCTCCGTAAAGACTCTCCCAGCCAGCGTCCCATCAGCCCTGCAATGTGTCCGACACTTACAGACTTCCATCCCCTCACCTGTCACTGGCCCTGGCGCTCTGCCTTCTCCCCTCCCTGCCGCCCGGCCTTGCATAATGGCTGTAATATGTGACGGCAGCGAGGAGACTGACAGCGCAGGAGCTGGGAAGGGGACAAGGAAGAGCGTTGGAGAGGTGAGTGACACAAGGCAGGAGGGGAGATGATGGGCACCCATTCTCTTGCCCAGCCAATCAAGTTGTGGGCATTGGTTGTAGGCATGCATTTTGTCTCCACCTATTCTTCTGGTGGAGACGAGATACACCAGTATTCACTGATACCTTGTAACAAACCCAGGAACTTCCATCCGGACTTCTGAGTGTAAACAAGGACACTCCATACTCACGTCCAAATTGAGTTTTTCCCTTGAGTGATGACTCCTGTGAAACGAGTGAGCCGTCTGGCATCCACTTCCAACCACTCATTCTTGTTCTTCTCCCCAGCGCACCAACCGCCATCATAGAAGTCATCATCATAGATACCAGACTGGAAAGAGAGTGAGAAGTGAGGAAACCAGCCAAGTACATGGGCAGTGACTGGACTGACCACTGTATGTACACAGCGACTCCACCAGAAGAATAGTGAGTACAGCTCTGGGGTATAATACAGGATGTAACTCAGGATCACTACAGGATAAGTAATGTATGTACACAGTGACTCCACCAGCAGAATAGTGAGTGCAACTCTGGAGTATAATACAGGATGTAACTCAGGATCAGTACACGATAAGTAATGTATGTACATAGTGACTCCACCAGCAGAATAGTAAGTGCAGCTCTGGAAGATAATACAGGATGTAACTCAGGATCAGTACACGATAAGTAATGTATGTACACAGTGACTCCACCAGCAGAACAGTGAGTGCAGCTCTGGAGGATAATACAGAATGTAACACAGGATAAGTAATGTATGTACACAGTGACTCCACCAGCAGAATAGTGAGTGCAGCTCTGGGGTATAATGCAGGATGTAACTCGGGATCAGTACACGATAAGTAATGTATGTACACAGTGACTCCACCAGCAGAATAGTGAGTGCAGCTCTGGAAGATAATACAGGATGTAACTCAGGATCACTACACGATAAGTAATGTATGTACACAGTGACTCCACCAGCAAAATAGTGAGTGCAGCTCTAGAGTATAATACAGAATGTAACTCAGGATCAGTACAGGATAAGTAATGTATGTACACAGTGACTCCACCAGCAGAATAGTGAGTGCAGCTCTGGAGTATAATACAGGATGTAACTCAGGATCAGTACACGATAAGTAATGTATGTACACAGTGACTCCACCAGCAGAATAGTGAGTGCAGCTCTGGAGTATAATACAGCATGTAACTCCGGATCAGTACAGGATAAGTAATGTATGTACACAGTGACTCCACCAGCAGAATAGTGAGTGCAGCTCTGGAGTATAATACAGAATGTAACTCAGGATCATTACAGGATAAGTAACGTATGTACATAGTGACTCCACCAGCAGAATAGTGAGTACAGCTCTGGAGTATAATACAGCATGTAACTCCGGATCAGTACAGGATAAGTAGTGTATGTACACAGTGACTCCACCAGCAGAATAGTGAGTGCAGCTCTGGAAGATAATACAGGATGTAACTCAGGATCAGTACAGGATAAGTAATGTATGTACACAGTGACTCCACCAGCAGAACAGTGAGTGCAGCTCTGGAGTATAATACAGCATGTAACTTAGGATCAGTACAGGATAAGTAATGTATGTACACAGTGATTCCACCAGCAGAATAGTGAGTGCAGCTCTGGAGGATAATACAGGATGTAACTCAGGATCAGTGCAAGATAAGTAATGTATGTACACAGTGACTCCACCAGCAGAACAGTGAGTGCAGCTCTGGAGGATAATACAATATGTAACACAGGATAAGTGATGTATGTACACAGTGACTTCGCTATTTCTGCAGACTATATCTATATACTGGTGATGCGATATGTGAGCTGTAGTACAGTCTCACTTATCACAGAAAATACCCATCCATGTTTTCAAGTCAGAGCTCGCCATCAGTGGGTGTAATTCTCTAGTAATAAATATAGAATCACTGATGATTTGGGCATAAAAGAGTAGAAAAAAATGGCTCAGACTTTCCTCTTCTTGAGAGCGGATTAGTTTATAATTATAACTATATTCCAAGCTGAAGAAACTGCCAGGAATGGAAAGAGTTTCTCAAGGACGGAGTCACTTAAAGGGGCCTTGGTCTTCACCATTTATAGCTGAGTATAGTGGTATAAAAGGGGTTGTCGCTGTCTATACAGCCTATTAGGTCATATGAACGTCTGGCTGATAGTGGAGCAGAGCTGCAGGAAGCAGACGGACTAAGGAAGCCTCGGGACCACATGGTCACCCATTCATTCAGATTGTTACTTCATTATAGCACAGTCAGCATCAGCTCCCCCTAGTGGTCAAAGCAGGAAATGTGTACATGTGCGACCCACCTGTATGTTCAGACGTCCTCGGTGGGAACCCAGCCCATAGCGTTTTATACTGGAAGCCCTCAGCTGGTGGTCAGACACCCTCAAAGACTCCAGTCCCAGCGGGGGGCACTCTGTCAATAACAACAAGTGCTAAACATTAAGAGAACATCATCTTAATCATCATTCAATCATATGAAGAACAGACAACCCAACTGTATACTGGATTATAGAAAAGCGTGTGAAAGGATTCTTCTTCCAATGCCGCCACCTCCTGATGCAGTAAACTGGTTCCTGGGGGTCTTCTTCCATCGGCATCCACTTCCTGCTGGTGTCTTGAGTTCTCGCTGCGTGAACCCCCCACAATCAACTGGCATTGCTATATATTTCAATACAGCATGTCTGCTCCACCAGAATAACCCACCTTCTGCCTAAAAGTGAGGGGTCCTGAGAAGTGACCCCTGCCCTGTTACCTTCACATGACCACTTTCTGCAAGCTCTCCAAAGGGTGAAATTGACTCCTCCAAACATCCAATGACATATGTGACAATAGAGGAAATATGATGCCAGCTGCCATAACTAGTTGTGAAGTAGAATGTATGTATTTGTAAGACTACTACAGGGGTGCACATACAGTGGTGCTTGAAAGTTTGTGAACCCTTCAGAATTTTCCTTATTTCTGCTTAGATTTGATCTAAACCTACATCAGATTTTCACCAAGTCCTAAAAGTAGATAAACAGAACTAAATCAAACAAGTCTGACCTTCACAACGCGTTGTACAATGGCACGAACAGAGGAGAATTCTGATGCTCTTCGGGCTGGAAAAGGTTGCAAAACCATCTCTAAAAAGTTTGGATTCCACAGTCAGATTGTGTACAAATGGAGGAAATTCAAGATCATTATTACCCTCGCCGGGTCGGCTAATGAAGATCACACCAAGAGAAAGGCATATAATAGTCCACAAGGTCACAAAGGAAGCCAAGGTATCCTCTAAGCAAATTAACTGATGTTAATGTTCATGAGTCCATCATCAGGAGGAGACTGAACCACAATAGTCCCCATCAGGAGGACACTGAACCACAATAGTCCCCATCAGGAGGACACTGAACCACAATAGTCCCCATCAGGAGGACACTGAACCACAATAGTCCCCATCAGGAGGACACTGAACCACAATAGTCCCCATCAGGAGGACACTGAACCACAATAGTCCCCATCAGGAGGACACTGAACCACAATAGTCCCCATCAGGAGGACACTGAACCACAATAGCTTGCATGGCAGGTTCGCAAGGAAAAAGCAGCTGCTCTCCACAAACAACACCACTGCCCATCTGCAGTTTACTAAAGATCACCTGGACAAGCCAAAAGGCTATTAGAACAGTGTTTTGTAGACGGTTAAGACCATTAAGCTTTTTGACCTAAATGAGAAGTGTTCTATTCTAAACCCATAGAAATATGGTGGAAGGACCAGGACTGAGCAGTTCATGAGGAAACCCACCAGCATAATGGAGCTGAAGCTGTTTTCTCTGGAGGAATGGGCTACAATTTCTCTCAGTCAAGGTGCAAAACTAATCAACTATTATTGGAAACATTTAGATGCAGTTATTATTGCACAAGGGGGTCACACCAGATACCAGAACATAAAGGTTCACATATTTTCCCACAAACTTTCATGCAGCACTATAGTGTAAATGCATCTGTATAGGGATCCAACAGTCAAGGGGGCCCACCACCATCTACAATTTGTTCTACTGTCTATTATATCCTAGAGCTATCACTCTAGGATGCGCAAGGGGCTCACACAATGCTCTTGCCTAGGGGTTCATCTTTGCATTTGAGAATGTATTGTTGTGGTGACCATTGGCTACAATTCCACAGCATTGAGGATATCAAGTATTGTTCCGGGACTGAAGAAATTACCCAACTTTTGTTGATGTATTTTTATTTCATTGAGATCGATGGATTGTGTATATTTGGTCAGGACCGAAGATGACTTTCTTTAAGTGCCCCACTCCAGTCATCCGTAGGGTCAAACTCAACCAGTTGAACATCTACTGTACATGCATGTTCTCTCAATGTTCATTGTTAGACGACTTGGCTTACAATAACATTGTTTCTAGTGTAAATCATTGTGAAAGGTAAATCAGACTTGCCGAGGTCATAGTCAGAGTACAATTGCTTGTGTCAAACACCTTGATCTTGACTCAGCATCATCTTGCCTCTAGTGCCCATGGATTTGATGATCTCCAGTGACTTATACAGGAAGTCTCCACTCATGTTCATAGCGAACCCTACCTAATCATCAATTCATATGCAAATCAAGCTCCTATTGCACATTGATGGCCATTCTTTCCGGTACATTGTGTAGTGTCATCTGTATGTGAGAGCTCCAGGGGACAGATGGGCTCCATATGATGTTTGTGAAATGTACTAGACTCTACAAGTTACTCATGGCAGATGAGCTGCCGGAGGTCATCTTCATGGGTAAACACGTGAGTAAGCAGAATAGTGGAAGACAATAAACACAAACCTCTGAGATGTCTTTCTTCACACTGTGGGTTTTTGGCTTATAAACCCATCATCTGTTGTTGTGTAATGTGGGGACCACAACATTTCACTGATCACAAGCAAATCAGGGCCTCATGTTCCAACATCCAGTGTCAAGTATGTGAAGATTTCACTTACCCTTCCACAGCAGCTTGTGAGTACAGCCCTCCACTTGTTCATATGAACAAAATATGTGTTCTAAAGGTGGTTTACTTTGATAGACTGTTGGGAACTCCATCTATCTTTGAAATGAGTAACCAGAGGTATAACTTGAAGCTCCTGGGCCCCATTGAAAACCTGTAACAAGGCCTCACCTTCTACATGTTATTTATAATACTGGGGTCTTCTCATATGGCAGGGAAGCTTTTGTGGCCCCTCATGCAGCAGGGAGGTGTGACTGACTGCCTAGCTATGGCCATGCCAACATCTCTGTGCTCTCTATCAAGTTGATTTGCCATAAATGTCCGGTTGAGGAAATCCCATTAGCCTCATCCTACCCCAAAGATAAAATATATACAAATAGAAAGATTGAGCAGCCAAGTAAGTGACCAGTGAGCACCGGAGAATGGGATACCAAGCTATTGAGCACAAGGAACTGAGTACTAAACTAGTAGACACCATGAACTGGGGCACTAGAGTATTGGACTCTAATAATTGGAGTAATAGACTACCAGTGATTGAGCTACTCAACTAGTGGGCACCAAGCATTGTGGAGTTATGCCACTGGACACTAAAGACAAAACTGACAAGTATTAACTACTAAGTATCAAGTAACAGAGGAACTTAACGAATGAACACCAAGGACTGATCAACTAAACTACTAGATACCAGAAACTAAGCTACTAGACAGTGGCACTGATGAACTAAACCATTGGACGTTAGGGAGAAAGTACACTCTTGGACACCAGGAACTGAGAAACCCTATCATTAGACTTCAGAGTCTGAGGAAATATACCAATGGACATCAGGGACTGAGGAGACAAACAACCGGACAGCAGTGAGAAAATACATCACAGAACACCAGAGATTGAGGAACTATACCACTGGAGACCAGGGACCAAGGACCTAATCTACTGGATACTGGAGAGTGAGAAAATACTCTACTGAACACTAGGGATTGAGGAGCTACACCACTGAACACTAGGGAGTGAGGAACTAAAGCACTGGACACTAGGGACTGAGGAGCTACATCACTGGAAACTAAGGAGTGAGAAACTATACCACTGGACGCCAGAGAGTAAGAAAATATACTACTGAGCACTAGGGAACTAAACTATTAGACACCTAACACTGATAAATTAAACTACTAGACACCAAAAAACACTAGACACCAGGAACAGATAAACTAAACTACTGAACATCAGGAAGTGAGGAACTAAATCACTATACACCAGGAATAGAAGAACTAAACCATTGCATACCAGGTATTGTGGAACTAAAGTACTGGACATCAAGGAACAGAGGAACTAGACCACTGGACACCAGGGATAGATCAACTAAACCACTGGACACCAGGGACTGAGGAAATAAACCACTAGACCCTATGGACTGAGGAACTAAACCACTGGACACTAGGGACTGAGGAACTAAACCACTGGACACTAGGGACTAAGGAACTAAACCACTGGACACTAGGGACTAAGAAACTAAACCACTGGACACTAGGGACTAAGAAACTAAACCACTGGACACCAGGGACTAAGGAACTAAACCACTGGACACCAGGGACTAAGGAACTAAACCACTGGACACCAGGGACTAAGCTACAAGACATCATGAACTGGTAAATTGAACCACTGGACACTAGAGAGTGAGTGAGGACACTACTGAACACGAGGGACTGAGGAACTATACTACTGGAAATCGGGGACTAGAATAATAAATCACAAGACATCAAAGACTAGGACACTATTGCAATGAAGATAAAGGACTGTAAATTAAAACCTTTGAACAAGACCTTAATACCGGTCAGCAATGTTGCATGGCTTTGTGGGTTCTAGTTTGAACCGGGACAATATCTGTATGGGCTTTGCATGTTCTCCCCATATATTTTATGTGGACACTACATAATATGTTGATGCCACATTAGTAATGGGCAACCATAAGAGGCGCAGTGCCCGCTTGTCACCTTTTATTATGCACTCTTCCACATAAGAAAAAGCAGCTGAATGAGGAATCGGTCTGAGATTTTTCTAAATTTTTGATGCGTTCCCCTGGAGCTGTGAGTCATTATAACCAGCACATTCTTATCAGCTTATCACTTGTGGCCAAATCTGTGATAGCAAAACATCTGCTGATGAGCTCCAGAGGCTGGAGGGATGGACAGGATCCAGGACCCTGACCGGTCACATGTCAATTAAACGGGAAATTCATTGGAAAGCTTATGGGAACTCTTTAACCTCCCCACCCCCGCTCTCCGGACGCCATGTTGTTTGCAAACATTTCTACAAAGTACACTTTGCCTCCAGACTCCATGTCAGTAGATTTCTGTATATACTTCTATGTGGAAGCCATACAGAATACACATGTAGCACTGACACATTTATATCATGTTACACCCTGAAGTCCAAGAAGTTAGTAAGAAAACCTCTCTGATCCTGTAATGAGGTCGGTGGGACTTCAGGCTACAACATAAGATCTATTCTCCTTCCTAAGACTCATTGATAGTCAGATAAACACCAGCTTCTCCCTCCCTCGGCCTCACATCTGCTCCTCATTGATGGATTTGCTGACTTTGCCTTATTTCATGAACAATTTCCTAAGTGTACAGATCTGTCCACATCCCCCAGCTACTGTCAGCTGCCCGCCGGAGCCAAGGATGCCCGCCTGTGCCACATACTGGGAGATCTGTGATGGGTCCTGCCAAATCTGATTAACCCTAAGAGCATGAAGGGACATATCTGTCCCATAGTTCTAAACTGTCTACAAAATAGATTGAGTCTTATGATCCTGAAAGGGTTAAATACGATATAAATATCTATTTGTCAAAGTTACCCTCCTCCAGTGATGAGCAACCGTAGGGCATGTATAGGAACATAGGGTCAAAGGGAATAGTTTGATGGCATAGAGGAAATATATAGGATCATGGGGTCAGTGGGCATATAAAGAAGCATGTGGAATAGGTAGGGATATAGGGTAATAGGGCATATGGAGAAGTATTTGGTCATAAGGTATAGATAGGATCATAGGACATATACACTGACTTGCCAAGAGTCACAGGACAGGCATTAATATCATATAGGACCCCGTTAACCTGACAAAATGCAGCAACTTGACGAGGCATCAATTCCACAAGTGGATGGATCCCGGGGGTGAATAGACCTCTCCACCACATCTCACAAATAAATCATAGAATCATAGAATGGTAGAGTTAGAAGGGACCTCCAGGGTCATCGGGTCCAACCCCCTGCTCAGTGCAAGATCCTTAAATCATCCCAGACAGATGTCTGTCCAGCCTCTGTTTAGGCTCCCGTTGGGTGAAAATGCAGGCTGCACTCCAGTATGATGCCACAACCAGCCCGCACACTCCAGTACGGAGCCACCACCAACCTGCACACACCAGTATGGAGCCACCACCAGCCTGCACACTCCAGTATGGAGCCACCACCAGCCTGCACACTCCAGTATGGAGCCACCACCAGCCTGCACACACCAGTATGAAACCAGCACCAACCTGCACACACCAGTATGGAGCCACCACCAGCCTGCACAGAACAGTATGGGGCCACCACCAGTCTGCACACACCAGCATTGAGCCACCACCTGCCTGCACAGAACAGTATGGGGCCACCACCAGCCTGCACAGAACAGTATGGGGCCACCACCAGCCTGCACACACCAGTATTGAGCCACCACCAGCCTGTACACACCGGTATGGAGCCACCACCACCCTGCACAGAACAGTATGGGGCCACCACCAGCCTGCACAACAGCATGAAGCCACCACCAGCCTGCACACCCCGGTATGGAGCCACAACTAGCCTACACACCCCGGTATGGAGCCACCACCAGCCTGCACACACCGGTATGGGGCCACCACCAGCCTGCACACACCAGTATGGAGCCACCACCAGCCTGCACACCCCGGTATGGAGCCACCACCAGCCTGCACACCCCGGTATGGGGCCACCACCAGCCTGCACACCCCGGTATGGGGCCACCACCAGCCTGCACACCCCGGTATGGGGCCACCACCAGCCTGCACACCCCGGTATGGGGCCACCACCAGCCTGCACACCCCGGTATGGGGCCACCACCAGCCTGCACACCCCGGTATGGGGCCACCACCAGCCTGCACACCCCGGTATGGGGCCACCACCAGCCTGCACACCCTGGTATGGGGCCACCACCATACCGGTGTGTGCAGGCTGGTGGTGGCTCCATACCGGGGTGTGCAGGCTAGTTGTGGCTCCATACCGGGGTGTGCAGGCTGGTGGTGGCTTCATGCTGTTGTGCAAGCCACCACCAGCCTGCACACCCCGGTATGGGGCCACCACCAGCCTGCACACACCGGTATGGGGCCACCACCAGCCTGCACACACCGGTATGGGGCCACCACCAGCCTGCACACACCGGTATGGGGCCACCACCAGCCTGCACACACCGGTATGGGGCCACCACCAGCCTGCACACACCGGTATGGGGCCACCACCAGCCTGCACACACCGGTATGGGGCCACCACCAGCCTGCACACACCGGTATGGAGCCACCACCAGCCTGCACACACCGGTATGGAGCCACCACCAGCCTGCACACACCGGTATGGAGCCACCACCAGCCTGCACACACCGCGGTATGGAGCCACCACCAGCCTGCACACCGCGGTATGGAGCCACCACCAGCCTGCACACCGCGGTATGGAGCCACCACCAGCCTACACACCACGGTATGGAGCCACCACCAGCCTGCACACCGCGGTAAGGAGCCACCACCAGCCTGCACACCGCGGTATGCAGCCACCACCAGCCTGCACAGTGCCTTGTTGATAACTGCAGTCCATAGCTTAATGGGTTCTGTGCCACACACGACCCGACCATCAGTCCAAAAGAATTGGTAACGTGACTTATCAGAACATGACACAAGTTGCCAGTTCTCTAGGGTCCAGTTAGTCACCTCCCAAGCCCAGGTGAGGCGCTGTGTCTGGTGTTGTGGTAATAACAAGGGTCTCTTGTGGTCTTCTACTAAAAACAGTATTGGCCGTGATGATGGATAGGGCTACCGAAACTACCTACAGCTCAAGCTTTTTAGATGGCCATTTAAAAAAAAAACAAAAAAAACATCAAATTAGCTTTGAAACTTTTTTTGCACTAAGTTTCTAAACTTTTTATTGTCGGAAGGCGTGTCAATGTAAATGGGCCGATTCCCAGCTGAGGATGTCTCCGAGTTGTGCGGATCTGTAATAGGATACCTGTACACTTCTATGGCACAAGTACCTTATAAAGGCTACATGTACTAAATTAAATCCAACATTTTTTTATATGGTCCAAGAAAAAAGGTGGTCATTGAGGGGTTAAGCACCTACTGGTATCATCTACCCAACATGGACCCTGGTAGTTCCCAGAAGGGCCCTGACATTACATGCACGTCTGGAGGCCTGGTGAGCACTTACTTACTGGCATCACCCATTTTTGGGGGAGGTCACGTTTTTGCACCTGGCACTGTGCCCAAGAAGATTGGAGTAATGTTTGAGGGTATAACGACAAGTGGTTCAGGAGGTGTGAGAGTACAGAGATGACAGGTTCTGTATATGCCGGTTATACATTAAATAGTCACTGCACTTACTCAATAACGGGTTCGTCCACCTTTTTGGGTGATCATAGGTTTCTGACATCAGGGAACAGATTCCACAAGGTGGCGATCATCCTCTATACTCAACTTGCCCCATGCCCGCTGCAGCCGCTCCATCAGTCGGGGCACATTTAGTGGAGAAGTGGGAGTAAATATCCCAGCCCTTTCCAGCATATGCTAAACATGTTCAATGGGGTTACAGTCCTATAAGTTTGGGGGCCAAGGCAGCGTGGAGAATGTGTTGTCACTGGACGTCTTTTCTGGGCCCAATGTGAGATGTTGGCGATGACGCGGAGTCATCAGAGTCCGCCTTGTCGGCTTCCGGCTATTAAATCCGTCAATGCGAGGTATGCTGCATGGTCATTGTGGGAATGTGTCTGATGCCCATGCCATCATACTGCTGGGTCAGTTGGTCCGCTGTGGTGTGCCATTGCTGAGATACCAGACGCTCGCCTCTAGGATCAGCCACACATGGCCTGCCGGTGTGGGATCTTCTGTTGGACCTCTGTCCGATACTCTTGATGCCGCAGTTAGGAAAAGCCAACAAGGGGGACTGTTTCAAAAATACTGACCCCACACCTCCGGGCGCCAACAATCTGCCCGCGGTCAAAGCTGCCACATTTACCCATGACTGTCGAATGTTACCTCATGCTGCGCAGAGGAGAGGTCAGCGCATTATCTCAGGGCAGATCGTGACACGATGCCACACGGTACCACCTTACTGATCCCATGACGCCACCCGTCAGCTGTTCCTAATGTCCGGATGGTTCAATGTAGTGTTGGAGAGCTTGGGTGTCCAGATGCTGCTGCAAGGGTTAACGTACAAGAAGTCAACCACCCAGCAGCTGCAGGAGACGAATACTGAAAGGTCTTGTAAGATCCTGCTGGAGAAACCATTAAGAAGGAATAACATTTACACTGGGGACTGAGGCAGAAGTAAGTGCCCCCCCCCCCATCTCTACCAGGACGCCGTTCGCTCGTGTTACATGAGGTTTTTACTGGATGGTTTGTTTACACGGACGGCCAATAACAATAATCAAAGAAACCGGAGCGCAAAAGGAGAAAGTGGGAGTTGAAACACAAGCTGAAAGACAACGGAAAAACAAAAGCCGCGATTATCGCACATCGGCCGCACCAAATAGTTTCCAGAACACAAGGTGATGTTATATATTGGGGGCGTGAATGATGGCGTAATACAAACCGCTGCGTAACGCGAACCGCCACTGCGTTTATAGATGGAGGGAAGTTCTTCCAACCGCATCACCCACATAGTGTAAACGTGACGGATTTACAAAGATTCACAAATCTCATCCACAAAGTGCAGAAAAAAATCCATGTGAAATCCATTGTAGGTTTGACATTTGGCGCAGATTTTAAATCCGCAGCGTGTCAGCTGCTTGCGGGGCATTTTTGCACAGATTTCACCCTTTAATATGTAGAAGTTGAACCTGCGGCATCAAGACCTCAGCATTTCTGCAATGTAATTGGAGCCGCGGACGGAGCTGTTTCTGGCGCTGCGCCTTCTGCGCAGATTCACTGAGGACTTTCCGCTGCAGAAAATCTGCATCCGGCGGCCGGCAGACGAGCGCGACGTAATGGAGCGCTCTCATGTCCTTTCGTTAGCGTACCACGCTCCTTTGCTGTACCTCCATGAGGTGTCGGGGCTGTTCACTGTGCGGGAAGCTTCAGATCAATCCTGTGAAATGTCACCTGAGGCGTTGCTCACCTGGAAGGGTTTTTTACATGGATTTCACACCAAGATCGGTGTTGGAATCACAGTTTCCATGGCATCCATATTCTGGAAGTGGACTTGAAATCTATTGCCACGTGTATTCTTGTGGTGGAGTCCATGCCAGAAGCCTGGCACATCAATTAGCCCTGTTGAATGGCGTTAATCTGTGGGCAGATCCGTGGTAACCGTGCGGATATCATTGAAACCTGCGGCAGATTATCCCTGGACGTAATACTACTGCAGGGAAATATGGCCAATCGGGAAGGGGGCACATACTTTTCCATAGCACAGTACAACTATAGTGATCGTGGATGAGCCTCACACACATATAAGGGTCCTCTTAAGGTGACTACATTGTGACATATTGGAGAAATTTACTAACCCTGGCGAGCCCTGACATCGATAATCTGCGGCTTCAGATTCCAGGAACACGTTGCACTGATTCATAAGCACATTCTTGTGGTTGGCCAATGTCTATAAGGCTTTACTCATTGCTTAGCCAGAGACAAAAGAACCGAAGAAACGTCTTCAGCTGAACGTTCTCCATCATCGAGGCAGTTCCCTATTATTCCATTGGTAGCAGTGGTCGAGGACCAGTCTCTGAATTAGCCATGTAGACATCAGCTTGTCCTCATCTGGTCATTGATGGTGCAATGATAGGTCACATGGAAGTAAAGGTGGTCATAACCTTACGATGCCTTCCCCCAGAGCATTCTTCTCGACTACCCCATACACTTGTCCTCTCGCTCAGCTGAACATGCATGTTCTTACAGTGGGGGTAAGGCAATAAGCCACAGTCATACTCTCATAGTAGTGGTTTATCTCTTGCGTGAACAAAGCATCCTTCTTTCCGCCATCATCTACTGGTGGAGAGAGTTGGGACATCCCCATATACATTAAATCATCCAGTCCTGATATCGGTGAGGTCGGTCAACCTTTATCTACTGCATATGGCCACGTTAATTCCAGTCTTGTTTGTCCCTTCCATGTTGACATTATCTTTTATTCCACAAGGAGGTGTCTTTAAAGGGTTACGGATTATGAGATGGTCAAGTGGCCGGCATGATGGGAATGACAAAGCTCAGCTGAACTTTACCGTTTCAAAAACTCCCATAGAAGTTTATTGACATTACGCGAACAGCATAGCCAAGTTAAAGGGCTTTTCTGAGCAAAAACTACCGGTGACCAATCCTCAGGATAGATCATCAGTAGTGATTCACTGGGGACCTGCAGCTTGGGATCTCCAGCCATGACCTAATCATCCAGCTCGCTGTCAGTGAAGTCAATAGGAACTGAATTACACTCCCGGAACTTCCGCCTCTGACACCAGCTTCAGATGCCGAAGTGTAATAGAAGGCTTCAGCTCCCATTGATTTCAGTGGGAGTGAAGCCAGCTAGGACACTTCTGCTCCCTCCTTGATGACGACATGCAGCCCGCTGCACTGACAGCTGACCATGCAATTAGCTGATCACCAGGGATCCCAAGTGGTGAGTCCGCAACAATTATCTATTGATTACTAGAGATGAGCGAGCATACTCGTCCAAGCTTGATGCTCGTTCGAGTATTAGGGTGCTCGAGATGCTCGTTACTAGAGACTAGCACCACGCGGTACTCGTCTCAATTAAACGAGCACTGACCATTGAATTCAATGGAGCCGGCAATACAGCCGACTTCATTGAAAGCAATGGGCTGCCGGCGATCTCAGGATGAATTGTCGGGAAGGGCTTAAAAATATAAGCCCTTACCTGAAAATCATCCTAAAATGTGTAAAAAAAAAATAAATATATATATGTCAGCATAACGATCGTTCTCCTCTGCCACAGCTATAACAGCTGTGGCAGAGAAGAACAATGCTAGCCCATTGAATTCAATGGAGCCGGCAATACAGCCAACTCCATTGAAAGCAATGGGCTGCCGGCGAGTGCGGGAGTGAGACACCCTCCCCCCCCCCCCCCCCCCCCCGCACTGTCAACAGAAAGATCGTTCTCCTCTGCCACAGCTATAACAGCTGTGGCAGAGAAGAACGATGTTAATCCATTGAATTCAATTGAGCTGGCAATACAGCCGGCTCCATTGAAAGCAATGGGCTGCCGGCGAGCGCGGGATGAATTGTCGGGAAGGGCTTAAATATATAAGCCCTTCCCTGCAATTCATCCAGAAATGTGTAAAAATAAAAAAAAATATATATACTCACCTGGTCCCGGCAGACGGAGTTCAGCGTGGCTGGCGGCAGTCCTCCTGAACTGCTCTGAACAGCTGTGAGTAGTATTCAGCAGCCGGGGATTTAAAATCCCCGCCTGCTGAATGAGCTGCCTCTGATTGGTCACAGTCTGACCAATCAGAGGCAGATCTCACTCACACACCCATTCATGAATTCATGAATGGGTGAGTGACTGCTGCCTCTCATTGGCTCAGCGCAGGGACCAATCAGGAGGACTGCCGTCGGCCGCGCTGAACTCCGTCTGCCGGGACTAGGTGAGTATATATATATTTTTTTATTTTTACACATTTCTGGATGAATTGCAGGGAAGGGCTTATATATTTAAGCCCTTCCCGACAATTCATCCTGCGATCGCCGGCAGCCCATTGCTTTCAATGGAGCCGGCTGTATTGCCGGCTCCATTGAATTCAATGGGCTAACATCGTTCTGCCGGGACAAGGTGAGTATATATATTTTTTTATTTTTACACATTTCTGGATGAATTGCAGGGAAGGGCTTATATATTTAAGCCCTTCCCGACAATTCATCCCGCGATCGCGGCAGCCCATTGCTTTCAATGGAGCCGGCTGTATTGCCGGCTCCATTGAATTCAGTGGGCTAACATCGTTCTTCTCTGCCACAGCTGTTACAGCTGTGACAGAGGAGAACGATCTTTATGCTGACAGTGCAGGGGGGGGGGGCACTCTTGCTGCTATTGTGGCTTAATAGTGGGACCTGGGAACTTGAGATGCAGTCCAACATGTAGCCCCTCGCTTGCCCTATCCGTTTCTGTGTCGTTCCCATCACTTTCTTGAATTTCCCAGGTTTTCACAAATGAAAACCTTAGCGAGCACCGGTCATATATAAAAATGCTCGAGTCGCCCATTGACTTCAATGGGGTTCGTTACTCGAAACGAACTCTCGAGCATCACTGAAAATTCGACTCGAGTAACGAGCACCCGAGCATTTTGGTGCTCGCTCATCTCTATTGATTACCCATCCTGAGGACAGACCATCAACAGTTTTTGCCTAGAAATTTCCTCTAACTATACTGTTTGTGTAGCTTCCAAGTTACAGAAACTGTGTAACCCCCATTGGCTTCTTTGGGAGTAGTGTAAGGCGCTTGGCTATTTCCATCCTCTCAACCATCATGTGGTTGGCTGGTGGTGGTGGGTCTTGCATCTATCCACACAATATGTCATAAAAGTCTCAGATGGGAATACCCTTTTAATGACTTATGATGTGGATCTGGGGGGGATACAGTTTTCCCTTATAGAGAGTGCCAAATTGGTGTAGGGAGTCTTACATAGACCATGCAATACTTCTTGGGTAAAAAAATATGCAAATAGGTGATGGAAAAGTACCTCCACAGGGCCATCTATTGGATGACTTCCCTAGTCAATGTTCAACCCTACAATAGGCAACGTGACAAAGGATATAAGTCAAAACTGTGTTTTGGGGTATTTTCCCCTTGGCAGTGCAGAGCAGGTTACGGGTTTGCTGGGTGAGGGATCTGTCATGCGCGTCTTGGAAGAGTAAAGTTTCTCATTGTGGAGAATGCCCAGCTGGCACAGAGAGTCTTATAAAGGCCATAACGCTCCATGGAAAGATGCTAATGGTCAGTAGATGTGCAGGATGTCCGCAGGCTCATCCGGGATTCATTGACTCATTGGGACATGTGCGGACAACGTGTGTCCTTCACCCTTTCATCCTGGATGTTTCATAACTCACGCATCCTCTCCCATCAGCGGAACAATCAATGAGTCTTTGTATCTCATCTCCATATAAGGGTCCGCGACGCCTACATTTCCTCACAACTGTCTTCCTTTGTCCTTCAGATGTTTTAGATTAGAAGTCATTGTTTCAGAGACTCATCAATGCTAAACCCAAGGCTGCAAAGAAAATCAGCAAGTGCCTCGACTTGGAAATGCAAATGTCGGACTACTAGACGTCTTCATGGTCCAGTATCAGGATAGCACAGGAACCCCGGGCAGCGTGGGTGCAGCGGGTCGTCACTGTGATTTACCTGTAGCTCCAAACCTCTTGTATCAACATGAAGGTATTGGTAGCTCTAGATATCCGTATCAATACATTGTACTCTAAGTTAGGGTATAAGTAGGGGCGTAACAATCGCAGTCACAGGGAGAGCGACCGCCCCCAGATGGGAAGGAGACCACCAGAGATTCCTAAGGGAGTGAAGCGCAGAACGCGGATGCAGTTAGAAACTATCAGGGACATTTACTAATGGCACAATGCCAGTCTGCTGGCATAAAACAGTCACACATTTTTGTGCAAGACTCGCTTGCGTAGAAATTTTACGACTTTGCTTCTTTCTACATCAGCCTCACTACTTTCGTAAAATATGGGTGGAGCTTGTCAAAGGGGGTGGGGCTGCCCCAGACCAACAGATTTACATGTAATTTATGCTAGAAACTGGCATAAACTATGCCAGAAATGTTCACCATGTGGGTCCTGGCGCACAGAGGTGTCAAGAGGAGCGAGCCTCTTCATGTATTAGTTGCATTGTGCCCCATAGGATACTATACTAAGACTGGCGTTGGAAATGCTGGTCTTAGTAGATTTCCCCCATGTCGGAGCACAGAGCCATTGGCTTCCTACCCCACCATTTACATTGACTGTGTTGCTGAATCCCAAGTCCAGCCGGCTCAGGCAGCACAATGATCTTCAGGGCTGCAGGGAGGGGATTTTCTCACTGTGGGAATGGAGTTTCATTTTTTTTATTTGACACAAAGGCACTATTTCTCTGTGAGGACAGAATGAGGGCACTAATACTCTATGGGAGCAAAATAGGGGCACTATTCGTTCTGGGCGCACAACTGGAGCAGTATTACTCTATGAAAGCACAATTAGAGATCTTCTACCATATGGGGCCACTATTATCGCTCATTTACACACAAAGATGATCACTCAAAATTTGTTCAAAAGATTGGGAGATTGACAGTTCTAGCGATCGTTTTGCATAAGCTGCCCATTAGCAGCTTTTTACTGTCCTTTACATGTAATTGAACCTCTGGAGCTGTATGCAGAGAACAGCAGGTGGTCTGTTCTCTGCATACAGCCCCTTTGTTATGCCAGGGGGCTGTAAGCTGAATACAATGTAATCAGCGCTTCTGTGGAGAACACAGCATGAGGTCCCTGCTATTAGCTCTCCGGACGAATGATAGATTTTACGCTCACCTAAAAATCATCGTTTGGCTAAAAAGTAAACTATGGTAGCATGTACACACAGCGATTATCGCTCGAGTCAAAAGATATAATTTGAGCTAATTTGGGGAGATAATTGTTGCGTGTAAATGGGCCTTTCGTCTGTGGGTCACAATGGGGACACTATTACTCCACACCGGCACAATGGAACCATTATTACTATATGGAGGCAGAATGAGGACACTTGTTTTATGGGGGTACTAATACTTTATAGGAGCAGAATGGGTGCACTATTACTCTAAGCAAGACAATGGGAGATCTATTACTATATGGGGGCAATATTACTATATTGGTCACAATAGGGATGCTGCTAGTTTTGGGGGCACAATTACTCTATGGGGGCATAATGAGAACACTTACTATATGGAGGAACAATGTGAGCACTATTACTGTATTGGGGCACAATAGGGGCACTATTACTATATGGGGTAACAATAGGGGCACTATTACTATATGGGGTAACAATAGGGGCACTATTACTGTGTGCATGCAAAAAAGTAGGATTAGTGTGCATTACTAGCATCTGGGGCTCTATAGATGGATTATATGCAGAGGTTGGGTTGTACTGGAAAGGTTAGGAGCTAAAAATGTCTGTGTGTTAAATTTTGCAGAGATTAGACACAGCTGAGGGAAGCCATCATGGTGGACTGAGCAGGATGGAGAAGAAAATTGAAATTGAGTGGCCCCAGTTAGAAACAACATCATCTGTGAATCGCTAGTTTCTGTCCTGCAATAACATATAAAGCCTGCTGACTATATACACTGTATATCTGTTGTCTTTTTAATATATCTTAATAGATCCAAGCAAAAAACATACATCCTGTTCAAAAGTTGTCCCGGGGCCTATAGGACTCTGGTTACACCACTGGCTATAAGATTCTTCCTGAGTAGAGAGGAAGGACAGCTGAAAGAACAATTACATTATTGGCCACCATCTTCATGCCTGGATAACATTTCATTGAGTTTAGTCCCCAACAAAACCTTCTGAATCAGAAGAAGTATAATGATGAAGACTTAGTAGATAGAGGAGGAACCTACAACAAGGCCAAAAAGTCTTAAAGGGGTGTTTCCACAACCACTTGTCCTTCCTGGTTGCTTCTGACCAGGACCTGTGAGTGCTGTAGCCAATCACAGGCCACAGCAGTGACCTTCTACAGCCAGTGATTGGCTGAAACAGTCACATGTCCTGGTCAGTAGCAACCAGGAATGACAGAGGGGTTATGAAGCATTTTAAGCTGTGACCAAACCCCTTACAGTATTGTGGGATTTTTAAGTTCTCAGCATTCGTATGAAGAGACCAAAATATGGCGATGAACCAAAGACTGGAGAAGTAGTGTAGGAGAATGTACGTGCCAAAAATTAAAGGAATTGTCCACTTTAGAAAAACTTATGCTCAACTTGCCCTTTTCTGGGATGAGGTAATCTAAATGTGAGGAGACCCATATCCGGAGACTCTGGGCCACTGTCTGATGGTAGTAGAACTATGGATTATGGAAGGACTCTTAGGCATAGTGTGAACCTAATGGGGTGCAGCAGGAATAAGGAGTTTCTATAGATCTGTGAGAATTACTATTGACTTGTGGTGGTTACAATGACTGAAGTGAGTCTATAATCTCACATATGGTTAGTTATGAGGAGAAGGGCGGCTGTAAGAATCCTTGTACTGTACAGGCCAGGATGTGATGACCATTGCAGAGATAATGCTGGCCGTGCCCTGAGTAATGGATAAGGAGTCAGTGATGCACAGTATAATGATGAGGGATAGCAGCTGCTGGAACGAGTCTGGAGGATAACCCCAGTCATCAGACGCTCTCCGCAGATCCCTCCTATAGTAATTCACGGCCATATGTCCACATTAGATTCTTACAGAAGAGCCGTCGTGTTCTGTGAACCGTGATCTGCACATCTACAGTACATGTACAGCTGCAGGAGGAAGGAAATGAATCACTTGGAACTCCCTGGATTTCTGCCTTGAATAGTAATACCATCTGGTCTGATTGCTATCTAAGGCCTCCTGTTCATGGGCGATTCTGCATTGTGTTATCCGCAGCGTTGATCTGCGTGTGGGTAATGCAATGAACGCTTTCCATAGGAAAACTATGGAAAGCACAGCCCAAGGTACACAAGCGCAAATCCGCTTTAGTGTTCTCCCGCGGTGGAAATCCGGTTAAACCGCAATGCCTGTGGACAGGCGGCAGATAACTGCAGACAAACACAATCTAACAACACACAAATAGATGTATCGTTCGTGTCTTGTATTGAGCACACTGAGTAATCATCCACAGGGAGAAAAAGTAAATAAACCCTTGCATTTCATAACCAGTAGATCCCCCTTCAGCAGCAATCACCTCCACCAAATGTTTCCTGTCACTGCAAACACAATGTTTACAAAGCTGAGGAAGAAAATTTCTCCCTGAAAATTTGTTTTGTTTCAGTTCATTAATATTTCTGGGATGCCTTGCAAGTACAGCCCTCTTCAGGTCATGCCATAGCATCTCCATAAGGTTAAGCTCAGGATTCTGATTGGTCATTCCAAAACACAAATCTTTGTTAACCATTCTCTTGATTACTTGTTTGCTTTGGATCAGGGGTGTAACTATAGGGGATGCGGTCGCCCCCTGGCCCACGAGCCTAAGGGCGCCCATAAGGCCTCTCTTCCCCATACAGGAAGCCCAGTGCTATAAATAAAGAATTATAGTTGGGGAGCCCTGTTACAGATTTTGCTTTGGGGCCCAGAACCTTCAAATTACACCTCTGCTTTGAGTCATTGCCTTTCTGTCTCACTCAATGTGTCTTCAGTGGCTATCCTTACAGTCTCCTGTAAGATGTTTTGATCCACCTTAGAATTCATTGTTCCCTCAAGGATCACAAGATGTTCAGGCCTTGGGGAGCAAGGCAGCCCCAAACCACGGTGCCCCTTCATAGTGCCTTTCCATGATCACCATTCTTGGTCAGTGTTTCTCTGGACAAGGGTTCCTGCAGTCTGTAGAATCTTCTTTAGGTCTTTTAGTGGTTCCTTTTGGCTTCTTTCATACCTCTTTCAGGATTGCCCAGTGTGCTCATGGTGTGATCTTAGCAAGACATCCACTTCTAAGGAGAATAGAACAGTCCTGTCTAACCGTGCACTGATGTACAGCCAGATCTTTAGCTTCTGTAGACTCTCAGTAAAGACTTTCAGCTTTATGCATCTTTACAACACATCGTCTAAGGTCTTCTGAAAGTTGGTTACATTGAGGTGCGGCTTACAATTACCAATCATTGAGAAGAACAGATGTGTCAGTAACTAGACTTTGTGTGCCTTTCTTTAAGGGGCAGAGCACCTGTGACACCAACATCTCATCTGTTAATACAAACACCTTTTTGATAATTAGTTATTGGAACAGTCCTATACACAGAGGCCCAGTTACTTGTTCTCCCTGCACTGTGAATGATTACTCAGTGTGCTCAATAAAAGAAGTGATCGGTACAACTGTGTGTTATTACTTTATGTTGTCTATAATTGTGACTTAGATAACAATCAGAACGCATTTTATTAGTGATCAATGCAGAAATCAGGTCAATCCAACGAGTTCAATTACTTTTTCTTGCAACTGTAAATGTAAAATATGCGAGTATGAGAAATCTATAGGAGACAATGATTCCTGGTGAATTTCTTATCGACACTCAACGTGCCAGTATCAGATGGTCATACATGGATCTATCGGGTGTTCAGTACATACGTTCCTCCGCGGTTCCTCCTGCTCCTGGACTGGTCTTTTCCTCTTTCACCTTCTTCAAGACTTTCACCGTTTTGACTATTTTAACTTTTTTTTTCTCCACCTTTGCTAGAAAATGCAAAACAGGAAACCGGGTGATTTATCTGGTGCCTCGTTAGACAATACATTCAGAGATTATACATTCACAGGTCATCCAACAACATACAGCCCATCCAGTATACACCCTGTACAACACACAGACCATCCAGCATACATCTCGCCCAACACATAATCCATCTAGTATACATCCCGCCCAACACACAGCCAATCCAGTATATATCCCGCCCAACATACATCCCATTTAGTATACATCCCGTCCAACACACAACCCATCCAGCATACATCTCACCCAACACAGAGTCCATCCAGTATACATCGCACCCACATACATCCCATCCAGTATACATCCTGCCTAACACACAGCCCATCCAGCATACATGCTGCCTAACACACAGCCCATCCAGCATACATCTGGCCCAAAACACAGTCTATCCAGTATACATCCCATGCACATACATCCCATTTAGTATGCATTCCGCCCAAACACACAGCTCATCCAGCATACATCTCGCTCAACACAGAGTCCATCCAGTATACATCCCACCCACATACATCCCATCCAGTATACATCCCGCCTAACACATAGCCCATCCAGTATACATCCTGCCTAACGCACAGCTCATACAGCATACATCTTGCCCAAAACACAGTCCATCCAGTATACATCCCGCCCAACATACATCCCATTTAGTATGCATTCCGCCCAAACACACAGCCCATCCAGCATACATCTTGCTCAACACAGAGTCCATCCAGTATACATCCCACCCACATACATCTCATCCAGTATACATCCCGCCTAACACATAGCCCATCCAGTATACATCCCATCCAACTCACATACCATCCAGTATACATCCCGTGCAACATACATCTTATCCAGTATACATTCCGTCCAACGCACAGTCCATCCAGTATAATTCCTGTCCAACATACATCCCATCCAGTATACATTCCACCCAAAACTCAGTCCATCTAGTATACATCCCGCCTAACACACAGCCCATCCAGTATACATCCTGTCGAACACACATCCCATCCAATATACATTCCATCCAGTATATATCCCATCCAACACACATCCCATCCTCTGCTCACACTAAGTAAAGCCCAATGACCCATCTTGGAGATGATATAGCCTTCCTGTACATACTGCACTATGTAACTGCTATACTCAGTAACCCATATCTGGGAGAGGTTCCTACAAATTCACTTTCACTTTTAATGAAGAACCCTTTTTTAAGGATCTAAACAGATTGAGGAAAAAGGCATGTTTTTACAGAAGACTTTATGCCCTCTACATGTACATAAGTGTGTTCCCACTCATTGCCAGAAAGTAGAGCTTGGTACAAAATCTGCATAAGAAAAATGCAAAACTTATCTGGTCATAAGAGGACGGGCCCTTTAAATGGGAGTCCTGCTGTTACCAGGAACTGACAATACCTCCCTGTTCCTGAGCCGGAGCTCCAGCGTTGTCTGCAGGGTGATGTCGGGGGCCGATGCTGGGGTCTATAGGCATGGAGTAGCTGCAGTGAAGGTAATGAGGAGGGTCCTGTGTTCTGTGTATATGAGCTGTATATACTCATCTGGTATCCTGGTCAGACTCATTCTTGTCACCTCCATATACCTCCACAATCTACACTCCTATCACACACAGAGGCAACAATCTGCATATTATATAATCCTACAGTATTTGTTTACTAATACTTCAATGTGCCAGATACAGGCTGTGGAATATGGAGATGAACAATGACGAGCAGGGGCCCCATAACAACACAAATCTGGCACTGACCACTACTGGAGCATGACCATTACTGGAACATGACCACCACTGCAGCATTATAGCTACTGATGCATGACTACTGCTAGGACATGACCATAACTGGGCTATAGCTGCTACTAACATACATAGTAACATTGTATGTTAGGCTGAAGGGAGACAATGTCCATCTAGTTCAGCCTGTAACTGATCATGGACCACTACTGGAGCATAATCACTAGTGGAGCCTGGCCACCACTGGAGCATGACCACTACTGGAGCATGACCACTATACCCGTACATGACCGTTAGTTAAAGCATGATTGCTACTGGTGCATGACCACTACTACAGTATGACCACTACCACAATATGACCACTATACCCGTACATGACCGTTAGTAAAGCATGATTGCTACTGGTGCATGACCACTACTACAGCATGACCACTACTGGAGCATCCACTCTTTGTTGATTGGCACTTCTGGCTCACCTCGTGGTGCTTGTGGATAATATACAGATAATTCCAAGGAAAAGTCCCAGCACTCGCTTGCTGCTTAAAAGTCTTTTTATTGCACTTCAATAAATCTGCATCCTTTCAGTGAATAAACCTTTTAGCCCATACAGCCTTTTTCAACTGCCATCAACTACTGGGGCCTGAACACTACTGGAGCCTAACCCCTACTGGCGCCTAACCCCTACTGGCGCCTGACCCCTACTGGCGCCTGACCCCTACTGGCGCCTGACCCCTACTGGCGCCTGACCACTACTGGAACATGACCACTACTAGGGCATGACCACTACTAGGGCATGACCACTACTAGGGCATGACCACTACTGGGGCCTGACCACTACTGGGGCCTAACCACTACTGGGGCCTGACCACTACTGGAGCATGACCACTACTGGAACATGACCACTACTGGAACATGACCACTACTGGGGCCTGACCACTACTGGGGCCTGACCACTACTGGAGCATGACCACTACGGGGGCCTGACCACTACGGGGGCCTGATCACTACTGGAGCATGACCACTACTGGGGCCTGACAACTACTGGGGCCTGACCACTACTGGAGCATGACCACTACGGGGGCCTGACCACTACTGGGGCCTGATCACTACTGGGGCCTGATCACTACTGGGGCCTGATCACTACTGGAGCATGACCACTACTGGGGCCTGACCACTACTGGAGCATGACCACTACGGGGGCCTGACCACTACTGGGGCCTGATCACTACTGGGGCCTGATCACTACTGGAGCATGACCACTACTAGAGCCTGACCACTACTGGGGCCTGACCACTACTGGGGCCTGACCACTACTGGGGCCTGATCAGTACTGGAGCATGACCACTACTGGAGCATGACCACTACTGGAGCATGACCACTACTAGAGCATGACCACTACTGGGGCCTGACCACTACTGGGGCCTGATCAGTACTGGAGCATGACCACTACTAGAACATGACCACTACTAGGGCCTGACCACTACTGGAGCATGACCACTACTAGGGCATGACCACTACTGGAGCATGACCACTACGGGGGCCTGACCACTACGGGGGCCTGACCACTACTGGGGCCTGACCACTACTGGGGCCTGACCACTACTGGGGCCTGACCACTACTGGAGCATGACCACTACGGGGGCCTGACCACTACTGGGGCCTGATCACTACTGGGGCCTGATCACTACTGGGGCCTGATCACTACTGGAGCATGACCACTACTGGGGCCTGACCACTACTGGAGCATGATCACTACGGGGGCCTGACCACAACTGGGGCCTGATCACTACTGGGGCCTGATCACTACTGGAGCATGACCACTACTGGAGCATGACCACTACTAGAGCATGACCACTACTGGGGCCTGACCACTACTGGGGCCTGACCACTACTGGGGCCTGATCAGTACTGGAGCATGACCACTACTGGAGCATGACCACTACTAGAGCATTACCACTACTGGGGCCTGACCACTACTGGGGCCTGATCAGTACTGGAGCATGACCACTACTGGAACATGACCACTACTAGGGCCTGACCACTACTGGAGCATGACCACTATTAGGCATTTAGAACCCCTTAGATTACACCGTGCAACACATTTAAAAAAAAATTTTGTAACAGGAAGTAATTGGTAAGTTTCTGTAAAAACCTGCTGACTGCACTAGCAAAACTAAATAATAGCCGCACGTCTCATTTTCAAGTTATTTAACCCCTTGGTGACCAAACTTTTTCCGTTTTAAAAAATTGTAACTCCTTTATTTATCCATCAGTGTAGCTCCATGAGGGCTTGTTGTTTTTTGCGGGACGAGTTGTATTTTTCAGTGGTGCTATATAATGTACTGAAAAACTTTTTAAAAGTTCGAAGTGGAATAAAATTTAAAAAAAAATGTTTCAGTGCGTCTTGTTTCTACGGCGCACAAACTGCAACAAAATGACCTGATAACTTTATTCTATGCGTCAGTCCGATTACCACAATACCAAACTTATGTAGTGGTTTTTTTTTTGCTGTAGTACTATTAGTTTCTTTCAAAGACATTTACATATTTTTTATTCTTTTCTGCCGCCATCCTCTGCGCATAATAACTTTTTTATGTCCACATATAGTTGTGCGGGGCTCATTTCTTGCAGGACGTCCTGTAGTTTGTGTTGGTACCATTTTGAAATACCAACGACTTTTTGATTGCTTTTTATTTTTTCTTGGAGACAGAATGACCAAAAAAGTGCATTTCTGGCATTCTTAATTGTTTTTTCGAACGACGTTTACTGTGCAGGTTAAATAATGCATTACTTTGATAGATTGGACTTTTACGGACGCAGCGATACTAAACATGTATTTTTGTTTAATGATTTTGTTTCTTTTATTTAGTGTAACCAATGAGCAGTAACACACTGTTCATTAACTACAGATTACTGGTGGATGATCTGCAGTGTTCCGGCCATGTGGAGAGATACCCTATATATTACATAAACCTACCCTTATAGTGACAGTCAGCATGTGGAACCATGCCCTATATGTTACATAAACCTACCCTTATAGTGACAGTCAGCATGTGGAACCATCCCCTATATGTTACATAAACCTACCCTTATAGTGACAGTCAGCACGTAGAGACATCCCCTATATGTTACATAAACCTACCCTTATAGTGACAGTCAGCGCACGGTGTGTAACAGCGATTGTGAAATAGTTGTGCAATCACTTTTGTTGTTCTTTATTAAGCAGGTTAACGGCGAGCCGACGGGATTATTGTACAGGCAGATTTCAAAAAAATACGATACAACGGCAACTGGATTACATTATTCCACATAAATGTAAAACCTTCCATCGCAGGAAAAAAAATGGATATGATATTTGAATTTGGCGCACTAAAGTTACTATGAGCCGCCTGTCTGCCTATCGGTTACAAACATTGTGTTGCTCAGTGCTATCAGATCTACAGAGGTCACACAAAGACATAACTAGAAACGTCTGGGCCTCGATGCAAGATCTGTAAGCAGGTCCTACCTTAGCCCTTAAAGCCGCTCCCCCGCTCCGCCTCACTGCAGACCTCTACCGCCAATAATCAGGTGCCTCTTTGGATGATTTGCTGAACTGAATAAAAAAACTCAATAGTGGAAACCTTCCTGCATCTGGCACAGTGAGGACATCCAGACGTCATGTGCTGCTATCCAAACCGGTGCTCATGATAAGCCGGCAGCTAGAATGGTTGGGGACACACTTGTAGCCCATACTTCAGGGGAGTCTGTGGCTGAGGCACCTATGGGGATACCTTTGGTGGCACATACTGGCATTGTGGAGGAATTGTCCTTCAAGTAATTGAGTCATCAGGCAAATACCGAATGCTTCCATTGGATGAAGATGATGGACCCAGTATAAAATCACACACAGACGCCCAGATGCACTCGCACAACCTGCATACATCTTGCACAGGCACCAGGTGAAATGACCCATGCAGTGGTGGGCAGATGCTGAGCAGTACCAGTGAGCCCGAGCTGAGCGTGAAGAGCGGGCATCCAAAGACATGCAAACTCCAAGCCTGGCTCGCCCATTGCAGGACGGGTGGTCTGCACATCTGCAGGCCGTAGATCTCTGCACAGTATGAAGAGGATAGATGAACCAGTGAGCAACCAAGCATGCGAGGAGGTGACATCATCAGGTGAGGAAACGTGCAACGCATGCCATAGTGACCGCTATACGTGTGCAGGAAGCACTGAACCCTTTCCAGGCATTGACTTCTCCTTTCACATTGTCAGACTTGTCCTACTCAGTGATGACTTATGACCCTCACAAGGTCCAATCTAAAGTAACCAACATGTAGGTCAGTGTCAAAGTTGTTTCGATCATGAGGAATTATGGGAACCAACCTGAGAATACAAAGTCACAATCCAAGGACTTGGAGAAACTCAGAATCTATTGAACATCCTTACCCACAAATACATCATCCGGGACCTTGTTATGTGCTAATCTTAGTTATAGACAGGAATGACATCATAGACATTGACTCCACTTATAAATGCACTTAGTGGGGTGCTGGGGTACACCTCAATATCGAGGGCCGGTCATATCATGGCGGAAATCGGTGAGACATTATCACTTATATGGAAGGTTGTGCTCACACGAAGCTACAATGCCTACAAAGACCAAGTTATATTTTTTAGCCGCCTGCAGACGGCCGGGTCGGAACCCACTGCGAGAATTCTCACAGCGTAATCCGCCCCGTACCCCTGCAGAGGCCTGCGACTCACCCGCTCCCGGTGTCTTTAATCTCTGCTATGTGTCGTCTGACGGCCAGCCGGCGCATGCGCAGAGATGAGCCGGCCCGTCACTACTGACGTTTGTGTGCGGGTCTCGCAGAAATAGGACATGCCGCAATTTGTTTTCTGCGTGTGTTTTTACGTGGACAAATCGTGGCTGTGTGCATAGGATTACATTTTCTAATTCTGCGGGAAATCCCGTGTGTAGGGGGACTTGAAATCACCCTACTATCCATCACTATCTGATAACAGAGCCGGGGAGCTCCCATAATCCCCAGCAGCATCTTAGACTTGTATGATATATTCCTGAAATGTTTTTCATGATCATTGCTGGGATGTAAGTGGAAGGTCATGGTGACAGTGGTGGGGTAGCGTTGGTGGTGGTAGAGTGCTGAGTACTATGTATAGCATGCTGTATACTGTGTAGAAAGATGAGTACTGTGTGTAGAGTGCTGAGTACTATGTATAGAGTAATGTATACTGTGTAGAGTGCTGGGTACTATGTATAGAGTAATGTATACTGTGTAGAGTGCTGAGTACTATGTATAGAGTAATGTATACTGTGTAGAGTGCTGAGTACTGTGTGTAGAGTGCTGGGTACTATGTATAGAGTAATGTATACTGTGTAGAGTGCTGAGTACTATGTGTAGAGTGTTATGTACTTAGTAGAGTGCTGATTACTATGTGTAGAGTGCTGAGTATTGTGTTGAGTGATGAGTACTATGTAGTGAGCTGTGTACTGTGTAGAGTGCTGTAGAAAGCTGACTGCTGTGTAGAGTGTGTACTGTATAGAGAGCTGTTTAGTGTGTAGAGGGCTGTACACAGAGCTGAGTACTATTTGTAGAGTGCGGTATACTGTGAAGAGTGCTGAGTACTATGTGTAGCGTGCTGTATACTGTGTAGAGTGCTGAGTACTATGTGTAGCGTGCTGTATACTGTGTAGAGAGTGGAGTACTATGTGTAGAGTGCTGAACACTATGTGTAGAGTGCTGTATACTGTGTAAAGAGCTGAGTACTATGTGTAGAGTGCTATGTACTGTGTTGAGTACTCGGTAGTGAGCCGTGTACTGTGTAGAGTGCTGTAGAAAGCTGACTGCTATGTGTAGAGTGCGATATACTGTATAGACAACTGTTTAGTGTGTAGAGTGCTGAGTACTATGTGTAGAGTGCTGAGTACTATGTAGTATATAGTGAACCGTGTACTATGCAGAGTGCTGTAGAAAGCTGACTGCTGTGTAGAATGCTATGTACTGTATAGAGAGCTGTTTAGTGTGTAGAGTGCTGTACACAGAACAGAGTACTATTTGTAGAGTGCTGTATACTGTGTAGAGAGCTGAGTACTATGTGTAGAGTGCTAAGCACTATGTGTAGAGTGCTGTATACTGCGTAGAAAGCTGAGCACTATGTATAGAGTGCTGAGTAATATGTGTAGAGTTCTGAGTACTATGTATAGAGTGCTTTATACTGTGAAGAGTGATAAGTACTATGTGTAGAATGTTGAGTATTATGTGTAGAGTGCTGAGTACTATGTGTACAGTGCTGTATACTGCGTAGAAAGCTGAGCACTATGTATAGAGTGCTGAGTAATATGTGTAGAGTGCTGAGTACTATGTATAGAGTGCTGTATACTGTGTAGAGAGCTAAGTACTATGTGTAGAGTGCTACGTACTGTATTGAGTACCATGTAGTGAGCCGTGCACTGTGTAAAGTGCTGTAAAAAGGTGACTTATGTGTGGAGTGCTGTGTACTCTATAGAGAGCTGTTTAGTGTGTAGAGTGTTGTACACAGAGCTGAGTACTATTTGTAGAGTGCTGTATATTGTGTAGAGAGCTGAGTACTATGTGTAGAGGGCTGAGCACTATGCATAGAGTGCTGAATACTATGTGTAGAGTGCTGTATACTGTGTAGAAAGCTGAGACCTATGTGTAGAGTGCTGTATACTGTGTAGAGACCTAAGTACTATGTGTAGAGTGCTGAGCACTATGTGTAGAGTGCCAAGCACTATGTGTGGAGTGCTGAGTACTATATGTAGAGTGCTATATACTGTGTAAAGAGCTGAGTACTATGTGTAGAGTGCTATGAACTGTGTTGAGTAGTATGTGTAGATTGCTGAGTACTATGTGTAGAGTGCTCAGTACTATGAGTAGAGTGCTCAGTACTATGTGTAGACTGCTCAGTACTAGGTGTAGAGTGCTCAGTACTAGGTGTAGAGTGCTCACTACTATGCGTAGAGTGCTCACTACTATGCGTAGAGTGCTCAGTACTATGTGTAGAGTGCTCAGTACTGTGCGTAGAGTGCTCAGTACTATGTGTAGAGGTCTCAGTACTATGTGTAGAGGGCTCAGTACTATGTGTAGAGGGCTCACTACTACGTGTAGAGTATTGTACACTGGTACAGATCCGAGTACTATGTGTAGCAAGCTGTGTACTGTATACAATGCTGTATATTGTGTAGAGTGCTAAGTACTCTGTGTACACTACTGTGTAGAGTGCCAAACATTTAATGTATAGTAATGTATATTGTGTAGAGAGCTGAGTACTATGTGTAGAGTGCTCAGTACTAGGTGTAGAGTGCTCAGTACTAGGTGTAGAGTGCTCAGTACTAGGTGTAGAGTGCTCAGTACTAGGTGTAGAGTATTGTATACTAGTACAGATCTGAGTACTATGTGTAGCAAGCTGTGTAATGTGTAAAGAGCTGTGTACTGTATACAATGCTGTATATTGTGTACAGTGCTAGGTACTCTGTGTACACTACTGTGTAGGGTGCCATACACTTAATGTATAGTAATGTATATTGTGTAGAGAGCTGAGTACTATGTGTAGAGTGCTGAGTACTATGTGTAGAGTGCTGAGTACTGTGTTGAGTACTATGTGTAGAGTGCTGAGCACTATGCATAGAGTGCTCAGTACTATGTGTAGATTGCTGAGTACCATGTGTAGAGTGCTCAGTCCTATGTGTAGAGTGCTGAGCACTACGCACAGAGTGCTCAGTACTATGTGTAGAGTGCTCAGTACTAGGTGTAGAGTGCTCAGTACTAGGTGTAGAGTGCTCAGTACTAGGTGTAGAATGCTCAGTACTGTGTGTAGAGTATTGTACACTGGTACAGATCTGAGTACTATGTGTAGCAAGCTGTGTGCTGTGTAAAGAGCTGTGTACTGTATACAATGCTGTATAGTGTGTAGAGTGCTAAGTACTCTGTGTACACTACTGTGTAGAGTGCATTACACTTAATGTATAGTAATGTATACTGTGTAGAGAGTTGAGTAGTAAGTGTAAAGTGCTGTATACTGTGTAGAGAGCTGAGTACTATGTGTAGAGTGCTGTATACTGTGTAATGAGCTGTGTACTGTGTAGAGTGCTATACAATGTGTAAAGGGCTGAGTGCTAAGTGTAGAGTGCTGCATATGGTGTAGAGTGCTATACACTGTGTAAATAGCTGAGTACTATGTGCAGATTGCTGTATACTGTGTAATGAGCTGTGTACTGTGTAGAGTGCTATACAATGTGTAAAGGGCTGAGTACTGTGTGCAGATTGCTGTATACTGTGTAGAGAGCTGTGTATTCTGTAGAGTGCTGCGTACTGTGTAGTCAGCAAAGTACTATGTGTAGAGAGCTGAATACTGTGTAGAGTCCTGTCTACTGTATAGAGTGTTGAGTGCTATTTGTAGAGAGCTCAGTACTGTGTGTAGAATGTTTTAGACTTTCAGAGAGCGGAGTGCTATGCATAGAGTGCTGCATACGGTGTAGAGAGCTGAATACTGTGTAGAGTGCTATATGCTGTGTAGAGTTGTGGACTGCATAGAGTGCTGTGCGTAGAGTGCTGTGCACTGTGTAGAGAGCTGAGTACTGTGTGTAAAATGTTTCAGACTGTTTAGAGAGCGGAGTGCTGTGCGTAGAGTGCTGTGCGTAGAGTGCTGTGCGTAGAGTGCTGTGCGTAGAGTGCTGTGCACTGTGTAGAGAGCTGAGTAGTAAGCGTCTATGGTTCTAGCTCCAGTAACTTTCTTCCAGAGGAATATCAGTAAATGAAGAGAAGACGTCTCCCAGGAGGAACAACCGCTCTCTGGTTTAGAGATGACAGAGGAAGCCACATCCTACAGTGTGAACACTGCCGCTTCTACTGTGTACCTGCACACCTCCCTCTATAACGTCTACATGCAGATAATCCCTATATAAAGTCTACCTGCAGACATCCCCTCTATAAAGTCTACCTGCAGACACTCCACTCTATAAAGTCTACCTGCAGACACTCCACTCTATAAAGTCTACCTGCAGACACTCCTCTCTATAAAGTCTACCTGCAGACATCCCTCTTTATAAAGTGCACCTGTGGCCATCCACCTCTATAAAGTCTACCTGCAGACATCCCCCTCTGAAGGTCTACCTGTAGCCATCCCCCTCTATAAAGTCTACCTGTAGCCATCCCCCTCTATAAAGTCTACCAACAAACATCCCCACTAAAAAAAAGTCTACCTGCAAAAATCCCTCTCTATAAAGTCTACCTGCAGATAGTCCCTCTATAAAGTCTACCTGCAGATAGTCCCTCTATAAAGTCTACCTGCAGATAGTCCCTCTATAAAGTCTACTTGCAGATAGTCCCTCTATAAAGTCTACTTGCAGATAGTCCCTCTATAAAGTCTACCTGCAGATAGTCCCTCTATAAAGTCTACCTGCAGATAGTCCCTCTATAAAGTATACCTGCAGATAGTCCCTCTATAAAGTCTACTTGCAGATAGTCCCTCTTCAAAGTCTACCTGCAGATAGTCCCTCTATAAAGTCTACCTGCAGACACTCCACTCTATAACTTCTACCTGCAGACATCCCTCTTTATAAAGTGCACCTGTGGCCATCCACCTCTATAAAGTCTACTTGCAGACATCTCCCTCTATTAGGTCTATCTGCAGACACTCCTCTTTATAAAGTCTACTGACAGACATCCCCTCTAAAAAAAGTCTACCTGCAAAGATCCCCCTCTATAAAGTCTACCTGCAGATAGTCCCTCTATAAAGTCTACTTACAGACATCCCCTCTATAAGGTCTACCTGCAGATAGTCTCTCTATAAAGTCTACCTGCAGACATCCCCTCTATAAATTCTACCTGCAGATAGTCCCTCTATAAAGTCTACTTACAGACATCCCCTCTATAAGGTCTACCTGCAGATAGTCCCCCTATAAAGTCTACCTGCAGACATCCCCTCTATAAAGTCTACCTGCAGACATCCCCTCTATAAATTCTACCTGCAGATAGTCCCTCTATAAAGTCTACTTACAGACATCCCCTCTATAAGGTCTACCTGCAGATAGTCCCCCTATAAAGTCTACCTGCAGACATCCCCTCTATAAAGTCTACCTGCAGACATCCCCTCTATAAATTCTACCTGCAGATAGTCCCTCTATAAAGTCTACTTACAGACATCCCCTCTATAAGGTCTACCTGCAGATAGTCCCCCTATAAAGTCTACCTGCAGACATCCCCTCTATAAAGTCTACCTGCAGATAGTCCCTCTATAAAGTCTACCTGCAGATAGTCCCTCTATAAAGTCTACTTACAGACATCCCCTCTATAAGGTCTACCTGCAGATAGTCCCACTATAAAATCTACCTGCAGACATCCCCTCTATAAGGTCTACCTGCAGATAGTCTCTCTATAAAGTCTACCTGCAGACATCCCCTCTATAAATTCTACCTGCAGATAGTCCCTCTATAAAGTCTACTTACAGACATCCCCTCTATAAGGTCTACCTGCAGATAGTCCCCCTATAAAGTCTACCTGCAGACATCCCCTCTATAAAGTCTACCTGCAGATAGTCCCTCTATAAAGTCTACTTACAGACATCCCCTCTATAAGGTCTACCTGCAGATAGTCCCACTATAAAATCTACCTGCAGACATCCCCTCTAAAATAGTCTACCTGCAGACACTCCTCTCTATAAAGTCTACCAGTAGACATCCCCCTCTTTAAAGTCTACATGCAGACATCCCCCTATAAAGTCTACCTGCAGATAGTTAGTCCTTCTATAAAGTCTACCTGCAGATAGTCTCTCTATAACATCTACCTGCAGACACCCCCCTCTATAAGGTCTACCTGCAGACACCCCCCTCTATAAGGTCTACCTGCAGACACCCCCCTCTATAAGGTCTACCTGCAGACACCCCCCTCTATAAGGTCTACCTGTAGCCATCCCCCTCTATAAAGTTTATCTGCAGACATTCCTCTTTATGATGTATGCATTGGCTTGAGAAAGGTTCTTGTCGCACCGAAGCGCGTTGCCTGCCTGGAGGTTAATTTTATTTTATAAATAAAATTGGAAAAATCAACCAGCCTGCTGCAAGTAACATCTGCGATCGCGGGGATCGAGAGGAGTCGGCACTTAAAGGAGGGGGCTTCTTGTTCAATACACCCCCCTCCTCCCGAGTGCCATTCTATTTCTTTTCCTTTTCCGTTATCCACCAAACGGATTTCTTGATTTTATTTATTTGCATTTTCCAGGAGCGCATACTCTTTTTACTTAAAACTTGCTGTTTATTCCTCTATATAAAGTCTGCTTGCAGACATCCCCTCTATAACATCTGCTTGCAGACACTCCTCTCTCTAAAGTCTACCTCCAGATAGTCCCTCTATAAAGTCTACCTGCAGACATCCCCTCTATAAAGTCTACCTGCAGACACATCTCTCAATCAAGTCTATCTGCTGACACCCGTCTCTATAAAATCTACCTGCAGACATCCCCCTCTAAAAGCCTACCTGCAGACATCCCCCTCTATAAAGTATACCTGCAGACATCCCCTCTAAAATAGTCTACCTGCAGACACTGCCCACTATAAAGTCTATCTGCAGACATCCCCCTCTATAAGGTCTACCTGCAAAAATCCCCCTCTATAAAGTCCACCTGCTGACATCCCCCTCTGTAAAGTCTACCTGCAGACATTTCATCTATAAAGTCTACTTGCAGACACTCCCCTCTATAAAATCTACCTGCAGACACTCTTCTCTATAAAGTCTACCTGCAGACACTCCCCTCTATAAAGTCTACCTTCAGATAGTCCTTCTTTAAAGTCTACCTACTAACACTCCTCTCTATATAATCTACATGCAGATAGCCCCTCCATTAGTCTACCTGCAGACACTCCTCTCTATCATATATGTGATGTGCTTTAGCTTGCAGCAGAAGCGCGGCCAGGCGGGGGCGCTAAGTGTCATGCTGCTGTTTTAGGATAGCAGTGTCACTCTTACCTTTCTTGTCCGCAGGTTTCTCCTCGGATAGCCGTAGCCTCCTGTCCTTAGGCACTGGCTCCTCCAGGTCCTCGCTGACATAGACTGGGGGCTGCACGGTCCCATTGCCTCCTGGACTGCTGGAGGGGCTCTTGCTTTGTGTCCTGTTGCTGATTGTGAAGACCAGGGTGGCAGTCACATTGTGGGGTGCAGCAGAGACTGCCCAGAAGCAGGCAGCAGTGCAGAGCACTGACAGCACTGTGGGGGTCACATACATTGTCACTGGCTGGACAAAGTCTACTCAAGTGTATTTAAGGGAGAATTCAGCAGCACAAAGTCCTTAACCCTCCCCTCTCTCCCAATCTTACCTCCTCCTCCTCCTCCTCACCAAACTCTCCCTGCCCCCACCTCAAATTCCATGCAATTCCAGAGGGGAGTCAGCAGCTCTCACACTGAAGCTCAGCACACTCTTCATCACCGCCAAGGATGCAAAGCCGGGTATCACAGTGTGACAGATAGCAGCTCAGTGAGGTTTCCATTCACTGCTAATAATACCTCAGTAGTTATTGGCAGAATAACATGGCACATCATATGGTCCAAGGGTGCCAGTCACTGTGCCAGAATATCATATGGTCCATGGATGCCAGTCACTGTGCCAGAATATCATATGGTCCATGGATGCCAGTCACTGTACCAGAATATCATATGGTCCAAGGGTGCCAGTCACTGTGCAAGAATATCATATGGTCCATGGATGCCAGTCACTGTGCTAGAATATCATATGGACCATGGGAGCAAGTCACTGTGGCAGAATATCATATCATATCCATGGGTGCCAGGCACTATGCCAGAATATCGTATGGACCATGGGAGCCAGTCACTGTGCCAGAATATCATCCATGGGTGCCAGTCACTGTGCCAGAATATCATATGGTCCTTGGGTGCCAGTCATTGTGCCAGAATGTCATATGGTCCATGGGTACCAGAAGATCATATGGTCCATGGATGCTAGTCCCTGTGCCAGAATATCGTATCATCCATGGGTGCCAGTCACTGTTCCAGAAAATCAAATGGTCCGTGGGTGCCAGTCACTTTGCCAGAATATCATATGGTCTATGGATTCCAGTCACTGTACCAGAATATCATATGGTCCATGGGTGCCAGTCACTGCCAGAAAATCAAATGGTCCATGGGTGCCAGTCACTGTGCCAGAATATCATTTGCTCCATGGGTGCCAGTCACTGTGCCAGAATATCATATAGTCCATAGGTGCCAGTCCCTATGCCAGACTCAGCCATGATGTCTATTATTAATATACAGACATTTACCTCCCAATTTTTGAACAATGATAAGAGGGGAAATTCTTGTGCTGCACAATGCCTACCATGTAAATTCCATGTGAGGCCACACCCCTTTACACTAAGCCACACCTTTGTGCCCCCTCACATTAATAGTTCCTTATAGTGACCCTCTCACTATAATAGTGCACCTCAGTGATCCGCTCACACTAATAGTACCCCTAAGATAGTAACATAGTATGTTAGGTCGATAATAGACAAGTGTCCATCTAGTTCTGCCTGCTAGAAATGTCGTTCCACAGGAAGTTAAAAAAAATCAATGCGGTAGAAGCTAATTTTTTTTCGATTTAAGGGAGGAAAGTTTTTCCCAACTGCAAGTCTGGCAATTGGAATAAACCCTGGATCTCTGACCCTTCTGAAAATAATTAGTGACCATAACCCTCATGACCCATCACAGAACTAGTGCCACTCAGTATTCCTTCACAGTAATAGTGCCCCTCAGTGATCCTTCACATTAATAGTGCTCCTCATTGATCATTCACAGTTCTAGTGCTCCTCAGTGATCCTTCACAGTAATAGTGCCTCTTAGAGACCCCTTACAGTAGTGCCGACTCACATTAATACTGCTCCTCAGTGACTTCTCACAGTAATAGTGCCCTTCAGTAATCCTTCACAGTACTACTGCTCCTCATTGATCCTTCACAGTAATAGAGCCCCTCAGTGACTCCTCACAGTGATAGTGCCCCTCAGTGACCCCTCACAGTAATAGTGCCCCTCAGTGATCCCTCACAGTAATAGTGCTCTTCAGTGATCCTTCACAGTAATAGTGCTCTTCGGTAATCCTTCAGAGTACTACTGCTCCTCATTGATCCTTCACAGTGATAGTGCCCCTCAGTGATCCTTCACAGTAATAGAACCCCTCAGTGATCCCTCACAGTAATAGAGCCCCTCAGTGACTCCTCACAGTAATAGAGCCCCTCAGTGATCCCTCACAGTAATAGTGCTCTTCAGTGATCCTTCACAGTAATAGTGCCCCTCAGTGATCCTTCACAGTAATAGTGCTCTTCGGTAATCCTTCAGAGTACTACTGCTCCTCATTGATCCTTCACAGTGATAGTGCCTCTTAGAGACCCCTCACAGAAGTGCCGACTCACATTAATACTGCTCCTCAGTGACTTCTCACAGTAATAGTGCCCTTCAGTAATCCTTCACAGTACTACTGCTCCTCATTGATCCTTCACAGTAATAGAGCCCCTCAGTGACTCCTCACAGTGATAGTGCCCCTCAGTGACCCCTCACAGTAATAGTGCCCCTCAGTGACTCCTCACAGTGATAGTGCCCCTCAGTGATCCCTCACAGTAATAGTGCTCTTCAGTGATGCTTCACAGTAATAGTGCTCTTCGGTAATCCTTCAGAGTACTACTGCTCCTCATTGATCCTTCACAGTGATAGTGCCTCTTAGAGACCCCTCACAGAAGTGCCGACTCACATTCATACTGCTCCTCATTGATCCTTTACAGTAATAGAGCCCCTCAGTGACTCCTCACAGTGATAGTGCCCCTTAGTGACCCCTCACAGTAATAGTGCCCCTCAGTGATCCCTCACAGTAATAGAGCCCCTCAGTGACCCCTCACAGTAATAGTGCCCCTCAGTGATCCCTCACAGTAATACTGCCCCTCAGTGATCCTTCACAGTAATAGTGCTCTTCAGTAATCCTTCAGAGTACTACTGCTCCTCATTGATCATTCACAGTAATAGTGTTGCTCATTGATCCTTCACAGTAATAGTGCCTCTTAGAGACCCCTCACAGTAGTGCCGACTCACATTAATACTGCTCCTCATGTATCCTTCACAGTAATAGAGCCCCTCAGTGACCCCTCACAGTGATAGTGCCACTCATTGACCCCTCACAGGGATAGTGCCCCTCAGTGATCCTTCACAGTAATAGTGCCCCTCAGTGATCCCTCACAGTGATAGTGCCCCTCAGTGATCCCTCACAGTAATAGTGCCCCTCAGTGATCCCTCACAGTAATAGTGCTTTTCAGTGATCCTTCACAGTAATAGTGTTCTTCGGTAATCCTTCAGAGTACTACTGCTCCTCATTGATCCTTCACAGTAATAATGCTCTTCAGTGAGCATTCACTTTAATAGTGCTCCTCAGTGTTCTTTCACAGTGATAGTGCCCCTCAGTGACACCACACAGTAATAGTGTCCCTCAGTGACTCCTCACAGCAATAATGCTCCTTAGTGACCCCCTCACAGTAATACCACTCCCCAGTAACCCCTCACAGTAATAGTGCCCCTCAGTAATCCTTCACAGTACTAGTGGTCCTCATTGATCCTTCACAGTAATAGTGCTCTTTAGTGATCCGTCCCAGTAATAGTGCCCCTGAGTGACCCCTTATAGTAATAGTGCCCCTGAGTGACCCCTCACAGTAATAGTGCCCCTCAGTGACCCATAAACAGTAATAATGCCCTCAGTGATCCCTCACAGTAATACTGCTCCTCAGTGACCCCTCACAGTAATAGTGCCCCTCAGTGACCCCTCACAGTAATATGACTCCTCAGTGACTTCTCACAGTAACAGTGCCCCTCAGTAATCCTTCACAGTACTAGTGTTCCTCATTAATCCTTCACAGTAATAGTGCTTTTCAGTGATCCTTCCCAGTAATAGTGCCCCTCAGTGACCCCTAATAGTAATAGTGCCCCTCAGTGACCCCTCACAGTAATAGTGCCCCTCAGTGACACATAAACAGTAATAGTGCCCCTCAGTGACACATAAACAGTAATAGTGCCCCTCGGTAATCCTTCAGAGTACTACTGCTCCTCATTGATCCTTCACAGTAATAAAGTCCCTCAGTGATCCTTCACACTAATAGTGCTCCTCATCGATCCTTCACAGTACTAGTGCTCCTCAGTGATCAGAGTAGTAGTGCTCCTCAGTGATTCTTCACAGTAATAGTGCTCCTCAGTGATCAGAGTAATAGTGCTCCTCAGTAATCCTTCACAGTAATAGTGCTCCTCATTGACCCCTCACAGTACTAGTGCCCCTCTGTGATCCTTCACAGTAATAGTGCCCCTCAGTGATCCCTCACAGTAATAGTGCCCCTCAGTGACCACCTCACAGTAATAGTGCTCCTCATTGACCCCTCACAGTACTAGTGCCCCTCTGTGATCCTTCACAGTGCTAGTGATCCTCAGTGACCCTTCTCAGTAATAGTGAGCCTCAGTGACCCTCAACATTAATAGTGCCTATCAGTGATCCTCTTCACAGTATTAGTGCCCATCAGTGATTTGCCTCACAGTAAAAGTGCCCCTCAATGACCAACTCACTGAAAAAGCATCCCTCACTGCTCTCCCTTGCAGTAATAGTAACTCTCAGTGATCTCCTCACAGTAATAGTACCCCTTAGTGACCCCTTCGCATTATTAGTATACATCTAAATAACAGGTAAAAATTCTGCCCAGTGATAGTGATTACAGTACAGTTACCTCCACTGATCAGTGGTGTCCTCTCTGAGTGGCAACATCTGTTTTAGTTTTTCTCCTCTCTAGGTCCAGAGCGACATGAGACTTATTCCAGCCATGGCTCATCTCTGTACACTGCAGCGAGCCCCTATCAACCTCTCAGTACTCTGCTTAACAATAATGGCCTTCTCTGCAGCCCCACAAAGCAATAATATCCCCTTTGTGACCAAACTTATTAATTGAGTCTTCTCTGTCCCTGTCAGGCCCCATTTAATTATAGAGCCCCCTTTGCAGCCCCAAATTATAGTGCCTCTGTTGCAGGCGGAGCTTAGACCCCGGGTGGACTGTGGGGAACCCCCATGGGCATGAACAGATATGACAATGAGGGAAATGGCATAAAGAATTTAAACGCAAATAGCAAACCCGTGTGAACAAGCCCTAAGTGCGATGTAACGGGCCTCTACGCAACTAATACAACTATCAGCCGTAACATCAAAAACGCTGACAGGTGACGTGAGGAACATCATTATCTGGGGACACGTCAGTGGAGGTAGTGTGAGGAGCAGCATTCGGCGGGGTACTTGGTCCTGCCCTCATGTGGATCTAACATTACCTAATATTGTACAGACAAGTCTCCCCTTCATGGCGGGGGACTCCCTGATGGCACCGCCAACGATCAGCAGGATAATACACCGGCCGCACTGCAGGAACTGCTCAAGAACAGGACTACAAGATGACCTGTCCTGCAAATTGCCAGATCCCCATACAATAAAGAGGTCCAATCCAGGGGGGCCACGCCGAGCAACTCACTGGATCTACTGCTGACGTCTTGTGCAGAAGTCTGGGGGAGTCCAATGGGGCGCAGCAGTTTAAGTGGCACAATGAAGATTATATTATATATATATATATATATATATATATATATATATATATATATATATATACGAAAGCCATCACTGACTGACTGACTGACTGACCCGCCACTAATTCTCCAACTTCCTGATCTCATTGAAGCATGAAATTTGGCACGGGCATTGATTATGTCATAAATAGGAAAAGCTAATGGGTCCCAACTCGATTATTCAATTCTATGCACAAAAGAATTAGCGTCAAAATTTTACGTACATAATCTAAATCTCTCACTTCCCGATGTTGTAGAAACATGAAATTTGGCACGAGCATTGATTATGTCATACATATGAAAAGTTAATGGGTCCCAACTCGATTATTCAATTCTAAGCGCAAAAGAATTAGTGTCCTTATTTTATGTACGTAATCTAATTCTCTCACTTCCTGATGTCATTTTATATAAAGGAAACGTTGCATGGTTACCTCCCCGTGGTGTTTCCTGGGTAACGCAGAGAACTATGCAAAATGGTGAACATATGTTTTTCCGGTATCTCTAAAGTAACCATGACTTCATAAGATTTTCCGTGTGAACACCAGATAAACACCAGTACCAAATTAACTCGGACGAAGCCGGGTATATCAGCTAGTACACAATATGGCTGATCGGTATATACATTATTCATATATGCACTCTGCACTATCCTACCCAAAGTAACTGGAGGATAGTGTTGAGAAAGAATCAAAGGTATTTACTTCCATATGTTAGTACTTAGTGGGGCTCCTGTGGCCCTAATGACATCGGATACTCCATAGTATATTTTCTACTAAATTAAATACACTTTCACTGTATTTCCCTCCATTCATCCTGCGAACATCCGGTGAGTTCTCTCAAAGAAGATGGATGCTGTTCATATTTCCTGACCCGGTGTTCTAGTTCATCCCAGTGATGTTTAGTCGGGTTCAGGTTGGGACTCTGTGCAGCCGGTCTAATCGTGGAACATCCATATCCTCAACCAACATAAAACAGCATTGGATGTGTGACAAGGCAGGCTGTCTTGTTGGAAGTATGGCCGACCATTCCCAGAGTATTATTTGTATAGTACCAACTTATTCTGCAGCGCTTCTCTATGGCCCCATTTAATTATAGTGCCCCCTTGGCAGCCCCAAATTATAGTGCCCAGGCTGAGCTTATTCTAGACTAGAATGAGCTAGGTGCTCATTTTACCAACCTCAGAAGGCTGAGTCAACCTTGAGCCGGCTACCTGAACCATGCAGGGATTGAACTTGCAAACTTCAGGTTGTGAGCGAGAGCTTAGGACTGCATTCTGCTGCCTTAATACTCTGCACCACATGAGGCTCATATTTGTCTAGCATGTCAGGAACAGACCTCCGTGTTCATTGTTCTTGTCACTACGACCAACGGACCGAGACCGTGCCATCTAACACATCCGCAGACCATAACGGAACCTCCGCTCTATCTAACTGTTGGCGCATTACAGTCAGGAAGAAGACGTTCCCCAGGATCCTCCACAGATTCCTCACTCCATAGAGCGGACTTCTGGCTCAGGCGTCCAGTTTCTTTTGGTAGGACGGTGTTCACTGTCACCCTGCTATCTTGCAGTGATTTTTTTTCTCCACAAGGTGGCAGCAAATCTTTACATTACATTATATTAAAGGGACCCGAGCACTAAAAATGTATTTAGCGTAGTAAAAACAACCAATCGCCTTTCGTGTCCGGAATGTTTTCTGCTTTTTGTTATATAGATTTCCTTTTGTTTCTGCTTTTTCCACCTCCTGGGGACCCCCCTCAGTGCAGCGCTTCCCTCTATCCACAGCAGTAGAGATGCATTATAATTTAGCTTTAGTCATTGGAGACTGCAACTTAAAGGGGTTGTCCAGGACTTTAGGGGTTTTTTTTTCTATTAATGATCTATCATCAGCATGGGTCATCAATAAATGATTGGCTGAGGTCCACCGCTTGGGATTATTGACGATCAGCTGATTCCTGACACAACTGCAGTACAGATAGCGCTGGGAGCTGACAGCTCTGTCCGTATTCTAGTGGCCCAGGTTGGTATTGCATTGAATTCATGGGAACTGTGTCTGCAATACCAACCAGGAGTGCTGAGCTATGGACATTGCAATCTGCTTTCTGCTCTGTCTGAACTGACAGTAGTACTGGGAATCAGATGACCAGTGGGAATCCCGAGTGGGGGACCCAGCCGATCTATTTGGGACCAATCCTGAGGATAGGTCATCAAAAGAAAAAAAAAAATCAAAAAAATGTCCCAGCCACCGCTTTTAACATGACCAGTGGCATCACAAGCTCCCCCATATATTCTTGTCCTCTCAGTGCGGTATCACTAGCCCTCCTATACAACCCTTCCCTCTCACTATGACATCATCAGTTCCTCCATACAGCCCTGTCTTCTGACTGTGACATCACTAGCCCCCTGTACAACCCTTTTCTCTGATTGTGACATCACAATCTCTTATGTAGCCATGCCCCCTCACTGTGGCATCACCAGCCCTCCTATATAAACATGTCCTCTCACTGTGACATCATTGGCTCTCCCATATAACTGTTCTTTTATGGTGACATTACCTGTTCTCATATAACACTGCCCTCTCACTGTGACATCACCAACCCTCCTATATAAACATGTCCTCTTACTGTGACATCACTTCTTATATAGCCATGTCCTCTTACTGTGACATCATCAGCTTTCCCATTTAACTCTGTCATTCTATGGTGACATCACCAGTCATCATATAAGCATATCATCTCTCACTGTGACATCATCTGCCTCCCATGTGACTCCATCCTCTCACTGTGACATCATCAACCAGTCTTCCTATATAATCCATCCTCTCCGTGTGCCACCATCAGCCAATGTAATGTAATTGGCAACATATACATGGCCTATACTCTGCATATAAGAGGGGCCCTTCTGTGTGTGGCCCTTGACCGTACTGTGTGACCCTTCTCATAGATGACACAGTGGAGAAGCAGACAAGCAGCACGAACTTTCAGTTTGTCTTTACTCCAGCAGGGGGCATGATGTGTATTGGTTGGGATATGTACATAAGTAGTACAACACAGTAAACTAGCAATCGAATCCCACTGGAGGGACAAGAAAAAAGGTAAAGTTGGAATCCAAAAAACTAATTTTTTTCTTAGAAAACTCCCTTTTTATGGAAAACATGCAGATATTAGGTGTCACCGCGGTCATACAGACTGCACTAAACAATCTGTTGGACCGCAGAGGAACGGGAGAACAAAAACTACCAGAATTGATGTTCATCCTCCTCCCAACAAAGTGCAAGAAAAAGTGTTCAAGAAAACACTGGTGGCGCCCAAAATGGACCGCTGAGAACCACGATGCATCCCGCAGTAAACAGGACGTCACATGGCGCCTCTGGTGGACAAACGTCAGTGTTACAGGGCGCTGAACGCCAAGGTGCAAAATCAATCATTATCTTTTTTTTGCTTTTTTAAAAAGGCGTATATCGTGCAAAAGTGGTGAAAATAAATTACGAGAACATATAAGTTTGGTGTCGCCATGATTAGACCGACCCGATGACTAACGTATTATTACGGCGCGGGCTGTAGAAGACAACAAGGGCAGAAGTGCAGCCGGACGTAAAGAAGCACAAGAAAAAGTGAGCGAAAAGTCACATGAAGCTCAAAATATTACTACAACTCCTCCCACAGCGGCCGATGACCTGTGGTGGGTGTGGCTTGGCCCCCTGCGGCCAGCTGGACAGTGCGGTCTCATCCAGCTCCAGTGACACACTGCTGTATTACAGGTGCAGAATGGAGCCAAATAGACAGCATCGGGTCACGAGATTACGGTAAGACTACAACTCCCAGCATGTCCTGAATGTCTCAAACCATCGGGGCAAACTGGTAGTTGTAGTTCTATCACAAGCTCAACAGATGGCGGTCGTACAGTTTGATACAACTATAACTCCCAGCATGTTCTTATAATTACAGTCCGATGGCATGCTGGGAGTTGTAGTTGATTGAGCTCCCCCACCAGCATTTTACCCCTAATCGCCCCTCCTCCCTTCTGTGTGATGCTCCTCTCTTACCTGCTGACTGCCGATGGACTACGTGATGAAGGACCTGCGATGGTCATGTGATGCCACCGCAGCTCCTTCATCCACTGTACTAAGGAGATGGGGGGGGGGGGGGTAGCATGCCCAAAACTAGTACTGTCCTACAGAATCCGGGATGGTGGGGAGGCCTGGTTAAGGGTTCCTCAGGCCAGGCAGTCCCAAGCAAGGCAGTAGGTCAAGAGGACAGGGTAGCACCCTACAGGACCAGCAGCTCCAGCGGAGCGACCGCGGTTTCACACAGCCTGTACATACCTGTCCGTCTCGTGTAGCCTGCGCTCGCTCTACGCCCCGCTGCTGAGTACCGCCCTCAGAGCGGCGCAGAGAGCCAGTACAGCTCCACGCTCCAGGGCCTGCACCCGCGACCAGAGGAGAGCGCAACTCTGGTAACACACCTTTAGCCGTAACATAGCCGTCATCCAGCTCAGCCTATTACCCCCAATTTGGCCCAGAGGAAGGCAAAAAAGGAAGTAGACACCAATTCCCTGGTTTTAGGAGAAAAGAAAATCCTTCCTGTTCCTGTTGCCCTTCTGCCCATTCAATTTATTAATTTAGTTGCCCCCTTTGTACCCGCTCAAGCTCTGATAGGTCCTTCTTGAGTACCGGTCCCCAAAACTGTCCACAATGTTCCATGTGTGGTCGGACCAGTGACTTATAAAGAGGAAGAACAATATTTCTGTGATGCGCCCCTAGACCTCCTCTGATGCCCCCCATGATCCTATCTGCCTTGGCAGCAGCTGCCTGACACTGGTTGCTCCAGTTAAGCCTACAGTTATAAAGTCCTTCTCCATGTCGGTGTTCCCCAGTAGTCTCCCAGTTAGTATGTAATGGTGACATGTGTTTCCTCTTCCCGTGTGCAGAACCTTCCATGTCAGTGCTGTACAGTATAATGTACGCGGGGGCAGTATGGCACTGTGGGGGGCATGGAGTCACCTTTTTAAACTGTGTTTGGGCATAAAATAAAGCAGGGTTCACCCGCACCATGGAAAACCTGGAATCGGATGAAATCCTGGACATGTCCTGGGATGTCCCTATTAGTCATGGATTTTTGCTGTTCGTCATTGGATTTTTTCTGAGTCTTGCCAAGAGTCGAATCGGTACTTTTTTTTTTTAGAGCTTAGTGCATGAATTGCAGTCAATTAACTTAGATACCAGAGAGGGTGAAGCTGGGGGGACGGCTGGGGGCCGACGGAATCAAATAAGCCGGCTGTCAAAATATTCCAAGCTGTTTTCTATCTGACAGTAAAGTCTGTTTACAAAAGAGTAAAACTTCTGGAAACTTCAGCTTCATTTTAAGAATTTGGTTTGCTTTTCATCATTTTCTATCTTTCTGAGGCCCGCTGTCCGCGGGCAAATTCAAATAGCGTAATCTGCGCGGGGCACCAGCGCAGACAATCCGCAGCTCAAGCCGCCCCTAGGGATGCCTGGGCGCCCGCAGCTCATGCCGGTTTGTTTAGTGGACCTTTCTGTTCGGAAAACAAATCGCAGCACGCCGCACTCTGCTGCAGATCCCCATGAACTCTATGAAAGCCGTCCGATCCGCGGCCCGCGGGAAAGAGGGAGGTTTTTAAGAAAACATCCGTACGGCGTGTGTCTGACAGCGAGCCGTGCGGAGCATCCGCAGTACAGGTAACCCGGAAGGAGAGGGGACCGCACAGACGTCGACATGTATGTAGGATCCTCGGCCGCGGGCAGGGTGGGATACCGCGGGGGCTCAGGGCCCTCCCGTGGACTGGAGGCCAACAGGTATGCAGAGTCCTCGGCCGCGGGCAGGGTGGGATTCCGCGGGGGCTTACTCCCCGCCCATGGGCTGGAGGTCGACAGGTATGCAGGGTCCTCGGCCGTCGGCAGGCTGGGATTCCGCGGGGGCTCACGCCCCGCCCATGGACTGGAAGCCGACAGGTATGCAGGGTCCTCGGCCGCCGGCAGGCTGGGATTCCGCGGGGGCTCACGCCCCGCCCATGGGCTGGAGGCCTGCAGGTATGCAGGGTCCTCGGCCACGGGCAAGGTGAGATTCCGCGGGGGCTTACTCCCCGCCCATGGGCTGGAGGTCGACAGGTATGCAGGGTCCTCGGCCACGGGCAGGGTGGGATACCGCGGGGGCTTACTCCCCGCCCGTGGACTGGAGGCCGACAGGTATGCAGGGTCCTCGGCCGCCGGCAGGCTGGGATTCCGCAGGGGCTCACGCCCCGCGCCCCGCCCATGGACTGGAGGCCGACAGGTATGCAGGGTCCTCAGCCGCCGGCAGGCTGGGATTCCACGGGGGCTCACGCCCCGCCCATGGGCTGGAGGCCTGCAGGTATGCAGGGTCCTCGGCCGCGGGCAGGGTGGGATTCCGCGGGGGCTCACGCCCCGCCCATGGGCTGGAGGCCTGCAGTTCTCAGCTGATGTTTGTGAAAGTTCATTTTGCAAAAAGAGATCTATTTCTCTAATAATAATTCCTGGGATTCTGGGTGTTTTTAGGTCGGTTCAGCTCTTTATTCCATTACGATCCACCATTGGCCAGAGGAGTGAGGGGGCAGAACTGAAGCACAGAGGAACCTCAATGCTCACAGCCTGAGGCCCAATGTCCACGGGCGGGTCTGATTAGCGGAATCTGCACGGGTCACCCATATGGAAGATCCGCAGTACAAAGTGCCCCCAGGGAAGCACCGGCGTCCGCAACTGAGTCTAAGCAGCGGATTTGATTTGCGGACTGTTTGGTGCTGAAAACTAATTGCAGCTCGCTCCACTTCAGTGCGGATACCGTGCGGACGGGCTCAATAGAAGTCAATGGGTGCGGAGGATTCGCAATGCATCCGCAAATACAATTACGGATGCACCGCCAATTTGAAGGTTCAAATCAGTTAGCGAGGTGGAGAGAAGCCTGCGAGGTGGGGTTGTCAGTATTTTTCGGCGCGGATGATCTGTAATGCATCTGCGTACATCCGCGCAGAGAGCCATTACATCTGTGATCCCCGCAAATGGTTTCAGCAGGTCTCCCACAGCGGAAATCTGCATGCCAAATCCGATCCGCCCCCCGGGACACCAGGCCTTGGAAATACCAAAAGATGTCAGATTTAAAAGCGCAGTGAAGTTTTGTTCTCAAGCGCCGCGCACTTTGGGGGTCGGGGATACGTGTTTAAATGGAAATCGCATAAATCAGCGCGGGCGTCTCCTGTAATCTGTACATGAAACAAAAAAATGGAAATGTCATGGAAATTTAAAAAAAAAACAAAAAAACAGTATGAACCCTGATAAAAGTATCAGACGTTTGCAGAAGCCATACTTGAAAAAACTGTTTAGCTATTTTGTGCCTTTTTATGCCCCAATCAGCACTTTGCTGTTCCTCTTTTTTCTGTTATTAGACCCCCCCCCCCCCTCAACGGTAGATAAAGTCTCTGACATAGCAGCGAGTTCAGACTGCAGATTTATATCATACATTGAATTCTGACTTGTTGCAGTTTGTGCCATTTCCACAAGGAGGCAGCATAACATCAGTCAGAACTAAAACTCTGCTCACCTGATTCTTACACTCCGACCCCAGAAGAAGTTGTGCTTTTGATGTAAAACTCTAAGTTAGGAGGATGGATCAATACCTCTGCAGCGCCACCTACGGGATGGCAGCATTCCTGCAAATCAATGTCAGACCCGTTATACAAGTCTTTATAACAATGACTGCGAATTGATAGTACAGCCTCCATGCCCCCTGTATCACATCTTGTATCCAAGCTAGAGGCGGTACAACAGGGTACTAGAGCCTCCATGCCTGCCTGTATCACATCTTGTATCCAAGCTAGAGGCGGTACAACAGGATACTAGAGCCTCCATGCCTGCCTGTATCACATCTTGTATCCAAGCTAGAGGCGGTACAACAGGGTACTAGAGCCTCCATGCCCGCCCGTAGCACATCTTGTATCCAAGCTAGAGGCGGTACAACAGGGTACTAGAGCCTCCATGCCCCTGTATCACATCTTGTATCCAAGCTAGAGGTGGTACAACAGGGTACTACAGCCTCCATGCCCACCTGTATCACATCTTGTATCCAAGCTAGAGGTGGTACAGCAGGGTACTAGAGCCTCCATGCCCGCCTGTATCACATCTTGTATCCAAGCTAGAGTTGGTACAACAGGGTACTAGAGCCTCCATGCCCGCCTGTATCACATCTTGTATCCAAGCTAGAGGCGGTACAACAGGGTACTAGAGCCTCCATGCCCGCCCGTATCACATCTTGTATCCAAGCTAGAGGCGGTACAACAGAGTACTAGAGCCTCCATCCCCGCCGGTATCACATCTTGTATCCAAGCTAGAGGCGGTACAACAGGGTACTAGAGCCTTCATGCCCACCCGTATCACATCTTGTATCCAAGCTAGAGGCGGTACAACAGGGTACTAGAGCCTCCATGCCCCCCGTATCACATCTTGTATCCAAGCTAGAGTTGGTACAACAGGGTACTAGAGCCTCCATCCCCGCCGGTATCACATCTTGTATCCAAGCTAGAGGCGGTACAACAGGGTACTAGAGCCTCCATGCCCACCTGTATCACATCTTGTATCCAAGCTAGAGGCAGTACAACAGGGCACTAGAGCCTCCATGCTCCCCGTATCACATCTTGTATCCAAGCTAGAGGCGGTACAACAGGGTACTAGAGCCTCCATGCTCCCCGTATCACATCTTGTATCTAAGCTAGAGGCGGTACAACAGGGCACTAGAGCCTCCATGCCTGCCTGTATCACATCTTGTATCCAAGCTAGAGGTGATACAACAGGGTACTAGAGCCTCCATGCCCCCTCCCCCTATATCACATCTTGTATCCAAGCTAGAGGCGGTACAACAGGGTACTAGAGCCTCCATGCTCCCCGTATCACATCTTGTATCCAAGCTAGAGGTGGTACAACAGGTTACTAGAGCCTCCATGCCCACCCGTATCACATCTTGTATCCAAGCTAGAGGTGGTACAACAGGGTACTAGAGCCTTCATGCCCACCCATATCACATCTTGTATCCAAGCTAGAGGTGGTACAACAGGTTACTAGAGCCTCCATGCCCACCCGTATCACATCTTGTATCCAAGCTAGAGGTGGTACAACAGGTTACTAGAGCCTCCATGCCCGCCTGTATCACATCTTGTATCCAAGCTAGAGGTGGTACAACAGGTTACTAGAGCCTCCATGCCCGTATGACATCTTTTCTGAGACTCTTGTGTAACCCAGTCCCACTGGTGAGGGGCCCCTCTGGAGGAGCATCACTCCGCTGATGATGGACTGTGCTTGCACTTCTCACCAGCAGAGGGAGATCTTAAGCTGCTGGGAGAAATGGTCCAGCGCTATCCCACCACTCACATTATGTATATTATGGACATAACAGGCCTTCTCCTACCCAGGAGCCCCCGGGGCCACATCTTCTAACATACATATTCAACTGCACACATTTGCATTTCTAAATTTGTTACTCTAAAGTTGCAAGAAAAAGTAAGTGAACCCTTTGATTCCAAACTTTCTTCTTAACTCTTCAATCAGAGCAGATATTATCAGTATTGTATGCAGAAGTCCAGCTAATTCCTAAGGGTTCACTTACTTTTTCCTGCACTGTGTCTGCCCTATAGTTGTGCTGCTGCGATGGACGAGCGCTCACCACGATTATATGTTATAATGTTACAGGATAGATGGGGCGGCTCGGAGGGCAGCGGCCTGCGATCAGACAGTCTGGGGTAATCAGGGTTCGTTCACACCAGGCGGTTCTGCTGAAGATTTTGGATTCCCGTAGATTGACCTGAATTGGAAACCCACTTGAGTTCTTCCAGACATTCGCAGGGTGAATTGACGTAGATTGTACTGTGGATTGGTTTTCCTTGACTCCGCCTCCTGCGCCGTTACGCCGTGATGTTCCCCTCATGGGCTCCGTTCTCCTTGCAGTTGATGCTCATGGGTTGATAATGGCTTTTTGTTAGTGCTGGATAGGAAAGGGTGTAGATATCCCAGAAGCGCAGCCGAGGGTCACAGGGACCCCCTCCGCTATTAGACTCACCCCCTGGTGTGGCCGGTTCACATATAGCAGAGGCATCAGGGTATGATCTGTTTTAAACTTGAGAAAAGGCCCGTTTTGCCTTGTAGATGTTTAGTCCCTATGACAACACTTCCTGCTCCTGTGCTGGAACGTCTCAGAATGATGATCATTCTTGGGCCTCATGGAAACCGGATGATAACACTGAGTACATGGGCAGAAAATATCATACCCCTCTATTATATAACTGCCTCTTATATGGTGTATCTGCCCCTTGTATTGTATACAATATTAGTCTCCTGTATTATATTACTGCCCTTGGATAACATTACTGCTGTTTGTTTAATATATCTGCCCCTTTAGTGTATAAATGCCTCTTTTATTACTGCCCCTTGTATTATATACCTGCCCATTGTAGCGTATAAGTGCCTCATATTACTGCGGCTTGTATTATATATCTGTCCCTTTTAGTGTATAGGTGCCTCTTATATTACTGCCCCTTGTATTATATATCTGCCCCTTGTAGTGTATAAGTGCCTCTTATATTACTGCCCCTTTTATTATATACCTGCCCCTTGTAGCGTATAAGTGCCTTATATTACTGCGGCTTGTATTATATATCTGCCCCTGGTATTATATATCTGCCCCTTTTAGTGTATAAGTGCCTCTTATATTACTGCCCCTTGTACTATATATCTGCCCCTTGTAGTGTATAAAGGCGTCTTATATTACTGCCCCTTGTATTATATATCTGCCTCTTGTTGTGTATAAGTGCCTCTTATATTACTGCCCCTTGCATTATATATCTGCCCCTTGTAGTGTATAAGTGCCTCTTATATCACTGCCCCTTGTATTATATATCTGCCCCTTGTTGTGTATTAGTGCCTCTTCTATTACTGCCCCTTGTCCTGTCTTACTGCCCCTTGTATTATATATCTGCCCCTTGTAGTGTATAAGTGCCTCTTCTATTACTGCCCCTTGTATTATATATCTGCCCCTTGTAGTGTATAAGTACCTCTTATATCACTGCCCCTTGTATTATATATCTGCCCCTTGTAGTGTATAAGTGCCTCTTATATCACTGCCCCATGCATTATATATCTGCCCCTTGTAATGTATAAGTGCCTCTTATATTACTGCCCTTGTATTATATATCTGCCCCTTGTGTTATATATCTGCCCATTGTAATGTATAAGTGCCTCTTCTATTACTGCCCTTGTATTATATATCTGCCCCTTGTAGTGTATTAGTGCCTCTTATATTACTGCCCTTGTATTATATATCTGCCCCTTGTAGTGTATAAGTGCCTCTTTTATTACTGCCCCTTGTATTATATATCTGCCCCTTGTAGTGTATAAGTGCCTCTTATATTACTGCCCCTTGTATTATATATCTGCCCCTTGTAATGTATAAGTGCCTCTTATATTACTGCCCTTGTATTATATATCTGCCCCTTGTAGTGTATAAGTGCCTCTTATATTACTGCCCTTGTATTATATATCTGCCCCTTGTAGTGTATAGGTGCCTCTTATATTACTGCCCCTTGTATTATATATCTGCCCCTTGTAGTGTATAAGTGCCTCTTATATTACTGCCCTTGTATTATATATCTGCCCCTTGTAGTGTATAAGTGCCTCTTTTATTACTGCCCCTTGTATTATATATCTGCCCCTTGTAGTGTATAAGTGCCTCTTATATTACTGCCCCTTGTATTATATATCTGCCCCTTGTAATGTATAAGTGCCTCTTATATTACTGCCCTTGTATTATATATCTGCCCCTTGTAGTGTATAAGTGCCTCTTATATTACTGCCCTTGTATTATATATCTGCCCCTTGTAGTGTATAGGTGCCTCTTATATTACTGCCCCTTGTATTATATATCTGCCCCTTGTAGTGTATAAGTGCCTCTTATATTACTGCCCTTGTATTATATATCTGCCCCTTGTAGTGTATAGGTGCCTCTTATATTACTGCCCCTTGTATTATATATCTGCCCCTTGTAGTGTATAAGTGCCTCCTATATTACTGCCCCTTGTATTATATATCTGCCCCTTGTAGTGTATTAGTGCCTCTTCTATTACTGCCCCTTGTATTATATATCTGCCCCTTGTATTATATATCTACCCCTTGTAGTGTATTAGTGCCTCTTCTATTACTGCCCCTTGTATTATATATCTGCCCCTTGTAGTGTATAAGTGCCTCTTCTATTACTGCCCCTTGTATTATATATCTGCCCCTTGTATTATATATCTGCCCCTTTTAGTGTATAAGTGCCTCTTCTATCACTGCCCCTTGTATTATATATCTGCCCCTTGTATTATATATCTGCCCCTTGTATTATATATCTGCCCCTTGTAGTGTATAAGTGCCTCTTCTATCACTGCCCCTTGTATTATATATCTGCCCCTTGTATTATATATCTGCCCCTTGTAGTGTATAAGTGCCTCTTCTATCACTGCCCCTTGTATTATATATCTGCCCCTTGTAGTGTATAAGTGCCTCTTATATCACTGCCCCTTGTATTATATATCTGCCCCTTGTATTATATATCTGCCCCTTGTATTATATATCTGCCCCTTGTAGTGTATAAGTGCCTCCTCTATTACTGCCCCTTGTATTATATATCTGCCCCTTGTAGTGTATTAGTGCCTCTTCTATTACTGCCCCTTGTATTATATATCTACCCCTTGTAGTGTATTAGTGCCTCTTCTATTACTGCCCCTTGTATTATATATCTGCCCCTTGTAGTGTATAAGTGCCTCTTCTATTACTGCCCCTTGTATTATATATCTGCCCCTTGTATTATATATCTGCCCCTTTTAGTGTATAAGTGCCTCTTCTATCACTGCCCCTTGTATTATATATCTACCCCTTGTATTATATATCTGCCCCTTGTAGTGTATTAGTGCCTCTTCTATTACTGCCCCTTGTATTATATATCTGCCCCTTGTATTATATATCTGCCCCTTGTAGTGTATTAGTGCCTCTTCTATTACTGCCCCTTGTATTATATATCTGCCCCTTGTATTATATATCTGCCCCTTGTATTATATATCTGCCCCTTGTAGTGTATAAGTGCCTCTTCTATCACTGCCCCTTGTATTATATATCTGCCCCTTGTATTATATATCTGCCCCTTGTAGTGTATAAGTGCCTCTTCTATCACTGCCCCTTGTATTATATATCTGCCCCTTGTAGTGTATAAGTGCCTCTTATATCACTGCCCCTTGTATTATATATCTGCCCCTTGTATTATATATCTGCCCCTTGTATTATATATCTGCCCCTTGTAGTGTATAAGTGCCTCCTATATTACTGCCCCTTGTATTATATATCTGCCCCTTGTAGTGTATAAGTGCCTCTTATATCACTGCCCCTTGTATTATATATCTGCCCCTTGTATTATATATCTGCCCCTTGTAGTGTATAAGTGCCTCCTATATTACTGCCCCTTGTATTATATATCTGCCCCTTGTAGTGTATTAGTGCCTCTTCTATTACTGCCCCTTGTATTATATATCTGCCCCTTGTATTATATATCTACCCCTTGTAGTGTATTAGTGCCTCTTCTATTACTGCCCCTTGTATTATATATCTGCCCCTTGTAGTGTATAAGTGCCTCTTCTATTACTGCCCCTTGTATTATATATCTGCCCCTTGTATTATATATCTGCCCCTTTTAGTGTATAAGTGCCTCTTCTATCACTGCCCCTTGTATTATATATCTGCCCCTTGTATTATATATCTGCCCCTTGTATTATATATCTGCCCCTTGTAGTGTATAAGTGCCTCTTCTATCACTGCCCCTTGTATTATATATCTGCCCCTTGTATTATATATCTGCCCCTTGTAGTGTATAAGTGCCTCTTATATCACTGCCCCTTGTATTATATATCTGCCCCTTGTATTATATATCTGCCCCTTGTATTATATATCTGCCCCTTGTAGTGTATAAGTGCCTCCTCTATTACTGCCCCTTGTATTATATATCTGCCCCTTGTAGTGTATTAGTGCCTCTTCTATTACTGCCCCTTGTATTATATATCTACCCCTTGTAGTGTATTAGTGCCTCTTCTATTACTGCCCCTTGTATTATATATCTGCCCCTTGTAGTGTATAAGTGCCTCTTCTATTACTGCCCCTTGTATTATATATCTGCCCCTTGTATTATATATCTGCCCCTTTTAGTGTATAAGTGCCTCTTCTATCACTGCCCCTTGTATTATATATCTACCCCTTGTATTATATATCTGCCCCTTGTAGTGTATTAGTGCCTCTTCTATTACTGCCCCTTGTATTATATATCTGCCCCTTGTATTATATATCTGCCCCTTGTAGTGTATTAGTGCCTCTTCTATTACTGCCCCTTGTATTATATATCTGCCCCTTGTATTATATATCTGCCCCTTGTATTATATATCTGCCCCTTGTAGTGTATAAGTGCCTCTTCTATCACTGCCCCTTGTATTATATATCTGCCCCTTGTATTATATATCTGCCCCTTGTAGTGTATAAGTGCCTCTTCTATCACTGCCCCTTGTATTATATATCTGCCCCTTGTAGTGTATAAGTGCCTCTTATATCACTGCCCCTTGTATTATATATCTGCCCCTTGTATTATATATCTGCCCCTTGTATTATATATCTGCCCCTTGTAGTGTATAAGTGCCTCCTATATTACTGCCCCTTGTATTATATATCTGCCCCTTGTAGTGTATAAGTGCCTCTTATATCACTGCCCCTTGTATTATATATCTGCCCCTTGTATTATATATCTGCCCCTTGTAGTGTATAAGTGCCTCCTATATTACTGCCCCTTGTATTATATATCTGCCCCTTGTAGTGTATTAGTGCCTCTTCTATTACTGCCCCTTGTATTATATATCTGCCCCTTGTAGTGTATAAGTGCCTCTTCTATTACTGCCCCTTGTATTATATATCTGCCCCTTGTATTATATATCTGCCCCTTGTATTATATATCTGCCCCTTTTAGTGTATAAGTGCCTCTTCTATCACTGCCCCTTGTATTATATATCTGCCCCTTGTATTATATATCTGCCCCTTGTATTATATATCTGCCCCTTGTAGTGTATAAGTGCCTCTTCTATCACTGCCCCTCGTGTGGTATACCGTCCCGGTATTGGCGCTGCAGCCCGGTCCTCTCGCCGGCGCTCCCCGGTGGTGACGCTGCGCCGCACCTGTTCCCCTCCAGTTCATCAGATATTTATTTATGGAGATGCCTTGACAGCCGCAGCTTCCTCCGAGCGCCTCGCATCAATGTTTTCCTTCTCCCCTGTGCAAATGAGAGGAGATCAGGCGCTGGGGTCTAATAATACGGAAAGAGGCGAGACGAGGAGCGCAGAGCCGATCCACAAAAACATCAGCGCCCCTCCAGCCACATCTGGGGAACAGCTTAACCCTTTGTGCGGAGGAGAGGCACAAGTAACTGCAAAGTGTCAGCTCAGATGGCGCCAAAATCAGGTGAAGTGCATCCGACATCCCGATAATCCGAAGGCAACTCCCAGTGAGAGACCCCCACGCTGCCACCCCCGGCAGAGTGCACTGTCCTGTACTGATGCCCTGGCTGGGTGGTGGAGACTGGGTGCCATCTTATTTCATGCCCCAAGTGGATGAGTGGCGAGCGGAGGGCACGGCGCTCCATCCTGAATATGGGAGTAGCTGTGTGCTGCTGCGGGGAGAAAGTTACAAACTTTTTAGGTGTCACTTTACCAGTAAGAGAGGAGAACTTGGAACACAGATATCATTTTGTCTCCACTACAGTCCCCCTTCCCACATAACAGAGCCGGCCTGCAACATGTATGTATCAGAGAGCCCGCCTGCAACATGTACGTATCAGAGAGCCCGCCTGCAACATGTACGTATAAGAGAGCCCGCCAGCAACATGTACATATCAGAGAGCCCGCCTGCAACATGTACATATAGGAGAGCCCGCCTGCAACATGTACGTATCAGAGAGCCCGCCTGCAACATGTACGTATCAGAGAGCCCGCCTGCAACATGTACGTATCAGAGAGCCCGCCTGCAACATGTACATATAGGAGAGACCGCCTGCAACATGTACGTATAAGAGAGCCCGCCTGCAACATGTACGTATCAGAGAGCCCGCCTGCAACATGTACGTTAAAGAAAGCCAGCCTGCAACATGTACGTATCAGAGAGCGCGCCAGCAACATGTACGTATCAGAGAGCCCGCCTGCAACATGTACGTATCAGAGAGCCCGCCTGCAACATGTACGTATCAGAGAGCCCGCCTGCAACATGTACGTATCAGAGAGCCCGCCTGCAAAATGTACGTATCAGAGAGCCCGCCTGCAAAATGTACGTATCAGAGAGCCCGCCTGCAACATGTACGTATCAGAGAGCCCGCCTGCAACATGTACGTATCAGAGAGCCCGCCTGCAACATGTACGTATCAGAGAGCCCGCCTGCAACATGTACGTATCAGAGAGCCCGCCTGCAACATGTACGTATCAGAGAGCCCGCCTGCAACATGTACGTATAAGAGAGCCCGCCTGCAACATGTACGTATCAGAGAGCGCGCCAGCAACATGTACGTATAAGAGAGCCCGCCTGCAACATGTACGTATCAGAGAGCCCGCCTGCAACATGTACGTATAAGAGAGCCCGCCAGCAACATGTACGTATAAGAGAGCCAGCCTGCAACATGTACGTATAAGAGAGCCCGCTAGCAACATGTACGTATCAGAGAGCCCGCCAGCAACATGTACGTATCAGAGAGCCCGCCTGCAACATGTACGTATAAGAGAGCCCGCCTGCAACATGTATGTATAAGAGAGCCAGCCAGCAACATGTACGTATAAGAGAGCCCGCCTGCAACATGTACGTATCAGAGAGCCCGCCTGCAACATGTACGTATCAGAGAGCCCGCCTGCAACACGCACGTATCAGAGAGCCAGCCTGCAACATGTACGTATCAGAGAGCCCGCCTGCAACATGTACGTATCAGAGAGCCAGCCTGCAACATGTACATATAACAGAGCCCGCCTGCAACATGTACGTATCAGTGAGCCAACCTGCAACATGTACGTATCAGAGAGCCCGCCTGCAACATGTACGTATCAGAGAGCCCGCCTGCAACATGTACGTATCAGAGAGCCCGCCTGCAACATGTACGTATCAGAGAGCCCGCCCACAACATGTACGTATAAGAGAGCCAGCCTGCAACATGTACGTATCAGAGAGCCTGCCTGCAACATTTACGTATCAGAGAGCCCGCCTGCAACATGTATGTATCAGAGAGCCCGCCTGCAACACGTACGTATCAGTGAGCCAACCTGCAACATGTACGTATCAGAGAGCCCGCCTGCAACATGTACGTATCAGAGAGCCCGTCTGCAACACGTACGTATCAGTGAGCCAACCTGCAACATGTACGTATCAGAGAGCCCGCCTGCAACATGTACGTATCAGAGAGCCCGCCTGCAACATGTACGTATCAGAGAGCCCGCCTGCAACATGTACGTATCAGAGAGCCCGCCTGCAACACGTACGTATCAGAGAGCCCCCCTGCAACATGTACATATCAGAGAGCCAGCCTGTAACATGTACGTATCAGAGAGCCCGTCTGCAACATGTACGTATAGCAGAGCCAGCCTGCAACATGTACCTATCAGAGAGCCCGCCTGCAACATGTACGTATCAGAGAGCCCGCCTGCAACATGTACGTATCAGAGAGCCCGCCTGCAACATGTACGTATCAGAGAGCCCGCCTGCAACATGTACGTATCAGAGAGCCCGCCTGCAACATGTACGTATCAGAGAGCCCGCCTGCAACATGTACGTATCAGAGAGCCCGCCTGCAACATGTACGTATCAGAGAGCCCGCCTGCAACATGTACGTATCAGAGAGCCCGCCTGCAACATGTACGTATCAGATAGCCCGCCTGCAACATGTACGTATCAGAGAGCCCGCCTGCAACATGTACGTATCAGAGAGCCAGCCTGCAACATGTACGTATCAGAGAGCCTGCCTGTAACATGTACGTATCAGAGAGCCTGCCTGTAACATGTACGTATAAGAGAGCCAGCCCGCAACATGTACGTATCAGAGAGCCCGCCTGCAACATGTACGTATCAGAGAGCCCGCCTGCAACACGTACGTATAAGAGAGCCAGCCTGCAACATGTACGTATAAGAGAGCCCGCCTGCAACATGTACGTATCAGAGAGCCCGCCTGCAACACGTACGTATAAGAGAGCCAGCCTGCAACACGTACGTATAAGAGAGCCCGCCCGCAACACGTACGTATCAGAGAGCCCGCCTGCAACATGTACGTATCAGAGAGCCCGCTTGCAACATGTACGTATCAGAGAGCCCGCCTGCAACATGTACGTATCAGAGAGCCCGCCTGCAACATGTACCTATCAGAGAGCCAGCCTGCAACATGTACGTATAAGAGAGCCCGCCTGCAACATGTACGTATCAGAGAGCCCGCCTGCAACATGTACGTATCAGAGAGCCCGCCTGCAACATGTACGTATCAGAGAGCCCGCCTGCAACATGTACGTATCAGAGAGCCCGCCTGCAACATGTACGTATCAGAGAGCCCGCCTGCAACATGTACGTATCAGAGAGCCCGCCTGCAACATGTACGTATCAGAGAGCCCGCCTGCAACATGTACGTATCAGAGAGCCAGCCTGCAACGTGTACGTATCAGAGAGCCAGCCTGCAACGTGTACGTATCAGAGAGCCCGCCTGCAACGTGTACGTATCAAAGAGCCAGCCGGCAACATGTACGTATCAGAGAGCCCGCCTGCAACATGTACGTATCAGAGAGCCCGCCTGCAACATGTACGTATCAGAGAGACCGCCTGCAACATGTACGTATAAGAGAGCCAGCCCGTAACATGTACGTATCAGAGAGCCCGCCTGCAACATGTACATATCAGAGAGCCCGCCTGCAACATGTACGTATCAGAGAGCCTGCCTGCAACATGTACGTATCAGAGAGCCCGCCTGCAACACGTACGTATCAGAGAGCCAGCCTGCAACATGTACGTATCAGAGAGCCCGCCTGCAACATGTACGTATCAGAGAGCCAGCCTGCAACATGTACGTATCAGAGAGCCTACCTGCAACATGTACGTATCAGAGAGCCAGCCTGCAACATGTACGTATCAGAGAGCCAGCCTGCAACATGTACATATAACAGAGCCCGCCTGCAACATGTACGTATCAGAGAGCCCGCCTGCAACACGTACGTATCAGTGAGCCAACCTGCAACATGTACGTATCAGAGAGCCCGCCTGCAACATGTACGTATCAGAGAGCCCGCCTGCAACATGTACGTATCAGAGAGCCCGCCTGCAACACGTACGTATCAGAGAGCCCCCCTGCAACATGTACATATCAGAGAGCCAGCCTGTAACATGTACGTATCAGAGAGCCCGTCTGCAACATGTACGTATAGCAGAGCCAGCCTGCAACATGTACCTATCAGAGAGCCAGCCTGCAACATGTACGTATAAAAGAGCCCGCCTGCAACATGTACGTATCAGAGAGCCCGCCTGCAACATGTACGTATCAGAGAGCCCGCCTGCAACATGTACGTATCGGAGAGCCCGCCCGCAACATGTACGTATAAGAGAGCCCGCCTGCAACATGTACGTATCAGAGAGCCCGCCTGCAACATGTACGTATCAGAGAGCCCGCCTGCAACATGTACGTATCAGAGAGCCCGCCTGCAACATGTACGTATCAGAGAGCCCGCCTGCAACATGTACGTATCAGAGAGCCCGCCTGCAACATGTACGTATCAGAGAGCCAGCCTGCAACATGTACGTATCAGAGAGCTCGCCTGCAACATGTACGTATCAGAGAGCCCGCCTGCAACATGTACGTATCAGAGAGCCCGCCTGCAACATGTACGTATCAGAGAGCCCGCCTGCAACATGTACGTATCAGATAGCCCGCCTGCAACATGTACGTATCAGAGAGCCCGCCTGCAACATGTACGTATCAGAGAGCCAGCCTGTAACATGTACGTATCAGAGAGCCTGCCCGTAACATGTACGTATAAGAGAGCCAGCCCGCAACATGTACGTATCAGAGAGCCCGCCTGCAACATGTACGTATCAGAGAGCCCGCCTGCAACACGTACGTATAAGAGAGCCAGCCTGCAACATGTACGTATCAGAGAGCCCGCCTGCAACATGTACGTATAAGAGAGCCCGCCTGCAACATGTACATATCAGAGAGCCCGCCTGCAACATGTACGTATCAGAGAGCCCGCCTGCAACATGTACGTATCAGAGAGCCTGCCTGCAACATGTATATATAGGAGAGACCGCCTGCAACATGTACGTATCAGAGAGCCCGCCTGCAACATGTACGTATCAGAGAGCCCGCCTGCAACATGTACGTATAAGAAAGCCCGCCTGCAACATGTACGTATCAGAGAGCCCGCCTGCAACATGTACGTATCAGAGAGCCCGCCTGCAACATGTACGTATAAGAGAGCCCGCCTGCAACATGTACGTATAAGAGAGCCCGCCTGCAACATGTACGTATAAGAGAGCCCGCCTGCAACATGTACATATCAGAGAGCCCGCCTGCAACATGTACGTATCAGAGAGCCCGCCTGCAACATGTACGTATCAGAGAGCCTGCCTGCAACATGTATATATAGGAGAGACCGCCTGCAACATGTACGTATCAGAGAGCCCGCCTGCAACATGTACGTATCAGAGAGCCCGCCTGCAACATGTACGTATAAGAAAGCCCGCCTGCAACATGTACGTATCAGAGAGCCCGCCTGCAACATGTACGTATCAGAGAGCCCGCCTGCAACATGTACGTATAAGAGAGCCCGCCTGCAACATGTACGTATAAGAAAGCCCGCCTGCAACATGTACGTATAAGAGAGCCCGCCTGCAACATGTACGTATAAGAAAGCCCGCCTGCAACATGTACGTATCAGAGAGCCCGCCTGCAACATGTACGTATCAGAGAGCCCGCCTGCAACATGTACGTATTATAGAGCCAGCCTGCAACATGTACGTATCAGAGAGCCCGCCTGCAACATGTACGTATAAGAGAGCCCGCCTGCAACGTGTACATATCAGAGAGCCTGCCTGCAACATGTACGTATAAGAGACCCCGCCTGCAACATGTACGTTTCAGAGAGCCCGCCTGCAACATGTACGTATCAGAGAGCCCGCCTGCAACATGTACGTATCAGAGAGCCCGCCTGAAACATGTACGTATAAGAGAGCCCGCCTGCAACATGTACATATCAGAGAGCCCGCCTGCAACATGTACGTATCAGAGAGCCCGCCTGCAACATGTATGTATCAGAGAGCCCGCCTGCAACATGTACGTATCAGAGAGCCCGCCTGCAACATGTACGTATCAGAGAGCCCGCCTGCAACATGTACGTATAAGAGAGCCAGCCTGCAACATGTACGTATAAGAAAGCCAGCCTGCAACATGTACGTATCAGAGAGCCCGCCTGCAACATGTACGTATCAGAGAGCCCGCCTGCAACATGTACGTATCAGAGAGCCCGCCTGCAACATGTACGTATAAGAGAGCCCGCCTGCAACATGTACGTATAAGAAAGCCCGCCTGCAACATGTACGTATCAGAGAGCCCGCCTGCAACATGTACGTATCAGAGAGCCCGCCTGCAACATGTACGTATTATAGAGCCAGCCTGCAACATGTACGTATCAGAGAGCCCGCCTGCAACATGTACGTATAAGAGAGCCCGCCTGCAACGTGTACATATCAGAGAGCCTGCCTGCAACATGTACGTATAAGAGACCCCGCCTGCAACATGTACGTTTCAGAGAGCCCGCCTGCAACATGTACGTATCAGAGAGCCCGCCTGCAACATGTACGTATCAGAGAGCCCGCCTGAAACATGTACGTATAAGAGAGCCCGCCTGCAACATGTACATATCAGAGAGCCCGCCTGCAACATGTACGTATCAGAGAGCCCGCCTGCAACATGTACGTATCAGAGAGCCCGCCTGCAACATGTACGTATCAGAGAGCCCGCCTGCAACATGTACGTATAAGAGAGCCAGCCTGCAACATGTACGTATAAGAGAGCCAGCCTGCAACATGTACGTATAAGAGAGCCAGCCTGCAACATGTACGTATCAGAGAGCCCGCCTGCAACATGTACGTATCAGAGAGCCCGCCTGCAACGTGTACGTATCAGGAGCCTGCCGGCAACATGTACGTATCAGAGAGCCCGCCGGCAACATGTACCTACAAGAGAGCCAGCTTGCAATATGCACCTATCAGAGAGCCAGCTTGCAATATGCACCTATCAGAGAGCCAGCTTGCAAATTACAGTCATAATAGAAGCAGCAAGCAACATGCACCTAAAACAGAGCCAACCTCTAACATGTCACTATAACAGAGCAAGCCTAAAACAATAACCTATAAGAGAGCTAATCTGCAACATGGCCCTAGAAGAGAGCAAGCGTGCAACATGTACCAATAAGAGAGCTCAGCTGCAACATCCACCTAGAAGAGAACTAGTATGTAACATGCACCTACAAAGAACCAGCCTGCAACATGCACCTATAACAAAGTCAGCCTGCAACATGCACCTATAAGAACGCCAACCCGCAACATGCACCTATAAGAGAGCTGGCCTGCATTATACACCTATAAGAAAGCCAGTCTGCAATATGCACCCATTGGAGAGCCAGCCTGCAACATCCACCTAGAAGAGAGCCAGTATGTAACATGCACCTACAAAGAACCAGCCTGCAACATGCACCTAGAAGAGAGCCAGTATATAACATGCACCTACAAGAGAGCCAGCCTTCCACATGCACCCTTTAAAAGAGCCAGCCAGCCACATGCACCCATAAGAGAGTCAACCAGCAACATGCACCTATAACAAAGCTAGCCTGCCACATCTTCTACCAGCCTGCCACATGCACTAATAGGGCCTCATTCACATAAGCATCTTTATACGGCTATGTAACCGAAATAAAACGCTGGTCGAAAATCGAGAAGGCGTGAAATATTGGATTATATTGCATTCATTCACATGGGCGAAAGTCACCCTATATGAGAACCAGCCTGCAACATGCACCTACAAGTAAAGGCCCATTTACACGGAGCGATGATCGCTAAAAAAAAATATTGCTAAAAGGCGATTGTTTTAGCGCTAATCGTTGCGTGTAAATGTGCGCCCATCGTGCACTGCTAGCTGATCGTTACGTTCAGGCCAAACTAAAAATCGACCTTCAGCCTTATCAGCAGTTCTCCACGGGGCGTGCTGATAGCAATTTTTTTTTTGTTGGAGAACAAAGGATCTGATCGCAGATAACAGCCCTCAGGCTATTAACTGCTATCAGCTAAGGCTTCATTTACATACTTAATTGCTCTTAAATAGCTACATATTAGATAATGTAAAATGATCGCTCAAAGTTGTCACTCAAACTGTCATTTGAGCGATTATCAGGCCGTGTAAATGGGCCTTAAGTCAGCCTGCACCTATAAGAGAGTCAGGCTGAAGGTGACCAGATTTTCTCAAGGTCAAAGCAGGACAAAGGGGTGTGGTCAGAGGCGGGGTTATCACGACATATGATTTTACTTCTGTCGTTAAAAAAAGTACAGGGCCATCTCAGATAAAGACAGGGACCAAATTCTGCAGCATTTCTGCATTCAAAAAACAGTCAGAATCCGTACCATTGGTTTCTGCAGCTGCTTTCATACTATGCGCCACTACCCCCCTCCTCCTCTGTCAGCACTTCCCGGACACCTAACCAGGCCGCTGGGAACTGGAAGTCGGGAGCGCTGACAGCGGGAAGTTTTCGGAGGAGGAGAGGTGGAGCGTCGCTGCATATCTGCAGCTGATTTCTAGTCAAAATCTAAACCAATGGTATGTATTTTGACTCTTTTTTTAGATATGGAATTTGCTGCGGAAATTCTGTAGCATTTTCGCTACGTGTAAGCATCTCCTTAGTCAAATTGAAGTATACTGCCACATGCAGAGCGGCCTCAGTAGTAATAGTGTCCCCTATTCCAGCCCCAGCAATAAGTGACCCCAACAGTGGCTTCCGTAGAATTAGCACCCCCCTATACCAGCCCTAGCAATAATAGTGACCCCACAGTGGCCCCAGTAGAATTAGCAACCCCCTATATCAGCCCCAGCAATAATAGTGACCCTCACAGTGGACCCAGTAGATTTAGCATCCCCTATACCAGCCCTAGCAAGAATAGTGACTCCACAGTGGCCCCAGTAGAAGTAGCACCCCCTATAAGAGCCCTAGCAATAATAATGACCCCCACAGTGACTCCAGTAGAATTAGCATCCCCCTATACTAGCCCCAGCAATAATAGTGCCCCCCACAGTGGCCCCCATAGAAGAGCACCCCCCTATACTAGCCCTAGTAATAATAGTGACCCCACAGTGGCCCCAGTAGAATTAGCAACCCCCTATACCAGCCCTAGCAATAATAGTGACCCCCCCCCCCAGTGGCCCCAGTAGAACTAGCACCCTCCTATACCAGCCCTAGCAAGAATAGTGACTCCACAGTGGTCCCAGTAGAATTAGCACCCCCTATAAGAGCCCTAGTAATAATAGTGACCCCCCCCCCCCCCCAGTGGCCCCAGTAGAACTAGCACCCCCCTATACCAGCCCTAGCAATAATAGTGACCCCACAGTGGCCCCTGTAGAATTAGCACCCCCCCTATACTAGCCCTAGTAATAATAGTGACCCCACAGTGACCCCAGTAGAATTAGCAACCCCCTATATCAGCCCCAGCAATAAAAATAACCCTATAGTGGCCTCAGTAGAATTAGAAACCCCCTATACCAGCCCTAGCCATAATAGTGACCCCCCAGTGGCCCCAGTAGAACTAGCACCCCCTATACCAGCCCTAGCAATAATAGTGACCCCACAGTGGCCCCAGTACAATTAGGAACCCCCTATATCAGCCCCAGCAATAATAGTAACCCACACAGTGGCCCCAGTAGTTTTAGCACTCCCCTATACCAGCGATCGGTCGCTCGGACTTTGGAGTCCTTTCACATGCGATGCTACGCCAAATTCTCTTTGTCTGTTGGTTCGACTTCATCAGAAACAGCCAGATACAGGCTTGCACAGGGCTTGAGTCAATCACAGAAACAATAACAAGAAGACACTTTTTGGTCATGTCGCACACTTGTCAGAAGCTGTCCTGACCCACGCTGCTCTAACCACAGTAATTGCTAGGAAAATAAAAAAATGACCCCCTGCCAGATGGTGGATGCCTCCTGGTCATCCGTGGCACTTGTGGGTGCAACAGGTAGGCAACAGTACACCCTACGACATATAGACTGAATGGAACAATGCTCTCGGTTGTGGTCAATCTAGATGGTACATTGTCCAAGCAAGATAACTGAATGGAACTATACCAGCCCCAGCAATAATAGTGACCCACTCAGTAGCCCAATCAGTAATAGAGACACCCCACAATAGCCCCAGCAGTAATAGTGACCCGCCCCACAGTAACCCCAGCAATAATAGTGATCCCCCACAGTAGCCCTAGCAGTAATAGTGACCCCCACAGTAGCCCCAGTGATAATAGTGACCCTCTCACTGTTGCTCCAGGAATAATAGTGACACCCCACAGTAGCCCCAGAAATAGTAGTGACACCCCACAGTAGCCCCAGCAATAATAGTGCCCCCCACCGTAGCCCCAGCAATAGCAATGACACCCGATAAAAGCCCCAGCAATAATAGTAACACCCAACAGTAGCCCCAGCAATAATAGTGACTCCCACAGCAGCCCCAGCAGTAATAGTGACCCCCCACAGTAGCCCCAGCAGTAATAGTGACCCCCACAGTAGCCCAAGTGATAATAGTGACCCCCCACTGTTGCTCCAGGAATAATAGTGACACCCCACAATAGCCCCAGAAATAATAGTGACCACCTACAGTAGCCCCACCAATAACAGTGACACCCCACAGTAGCCCCAGAAATAGTAGTGACACCCCACATAAGCCCCAGCAATAATAGTGCCCCCCACCGTAGCCCCATCAATAGTAGTGACACCCCACAAAAGCCCCAGCAATAATAGTAACACCCAACAGTAGCTCCAGAAATAATAGTGACCCCCAACAGTAGCCCCAGCAATAATAGTGACTCCCACAGCAGCCCCAGCAGTAATAATGACCCCCCACAGTAGCCCCAGCAGTAATAGTGACCCCCCACAGTAGCCCCAGCAGTAATATTGGCCCCCAACAGTAACATCAGCAATAATAGTGACCCCCCACCATAGCCCCAGCAATAATAGTGACCCCCCCACTATAGCCCTAGCAATAGTAGTGACACCCCACATAAGCCCCAGCAAAAATAGTTACACCACACTGTAGCCCCAGCAATAATAACGACATCCCACTGTAGCCCCAGCAATAGTAGTGAGGCCCACAGTAGCCCCAGCAATAGTAGTGAACCCCCTGTATCCCCAATAATAATGGTGATACCCTACAGTAGCCCCAGCAATAATAGTGACTCCCACAGCAGCCCCAGCAGTAATAGTGACCTCCCACAGTAGCCCCAGCAGTAATAGTGACCCCCCACAGTAGCCCCAGCAGTAATATTGTCCCCCCACAGTAACCCCAGCAATAATAGTGACCCCCCACCATAGCCCCAGCAATAATAGTGACCCCCCACCATAGCCCCAGCAATAGTAGTGACACCCCACATAAGCCCCAGCAAAAATAGTTACACCACACTGTAGCCCCAGCAATAATGACATCCCACTGTAGCCCCAGCAATAGTAGTGAGGCCCACAGTAGCCCCAGCAATAGTAGTGACCCCCCCAGTATCCCCAATAATAATTGTGACGCCCTATAGTAGTCCCAACAATAATAGTGACCCCCATAGTAGCCCCAGCAATAGTAGTGACCCCCACTGTAGCCTCAGCAATAGTAGTGGCCCTACCATAGCCCCAGCAATAATAGTGATACCCCACAGTAGCCCAGCAAAAATAGTGACATCCCCCAGTATCTCCAGCAATAATAGGGAACCCTCACAGTAGCCCCAGCAATAATAGTGACACCCCACAATACCCCCAGCAATAATAGTGACCCCCCACAATATTCTCAGTAATAATAGTGAAACCTCACAGTAGCCCCAGCAATAATAGTGACTCTCCAGTAGCCCCAGCAATAATAGCGACACCCCACAGTATCCCCAGCAATAATAGTGAAGCACCAGCAATAATAATGACACCCCACAGTAGCCCCAGCAGTAATAGTGACTCCCACAGTAGCCCCAAAGTATTAGCACTCTGCCGAAGACCCATATATTTACCTCTTCCCGGTCTTCCCAGCACCAACGCTCCTCTCAGCACTGCTGTCGGCGTCAATGAGTGCGTCCACACCAGCGCCTCCTTCCTGCTTCTACCCTGTTGCAGAACCTAAGAGGAGAGGTGAAGGGAAGCCCTGGGAAAGTCCTCTAGCCCTGCCCAATCGAAAATGAGAATGAAACCATTGAAAATCATTGGTTTCAAAATCATGTGTTTTCACTCACATTGCGAGAAAATCTATTGCCAGTGTGGGAGAGCCCTTACCATAGCAGTGGCCTTCTTACTGATCCTCCACCTGTCAGACCTGCAGACAGACGTCTTCTCTGCACAGCTGAAATACACATTTGTTTATTTTTTGCTGCATTAAGCTGTGCTTCACGATTTTGTTCTGTGAGACGCCAATCACCAAACTGCTGACTTTAAAGAAAACTTGTCATTTGTAGGTGCCTTCGGTCGGCCAGACCTCTACCTATCAGAGTTTCCTCAAGTTTTCAAGTGCCTTTTGATGGTAAAGGAAACCGTACTGACGGCCATCTTGGCTTTCTTGGTAATTTCTCTCTAGGACAGACCTGCACTTCTAAGGGTTATAACTGTCTCTCCTTTGGTTAATTGCCTTTTTCTTGCTGTTATGATAGCAATGTATTGGGGTGTTCTAAAACTTTTGAGCAGTAGTGTAAGTGAGGCTACAAAGGGGACACTATACCCCAGTGGGGCTACAAAGGGGACACTATACCCCTGTGAGGCTACAAAGGGGACACTATACCCCAGTGGGGCTACAAAGGGGACACTATACCCCAGTGGGGCAACAAAGGGGACACTATACCCCTGTGAGGCTACAAAGGGGACACTATACCCCAGTGGGGCTACAAAGGGGACATTATACCCCAGTGGGGCTACAAAGGGGACACTATACCCTAGTGGGGCTACAAAGGGGACACTATACCCCAGTGGGGCTACAAAGGGGACACTATACCCCAGTGGGGCTACAAAGGGGACACTATACCCCAGTGGGGCTACAAAGGGGACACTATACCCCAGTGGGGCTACAAAGGGGACACTATACCCCAGTGGGGCTACAAAGGGGACACTATACCCCAGTGGGGCTACAAAGGGGACACTATACCCCAGTGGGGCTACAAAGGGGACACTATACCCCAGTGGGGCTACAAAGGGGACACTAAACCTCAGTGGGGCTACAAAGGGGACACTAAACCTCAGTGCGGCTACAAAGGGGACACTAAACCTCAGGGAGGCTTCAAAGGGGACACTAAAACTCAGTGGGGCTACAAAGGGGACACTAAACCTCGGTAGGACAACAAAGGGGACACTATACCCCAGTGGGGATACAAAGAGGACACTAAACCTCAGTGGGGCTACAAAGTGGGCTCTAAACCCCAGTGGGGCTACAAAGGGGACACTAAACCTCAGTGGGGCTACAAAGGGGACACTAAACCTCAGTGGGGCTACAAAGAGGACACTAAACCTCAGTGGGGCTACAAAGAGGACACTAAACCTCAGTGGGGCTACAAAGTGGGCTCTAAACCCCAGTGGGGCTACAAAGGGGACACTAAACTTCAGTGGGGCTACAAAGGGGACACTAAACCTCAGTGGGGCTACAAAGGGGACACTAAACCTCAGTGGGGCTACAAAGTGGGCACTAAACCTCCGTGGGGCTACAAAGTGGGCACTAAACCTCCGTGGGGCTACAAAGGGGACACTATAGCTCAGTGGGGCTACAAAGGGGACACTATAGCTCAGTGGGGCTTCAAAGTGGGCACTATACCCCTGTGAGGCTACAAAGGGGACACTATACCCCTGTGAGGCTACAAAGGGGACACTATACCCCTGTGAGGCTACAATGGGGACACTATACCCCTGTGAGGCTACAAAGGGGGCACTAAACCTCAGTGGGGCTACAAAGGGGGCACTATACCCCAGTGGGGCTACAAAGGGGACACTATAGCTCAGTGGGGCTACAAAGGGGGCACTAAACCTCAGTGGGGCTACAAAGGGGGCACTATACCTTAGTCACTATGCGGCAGCGGTATTCCAGCACCGTAGGTTTGATAAGTGTTCCCTGAGTTATTATCCTGGTCACAGATCTGCAGATCGCAGGGAATCCTGACCATATTTACTTCAATCTGTGTCCTCCCACAATGCTTTGCTCTGCGGCACTCTCCTATCTGGGAAGAACCTGAAGGTATGTACATCCTGTGCTTCCTGGTGTGTGAATATAATGCCAGATTTAAAGTATACACTGACACACAAACAAATGACATGATACATTTTTTTCTGTCGGTATGATTATAATGATACCAACATTTTTTTTTGCAGTTTTTCCACTTTTTCACAACCCCCCCCCCCCACCACCACCACACACTTTTTAACTATTAATTTTTTTACCTCATTGCATTCAATGCATTAAATCTAGTTGCATCCAGAATTTTTTTTATTTTCCCACGGATGGAGCTCTGTGAGGGCTTGTTTTTGTTTGGCAAGCTGTAGTTTTTATTGTTACCATTTTGGGGTACATACGGCTTTTTTTATTACTTTCATTGTATTTTTTAGCAGGCAAAATGAACAAAATAAGTATTTTGACTCCTTTTTTCAGTTTTTTTTTTTCACGATGCAGAATATTTAGAGATGAGCGAGCACCAAAATGCTCGGGTGCTCGGTAAGTGAGTTGAACTTTCCGTGATGCTCGAGAGCTCGTTTCGAGTAACAAACCCCACTGAACTCAATGGGCGACCCGAGCAGTTTTGTATATGACCGGTGCTCCCCATAGCTGATGACTTGTCAAACACCAGAAAACATCAGAAAGTCATGGAAACACCACAGAAACAGATAGGGAAGGGCAGGGGCAGCATGCAGGGCAGCATCTGAGGCTCCCAGGTCACACTATTAAGCCAAATTGGGGGCAAGAGTCTGGCGTCGCCCCCCTAACAATTTACTTGGGACAAACCCTCATTAGCAAGGCACACGCGCTGGAACATTTTAGCTAAGCATCACACTATCTGCAACCAAGGAAATCACTGCCTGCGGGTGACACCGCTGCCTCTTCTCCTGGGTTACATGCTGCCCAAATCCTTCCCCCACACAGCCCTGCGTCCGCAGCGCACACCAAAGTGTCCCTGCGCAGCCTTCAGCTGCCCTCATGCCACACGCTCGCTTCATAGCTACACCACCCTCATGTCTATTTATAAGTGCGTCTGCCATGAGGAGGAACCGGAGGCACACACTGCAGAGGGTTGGCAGGGCCAGTCAGCGACCCTCTTTAAAAGGTGTGTGTGTGTGTGTGTGGGGGGGGGGGGGGGGGGCGATAGCCCACAATGCTGTTGAGAGTTGATGATAGATTGACATCTGATCATCATTCCAATCCTTTGCCACCTCCGTCGCAAAATTATCAGGAGCCGCCAACGTGGGCATAAAGGGGACTCAGGTGCCAGCGCTTCTACATAACTCCACAATGCAACAGGACATACTAACACCAAAGATTGTTTTGAAGCAGGAGGTGTCGCAAAAGTAGCCACCACAGGTATACACCGGGAAAAATAGTGGCGACCGGGGACCGAGTAGCGTGGGACCGCCGCCGCCATCATGTTTTTGAAAGCCTCCGTTTACACAAGCCTGTACAGCAGCATCTCCAGGCTGATTAATTTGGCAATGTGCATGTTTAAAGCTTGTGCATGCGGGTAGGTGGCGGCGTATTTGCACTTTCGCTCCAACGCTTGTGTTAGCGACAGCTGTACACTGCACTGAGAGACATTGTTGGTTGGGGTGGAGGACAGTGGAGGTGAGGGTGTGGGTGCAGGCCAGGAGGTGCTCGTGCCTGCGTCCTGGGAGGGGGATTGTGGGGTGCTTGGCCATCATATGCCTGTGCATGCTGGGGGTGGTAAGGCTGGTAGTGGTGGCTCCCCGGCTGATCTTGGTGCGGCACAGGTTGCACACCACTGTTCGTCGGTTATCCGCACTCTCACTAAAAAACATCCACTCCTTTGAACACCTAGGCCTCTGCACGGTGGCTTGCCGCGAGAGGGTGCTTGGGGAAACAGTTGGGGGATTCTTCGCTCTGGCCCTGCCTCTTCCTCTGGCCACCCCACTGCCTCTTCCAACCTGTCCTGCTGCTGCACTTGCCCCCCCCTCTGAAGCCCTGTCCTCAGTAGGCTTATCAAACCAGGTGGGGTCAGTCACCTCATCGTCCAACTGCTCTTTCTCCAAATCCTCTGTGCGCTCCTCCCTCGGACTTACTGCCCTTACTACTACCTTATTGACAGACAACCGTGTCTCATCATCATCCTTACCCACAAAAAGCCCTTGAGACAGTTGCCAGAAGTCCCCAGCCTCATCACACGGACTCCAGGAACTTTCCAAATGTTGAGCATCGGTCATGACAAACTCCTCAGGTGAGAGAGGAACCTTTTTTCCCACTCATGGCAGGGACCCGAGAACAGTTCCTGGGAGTCTGCTTGCTCAGAATATGTCATTTTCATGGAGTGAGGAGGCTGGGAGGAAGGAGGAGCAGCAGCCAGAGGATTCAGAGTTGCAGTCTCTAGGCTGGGAGTAGTGGACTGCGTAGAAGACTGGGTGGTCGATACATTGCTGGAGGCGTTTTCTGCCAACCATGACAGGACCTGCTCACACTGCGCTGTTTGTAATAAAGGTCTACTACGCGGACCTGCAAATTGTGATATGAAGCTGGGGACCCCAGAAACTTGCCTCTCTCCTAATCCCGCAGCAGCCAGCTGTGATTCACCTGGACCAGGAACTCTGCCTGTACCCACACCCTCACTTGGATGCCCGCGTCCACGTCCACAACCCTTACCCCTACTCCTCATCATGGCGGATTACGAATAGAGCAGGGCCCAAATAAATTACCCCACTGTACAGCACTGACAACTGTGGCTAATTCACCGCACACAGAGACTTGTTGATAGCGGAGGCTCTATGCTGGGACTAGGAAAAAATTAACCAGCTGTCCTGCGCTGATACCTAGGGGTAATTTACTGCTCACAGAGACTTGTACATAATAGAGGCTGTGTGGAGTGGGAGAAAAAAAAAAAGGTGCACTACTGCTCCCAGCCAGCCACAACTGTAATGCCCACGATGAGGAGTAGCCCTAAGAACGACCGTTGGGGTATCTGATGAAACAGAGCAGTAGGTCTGGAGCATGGACCTACTGCTCTGTTTCATCAGATAGCGGCTTGAAAAAGACCTATATGGTTGAAACGTTGCCTACACGTCTGACTATGAAACAATGAAGGCTCTTATTATAGAGGCTGTTTGCACCAATTCTGCTGCCACAATCCATTATATATCTGAGTAACATTGACTCGCAAGAATGCTGCCTTCCAATAGGTGGCGCTGCAGAGGTATCGTTCCATCTCCCCATTGGCAGCTATCCAGCAGGTGTCACCCGTAAGTACTCTACTCTCAGGAGGAGAATGTGGAGAAATGCCTGTTGTGAGGATGCGGACAAGAGTGGGTGGCATGGACTGTGCCAGGCACTGGGTATATATGGAGAGTGCTGCCCGCTCCTCCTCTCCTGGGCACATGTAATATATTACACCCTTAATTCTTCAATGGGTCTCCTCCATCATGGTGAGATTTATCTTCCCGCAGATCCGTGCCCTGGGACCTCCCGCCAACGTGTGGCACGAAATGACTAATTACTAGCGATGGCTGCCGCCTGGGCAGGGGGATAATAACCTCCCGCCAGATGCTGAGCTCCTTCATTAGGAAGAGCTGATGGGCCATGCGGGATCCATCATTTACATCACCTCAGACTCTTCCAGACTTGTTAAAGGTACAGCGCCGCCGGGTGAGAGCTGCGTCCTCCATCGGAGGGTTGTATCACCTGCGCCAAATCTGCTGCTGAACCCCGGAGTCACATCTACAATATCTGTGGACATGTGCAGCACGTGGCATGACGGGTGTGATTGTGGAACGGATAGTGTGTGTATGGGATGCATCAGTATATGTATGCAGTGTATGTACAGTGAGTGTATGGTGTGGGCAGACTGTATGCCTGGAGTGTATGTATGTATAGGATATGTATGTGTATGTATAGGGTATGTATGCAGTGTATGTACAGTGGTTGTAAGGTGTGGGCAGACTGTATGTATAGGGTATGTATGCAGTGTATGTACAGTGGTTGTATGGTGTGGGCAGACTGTATGTATGGAGTATGTATGTGTATGTATGGAGTATGTATGCAGTGTATGTACAGTGGTTGTATGGTGTGGGTAGACTGTATGCATGGAGTATGTATGTGTATGTATGCAGTGTATGTACAGTGGTTGTATGGTGTGGGTAGACTGTATGCATGGAGTATGTATGTGTATGTATGCAGTGTATGTACAGTGGTTGTATGGTGTGGGCAGACTGTATGCATGGAGTATATATATGTATGTATAGGGTATGTATGCAGTGTATGTACAGTGGTTGTATGGTGTGGGCAGACTGTATGCCTGGAGTGTATGTATGTATAGGATATGTATGCAGTGTATGTACAGTGGTTGTATGGTGTGGGTAGACTGTATGCATGGAGTATGTATGTGTATGTATGGAGTATGTATGTGTATGTACAGTGGTTGTATGGTGTGGGTAGACTGTATGCATGGAGTATGTATGTGTATGTATGCAGTGTATGTACAGTGGTTGTATGGTGTGGGCAGACTGTATGCATGGAGTATGTATGTGTGTGTATGCAGTGTATGTACAGTGGTTGTATAGTGTGGGTAGACTGTATGCATGGAGTATGCATGGAGTATGTATGTGTGTGTATCTAGTGTATGTACAGTGGTTGTATAGTGTGGGTAGACTTTATTCATGGAGTGTATGTATGTGTAGGATATGTATAGAGTGTATGTACAGTGTATGAATGCAGTATATGTACAGTGGTTGTATGGTGTGGGTAGAGTATATGCATGGAGTGTATGTATGTACAAGGTATGTATGCAGTGTATGTGCAGTTCTTGCATGATGTGGGTAGAGTATATGCATGGAGTAAGTATATGTCTGTATGGGGTATGTGTGGAGTGTATGTACAGTGGTTGTATGGTGTGGGCAGCATGTATGTATGGAATATGTATATATATGTACAAGATATGTATGCAGTGTATTGCAGTGCTTGCATGGTGTGAGTAGAATGTGTGTATATGTGTGTATGAAGTATTGTAAGTACAATGTGCATTAATAGCATACTTACGGAACATATATATATAGGGTATTAATGGAGTATATGTATGTACAGTGTATGTATAATGCATTGATGCAGTGTGTGTATGTACGGTACATGTATGGAGGGTGTGTATAGTAGAGATGTTCGATTCACCTGTGGTATGTCTGCATGTATGCATGGTTCCATTATGGCCTGGGGATGTGTTACGTGCCATGGTCTCCATCCATTGGTTGTAGTGACAAGAACCATGAATACAGAGGTCGGCCCTAACACTCTAGACAACAATGTGGCAATACTCTGGGAATGGTCGGCCATACTTCCAACAAGACGAGCCTTGTCACACATCCAACGCTGTCTTTCGCTGGTTTGAGGCTATGGATGTTCCATGATTGGACCGGCTGCACAGAGTCCCAACCTGAACCTGAACATCTGTGGAACGAACTGGAATGTCGGGTCAGGAGATATGAATAGCATCCATCTTCTGCAAGAATTTATCAGATGTTTGCAGGATGAATGGAGGGAAATACCAGCTGAATTGTATCAGACATTAGTAGAAAGTATGCCATGGAGAGTATCTGATGTCGTCGGGGGCCAAAGGAGCCTCATTTGTAGTAACATATGGAAATAAGCACCACTTCATTCTTGCTCAGGTGTCCAACTACTTTTGGTAGGGCAGTCAGCATGTGACTATTGGGGCCCGGTAAAGATTTTGCATGTAGGCCCAGGCGCTTCTAATTATTCCTCCTGGTTTCAGGGTTCTTCCCAGGTTCCCTTTACGGGGTGTCCATGACGTTGCTAACATTCTCGTCTTCCGTGAACCTTCTTAAAGAAGAACGATCTTCATATCTATCCGACCTCCAAGATTTTTACCCATGATTCCTTGGTGCGCCCCCAAGTGCCAGACCTGAGGATTTCTCATATGTTAGAGAGACCTGGACTCGGCCTGGTTTATTGATCACTTGTGAGTTATTGACACTGAATTCAGGTTAACCCTTTGTGGTGTGGGCCTGCGCTCCCCTCGGCTCCGGCGGGAGGGTGCTGGGTAGACAATGATTCGTAGTGACAGCCCCGGCTAATTGGAGAAAATGAATTTATCTCGGGTGCAATGTTTTTCGTCGTTCTCCGTTTCCCCTGCATAAGTGATGAGCGCCAGGGCCTGAATTAGCTCTGACTTTTTAATCATTTAGGAGTGCAATCTGTTAATTAGGGCGGGAGAAGGATGCCAGCTCTGCAGCTGCACCGCAGAGAGGAGGCTCTGTGATTCTCAGCCATGTCAGACGCGGGAGGCTGTGATTTATTCATTTACTCAGCAGATGCTGACAGTCGGGGGAGCGGAGGAGGGGGGGGGGGGGGGGCGACAAGTTTTACCAAACTTTATGCATGGCTATGATACAGAATCTACAAACACAGAGGCACTTTTTATAATGGATCCCCAGCCTCCTAGTACAACCCAAATACCAGGTCATTATAATATATATATATATATCTCAGTACCATGATCATACTGGAACTACTCATATAGCATAACGAATTGCGGCTATTCAGTACTCTGATAAAGCAGGGTGACGTGGGTGAGGTGCTTTCCTGTGATTTGCTCATACATGACATTTGTTTCTCTGTACTGATCCTGAGTTACATCCTGCATTATGCACCAGAGCTGCACTCACTATTCTGCTGGTGGAGTCACTGTGTACATACATTACTTATCCTGTACTGATCCTGAGTTACATCCTGTATTACTCCAGAGCTGCGCTCACTATTCTGCTGGTGGAGTCACTGTGTACATACATTACTTATCCTGTACTGATCCTGAGTTACATCCTGCATTATGCTCCAGAGCTGCACTCACTATTCTGCTGGTGGAGTCACTGTGTACATACATTACTTATCCTGTACTGATCCGGAGTTACATCCTGTATTATACTCCAGAGCTGTACTCACTATTCTGCTGGTGGAGTCACTGTGTACATACATTACTTATCCTGTACTGCTCCTGAGTTACATCCTGTATTATACCCAGAGCTGCACTCACTATTCTGCTGGTGGAGTCACTGTGTACATACATTACTTATCCTGTACTGCTCCTGAGTTACATCCTGTATTATACTCCAGAGCTGTACTCACTATTCTGTTGGTGGAGTCACTGTGTACATACATTACTTATCCTGTACTGCTCCTGAGTTACATCCTGTATTATACTCCAGAGCTGCACTCACTATTCTGCTGGTGGAGTCACTGTGTACATACATTACTTATCCTGTACTGATCCTGAGTTACATCCTGTATTATCCTCCAGAGCTGCACTCTCTATCCTACTGTTGGAGTCACTCTGTACATACATTACTTATCCTGTACTGATCCTGAGTTACATCCTGTATTATACCCCAGAGCTACACTCACTATTCTGCTGGTGGAGTCACTGTGTACATACATTACTTATCCTGTACTGATCCTGAGTTACATCCTGTATTATACTCCAGAGCTGCACTCACTATTCTGCTGGTGGAGTCACTGTGTACATACATTACTTATCCTGTACTGCTCCTGAGTTACATCCTGTAGATCTTTTATTATAAAAGTAAAAAACACAACAAAGAAACTGTAACAATAAGAATAACCATATAAAGCAATATAAGGCCCTTCACCCACAGTCCGTGATCCATAAACAAAGTAAATGTCCATATCCGGGCTTCCCCCCGCCGTACACACCCACACACATACACACTCTACATATAACACAATATACAACTATATACCTCTATATACCTAAAATATAAAACTAAGGAAACTATAACTACATAAACCCTGTAAACTATAACTCCAGGTCCAGCCGTGCCGCACTGTACCCACACAGAACAAAACTTAAGCAATAACATAAATAGCATAAATAACTGAAATAGCAACATAAATAAGCAAATTCAAACAGAAAGACTGAGCCAACTGGCATAAAACGAACTAAAAAAATTTTTTTTTTTGTTTTTTTTTTTTTTGGGTCCCCAGTGCAGCTTGGGGGCCAAGCCTGCTCCATCAGTCCGTGCCCAGAGTTCTTAGTTCAGGACGTGCCAAGCCACACCAGGGTTTTTTTGTTTTTTTTGTAATAAATACCACACAGTGCCCGCCGCAGCCTGGGGGCCATGCCCGCTCCACCAGTCCGTGCCCAGAGTTTAATGTTCGAGACGTGCCAGGCTACGGCTCAAGGCGTGAATCCCACTCCCCCCAACTCCCCCACCCAACCTACCTACCACCCAAAACGTGAATATATACAATATATACAAAACCATAATACACTCCAATATCAACATACATAATATATACTATATACATAACCCGAAAGCCTAAGGTCGGCTCACCTGCAGCCCTACTTCATTTCATTTTGCCCAAATCAAAACAAAAAGCTTCATGGTGCACTCACAGCCCGCCACCGGGATTGGAGGTGATAAGCCGGGCACAGATATCACAATGTACTATCCCTTGCATTTTCTCCCTATTCTCTCCCTAATTTGCCCTAGACTGTCCTTAGTCTGCCCCTCAGTCTGACCCTTCATGGAAACCTGTCCCTGCCCTATCCCTCCTCTCTCCCTATCCTGTCCCTTCTCTCTCCCTACTCTTCCCCTAGAAAATTAAGAAAACACTGTCCCTAACGAAATACAAGCCCTCTCCATAGGAGAGAAGCCTTAGATGTGCCCAGCCTCTCATACTCCAAAGAACGCACCTTCACCAGGTCACCCAGGATGTTCCTACATACCGTATCCACGGGGAGGACTTTCAGCTCCGTCGAGATTAAACACCGTGCACTCCAGATGTGGAACCTGACCACTAGGCTAACTAGGAATAAAGTGCAGCGGTCCCTGCCACCAAGACCTCTGAAGGCTCCATAAGCCCACTCCGCATAGGAGAGGTGTGCCAGCTGACGCCAGCCTATGGAGACCCCTACCCGTTGGTATACCTCTGTATTAAAGGGGCACTGAAGCAGGAAATGCTCCATGCTTTCCAGCACATCGCTGCACTCCTGACGGGGGCAACCCCTGTCAATCAGAGGCCTGCTCTTCAAGTTACCCCTTACATACAGTCTCCCGTGAAAGCAGCGCCAAGCCAAGTCCCAAAACTTCACAGGGACCCGGGTTGAATTCAGTAAACGTAACCCTCCCTCCAGGTCCCGACTTGGGCAGTCCTTGAGTGCCAGGGGCTTCTGGAAACGGGTCAACAGGACTCTTTCGTCGAGGAGCCTCCTCGTCAGAGTCCTGATCTCCCACATCCCCAGACCCCACCGGCGTATCACCTTCAGAACCAAGGTAGCGTAAGCCGGGAGATATCCATGCTGCGTGCGAAGGTCCTTCACTCGCCCTCCTGTCTCCCATTCCTGGAAGAAGGGCCGAAACCATCCCCGGCAGGAGTAGACCCACAGAGGAGCCCTTTCTTGCCAGAGGTTGCCTATGTTGATCTTAAAAAAGGTGTCTACAAGAAACACCACGGGGTTGACCATAGATAACCCCCCTAGTCTCCTCGTGCGGTATGTAACATCTCTCCTGATCAGGTTCAACCTATTCCCCCACAACATTAGGAAGAACAGGTTGTAGACCCGGGTCCAGAGAGGTTCTGGCAAAATGCATACGCTGCCCAGGTAGATGAATAAAGGGAGCAGGTATGTTTTGATCAGGCTAACTCTTTCCCGAAGAGTCAAAGACCAACCCTTCCACTGGTTTACCTTCTGAGTGGCACCATCCAGCCTGTCTACCCAATTTTGCATGGGGTAATCCCCCTGGCCAAATTTGATGCCAAGAACTTTTGCTGAAGTCTGGGGCACCGGAAGAGTGTCCGGGAGATCAAACACAGGATCCCCCCTTCCTAACCAGAGACTTTTGCACTTATCCCAGTTGACTCTGGACCCGGATGCCTCTGAGTAGGCATCCACCTCCGACACCACAAACTCCGCCTCCTCCCTTGAGGATACGAAGAGCGTGACATCATCGGCGTATGCCACTGCCCTCAGGGTAGCCTCCGGCACCGCCCGGTCCATCCCGACCCCTGCTATAGGTCCACGATCAACCCTCCTAAGAAAGGGATCTATCGCAAACACATACAACAGGGGACTTAGAGGACAGCCCTGACGGACACCGGAACCCACCTCAAAAGGGCGGCCAAGCCAACCGTTCACCAGCGGGAAAGTCTCAGCCCCTGCATACAATGTTCGCAGCCAATCAACAAACCCCACTGGCAGGCCATATCTCAGAAGGACTGACCAGAGGTACTCGTGATTAACCCGATCAAACGCTTTGGCCTGATCCAAGGACAGCAAGTACCCCTCCCAGTGACCAGCCCTACCCTGCTTCACTGCCTCCCGGACACCAAGAACAGCGCTAAAGGTGCTACGGCCTGGAACAGAGCAATGCTGGGCCCCCGAGAGGAGCTGGGGTGCAAACTTGACCAACCGATTAAACAGCACTTTTGCCAGAACCTTCCTGTCCGTATTGAGAAGTGCTATGGGACGCCAGTTCTCAATACGGCTCGAGTCTTTACCCTTTGACAGAGGGATCAAAGCTGACCTCCTCATTGACTTTGGCAGAGTGCCCGAGGAAAGACACTCATTTAATACCTCCGTCAAGAGGGGACTCAAGAGGTCCTTGAAGGTCTTATAATACTCGGATGTTAGTCCATCCGGGCCTGGCGATTTTTTGAGCCGGAGCCCATCAATCGCCAGTTTAACTTCCTCTATTCTGATCTCTCCTGTCAAAACATCAAGAGAGGTGTCTACCCCCGGCTCAGGGACAGTTTCAGCCAGGAAAGCCGACATCACTTCCGAATCTAGATCCCTCTTTCCCAAGAGTTGCGAGTAGTAGGATCTGACGACCTCCAGAATCCCTGATCTGGATCGATTCAGGGATCCTGTACTATCGATCAGTCCAGTGACCACTTTACTATTCACTGACATCCTACAGTTTCTGTAAGGGTCGGGCGAGCGGTACTTCCCGAAATCCCTCTCAAAAACCAAGGATGCGTGTCTATCGTACTGGCACTTCTTGAGCAAAGATTTCACTCTGGAGATCTCCTCGCGGCTACCTCCAGTCGAAACGAGATGTTCGAGTTTCCTCCTCAGGCCGTTGTACAGGCGGTACCTGTCCAGGCATCTGAGGTTGGAGAGCTCTCGGAAGAACCTTGCCGCCCTCCTCTTGAACATCTCCCACCACTCTGACTTACTGCTACAGAGATCCAGTAATGGTACCTGGCTCTGCAGAAAATCCTCAAAGGACTGTCTTATCTCTGCTTCCTCCAGGAGTGATGAATTCAGTCTCCAAAAACCTCTGCCCATCCGGGGGGTCTCTGCAACATTCAGAGAAAACAATATTAGACAGTGATCGGAGAATTCCACCTCAACAACGGACACTGGTGAAGAGATGGCTTCCTCCTTCAAATAAAACCTGTCTATTCTAGACCTGCTCTGACCTCTATAATAGGTGAACCCCTCGTGGCCTGGGGTGTGCCGGATGTGGACATCCACCAGGCGAGCCTCGCTAGCTATACTATTAAGTGCGACGCTGTTAAAAGTCAACCGCCTGTCTCCAGAGCCTCCCCTATCGCGGGCTCTTGTGACTGCATTAAAGTCACCTCCAAAGACAACTTGGCGGCTGGTAAAAAGGTAGGGCTTGATCCTCATAAAGAGACTCTTCCTGTCCTTTTTTGACTGGGGACCATAGATGTTGACAAGTCTTAATTCTTGTCCCTTCATGAGGACATCTAAGATCAGGCACCTTCCCATTTCTAATTCAATAACTCGTCGGCATTCAACCGCTGCGGTAAAAAGTACCGCCACTCCGCTATACGGCTCGGCCGCAAGAGACCAGTAGGAAGGGCCTGACCTCCACTCCCTTTTTGCCTTATGTATGGCTGCCAAATCAGACAGCCTGGTCTCCTGCAAAAATAAAATGTCGGCTTCAACGCGGCCGAGAAAATCAAAGGCCGCAAATCTAGCCGTATCAGACTTAATGCTGGCAACGTTAATTGATGCCAGAGTCAGCGGAGTGGGTGCCGCCATCATGAGTGATTAAATTAGACGGCTTTCTTCCTCACACCCGCTTCCTCGGGGTCAGAGGAAAGCCCCTTGCTTCTTTTTTTGGACACAGATGTGTCCATAGCAGGGGATCCCCTGACCCCGTCGTCCTTGTTTCCAGGTTCCGGAGTAGCCTCCACCCCGGACGGAACTATGCCTTCACGAGGTGGAGACTCAGCACACCCTGTTGACCCTTCCTTTGCCCTAGGAACCTTGCCCTCCGCCTCCCCCTCAGAAGAGGAGGAAGAGATGTCTCGGAGGGCTCGGAACCTATTGGAGAGTCCAACTGGAGGTGAGCAGGCTTTTCCTTCCAGTACTTGGCCCGGGGTGGGAGAAGATCTTGAATCCCCCCTTCGTTTCCTCCTCGTGGCACCTAGCTTACGCCGTTTCTCTAGCCACCTCTTGCCTTCCTCATCCACACTTTCGCAGTGAGAGGAATCTGCAGAGTTGGTCTCCTCCCTCTGGATCCTCCTGTCCTCCTCATCTAAATCGCTGTCCCTCAAAGCCTCAGCCGCGAGATTTGCTTCTGGAACAGGGGCCACCATCGACCCACCTGCTGTGGGTGCTCCTGTCAGCTCCCTGCTCCGTCTGCGTTTCTCCTGACGCCTCTGCTCCGCAGGCGTCTTTTGCCGGTTCTTCCCTGGCTCCTGAGCTCCTCCACCTCTGCTGGTCCCCTCACCCCCGGAGGCCACATCATGACCCCCATCCGTAGGTGCTGAGACCGCATTGGCAAAGGAGCGCGGACAGCGACTAAATGGGTGACCGAGGTCACCACACAGGTTACACCTAATCTCCGCACAGGAGGCGGCTAGATGACCCAGACCCCCACACAGGGCGCACTTCAAGGTCTTACAAGCGGCGCTCAAGTGTGAGGGGTCGCCGCACCTGTGGCAGAGCTTCGGCTGCCCCTGGTAAAAGGCCAAGATACGATCCCTGCCGAGGAAGGCTGCAGAAGGTATGTGTGCCACTGAGTTACCTGAACGTTTCAGCTGGACCATGAACGTCCAGGCCCCAGACCATATGCCGTGCTCATCCCTGTTCTTTTTTGGCATCTCCGTCACCTCTCCGTACCTACTGAGCCACGTCATGATGTCAAAGCAAGAAAGTGACTCGTTACGAGTCAAAACGGTCACCTTCTTGATACCGTTCTGGCGAGACACCACCTGGATGGCAAAGTCTCGCCAGCCGGGCTCGTTTTTCACCAGCTCGTAATTCCCCCAGAAGATTTCTAAGCCCTCTGGGCGAACGAAGCTGATGTCAAACTCAGACGTGCCGTAAGGATGGATCAGGGCAAAGATGTCAACTGCCCTGAAGCCCATCTTCAGCAGAAGCTCCACTACCCTTGCCCTCGGGGGGCATGTATCATTGCCTCTCCAACGAAGACGGACCACATTCCTACGACCTGCGTCCTGCCCGGGTGTCAGTAGGGACCATACGGTCTCCCCCTTTTGCTCTCGGAAGGCACCCAAGCCATGTCTCTCTTTCCAGAGAGATAGATCCACCTCTCTTCCTCCAACTGTGATTGTACTCTCCCCCTTCCGTAAAGCCTCCAGGAGACGCTGTTGCAAAGCGCCCTCCCTAGAGCCTGGAGACAAGGAGGACCCCTCCCCTCCAGCGGCGACACTGGCATAACTCCTGCCAGTTGTTGTCGCCGCTGGAGGGGCGACTGGAACCTGTGACCCCCCCGGCCTATCCACCTTATCCCCTGGGCCTCCAGATCCCCGGCTGCCAGGGGGGCCCGAGGTGCCCGAAGGCCCAGAACCTGCAGAGAATTGTTTACTCTCGGCGTTGTCCCTCACATCCACCACACGCTCTCGCACATCCATACCCGGATCTACCACTTTTATCCTTGGATCATGTGGTCCATGGGTCCTGGCCTCTCCGGAGGTAGATGGTAAAGCCTCCGGACTTTTGCTTGTGTTTTTACTTTTTCCTTTTTTCTTTTTTGCCTCCGCATCACTGGAGGCGCGGGATCCGGCCTGACTTACTCCCAGATTATGGGAGACCCCTGATTTTAGGTCCGCAGCCCCCTCCGCATCACAGGCAGCACTTGCTGTGTTAGTGGCACCGCTGCCACCCTCCTTGCTGTTACCGCGACCTGCATCTGTACTGGCCTTTACTGCGCCTTTCTTACTGACCTCCTTGCCCTTGTTACCAACTAACACAGGGACAGTGGGTCTGACCAGCTGGGCCCTTTTCTCCCCAACTCCCTGCTCCAGGCCCACCACAGAGTCCGAGCCAGGGGGGTTTTTGGGGTCAGAACTCTGATCCGATTTTGCAGCCAGGTCAGTCCTCACGGGAACTTTGACAAACACAAGCTTTTCCTGCAGCTTAACAGGTTTCTTTTTCTTTTTCTTTATCTCTACATCCTCCTCCGGCATCTCATTGCCAAACATGAAGCCCCCAATATGCAGAGAGGCTTCTGGCTGTGGGGTCTTCTGCACTTGTAGCCTTCCTGTGTTTCCCTCCACCTCTGATTCCCCTGAGGTAGATGGCAGTCCAATTTCCTCAGGCAACAGCTCTCTGGAACTTGTAGTGCCACTGGGTGTTGGTACTATCTCTTGTGAGCATACGGGCTGCTCCTCCAGGGTCTCCTGCACATCCTCAAACAATTCCTCATCTGAGGCTTCATCATTGCTTGACTCGCTTTGCTCCTGGCCACTGCACCTTGCCGCCATCTTTGCAAACCGGTCATCATTTATTATTTTTTCCTTAAAGGGACCGCTCTCCTCCAGTATTTTCTCCCTCACCGCTTCCCACATTCTAATGCAGTCCTTGCATTTCTTTATTGCCCTTCTGGCTTCTGCCTTTCTGTCCTTAGAAGCATTTTGCTCCATGATCAGCTTGGCATCACGCACCTTCCCTTTTTGCATGACCAACATTTTTCCAGCAAAGTTATAGTCATTAATACTCTTAGCCAGCCTGGAGGCCAGCTCAATCACTGATTCCTCCTTCTTTCTTTCGCTCCACTTACCCATACTTGCCAGGGTCTGCGGCTCACCGGCTCTCCTGCGGGTCTGGCTGCGGGTCACAATCTCACTCCCTGCGCTATCAGAAGCCGCCGTGCTGACAAATGGTGCCACGCTGCTGCAGCCACGACCAGGTCCAAGTCTCTTCTTACCTCCAGCAGAAGCTCCTGTTTTCCTGCGTGCTGCTGGCTTCTCCGGCACCAGTGGCAAACTTTCTTTCGGCATTGCTGATGCCAGCAATGCCTTCACTTCCCTCCCTCCCCCCGAGTGGCCCCGGGGAGAGGAGGTGCGGGACTCCATATCCAACAAAGCCCAGAAAAGTGCACCTTCTCTGGGATCCAAATTCAGCAAACCCTCCTTCTCTGACCACACCCTGGAAGTTGCAGAGCTTCACCAGCACACACCCAACTCCAGAAGCTGCACTCACTATTCTGCTGGTGGAGTCACTGTGTACATACATTACTTATCCTGTACTGATCCTGAGTTACATCCTGCATTATGCTCCAGAGCTGCACTCACTATTCTGCTGGTGGAGTCACTGTGTACATACATTACTTATCCTGTACTGATCCGGAGTTACATCCTGTATTATACCCAGAGCTGCACTCACTATTCTGCTGGTGGAGTCACTGTGTACATACATTACTTATCCTGTACTGCTCCTGAGTTACATCCTGTATTATACTCCAGAGCTGTACTCACTATTCTGTTGGTGGAGTCACTGTGTACATACATTACTTATCCTGTACTGCTCCTGAGTTACATCCTGTATTATACTCCAGAGCTGCACTCACTATTCTGCTGGTGGAGTCACTGTGTACATACATTACTTATCCTGTACTGATCCTGAGTTACATCCTGTAGATCTTTTTATTATAAAAGTGAAAAACACAACCAAACATTAACAATAAACAGAACATAAATATCGCTCACTTGGCATAAACATAAAACCAAAACAAATTATCACTTGTGTTATCTGTACTTTGCCTTACTGCAGGACAAAAGCAAAAGGTCCATCTGGTCCAAATAATACACACCGCGCACTACACCAACCTGCACTCCAAACTACACTCACTCATCCTCACCAATACATATACACTACATACTACATATAACAATATACACACATGTGAGAAAACATCCCTAACTCACAGGATCCAGCCAGAAATCCCAAAAAAAGAAGAAAGAAAACTTGACTAATAACCGAAGCAATTATATAATAACAATAATGCAAACAACAATAACAAAAGTAATAATAATAAGAAGAACCCAATACCTTTTTTTTTTTTTTTTTTTATATATATATATATTTTTTTAATTTTTTTTTTTTTTTTTTTTTTTTTTTTAATGCCCACCACCTAAAGAATAAAACCTTACATAATCCTAAACTAACCCTATATCCAGACCAAACCACCACACACCCCAAACAACCCCCTACGGTGCAGCATGGGAGCCACGCCTGCATCCCAAGTCCGTGCTCAATGTCTATGTCCAGGACGAGCCGAGCTGCACCGCATACACACACCCTGCCCGCCGCAGCCTGAGGGCCACGCCCGCACCAACAGTCCGTGCCCAGTGTTCATTGTCCGGGACGTGTCAAGCTACGGCTGAGGCATAAATCCCCCCCTCCCCCCAATAAACCCCCACCCAACCTATCTATAACCCCTAGCCCTATATACAAAACAAAACATAACATAACATATAACATCTCTTATACTACACAACTACAAACCAACACTACATATTAATACCCGAAAGCCTAAGGTTCAGTTACCTGCAGCCGTACATACTTCATCTTTGACCGAAAACAAAAACTCTACTAGTGTCACACTCAGCCCTCCACCAGGACTGGATATGATAAGCCGGGCACCGACCAAATAGAGAAACACTATCCCTATAGTTAATCTGTCCCTACAATGTCCCTACTCCTTCCCTAAAACTTACCCCCAGAGAAACTGTCCCTACCTCTCCCTATTCTGTCCCTACAAAGACCCTAACAATAAGAAGACTGTCCCTAACGAAATACAAACCCTCTCCATAGGAGAGAGGCCTTAGTCGTGCCCAACCTCTCATAATCCAGAGAGCGCACCTTCACCAGGTCACCCAGGATGTTTCTATTCACCTCATCCACGGGGAGGATTTTCTCTTCCGTCGAAACTAAACACCGTGCGTTCCAAATGTGAAACCTGACTACTAGGCTGACTAAGAATAAAGTGCACCGGTCCCTGCCACCAAGGTCCCCGAATGCCCCATAGACCCATTCCGCATACGAGAGGCGTGCCAACCTGGGCCAACCAATGGAGGCTCCCACCCGTTTGTACACCTTTGTATTAAAGGGACACTGAAGCAGGAAATGCTCCATGCTTTCCAGTACGTCGCTGCACTCCTGGCGGGGGCAACCCCTATCCACCAGAGGCCTGCTCTTCAAGTTGCCCCTTACATACAGTCTCCCGTGGAAACAGCGCCAAGTCAAGTCCCAAAACTTCAAGGGGATCCTGTCAGAATTCAATAAACGTAACCCTCCCTCCAGGTCCCGACTTGGCCAGTCCTTGAGCGCCAGGGGCTTCTGGAAATGGGTCAACAGAACCCTCTTATCGAGGAGTTTCCTCGACAGAGTTCTGATCTCCCACATCCCCAGACCCCACCGACGTATCATCTTCAGAACCACGGTAGCGTAAGCCGGAAGATGCCCGTGCGGCGTGCGAAGATCCTTCACTCGCCCTCCTGTCTCCCATTCCTGGAAGAAAGGCCGAAGCCATCCCCAACAGGAGAATACCCACGGAGGAGCCCTCTCTTGCCAGAGGTTGCCTATATTGATCTTAACAAAGGTGTTTACGAGAAACACCACGGGGTTGACCATAGATAACCCCCCTAGTCTCCTCGTGCGATATGTGACATCTCTCCTAATTAGGTTCAACCTGTTCCCCCACAACATTAGGAAGAACAGGTTGTAGACCCGGGTCCAGAGAGGCTCTGGCAAAATGCATACGCTGCCCAGGTAGATGAATAAAGGGAGCAGGTATGTTTTGATCAGGTTAACCCTTTCCCGAAGGGTCAAAGACCAACCCTTCCACTGGGCCACCTTCTGAGTGGCACCATCGAGCCTGACCACCCAATTTTGCATGGGGTAATCTCCCCGGCCAAATTTGATGCCGAGAACTTTAGCCGAGTCCTGGGGCACTGGAAGGGTGTCCGGGAGACTAAATGTAGGATCTCCCCTTCCTAACCAGAGACTTTCGCACTTATCCCAGTTGATGCCGGACCCAGATGCTTCCGAGTAGCGATCCACCTCTGCCATCACGTACTCTGCCTCCCCCCTCGAGGACACAAAGACGGTGACGTCATCAGCGTACGCTGCCACCCTGAGGGAGGCTTCCGGCACCGCCCGATCCATCCCGACCCCCGCCATAGGCCCACCATCAATCATCCTAAGGAAAGGATCAATGGCAAACACGTACAGCAAGGGGCTCAGAGGACAACCCTGACGGACACCAGACCGAACCTCAAATGGGTGGCCGACCCAACCGTTCACTAGCGGGAAAGTCTCAGGCCCCGCGTACAATGTCTTGAGCCAATTGACAAACCCCACTGGTAGGCCATATCTCAGAAGAACAGACCAGAGGTACTCGTGATTAACCCGATCAAACGCTTTGGCCTGATCCAAGGACAGCAGGTACCCCTCCCAGTGACCAGCCCTACCCTGCTCCACTGCTTCCCGGACACCTAGAACAGCACTAAAGGTGCTACGACCTGGAACAGAGCAATGCTGGGCGCCCGAGAGGAGCCGGGGTGCAAACTTGACCAGCCGATTAAACAGCACTTTTGCCAGAACCTTCCTGTCCGTATTGAGAAGCGCTATGGGACGCCAGTTCTCAATACGGCTCGAGTCTTTACCCTTTGACAGAAGGATCAAAGCCGACCTCCTCATTGACTTTGGGAGAGTGTCCGAGGAAAGACACTCATTGAAAACCTCAGTCAAGAGGGGACTCAAGAGGTCCTTAAAGGTCTTATAGTACTCAGATGTTAAGCCATCCGGTCCTGGCGATTTTTTGAGCGCAAGCCCATCAATCGCCAGTTTAACTTCCCCTATGTTGATCTCCTCTGTCAAAACATTAAGGGAGATGTCATCCCCTGGCTCAGGAACAGCTTCAGCCAGGAAAGCCGACATCACATCCCGATCTAGATCCCTCTTTCTCAAAAGGTGCGAGTAGAAGGATCTGATGACTTCCAGAATCCCTGATCTGGACCTGTTCAGAGATCCCGTACCGTCGATCAGTCCAGTGACAACTTTACGATTCACTGACATCTTGCAGTTTCTGTAAGGGTCAGGTGAGTGGTACTTCCCGAAGTCCCTCTCAAAAACCAAAGATGCGTGCCTATTATACTGGCACCCTTTGAGCAAAGACTTCACTCTGGAGATCTCCTCGCGGCTACCTCCGGTCGAGACGAGATGTTCGAGTTTCCTCCTCAGGCCCTGATAAAGACGGTACTTACTCAGGCTCCTGAGGCTAGAGAGCTGGCGGAAGAACCTCGCAGCCCTGATCTTGAGCATCTCCCACCACTCTGACTTACTGCTACAAAGATCCAGTAATGGTACCTGGCTCTGCAGAAAATCCTCAAAGGACTGTCTTATCTCTGCTTCCTCCAGGAGTGATGAATTCAGCCTCCATAAGCCTCTACCCATCCGGGGGGTCTCTGCAACATTCAAGGAAAACAAAATCAGACAGTGGTCGGAGAATTCCACCTCAACAACAGAAACTGGTGAAGAGATGGCTTCCTCCTTTAAATAAAACCTATCTATTCTAGACCTACACTCGCCTCTATAATAGGTGAAACCCGTGTGGCCTGGGGTGTGCCGGATGTGGACATCCACCAGGCGAGCTTCGCTAGCTATGCTATTAAGCGCGACGCTATCATAAGTCAGCTTGCCTAGGGAGCCTCCCCTGTCACGGGTCCTCGTGACTGCGTTAAAGTCACCCCCAAAGATCACCTGCCGACTGGTAAAAAGGTACGGCTTGATCCTCATAAAGAGATCCTTGCGGTCCCGCTTGGTTTGGGGACCGTAGATGTTGATTAGCCGAAGCTCTTGTCCCTTCATGAGAACATCCAGGATCAAGCACCTCCCTATTTCTAACTCGATAACCCGTCGGCATTCAACCGCTGCGGTAAAAAGTACCGCCACTCCGCTATATGGCTCGGCCGCAAGAGACCAGTAAGATGGACCAGACCTCCATTCCCTCCTTGCCTTATGCACAGCTGCCAAATTTGGCAGCCTGGTCTCTTGCAAAAACAAAATGTCGGCTTCAACGCAGCCGAGAAAATCAAAGGCCGCAAATCTAGCCATATCAGACTTAATGCTGGCAACATTAATGGATGCCAGCGTCAACGGAGCGGGTGCCGCCATCATTGGTGATTGAGTTAGATGGCTTTCTTCTTCCCACCCCCCTTCTCATCAGGGTCTGAGGATGACCCCTTGCCACGTTTCTTGGACACTGAAAGGTCCATGGCAAGGGGCTCCTCAACCTCGTCCTCCTTGCCACTGGGCTCTGGGCCAGCCCTCCCCCTGGAGGTCACCAAACCCCCACAAGAGGAAGGCTCAGCACCCCCTGTAGGCCCCACGCTTGTCCTAGGCACCTCTTCCTCCGAGGACGAGAGAGCTTGGTACCTGTTGGAGAGCCCAACAAGAGGAGAGTTTGGATTGCCTTCCTGCACCTGGCCCATTGCAGGGGAAGATTTCCCTTCCCTTTTTTTCATTTTCTTGGAGCCCTGCTTGCGCTTTTTCTTTTGCCACTCATCCTTGCCCTCACCCACACTTTCATAGTGGGAAGAATCTGAATAAGTGGCATCCTCTTCCCTTTGGATCCTCCTGACCTCCTCATCCAGCTCCCTGTCCCCTGGAGCCTCAGCCACATGATTTGCGTCCGGAGCAGGGGCCAGCATTGACCCACCTGCCACCTGGGTTTCCACCAGCTCCCTGCCCCTTCCGCGCTTCTCTTGGCGCCTTAGCTTGGCTGCCCCAGCATGTTTGTTCTTCCTTGGCTCCTGGGCTCCATCACCTCTGCTGGTCCCCTCCCCTGCAGAAGCAACCTCACGGCTCTCCTCCGCTGGGGCCATGACCGCATTGGCGAAAGAGCGCGGACAGCGACTGAATGGGTGACCGAGGTCACCACACAGGTGACACCTAATCTCTGTACAAAATGCCGCAAGATGACCTACCTCGCCACACAGAGCGCACTTGATGACGTTACAGGCTGCACTCAAATGTGTGGGGTCGCCGCACTTGTGACAGAGCTTCGGCTGCCCCTGGTAGAAGGCCAAGATACGATCCCTGCCAAGGAAAGCCGCGGATGGTATGTGGGCCACCGAATTCCCTGAACGCTTAAGTTTCACCATAAATGTCCAGGCTCCGGACCAGATGCCGTGTTCGTCCCGGTTCTTATTGGGCATATCCACCACCTCTCCATACCGACTTATCCAAGTCATGATATCATAACAAGAGAGGGACTCGTTATGAGTCAAAACGGTCACTCTCTTGACTCCAGTCTGGCGGGTTACCACTTGTGCAGCGAAACCGCGCCAGCCGGGCTCGTCCTTCATCAACTCGTAGTTCCCCCAAAAGAGCTGGAGGCCCTCTGGGCGAGCAAAGCTGATGTCGAACTCAGACGTGCCATAAGGATGGATCAGGGCATAGATGTCATTTGCCCTGAAACCCATCTTCAGCAGAAGCTCCACCACCTTACTCCTGGATGGACACGTGTCATTGCCTCTCCACTGAAGACGAGCCACATTCCTACGGCCAATGTCCTGCCCGGTTGTCGGCAGGGACCAGACGGTCTCCCCCCTTTGTTCTCGGAAGGCACCAAGACCATGTCTCTCCACCCAGAGAGACAAATCCACAACTCTGCCCCCTACATTCATCGAGCTCTCCCCCCTCCTCAAGGCCTCCAGGAGGCGCTGTTGCAAAACGCCGTCCCCAGAGCCCAAAGACGAGGAGGACGCATCCCCCCTCCCTCCAGCGGTGACACTGGCATAACTTCTACCAGATGTTGTCGCCGCTGGAGGGGCGACTGGATCCTGACCCACCCCCTGACTACCCTCCAAAGCCCCACCCTCCCGTACAAAAGGTGGCATACCAGCCGGGGAATCGGGGACACCTGTTCCTGCAGGAACAGGGGCAGCAGGAACAGGGGCAGCAGGGGTACCAACAGCCGCATCCATTACCGCACTCACTTCTCCATTAGCTGCTGGACCAGGACCCATGTTACCTTTACTCTTAATTTTCTCTTTATGCCCTGAGGGCAAGTCCATGGCACCTTCGGTGGGTGGCTGAAGATGTACTTCAACATTTCTTTTGACATTGGTGGCTGTAGCTCCGCCCACCTTAGCCACTCTTGGATCTGCAGTTCCTCCAGCTTTCCTTCCAGCAGCAGAAGGATGTTTACCATGTGTGGGAGGATCGGCAGACCCAGCCACCACCCCCTGCGCCCCCTCTGCACCGGAAAGGCGCTTTAGGGACACAGGGGGGACAGCTAAGCCACCACCGGTGTGACCTGGCGCCGGATCACGCCCCCCTCCCACTGGGACGTGACCAACAGCGCCAGCACCTCTGGACTGGCCGTGACTCTTCGCTTTCCGAACGCTCTTCTCCACCTCCTTTACTCCTCCATTCCCACTACTAGCACAAGTGGGCTTGGAGTTTTGGGCCGCATTAACCCTCTCTTCCCCAGTCCCCTGCACCGGACCCACCACAGAGCCCGGGACTAGGAGCTCAGGGTTACCACCCTGGTCTGACTTTTCAGCCAAACCAGAGTGCTTGGTGACATAAACGAGCTTTTCTTGAATATACGTTTTTTTCTTTTTCCTCCTCTTTTTGCTTGAGGTTTCTGGGGGCAAATCCTTTCCAAAGTAGCAGGATTGTAGCCTCTCTGGGGACTCTTGCAGCTGTATCTGCCGCATTATCAGCGCCCCCTCTCCACTGCTGCTGCAGCTGTCGTCGGTGTCCTCCTGGTCAGATTCGCCTGACGTGGGAGGCAGGCTGACCTGTTCAGCTGGGATGCTGGGCCCAGTAGTCCCACCTGGCAGCGACGATTGCTGCTCACCAGAGCACCCAGCTCGCCCATCCTCAGCACTGTCTGATTCGCCTGTGCTGCTGCTTGAGCACCTGGCAGAGCGCTCTCTAATGCCACAACTGCTCACAGACGCCATTTTGCTAAACCTTTCGTCGTTTATCAGTTTCTCTTTGAAAGGCCCACTTCTTTGCAGAATCCTTTCCCTTTCTTCCTTATAAAACTCAATGGCCTCCTCACAGGCTTCAATCTGCCGCGATATGGCTAACTTCCTGGTGCGGGATCTGGCCCGCTCCGCATCATAGCGGGCAACGCGCAGCTCCTGCCTATATTTATTCAGCTGCCTCCCGACATGCCCAAAGTCCTTCATGTACTTGGCAATACGGGTTGCCACATCCGTCACTGACTCGCCCTCCTTGCGATCAGCCCAACTTGCCTGCAAACGTTGTTTTGCCGCATGGTCCTCCACTCTCTTCCTCTGGCTGCGGGTCCTCTTGGGCTCCTCCAGGGGAGTCAGGGTGACATTGCTGCCACTCTGACCAGGTGTTCTCCCCTCCTGGGGTGCAGTCCTCCCTCCCCCCGACCGAAGCCGGAGGGAGGAGGTCTGGGACTCCATGGCTGGAGCAAGCCCAGCACCTGTAGACTTGGCTGGGTAACGTTCCTCTCACTGCTGACCACACCCTGGATCCTGCAGAGCTCTCACACACCCAACCTTCTCCAGAGATGCACTCACTATTCTGCTGGTGGGGTCACTGTGTACATACATTACTTATCCTGTACTGATCCAGAGTTACATCCTGTATTATACCCCAGAGCTGCACTCACTATTCTGCTGGTGGAGTCACTGTGTACATACATTACTTATCCTGTACTGCTCCTCAGTTACATCCTGTAGATCTTTTATTAGAAAAGTATAAAACACAACCAAACATTAACAATAACACAACTGTATACAACAAGATGAGGCCCTTTCCCCCGGTCCATGACCCATCCACAAAAGAAAAGTCACTTTATACCCATTCCCCCTCCCCCCACTGTACACTCACACAGCCACTCATACTCAATATATAACAAAAATACTTAAAAGAGCATATTACTACAGAAAAGTAAAACTACAGGTCCAGCCGAACCCCCTGAAACCACACAAATAAAACGAAATAGCGTTAAACAATAACAGAAATAACTAACCAAACCATACTAACATAAAGACTGAGCCAACCGGCATATAACCAAACTAAAAATTTTTTTTGGGGGTCCCCAGTGCAGCTTGGGGGCCATGCCTGCTCCACCAGTCCGTGCCCAGAGTTCAAAGTTCAGGACGTGCCAAGCCACACCAGGGTTTTTTTTGGTTTTTTTTTTCTAAATATACATTATACCACAATACCACACTGTTCCCAGCCGCAGCCTGGGGGCCATGCCCACTCCACCAGTCCATGCCCAGAGTTTAATGTTTGGGACGTGCCAGGCTACGGCTCAAGGCGTGAACCCCACTCCCCCCAACTCCCGAACCAACCTACCTACCACCCAAAATGTGAATGTGAATACATACAATATATACAAAACCATAATAAACTATACACCGACATACACCAATATACATATTATACAATATTCATACAACCCGAAAGCCTAAGGTCGGCTCACCTGCAGCCCTACTTCTTTTCATTTCGCCCAAACCGAAACAAAAAGCTTCATGGTGCACTCACAGCCCCCCACCGGGATTAGAGGTGATAAACCAGGCACAGACACGGCAATGCCCTTTCCCTTCTTTTTTAAAAAGGTCTCCCTATTATTTCCCTAATTTGCCCTAGACTGCCTTAGTCTGCCCCTCAGTCTGACCCTTCATAGAAAACTGTCCCTGCCCTATCCCTCCTCTCTCCCTATCCTGTCCCTATTCTCTCCCTACTCTGCCCCTAAAAAATTAAGAAAAGACTGTCCCTAACGAAATACAAGCCCTCTCCATAGGAGAGAAGCCTTAGATGTGCGCAGCCTCTCATACTCCAAAGAACGCACCTTCACCCAGGATGTTCCTACATACCGTATCCACGAGGAGGACTTTTAGTTCCGTCGAGATCAGGCACCGTGCACTCCAGATGTGGAACCTGACCACTAGGCTAACTAGAAATAAAGTGCAGCGGTCCCTGCCACCAAGACCTCTGAAGGCTCCATATGCCCACTCCACATAGGAGAGGTGTGCCAGCTGAGGCCAGCCTATGGAGACCCCAACCTGTTGGCATACCTCTGTATTAAAGGGGCACTGAAGCAGGAAATGCTCCATGCTTTCCAGCACGTCGCTGCTCTCCTGACGGGGGCAACCCCTGTCAATCAGACGCCCGTTACCTCTTACATACAGTCTCCCGTGAAAGCAGCGCCAAGCCAAGTCCCAAAACTTCAAGGGGACCTGGGTTGAATTCAGTAAACGTAACCCTCTCTCCAGGTCCTGACTTGGGCAGTCCTTGAGTGCCAGGGGCTTCTGGAAATGGGTCAACAGGACTCTTTCATCAAGGAGCCTCCTCGTCAGAGTCCTGATCTCCCACATCCCCAGACCCCACCGGCGTATCACCTTCAGAACCAAGGTAGCGTAAGCCGGGAGATATCTGTGCTGCATGCGAAGGTCCTTCACTCACCCTCCTGTCTCCCATTCCTGGAAGAAAGGCCGAAACCATCCCCGGGAGGAGTAGACCCACGGAGGAACCCTCTCTTGCCAGAGGTTGCCTATGTTGATCTTAAAAAAGGTGTCTACAAGAAACACCACGGGGTTCACCATAGATAACCCCCCTAGTCTCCTCGTGCGGTATGTAACATCTCTCCTGATCAGGTTCAACCTGTTCCCCCACAACATTAGGAAGAACAGGTTGTAAACCCGGGTCCAGAGAGGCTTTGGCAAAATGCATACGCTGCCCAGGTAGATGAATAAAGGGAGCAGGTATGTTTTGATCAGGCTAACTCTTTCCCGAAGGGTCAAAGACCAACCCTACCACTGATTTACCTTGTGAGTGGCACCATCCAGCCTGTCTACCCAATTTTGCATGGCGTAATCCCCCTGGCCAAATTTGATGCCAAGAACTTTTGTTGAAGTCTGGGGCACCGGAAGAGTGTCCGGGAGATCAAACACAGGATCCCCCCTTCCTAACCAGAGACTCTCGCACTTATCCCAGTTGACCCTGGACCCAGATGCCTCTGAGTAGCCATCCACCTCTGACACCACAAACTCTGCCTCCTCCCTTGAGGATACGAAGAGCGTGACATCATCGGCATATGCCACTGCCCTCAGGGTAGCCTCCGGCACCGCCCGGTCCATCCCGACCCCTGCTATAGGTCCACGATCAACCCTCCTGAGAAAGGGATCTATCGCAAGCATATACAACAGGGGACTTAGAGGACAGCCCTGACGGACACTGGACCCCACCTCGAAAAGGGCGGCCAAGCCAACCGTTCACCAGTGGGAAAGTCTCAGCCCCTGCATACAATGTTCGCAGCCAATTAACAAACCACACTGGCAGGCCGTATCTCAGAAGGACTGACCAGAGGTACTCATGATTAACCCGATCAAACACTTTGGCCTGATCCAAGGACAGCAAGTACCCCTCCCAGTGACCAGCCCTACCCTGCTCCACTGCCTCTCGGACACCGAGAACAGCGCTAAAGGTGCTACGGCCTGGAACAGAGCAATGCTGGGACCCCGAGAGGAGCCGGGGTGCAAACTTGACCAACCGATTAAACAACACTTTTGCCAGAACCTTCCTGTCCGTATTAAGAAGCGCTATGGGACGCCAGTTCTCAATACGGCTCGAGTCTTTACCCTTTGACAGAAGGCTCAAAGCTGACCCCCTCAATGACCTAGGCAGAGTGCCCGAGGAAAGACACTCATTGAATACCTCCGTCAAGAGGGGACTCAAGAGGTCCTTGAAGGTCTTATAATACTCGGATATTAGGCCATCCGGTCCTGGTGACTTTTTGAGCCGGAGCCCATCAATTGCCAGTCTAACTTCCTCTTTTCTGATCTCTTCTGTCAAAACATCAAGAGAGGTGTCTACCCCCGGCTCAGGGACAGTTTCAGCCAGGAAAGTCGACATCACTTCCGAATCTAGATCCCTCTTTCCTAAGAATTGCGAGTAGTAGGATCTGACGACCTCCAGAATCCCTGATCTGGATCAATTCAGGGACCCCGTACTGTCGATCAGTCCAGTGACCACTTTACTATTCACTGACATCCTACAGTTTCTGTAAGGGTCGGGCGAGCGGTACTTCCGGAAATCCCTCATACTGGCATTTCTTGAGCAAAGATTTCACTCTGGAGATCTCCTCGCGGCTACCTCGTCGAAACAAGATGTTCGAGTTTCCTCCTCAGGCCGTTGTACAGGCGGTACCTGTCCAGGCATCTGAAGTTGGAGAGCTCTCGAAAGAACCTCGCCGCCCTCCTCTTGAACATCTCCCACCACTCTGACTTACTGCTACAGAGATCCAGTAATGGTACCTGGCTCTGCAGAAAATCCTCAAAGGACTGTCTTATCTCTGCTTCCTCCAGGAGTGACGAATTCAGTCTCCAAAAACCTCTGCCCATTCGGGGGGTCTCTGCAACATTTTAGAGAAAACAATATTAGACAGTGGTCGGAGCATTCTACCTCAACAACGGACACTGGTGAAGAGATGGCTTCCTCCTTTAAATAAAACCTGTCTATTCTAGACCTGCTCTGACCTCTATAATAGGTAAACCCCTCATGGCCTGGGGTGTGCCGGATGTGGACATCCACCAGGCGAGCCTCGCTAGTTATGCTATTAAGTGCGACGCTGTTAAAAGTCAACCCCCTGTCTCCAGAGCCTCCCCTATCGCGGGCTCTCATGACTGCATTAAAGTCACCTCCAAAGACAACTTGGCGTCTGGTAAAAAGGTAGGGCTTGATCCTCATAAAGAGACTCTTCCTGTCCTTTTTTGACTGGGGACCATAGATGTTGACAAGTCTTAATTCTTGTCCCTTCATGAGGACATCTAAGATCAGGTACCTTCCCATTTCTAATTCAATAACTCATCGGCATACAACCCGTGCGGTAAAAAGGACCGCCACTCCGCTATACGGCTCGGCCGCAAGAGACCAGTAGGAAGGACCTGACCTCCACTCCCTTTTTGCTTTATGTATGGCTGCCAAATCAGACAGCCGGGTCTCCTGCAAAAATAAAATGTCGGCTTCAACGCGGCCGAGAAAATCAAAGGCTGCAAATCTAGCCGAATCGGACTTAATGCTGGCAACGTTAATTGATGCCAGAGTCAGCGTAGTGGGTGCCGCCTTCATGAGTGATTAAATTAGATGGCTTTCTTCCTCACACCCCCTTCCTCGGGGTCAGAGGAAAGTCCCATGCTTCTTTTTTTGGACACAGATGTGTCCATAGCAAGGGATCCCACCGACCCCCATCGTCCTTGTTTCCAGGCTCTATTGTCGCCTCCTCCCCTGTAGGAACTATGCCTCCCCGAGGAGGAGACTCTTTCTTTGCCCCAGGAACCATGACCTTTCCTTCCCCCTCAGAGGAGGAAGAGATGTCTTGAAGGGCTCGGAACCTATTGGAGTGTCCAACTGGAGGTGAGCAAGCTTCTCCTTCCAGTACTTGGCCCGGGGTGGGAGAAGATCTTGAATCCCCCCTTCGCTTCCTCCTTGTGGCACCTAGCTTACGCCTTTTTTCTAACCACCTCTTGCCTTCTTCATCCACACTTTCATAGTGGGAGGAATCTGCAGAGTTGGTCTCCTCCCTCTGGATCCTCCTGTCCTCTTCATCTAACTCGCTGTCCCTCAAAGCCTCAGCTGCGAGATTTGCTTCTGGAACAGGGGCCACCATCGACCCACCCGTTGTGGGCGCTCCCATCAGCTCCCTGCTCCGTCTGCGCTTCTCCTGACGTCTCTGCTGAGCAACCGTCTTTTGCCGATTCTTCCCTGGCTCCTGAGCTCCCCCACCTCTGCTGGTCCCCTCACCCCCGGAGCCCACATCATGACCCCCATCCGTAGGGGCCGAGACCGCATTGGCAAAGGAGTGTGGACAGCGGCTAAATGGGGGACCGAGATCACCACACAGGTTACACCTAATCTCTGTACAGGAGGCGACAAGATGAACCAGACCCCCGCACAGAGCGCACTTCAAGATCTTACAAGCAGCGCTTAAGTGTGAGGGGTCGCCGCACCTGTGGCAGAGCTTCGGCTGCCTCTGGTAAAAAGGCCAAGATACGATCCCTGCCGAGGAAGGCTGCAGATGGTATGTGAGCCACTGAGTTTCCTGAATGCTTCAGCTTGACCATGAACGTCCAGGCCCCGGACCATATGCCGTGCTCATCCCTGTTCTTTTTGGGCATCTCCGTCACCTCTTCGTACCTATTGAGCCACGTCATAATGTTAAAGCAAGAAAGTGACTCATTACGAGTCTAAACGGTCACCTTCTTGATCTCATTCTGGCGAGACACCACCTGGATGGCAAAGTCTCGCCAGCCGAGCTTGTTTTTCACCAGCGCATAATTTCCCCAGAAGATTTTTAGACCCTCTGGGCGAACGAAACTGATGTCAAACCCAGACGTGCCGTAAGAATGGATCAGGGCAAAGATGTCAACCGCCCTGAAGCCCATCTTCAGCAGAAGCTCCACTACCTTCCCCCTTGGGGGACATGTATCATTTCCTCTCCAGCGAAGACGGATCACATTCCTACGACCTACGTCCTGCCCGGGTGTCGGTAGGGACCATACGGTCTAATCCCTTTGCTCTTGGAAGGCACCCAAGCCATGTCTCTCTTTCCAGAGAGATAGGTCCACCACTCTTCCTCCAACTGTGATTGTACTCTCCCCCTTCCACAAAGTCTCTAGGAGACGCTGTTGCAAAATGCCCTCCCTAAAGCCAGGAGACCAGGAGGACCCATTCCCTCCAGCGGCGACACTGGCATAACTCCTACCAGTTGTTGTCGCCGCAGGAGGGGCGACCGGACTCTGTGACCCCTCTGGCCTAACCACCCTATCTCCTGAGCCTCCAGATTCATGGCTGCCAGGGGTACTCGAGGTGCCCGAAGGCCCAGCAGCTGCAGAGGAACGAGTACCCACGGCATTGTCCCTCGCATCCACTGCACACTCTCTTACATCCATCCCTGTATCCGCAACTTTTTTTCCCGGATCATGTGGTCCGTGGGTTCTGGCTTCTCCAGAGGTAGATGGTAATGCCTCTGGATTTTTGCCTGTGTTCTTGTTTTTACTTTTCCCTTTTTTCTTTTTTTTTTTCTACAACACAGCACACTCCATAATACTGTACACTACACCGACCGCTCCATTCTCATCCTCACATATCCATCAAATAATGCTCAAAATGCTTAACACAGACAACTCACAAATGTGCAAATACAACTAGAAATTCTGAGATTCTTCGCTTTACGTGACTAAAGGAGAAGAGCAACCGAATAACAACCCAAAGAAACAAAAGTAACAACAATGACAAAGCAAAGAATAAAAGAGCAATAAATCATAGATATAACACTAAGAATATAGCAGCACTATAACATATCTATACGGAACAAGCAATCAGAGCAAGACAGACTCAAAGCTCAAGCTGAGATGACCTGCGAGGGCTACTTACCTTTCGGCCTGTTTCACATTGACTACTTACCTTTATACATAGAAATGTATTGTGTCAGTAAGGGCCCATTGCCATGAAAGGAGAAGACTAGAATGAGACAACCTGAGGCCTACGTGAGCGCCCTCCGAAGCTCTAGAGCGCACACCTCCACCAGGCCCTCCGAAGCTCTAGAGGGCACACCTCCACCTGGTCCTCCAAAGCTCTAGAGCGCACACATCCACCAGGCCCTCCAAAGCTCTAGAGCGCCCACTTCCACCAGGTCCTCTGAAGCTCTAGAGCGCACACCTCCACCAGGCCCTATGAAGCTCTAGAATGCACACCTCCACCAGGCCCTCCAAAGCTCTAGAGCGCACACCTCCACCAGGTCCTCCGAAGCTCTAGAGTGCACACCTCCACCAGGCCCTCCGAATCTCTAGAGCGCACACCTCCATCAGGCCCTCTGAAGCTCTAGAGCGCACACCTCCACCAGGTCCTCCGAAGCTCTAGAGCGCACACCTCCACGAGGCCCTCCGAAGCTCTAGAGCGCACACCTCCACCAGGCCCTATGAAGCTCTAGAATGCACACCTCCACCAGGCCCTCCAAAGTTCTGGAATGCACACCTCCACCAGGCCCTCCAAAGATCCAGAGCGCACGCCTCCACCTGATCCTCCGAAGCTCTAGAGTGCACACCTCCACCTGGTCCTCCAAAGCTCTAGAGCGCACATCTCCACCTGGCCCTCCGAAGCTCTAGAACGCACACCTCCGCCAGGCCCTCCAAAGTTCTAGAATGCACACCTCCACCAGGCCCTCTAAAGCTCTAGAGCACACACCTCCACCTGATCCTCCAAAGCTCTAGAGTGCACGCCTCCACCTGGTCCTCCAAAGCTCTAGAGCGCACATCTCCACCTGGCCCTCCGAAGCTCTAGAACGCACACCTCCACTAGGTCCTCCGAAGCTCTAGAGTGCACACCTCTACCAGGTCCCCAAGGGTCTTACTTACCATCTCAGCAATGAAGTACGTCAGTCCTGGCCAGCCAAGTTTCCCTATGTTCTGTAGACCAGTCAACATGGGCCATTCCATGGAGCCCCCACCCTTATTGTACACCTCAAATCCCAAAACATCAAAGAGATTCTTATGAAATTCAAAAGCCACAAACCAACCTCAGATTGTAATCTGGGCCATCTCTGAGTGCCAGGAGCTTCTCAAAATGTGTGAACAGATCTCTTTTGTCAAGTAGTTTCCTTGAGTACTGATTTCCCACATTTCCAGACCACACCGATGAGTTGCCTTCAGAACCGGAGTAGTGTAAGCTGGAAGATGTCCATGCACAAAGATCCTACACTTGCACCCTTCCCATTCCAACAAGAAAGGCCCTACAACAGGGGAAAAACATGGGGCTACATGCAAACCTCAACGGCATTTTGTGCCGCTCCAATCATCTATGTGTGGCTGCTCACATGTCAAGGTGAAGAGGAGTGACATATAGCAGGGCAACAGGAACGGACTAGTACTAAGGGTGCCCTGTGTATCCATGTCTGGTCCCCTATATATTAGGAAAATAAAGTTTCTTGCCCTGTTTGGCACCCCAGAAATGAGTATATGAGTTAGAGGCATCTATATATATAAAGACGAAAGCCCTCACTGACTCACTGACTGACTGACTCGCCACTAATTCTCTCACTTCCCGATGTCTTAGAAACATGAAATTTGGTATGCGCATTGATTATGTCATAAATAGGAAAACCTAATGGCTCCCAACTCGATTATTAAATTCTAAGCGCAAAAGAATTAGTGTCCAAATTTTAAGTACGTAATCTAATTCTCTCACTTCCCAATGTCATAGAAATTTGAAAATTGGCACAGGCATTGATCTATCTATATATATATATAAAGATGAAAGCCCTCACTGACTCACTGACTGACTGACTGATTCACTGACTGACTCGCCACTAATTCTCCAACTTCCCGATGTCGTACAAACATGAAATTTGGCACAAGTATAGATTATGTCCAAAATAGGAAAAGCTAATGGGTCCCAACTAGTTTATTCAATTCTAGCGCAAAAAAACTGGCGTCCAAATTTTATGTACGTAATCTAATTCTCTCACTTCCCGAGGTCATAAAAACTTGAAATTTGGCACGAGCATTGATTATGTCATAAATAGAAAAAGTTAATGGGTCCCAACTCGATTATTCAATTCTAAGCGCAAAAGAATTAGCGTCCAAATTTTACGTACATAATCTAATTCTCTCACTTCCCGATGTCATAAAAACCTGAAATTTGGCACGAGCATTGATTATGTAATAAATAGGAAAAGTTAAAGGAGTTGTCCCGCGAAAGCAAGTGGGGTTATACACTTCTGTATGGCCATATTAATGCACTTTGTAATATACATCGTGCATTAATTATGAGCCATACAGAAGTTATTCACTTACCTGTTCCGTTGCTGGCGTCCTCGTCTCCATGGTGCCGTCTAATTTCAGCGTCTAATCGCCCGATTAGACGCGCTTGCGCAGTCTGGTCTTCTCCCTGGTGAATGGGGCCGCTCGTGCCGGAGAGCTGGTCCTCGTAGCTCCGCCCCGTCACGTGTGCCGATTCCAGCCAATCAGGAGGCTGGAATCGGCAATGGACCGCACAGAGCCCACGGTGCACCATGGGAGAAGACCCGCGGTGCATCGTGGGTGAAGATCCCGGCGGCCATCTTGCTAAGGTAAGGAAGAAGTCGCCGCAGCGCGGGGATTCGGGTAAGTACTAAACGTTTCGGCGCGGGGCAACCCCTTTAATGGGTCCCAACTCGATTATTCAATTCTAAGCGCAAAAGAATTTGCGTGCAAATTTTACGTAGATAATCTAATGCTCTCACTTCCCAATGCAACAAATATTTACACAAATTTTTACCGCACAAATGTGAAATTTGCCATGACCCTTCTTTGTGTACTAAATATTGGAAATTTAAAGGGTTACATCTTGATTATTTAATCCTATGCATAAAAGTAAGTGACCCCCTATGCAATGTAACTAATAACACACATCTGTACTGCACAAACTTGAAATTTGGCTTGACCATTCCTATGTTATGTAACTAATAACATATCTGTACCCCGCAATATATGAGACAGTTATCTTCTAAGCAAAACAAAACGCATTTAGAAATATGAGTATATACTGACAGGAATAAAACTGACTGTCGTATGTATTGAAAGGCTGCAAAGTTCAAAAGGAAGTGGACATGGACTGCTGGGATGAAGTATGCCTTTAGGTATAACAAGGGGCTGCAACTTTCAGTCTGGATAGGAAATTTGAATAAAAAGGGGCGTTACCTTTCAGGGTAAAAATGAGGAGAGTGTGTGAGGTGGCACATTCTGTGGGGTGACATTTTCACATACAGTCTGAGATAAATCTCTCTCCTATCTGCCTATACACTGAGAGGAATCTATCTGATCTGTGTGTTATGAGCAGCCTGTGTGAGAGGTGGACATTCTGTGGGGTGACATTTTCAAAAAACTACCTTTTTAAAATTCCTTTTTAAAATTTCCTTTTAAAATTCAATTGTTTTCTTATTTATTTTATTTTTTTATTTTATATACGTCGCATGGTTACCTCCACGTGGTGTTTTCTGGGTAACGCAGAGAACTATGCAAAATGGTGAACATATGTTTTTCCTCAGTATCTCTAAAGTAACCACGACTTCATAAGACTTTCCGTGTGAACACCAGATAAACACCAGTACCAAATTAACTCGGACGAAGCCGGGTATATCAGCTAGTCATATATACATGCAACTCTCTATACTGTAGTATATAGGACTCATGAAATGCCAGGCCATTACCTCAACATTCATCATCTACAATGGAGACAGCCACATACATTGCATCCTCCTCTCTGTAGTGCTGGTCGGCAGAAAGGTGATTCCATTCTCCAAAAAAGTGGGAGCCTTGGAAGTAGAACTTCGATTTAACTATAGCATATACATATGATATGCCATAAATGTCTCAGATACCTCTTGGACACCAAGCAGAGCACTGCAGCTGGGAAAGCAATATGGAGCCTCCAAAAGTAGTCGGGAAGCAAACTTCATGTGATTAAACAGCATCTTTGCTGAAATCTTTCTCTGCACCAATGGGGTGCCAGTTTTCAACACAAGTTGGATCATTATCCTTCGATAGGATGATCAAAGCTGACCTCCACATTGAAGCTCCAAGGAAATACACTCATTTACTAACTCAATCAAGAGGGTAACCAAGGTGTCCTTAAAGGTACTACAAATGTTAAACCATCTAGACCTTGTAATTTTTTGAGAACACACCCATCAATCGCCAGTCTAACTTCCTCTTCTCAGATGATCGAGGGGTCTACTTCTCCTTCAGGGACAGTTTCAGCCAAGAAAGCCAACTTCACAGGCCTCTCAATCCCTTGGCTAGTCATGTTTTTTCACATTGGGGCCATGACTGTATTGGTAAAGGAATGAGGGAAAGGACTGATTGGGTGACCTATCACTGGTGCAATGAGAAGGCCTATTCCCCCACACAACACACCCTTCTGCACCTTGCAGTTTGCAGTGTGCGGGGGCATTGCATCTGTCTTACAGTTTGACCGACCATGGAAGAAATGCTGGATGCGATTCATCCTGAGGAAGGACACAAATAGAATGTCGGTAACTATTTCCTGAATGACTAGTTTTACCATAAACGTCCAGGCTCCTGAGCTGATGCCAAACTCATTCCTGTCCTTGAAGGATTTGACTTTGTTTAGGTGAGACACTAACTGTGCGGAAAAGTCTTTGCTAGTTCGTAGTTTGACAAAAAGGCCCTCTGGCTGAAAAATCTGACATTGAGATGTATTAAGGCATGGATGTCAATCACTTTAAAGGCCACCTTAAGCAGGAGCTCTACCACCATCGCGCTTGAAGAGCACTGAAGACAAACCACCTGGCCTAGTATACAGTGTATGTATATAGTGTGTGTATAAGTTAAGTTGATACTATCAAAAATGGAATGAATCTCAGAGGAGGGTTTTTGCATCAGTGGAGATTATGAGATATGAGAAACCCAGAGCAGAGATAACGCAATGACCTGTTGACCCCCTAGCATCAATTTAGAGACCATAAAAATTCCACATCCCTTGTCACTGGACTAATTAAAGGAGATGTCCCGCGCCGAAACGGTTTTTTTTTTTTTTAACCCCCCCCCCCCCGTTCGGCGCGAGACAACCCCGATGCAGGGGTTAAAAAAACCACCCGCACAGCGCTTACCTGAATCCCGGCGGTCCGGCGTCTTCATACTCACCTGCTGAAGATGGCCGCCGGGATCTTCTACCTTCGTGGACCGCAGCTCTTCTGTGCGGTCCACTGCCGATTCCAGCCTCCTGATTGGCTGGAATCGGCACGTGACGGGGCGGAGCTACACGGAGCCGCTCTCTGGCACGAGCGGCTCCATAGAAGACTGCTGAAGACCCGGACTGCGCAAGCGCGGCTAATTTGGCCATCGGAGGCCAAAAATTAGTCGGCTCCATGGAGACGAGGACGCTAGCAACGGAGCAGGTAAGTATAAAACTTTTTATAACTTCTGTATGGCTCATAATTAATGCACAATGTATATTACAAAGTGCATTATTATGGCCATACAGAAGTGTATAGACCCACTTGCTGCCTCGGGACAACCCCTTTAAGTATTTACTGTTATGCTCATCACTTTCTGGTATTTATATAGGTGCTATTAATCACATTATGTCTGTGCCCTCTTATCCTGGAATGGAATTTGTTTCAAGTGCAAATTAATCATGTTTGTGCCTTCCCATGTCATCATGTGTATATGTATTTATATAAATACTTCTTTAGATTTGTTTCATTATAGCTGCCTGTCCACAGCCGTGACGGAATATCGCTAGCAATATTCTGCCACGGGGGAGGAGGGGGGAGCACTGACAGATCTCTGCGATGCGCCTATCTAATAGATAAGCTCACTGCAATTTGAATCCCGCAAGCAGAGAATCGCTAAGATCCTTTACTGGTGGACATCGGGCTGCGCTTTCCATAGTTAGCCTATGGAAAGCGTGTCATGCGAGGTCCGCGGGCAATGTATTGGAGCGGACCTCGCCCGTGGACAGGTAGCCTAGCCTGAAGAAGGATTCTGAGAGGTTGCAAAGCTTTCTATAACATCATGTATGTTTGTTAGCCATTAAAAGGTATCATATCTACAAGATGACTTGGTTTCTCTTAGAGAGAACAATCACACTCTGTGTGCGCATCTGTGTGAGTGTAAATGTGAGCATCTGTGTCTATTCTAGTTATTAACCCCTGAATGACGCGGCCCCCTTTTTTTTTCATTTTAGTTTTTTCCTCCCCACTTTAAAAAAATCGTAACTCCTTTAGTTATCCATCTACGTCACTGTATGAGGGCTTGTTTTTTGCGGGGCGAGTTGTATTTTTCAATGATGCTATTTAAAGTACCATATAATGTATGGAAAGACTTTTAAAAAATTGGAGTAAAAAAAAACAACTAAATTCTGCCATCTTTCAGTGTGTTTTGTTTCTACGGCGGACAAACTGCAACAAATGTGACCTGATAACTTTATTCTATGGGTCAGTACGATTACTACGATACCAAACTTGTATAGTTTTTTTTTTTTACTGTGCTACTCTTTTTTTTCAAAGACATTTAATATTTTTTCAATAATTTTTGCGCTCATCTTGTGCGCGCAATAACTTTTTAATTTTTCCGTTGACATAGTTCAGCGAGGGCTCATTTTTTGCAGGATGTGCTGTAGTTTCCGTTAGTACTAATTTGGAATACATATGACATTTTGATCGCTTTTTTATTGCGCTTTTTCTGGGAGACAGGGTGACTGAAAAACCACATTTTTGGCGTTCTTTATTTTTTTTTCAGACGACGTTCACCATGTTGGGTTAATAATTCGATACTTTGATAGATCAGACTTTTACAGACGCGGCGATACCAAATATGATTTTTTCTTTTATGATTTTTTTTATTATAGATATGGCATAAGGAGGTGATTTAAACATTTATTACATTTTTTTTTTACAATTAAAAAAACTTTATTGCTATTTTTTTCACTTTACCTTTAAGCCCCCCTGGGGGACTACAATATGCAATACTTTGATCGCTCCTGCAGTATGACGTAATGCTATAGCATTACGTCATACTGCATTCTGACAGGCAGTCTATCAAGCCACCCCACGGGGATGGCTTGATAGGCAGTTTCCTCAGGCAGCCCAGGGGCCTTTCAGAAGGCCCCGGCTGCCATGACACCTGCACGGCTCTCCCCATCTCATCGTACGGGGGATTTAAATGCCGCTGTCAGAATTGACAGCGGCATTTAAAGGGTTAATAGCCACGATCGGCCGATTGCAGCTATTGCCCGCGAGTGGCAGCTGGAGTAAACAGCTGACGACCACGCTGTATGCAGAGCAGTCACTCCGAGAGCTCTCTTCATGCATACCCCGACACTCTAGGACATAAATGTACGTCCTGGAGCGGGAAGGGGTTAATGAGTAAAGTTTGAAAAAGTTTGATTCAGCTGATTTGATGAATTCTATCAAAAACGTTTGTTTCAGTCCAAATTAATACGAACCAAACAACACTGTCTAAGAGCCATGATAGCCCTGTACAAACCTCTCAGGTCACCCGGGAGGACATCTAAGGACCACTGAGCTGTTTTAAGGCAAACTAAATGGAGTAAAAACATTATTTTGCCCCCTTCTTCATTGTCTTTCTTCTTTCCTCCTTCTCTTTTCCCTTCTCCTCCTCTTATTCTACATATTTTTCTTCTTTTTTTTTTCTTCTTTTGGCATGTTCAGCCAAAGTGACCCACCTGAGGTTCAGGTTCTCGATGAACCGAACTTTAGGCAAAGGGTTCAACTGTTTAAGTTCACTCCACACTCCTAGCGATGACATGTTGGGACCCCTCAGCTCTCTTATTGCTTGGGGCCTGGGGGTATTTTTAACCCTATCAATGTCTCACGTGTCCTGCTGATTCTCCGTTTTCACACGGATAATTAGATGAAGCTGATGCAGATGGATTGTATTAGCGGATGTGTGAGAAGAAATATTACTCTTCATGCAGGCAGGAAATGAACACTGGAAAGTGGTGGGATTGTAAGCTTTGTGTTCGGTCTTGGGGGTCTCCACTCAGATCTGATGTCCCTGAGGTTTGCTTAGTTGATTAGTCTGGGTCAGTTGAGATTGATCCCACAATCCTTCCTTTTTTACACAGGTCAGTGGAGAATGGCCAGATGGTTCAAGATGGCTGGAATGGAAGAGAGACTTGTAAAAGCATGTGATGCCCATGTCAGACATTGTCTGCAAGATCATCTACAAGTGGAGAAGGGGCAACCATTAAATAGAGGAGTGCAGCGTTCGAGAAGTGGGCCATGGCCTAGGAGACAGCGGGTAGAGTTTGGGCCTTGTCACGGTGGCTCTACCGTCTCCCACACGAAGAGTAACCGGTGACACGTCCAAGGGCCGAGGGCAGGTTAATAAAAAGGAAATCCAATATTGGAGTACCTTAGTCTCTGCTGTCACAGGTGACGCCACCGTTTCTTCTGCAGCGGGGCATTCCTAGATGGTGGAGTAAACTCACTCTCACGCGACCTCCGTGGGGAAATTTCTGGTTGTTGGAGTAAATCCACACACACACCGGTACTTTTTAAGACACGGACCCTGGAAACAGACAGGCAACCGGTCGTTTTACTCAACTTTAGCAACAAACACAGTTCAGCAGTTTCGTAAACAGGTGATGTGACGGGGAGAACTCACAGGACGTCAGGAGAAACCATAGCCACAGTTATCTGTAGGTCCTGACCTGGTACCACACTCTCTTCTCTCTCCTAATCTCTACCAGTCCACACTCACAGTCGGGCTCACTCTGCCGAACTCCTGGGAATAGCAGTCCCCGACAGTCGTTAGACTATTCTCTCTGCCTCTTCCATTCTGAACCACAGCGGTTGAAGGTACCTGTGTGGAACTCCTGAAGATCTCTCTGCTGCAGGTCCAGAACACTCTCAGAACTCAGAACAGAAGACTCTTGCACCTGCCTTGCAAGCACATATATCTCACAGGTCACATGACAAACAAACGGATACTTTTTCCAGACAGTCAGCTCACATACTAGACAGTTAACTCTTTCAGTGCTGCAGCTAGGCAATGCATACCATTCTTGCAACACAGAAGACACTGAAGTAATGGAGGGGCCCAGTTGTTCTAACATAGTAACATAATATGTAAGGCCAAATGAAGACAATGTCTATCTAGTCCAGCCTGTTTATCCTCCTATGTTGTTGATCCAGAGGAAGGCAAAAAACCCCAAGAGGCAGGAGCCAATTAGCCCTTTTGGGGGAAAAATTCCTTCCCGACTCCATAATGACAATCAGACTGTTCCCTGGATCAACCCCTAATAGTTCCTACCTGCCTGTATACCTGGATTAACAATTAACCTAAGATTTATATCCTGTAATATCCTTCCTCTCCAGAAAGACATCAAGTCCCCTTTTAAACTCCTCTATGGATTTTGCTATCACCACGTCCTCAGGCAGAGAGTTCCACAGTCTCACTGCTCTTACAGTAAAGAACCCCCTTCTGTGTTGGTGATGAAACCTGCTTTCCTCTAAACGTAGCGGATGCCCTCTTGTTACCGTCGTAGTTCTGGGTATAAACAGATCGCGGGAGAGATCCTTGTATTGTCCCCTCATGTACTTATACATAGTTATTTGGTCGCCCCTTAGCCATCTTTTTTTTAGAGTAAATAATCCCAGTTTTGGTGCCTCTCTGGGTATTCCAGTCCCATCATTCCATGTATTAGTTTGGTTGCTCTTCTTTGAACCCCCTCCAATACCGTAACATCTTTCCTGAGTACCGGTGACCAGAATTGTGCGCAGTATTCCATGTGAGGCCTGACAAGTGCCTTATATAATGGAAGGATAATGTTCTTGTCCCTCGCCCCTATACCTCTTTTAATGCACCCCAAGACTTTATTAGCTTTTGCAGCAGCTGACTGGCATTGGTTACTCCAGTTTAGTCTACAATCCACTAGTACCCCCAGGTCTTTTTCCATCTCACCTTTTCCTAGCAGTACCCCACTCAGTGTATATTGGTAACATCCATTTTTGCTGCCCATGTGCAGAACCTCACATTTTTCAACATTGAACTTCATTTGCCATTTTCCTGCCCAAGCCCCCAGCTTATCTCGGTCCGTTTGTAGCCATACATTGTCCTCCATTGCATTAATTATTTTGTATAATTTTGTGTCATCTGCAAATATTGATATTTTGCTGTGCAGCCCCTCTATCAGGTCATTGATAAATATATTGAACAGAATGGGGCCTAATACTGAACCCTGTGGCCCCCACTAGCGACGGTGGCCCAATCAGAGTACGAACCATTTATTACCACCCTCTGCTTTCTATCATTGAGCCAATTCTTTACCCAGATACACACATTTTCACCCAATCCGAGCTGTCTCATTTTATATATCAGCCTATTATGTGGCACGGTGTCAAATGCTTTAGAGAAGTCCAGATATACGAGATCAATAGATTCTCCCAGGTCCAGCCTAGAGCTTACTTCATCGTAGAAGCTGATCAGTTTGGTCTGACATGATCGACCCTTCATGAACCCATGCTGGTGAGGAGTTATTCCGTTGTTCTCCTTGAGGTATTCTTCGATGGCGTCTCTCAGAAACCCCTCGAATATTTTTCCCATTACTGGTGAGACTTACTGGCCTGTAGTTACCAGGCTCACTTTTGGACCCCTTTTTGTAAATTGGAACCACGTTGGCAATGCGCCAATCCAGTGGTACAACCCCGGTCTTGATAGCATCCACAAATATTAGGTATAGCGGCCTAGCTATCACATCACTTAGTTCCCTTAGTACCCTTGGGTGTATTCTATCTGGGCCTGTCGATTTATCGATTTTAATCTCCTTTAACCAGTTCCGCACCTCCTTCTGCATTAGGTATGAGATATTTTCCGAAGGGTTCCTTTTATTCCCCTGCATCTTCTGTGGCATCTCCTTTTCATTTGTGAATACGCTTGAAAATAAATTATTTAGTAGATTTGCCTTCCCTCCATCATCTTCAATGATTCCTCCTGCATTATTTGTTAAAGGGCCAGTGCTCTCTGTGCAAATCCTCTTGCTGTTAATGTAGTTGAAAAATAGTTTTGGGTTGTTTTTGCTTTCTTTGGCGATCAGTGTTTCTGCCTCATTTTTAGCAATTTTGATCGTATCTTTGCATATTTAGTTTTTTTCCCTGTATGATTTTAGCGCTTCTTCGCTGCCTTGTTGCTTTAGTAGTTTGAACGCTTTCTTCTTTTCGTTTATTGCCCCTCGTACAGTCTTGTCGAGCCACATTGGTTTCCTTTTAGCTGAGTTTCTTTTATTTTTAAAGGGAATGAACTGCTCACATGAGGTGATTAGGATGTTTTTAAACTTTTCCCATTTGTCCTCCGTACTGATATTTTTGAGGATGTTGTCCCAATTAATGTTACCGATAGTAGTTCTAAACTGATCAAATTTTGCTTTACCAAAGTTTAGTTTCTTTGTCGCTCCCTGATAAGGCTTCCTATTGATTGACAGCTGGAAGTTGATTATATTGTGGTCACTGTTCCCCAAGTGCCCCTCAACCTGTACCCCCTTTATTCGGTCCGGTTTGTTAGTTAGTATTAAGTCCAGAATGGCCCTCCCTCTCGTTGGTTCCTGCATAAGTTGGGTAAGGTAATTGTCTTTAATTGATCTCAAGAACTTATCCCCCCTGTGAGATTTGCAGGTTTCGTTCTCCCATGTTATATCTGGGTAATTAAAGTCCCCCATTATAATTACTTCATTGCGGTTTGACACCTCTTCTATCTGCCTTAATAGTAAGGTTTCAGTTTCTTTTGTTGCTTTCGGTGGGCTATAGCAAACCCCTATCAGGATTTTGTTATTTTTTCCCTTCCTGTATTTCTACTCACAGATATTCCACCTGTTCGTCTCCTGCACCTATATCCTCCCGTAGTCTCGGCTTTAAGTACGATTTAATGTACAGACATACCCCTCCCCCTTTCTGGTTTCGACAGTCTCTTCTGAAGAGATTGTAACCCTGTAAATGTACCACCAATCGCATTTATCATCAAGCCATGTTTCCGTTATTCTGACTATATCATAGTTTTCATCGGCCATTCTTGCTTCGAGCTCACCCACTTTACCGATCAGACTTCTTGCATTCGTGGTCATACAATTTATACGGTTGTTTTTGTACTTTAAATTAGTTTTGTTGCTAATGGTACTATTGGCTGATCTGTCAGTTCTAACTGTACTAACCCCATCCCCTGCTCGACCCCCCTTCCCATTAATTAGTCCCAGGTCGCTAGCTATGCTGACTACCCCCTATTTCTCTTTTTGCCCTCTCACCACTCCCTAGTTTAAACACTCCTGCAGCCTTCTAGCCATCTTATCCCCCAGCACAGCTGCACCCTCCCCATTAAGATGCAGCCCATCCCTACGGTAGAGCCTGTAGCCAACAGCAAAGTCAGCCCTGTTCTCCAGGAACCCGAACTCCTCCTTCTTACACCAACTCCGGAGCCACTTGTTTACCTCCCTAAGGTCCTGCTGCCTTTCTAGTGTGGCTTTAGGTGCCTGTAGTATTTCCGAGAAAACTACCCTGGAGGTCCTCGCCCTGAGCTTGGACCCTAGGTCCCTGAAATCATTTTTGAGGGCCCTCCATTGACCTCTAACTTGTTCATTGGTGCCAACGTGCACCATGACCGCTGGATCCTCACCAGCCCCTAGAAGTAATCTGTCAATCCGATCCGCGATGTGTCAAACTTGAGCGCCAGGAAGACATCACACCGTTCGACGATCCCGGTCTTTATGGCAGATTGCCCTATCTGCCCCCCCTTATAATTGAGTTCCCCACCACTAGGACCTGTCTAGCCTGCCCTGCTCTCCCCGTCCCCGTCTCACTGGAGCAGTCATCCCCCTGGCGTTCAGAAGGCCTGTCGTGCTGCAGCGGTGCTGGCTCTGTAATGGCATCGCCCTCATCTGCCAACGTTGCAGACATGTTGGGTTGTGCCAGTTCAGGACTAGCCTCCCTGGTTCTCTTCCCTCTATCCCTCCTTCTTTCTGTCACCCAGCTGACTGCCTGCTCCCCCTGGTCTTCCGTACTACCATCTGCCCCCGCCTCTACCCCAGCGAGTGCCTGCTCAGTGAGCACCAAACTCCTTTCCATGATGTCAATGGCTCTCAGTGTTGCCAGTTGCCCATTTAGATCCAGAATTTGGGCTTATAAATGTGCGACGTGCACGTATCTGCACAACAGTATGCACCCTCGATCGTTTGATCAAGGACCGCATACATTGCACAAGTAGCACACTGGATGGCATTGCCAGGCATGGAGCTCATCCTAATGGGGATCTACAATTTACTTGTGGAAGTAGTGAAGATAGACTTGTTCACTCCGCTCACACACTACTGCCTCTGCGCAACCGCTCACACGCTGCCACCTCTGTGCAACCGTTTACACGCTACCGCCTCTGCGCAACCACTCACAAACTTTTTTTTTCTCTCTCACTCAATCACCCAATCCTGCTGCACTTACACCTTGCACACAGACACTTATACACTCACACTCTAATACAGTCTAATACCCCCTCCCTTAGTCACAGACACACACCTAGACCCACAGGCGTACACACACACTAAGACACACAGAGTACACTTATCTGCTCTGTCAGCAGCTCCTCCGCAGCTCCGGTGACGTCACCTGCATTCTCACCGACAGGACCTCTCTCCCAGCCACTGCAGGAGCACATATTACATCTATACGGGGGCACCAAGAGGAGACCACCACTAGGAAAATCAGCCGGAGAACACAAGATGCTGGAAGATGTTTGTAAGGGCGGGCACCCACTGGCGTTTTTTTCTCCGCTGTGTTGTGAGAGTGAGTGAAAACTCTTGCAGCGCAGTGCGAGAAAAAAAATGGGATCACGCCGGGATATCGCCAGTCTTTTCAATGGGGCCAGCGGCAGCAGCGCTAGCCCCATTGAAAAGATATGGAGAATACCGCGGACTTCTGCCACAGCTGTGACCACTGTGGCAGGAGTTTCCTTCATCCCTGCGGGGACCGCGGGGATGAAGGAATCCTCTGCCTCAGCTGTCACAGCTGTGGCAGAAGTGCAGCATGCTATCCCATTGCTTTCAATGGAATCGGCGCTGCTGCTGGTCCCGTTGAAAGCAGTGGTTTGTGGCAAACCCTGCAGTATGATTTTCGGGTAAGAGCTTGAAATATAAGCCTTTCCCTAAAAACCATCAATAAGTGTTAAAAAAATTTCAAAAAACATTACTCACCTCTCCACCGCGTCCTCCGGCTGGCTCCCTGACACAGCTGTCCAGCACTTTCAGCAGGCGGGGATTTAAAAATCCCCACCTCCTGAGAGGGCTGTGCTGATTGGATGAGCGCTCAGCCAATAGCAGCTAGTGCTTAGCTATTGGCTGAGCGCTCATCCAATTACAGATAGTGCGTAGCTATTCATTCATGAATAGCTAAGATAGTGCCTGCTGAAAGTACTGGACAGCAGTGGCAGGGAGCTAGCAGGAGGACGCGTCTGAGCGGCGGAGAGGTCAGTAATTTTTTTTTACATTTTTTTAACACTTATTGATGATTTTCAGGGAAGGGCTTATATTTCAAGCCCTTCCCGAAAATCATACTGCAGGGTTTGCCACAAACCACTGCTTTCAATGGGACCGGCAGCAGCGCCGATCACATTGAAAACAATGGGATAGCATGCTGGACTTCTGCCACAGCTGTGACAGGAGTTTCCTTCATCCATGCGGGATATCTTTTTAATGGGGCTAGCGCTGCTGCCGCTGGCCCCATTGAATAGACTGGCGATATCCTGGTCTTATTTCGGCGTCTTTTTTGCGCTACGAGGCGAGAGTTTTCACGTGCTCTCACAGCGCAAGAAAGAAAATATCGCCAGTGGGTGTCAGCCCTAAGAAGCCCAGAACGTCTTCCCAGGACCTACAGGAAGCTCTCATTCCTACTAAGGGCACAGTGCAGGAGGTGATCATTAGAGAGGGGCACATAGGACATCTTACATGGGGGTGCCTGGAGACCAGCACTGTCCAGGAAGAACATCAGAGGAAAAGTGGAACTAAAGATTACCCATGAACACCTGGGACACAGCAATGTGTTTTGGACAGATGAGGAGATATTATATGCTGCTACAGGACTAGAAAATATCTGAGAACCAAAGATAACATTTCACTGGAAGAAGATAATACCTGCAGTGTAAAGCATGGAGGTGGAGTTATGTGGCTACAGGACTAAAATAACATGTCCCAACTATAGGCTGTATTTCACTAGAAAAGCCTGATACGTGCAGTGTAAAGCATGGACCAGAAGACATATCACAACTGCAGACAGAGGAAACTGACACCTGCAGTGTAAAGCATAGTGGAGGCAACAAAAGCTACGCAGCCAGTGGACCAAAGGTCCAGATCTAAATCCCATGGGACTGTTTCCATTTCCTGACAGCCAGCAGAGCTCTGGTTGGTAATTGAAGCACGAAGTCTATTAAAGTGCTGAGGAACCTGTCATTGCCTGCTGATTGGTCCTCCTTCACTGAACAGCCCTTTATGGGCTCACGTGCTGCCATACTGTACCCTTGTAGTACCACTCCAGCCTGTGTCCATCAGTCCCCTCTTATAGGCTCTGTATATAGAGGCCAGGAGTCGGTGTGTCTCCGCTCCCCTGCGGGTACAAGCAGAGTTCGGGGAGGTGTTGCTGATGTTCTGGTACTTTGAGTCGCAGCAGTTTCACAGCTTGTCGCTGTGTTCATTCACCACGTCTGACAGTTTGACTGTTTCTGTCGCGCCAGATTCTCATCAACTACAAGGTACTTACCGAGCTGCATAATCATCAACTGAGAGGAAGAAGGTCTGGAGGAGCCGAGGAGTACGATCTACCATCAGTCAGTCATATACAGTACGGAGAGCTATAGGGGATGTATAGGGGAGCGGAGGAGCGGAGGAGTACGATCTACCATCAGTCAGTCATATACAGTACGGAGAGCTATAGGAGATGTATAGGGGAGCGGAGGAGTGCGATCTACCAACAGTCAGTCATATACAGTAAGGAGAGCTGTAGGAGATGTATAGGGGAGCGGAGGAGCCGCGGAGTGCGATCTACCAACAGTCAGTCATAAACAGTACTGAAAGCTATAGGAGATGTATAGGGGAGTGGAGGAGCTGCGGAGTACGAGCTACCAACAGTCAGTCATATACAGTTCGGAGAGCTATAGGAGATGTATAGGGGAGCGGAGGAGCCGCGGAGTACGATCTACCAACAGTCAGTCATATACAGTACTGAAAGCTATAGGAGATGTATAGGGGAGTGGAGGAGCTGCGGAATACGAGCTACCAACAGTCAGTCATATACAGTACGGAGAGCTATAGGGGATGTATAGGGGAGCGGAGGAGCGGAGGAGTACGATCTACCAACAGTCAGTCATATACAGGAGATGTATAGGGGTCTGGAGGAGCCGTGGAGTACGATCTACCAACAGTCAGTCATATACAGTACGGAGAGCTATAGGAGATGTATAGGGGAGCGGAGGAGCTGCGGAGTACGATCTACCAACAGTCAGTCATATACAGGAGATGTATAGGGGTCTGGAGGAGCCGTGGAGTACGATCTACCAACAGTCAGTCATATACAGTACGGAGAGCTATAGGAGATGTATAGGGGAGCGGAGGAGCCGCGGAGTACGATTTACCAACAGTCAGTCATATACAGTACGGAGAGCTATAGGAGATGTATAGGGGAGCGGAGGAGCCGTGGAGTACGATCTACCAACAGTCAGTCATTTACAGTACGGAGAGCTATAGGGGATGTATAGGGGAGCGGAGGAGCTGCGGAGTACGATCTACCAACAGTCAGTCATATACAGTACGGAGAGCTATAGGGGATGTATAGGGGAGCGGAGGAGCTGCGGAGTACGATCTACCAACAGTCAGTCATATACAGTACGGAGAGCTGTAGGAGATGTATAGGGGAGCGGAGGAGCTGCGGAGTACGATCTACCAACAGTCAGTCATATACAGTACAGAGAGCTGTAGGAGATGTATAGGGGAGCGGAGGAGCCGCGGAGTACGATCTACCAACAGTCAGTCATTTACAGTACGGAGAGCTATAGGAGATGTATAGGGAAGCGGAGGAGCCGCGGAGTAAGATCTACCAACAGTCAGTCATTTACAGTACGGATAGCTATAGGAGATGTATAGGGGAGCGGAGGAGCCGCGGAGTACGATCTACCAACAGTCAGTCATTTACAGTACGGAGAGCTATAGGAGATGTATAGGGAAGCGGAGGAGCCGCAGAGTAAGATCTACCAACAGTCAGTCATTTACAGTACGGATAGCTATAGGAGATGTATAGGGGAGCGGAGGAGCCGCGGAGTAAGATCTACCAACAGTCAGTCATTTACAGTACGGATAGCTATAGGAGATGTATAGGGGAGCGGAGGAGCCGCGGAGTACGATCTACCAACAGTCAGTCATATACAGTACAGAGAGCTATAGGAGATGTATAGGGGAGCGGAGGAGCCGCGGAGTGCAACCTACAATCAGTCAGTCATATACAGTACGGAGAGCTGTAGGAGACGTATAGGGGAGCAGAGGAGCTGCGGAGTGCGAGTCTCCATCAATCTGTCATATACAGTACGGAGAGCTATAGGAGATGTATAAGGAAGCGGAGTAGCCGTGGAGTGCGAGTCACCATAAATCTGTCATATACAGTATGGAGAGCTATAGGAGATGTATAGGGGAACTGAGGAGCTGTGGAGTGCGAGTCACCATCAATCCATCATATACAGTACGGAGAGCTATAGGAGATGCATAGAGGAGCGGAGGAACTGCGGAGTGCAAGTCATCATCAGTCATATACAGTACGGAGACCTATAGGAGATGTATAGGGGAGCGGAGGAGCCGCGGAGTACGATTTACCAACAGTCAGTCATATACAGTACGGAGAGCTATAGGAGATGTATAGGGGAGCGGAGGTGCCGTGGAGTACGATCTACCAACAGTCAGTCATTTACAGTACGGAGAGCTATAGGGGATGTATAGGGGAGCGGAGGAGCTGCGGAGTACGATCTACCAACAGTCAGTCATATACAGTACGGAGAGCTGTAGGAGATGTATAGGGGAGCGGAGGAGCTGCGGAGTACGATCTACCAACAGTCAGTCATATACAGTACAGAGAGCTGTAGGAGATGTATAGGGGAGCGGAGGAGCCGCGGAGTACGATCTACCAACAGTCAGTCATTTACAGTACGGAGAGCTATAGGAGATGTATAGGGAAGCGGAGGAGCCGCAGAGTAAGATCTACCAACAGTCAGTCATTTACAGTACGGATAGCTATAGGAGATGTATAGGGGAGCGGAGGAGCCGCGGAGTACGATCTACCAACAGTCAGTCATATACAGTACAGAGAGCTGTAGGAGATGTATAGGGGAGCGGAGGAGCCGCGGAGTAAGATCTACCAACAGTCAGTCATTTACAGTACGGATAGCTATAGGAGATGTATAGGGGAGCGGAGGAGCCGCGGAGTAAGATCTACCAACAGTCAGTCATTTACAGTACGGATAGCTATAGGAGATGTATAGGGGAGCGGAGGAGCCGCGGAGTACGATCTACCAACAGTCAGTCATATACAGTACAGAGAGCTATAGGAGATGTATAGGGGAGCGGAGGAGCCGCGGAGTGCAACCTACAATCAGTCAGTCATATACAGTACGGAGAGCTGTAGGAGACGTATAGGGGAGCAGAGGAGCTGCGGAGTGCGAGTCTCCATCAATCTGTCATATACAGTACGGAGAGCTATAGGAGATGTATAAGGAAGCGGAGTAGCCGTGGAGTGCGAGTCACCATAAATCTGTCATATACAGTATGGAGAGCTATAGGAGATGTATAGGGGAACTGAGGAGCTGTGGAGTGCGAGTCACCATCAATCCATCATATACAGTACGGAGAGCTATAGGAGATGCATAGAGGAGCGGAGGAACTGCGGAGTGCAAGTCATCATCAGTCATATACAGTACGGAGACCTATAGGAGATGTATAGGGGAGCGGAGGAGCCGCGGAGTACGATTTACCAACAGTCAGTCATATACAGTACGGAGAGCTATAGGAGATGTATAGGGGAGCGGAGGTGCCGTGGAGTACGATCTACCAACAGTCAGTCATTTACAGTACGGAGAGCTATAGGGGATGTATAGGGGAGCGGAGGAGCTGCGGAGTACGATCTACCAACAGTCAGTCATATACAGTACGGAGAGCTGTAGGAGATGTATAGGGGAGCGGAGGAGCTGCGGAGTACGATCTACCAACAGTCAGTCATATACAGTACAGAGAGCTGTAGGAGATGTATAGGGGAGCGGAGGAGCCGCGGAGTACGATCTACCAACAGTCAGTCATTTACAGTACGGAGAGCTATAGGAGATGTATAGGGAAGCGGAGGAGCCGCAGAGTAAGATCTACCAACAGTCAGTCATTTACAGTACGGATAGCTATAGGAGATGTATAGGGGAGCGGAGGAGCCGCGGAGTACGATCTACCAACAGTCAGTCATATACAGTACAGAGAGCTGTAGGAGATGTATAGGGGAGCGGAGGAGCCGCGGAGTAAGATCTACCAACAGTCAGTCATTTACAGTACGGATAGCTATAGGAGATGTATAGGGGAGTGGAGGAGCCGCGGAGTAAGATCTACCAACAGTCAGTCATTTACAGTACGGATAGCTATAGGAGATGTATAGGGGAGCGGAGGAGCCGCGGAGTACGATCTACCAACAGTCAGTCATATACAGTACAGAGAGCTATAGGAGATGTATAGGGGAGCGGAGGAGCCGCGGAGTGCAACCTACAATCAGTCAGTCATATACAGTACGGAGAGCTGTAGGAGACGTATAGGGGAGCATAGGAGCTGCGGAGTGCGAGTCTCCATCAATCTGTCATATACAGTACGGAGAGCTATAGGAGATGTATAAGGAAGCGGAGTAGCCGTGGAGTGCGAGTCACCATAAATCTGTCATATACAGTATGGAGAGCTATAGGAGATGTATAGGGGAACTGAGGAGCTGTGGAGTGCGAGTCACCATCAATCCATCATATACAGTACGGAGAGCTATAGGAGATGCATAGAGGAGCGGAGGAACTGCGGAGTGCAAGTCATCATCAGTCATATACAGTACGGAGACCTATAGGAGATGTATAGGGGAGCGGAGGAAGCGCGGAGTGCGAGTCGCCATGAGTCAGTCATATACAGTATGGATTGCTATAGGAGATGCATAAGGGAGCGGAGGAGCTGTGGAGTGCGAGTCACCATCAATTCGTCATATACAGTGCGGAGGCCTATAGGAGATGTATAGGGAAGCGGAGGAGCCATGGAGTGCAAGTCACCATCAATCCGTTATATACAGTATGGAGAGCTATAGGATATGTATAGGGGAATAGAAGAGCCGTGGAGTGCGAGTCACCATGAGTCAGTCATATACAGTACGGAGAGCTGTAGGAGATGTATAGGGGAGCGAAGGAGCCGTGGAGTGCAAGTCCCCATCAATTCGTCATATATAGTACAGAGAGCTATAGGAGATGTATAGGGGAATAGAAGAGCCGTGGAGTACGAGTCACCATAAATCTGTCATATACAGTACGGAGAGCTATAGGAGATGTATAGGGGAACGAAGGAGCTGCGAAGTGCGAGTCACTATCAGTCAGTCATATACAGTACGAAGAACTATAGGAGATGCATAGGGGAGCGGAGGAGCTGCGGAGTACGATCTACCAACAGTCAGTCATATACAGTACGGAGAGCTATAGGAGATGTATAGGGGAGCGGAGGAGCTGCGGAGTACGATCTACCAACAGTCAGTCATATACAGGAGATGTATAGGGGTCTGGAGGAGCCGTGGAGTACGATCTACCAACAGTCAGTCATATACAGTACGGAGAGCTATAGGAGATGTATAGGGGAGCGGAGGAGCCGCGGAGTACGATTTACCAACAGTCAGTCATATACAGTACGGAGAGCTATAGGAGATGTATAGGGGAGCGGAGGAGCCGTGGAGTACGATCTACCAACAGTCAGTCATTTACAGTACGGAGAGCTATAGGGGATGTATAGGGGAGCGGAGGAGCTGCGGAGTACGATCTACCAACAGTCAGTCATATACAGTACGGAGAGCTATAGGGGATGTATAGGGGAGCGGAGGAGCTGCGGAGTACGATCTACCAACAGTCAGTCATATACAGTACGGAGAGCTGTAGGAGATGTATAGGGGAGCGGAGGAGCTGCGGAGTACGATCTACCAACAGTCAGTCATATACAGTACAGAGAGCTGTAGGAGATGTATAGGGGAGCGGAGGAGCCGCGGAGTACGATCTACCAACAGTCAGTCATTTACAGTACGGAGAGCTATAGGAGATGTATAGGGAAGCGGAGGAGCCGCGGAGTAAGATCTACCAACAGTCAGTCATTTACAGTACGGATAGCTATAGGAGATGTATAGGGGAGCGGAGGAGCCGCGGAGTACGATCTACCAACAGTCAGTCATATACAGTACAGAGAGCTGTAGGAGATGTATAGGGGAGCGGAGGAGCCGCGGAGTACGATCTACCAACAGTCAGTCATTTACAGTACGGAGAGCTATAGGAGATGTATAGGGGAGCGGAGGAGCCGCGGAGTAAGATCTACCAACAGTCAGTCATTTACAGTACGGATAGCTATAGGAGATGTATAGGGGAGCGGAGGAGCCGCGGAGTACGATCTACCAACAGTCAGTCATATACAGTACAGAGAGCTATAGGAGATGTATAGGGGAGCGGAGGAGCCGCGGAGTGCAACCTACAATCAGTCAGTCATATACAGTACGGAGAGCTGTAGGAGACGTATAGGGGAGCAGAGGAGCTGCGGAGTGCGAGTCTCCATCAATCTGTCATATACAGTACGGAGAGCTATAGGAGATGTATAAGGAAGCGGAGTAGCCGTGGAGTGCGAGTCACCATAAATCTGTCATATACAGTATGGAGAGCTATAGGAGATGTATAGGGGAACTGAGGAGCTGTGGAGTGCGAGTCACCATCAATCCATCATATACAGTACGGAGAGCTATAGGAGATGCATAGCGGAGCGGAGGAACTGCGGAGTGCAAGTCATCATCAGTCATATACAGTACGGAGACCTATAGGAGATGTATAGGGGAGCGGAGGAAGCGTGGAGTGCGAGTCGCCATGAGTCAGTCATATACAGTATGGATTGCTATAGGAGATGCATAAGGGAGCGGAGGAGCTGTGGAGTGCGAGTCACCATCAATTCGTCATATACAGTGCGGAGGCCTATAGGAGATGTATAGGGAAGCGGAGGAGCCATGGAGTGCAAGTCACCATCAATCCGTTATATACAGTATGGAGAGCTATAGGATATGTATAGGGGAATAGAAGAGCCGTGGAGTGCGAGTCACCATGAGTCAGTCATATACAGTACGGAGAGCTGTAGGAGATGTATAGGGGAGCGAAGGAGCCGTGGAGTGCAAGTCCCCATCAATTCGTCATATATAGTACAGAGAGCTATAGGAGATGTATAGGGGAATAGAAGAGCCGTGGAGTACGAGTCACCATAAATCTGTCATATACAGTACGGAGAGCTATAGGAGATGTATAGGGGAACGAAGGAGCTGCGAAGTGCGAGTCACTATCAGTCAGTCATATACAGTACGAAGAACTATAGGAGATGCATAGGGGAGCGGAGGAGCCATGGAGTGCAAGTCCCCATCAATCCATCATATACAGTACACAGAGCTATGGGAGATGTATAGGGGAGTGGAGGAGCCATGGAGTGCAAGTCCCCATCAATCCGTCATATACAGTATGGAGAGCTATAGGAGATGTATAGGGGAATAGAAGAGCCGTGGAGTGCGAGTCACCATGAGTCAGTCATATACAGTACGGAGAGCTATAGGAGATGTATAGGGGAGCGGAGGAGCCGTGGAGTGCAAGTCTCCATCAATCCGTCATATACTGTACAAAGAGCTATAGGAGATGTATAGAGGAGTGGATATATAAGCGATACGAGTGGCACTGACATTCTGTTGGCTCCCGCCCAGAAGATTTAAATGAGGGTTTCCAAATGATTCAAAAATTGGGCAGAAAATGGTGAAAATAGCAAAGGCAAACTCAGCGGTCCCATCCCTCGTGCCGCACTCGCTGGTTGTGGTTCACATTGGCTGCAGCAGTGATATTCTATATACACACATAACATCAGCAGCAGCCAATCACTGGCCTGAATAGTCTCCAGCCGTATACTGCTCTGGCCAGTGATTAGTTGCAGCGGGCACGTATACAGGACCAGCAGAAAATAACTTGGAAAACCCCTTGAAGGGTACGCTCAGACGGTGGAATCACCGCAGCAGCGTTTTCTGTAGCAATTTCTGCCACTAAAAACCGCGTCAAAGTGCGCAGCTTTCTGCCGTAGTTTTTGGCGCCGATCTACATGCAGTTCTCGCCCTGCTGAAATCATAATCGTGAGTCTGCAATTTTCTGCGTCAGGAACTGACATCTCGATTCTTGATGAGGAAAAGCAATTTTCCGTGTCAGAGTTCTGCATGTGGATTTTGCGCATTGAGGGGCGAACTGCGGATTTTGAGGCAGAATTTAACACAGAAAATTTGGTGGTGATTTCTGCCACATGAACGACTCTTGGGGTGCGCTCACACGTTGCGACGGATGGTGCGGATCTACCCCATAAAGCACATGAAGATCCGCAGCATTCAGTGGGAACGTCCATGGGGTGTGATGTGGATCTGCAGCATTCAGTGGGAGCCTCCATGGGGTGTGATGTGGATCTGCAGCATTCAGTGGGAGCCTCCATGGGGTGTGATGTGGATCTGCAGCATTCAGTGGGAGCGTCCATGGGGTGTGATGTGGATCCGCAGCATTCAGTGGGAGCCTCCATGGGGTGTGATGTGGATCTGCAGCATTCAGTGGGAGCCTCCATGGGGTGTGATGTGGATCTGCAGCATTCAGTGGGAGCCTCCATGGGGTGTGATGTGGATCCGCAGCATTCAGTGGGAGCCTCCATGGGGTGTGATGTGGATCTGCAGCATTCAGTGGGAGCCTCCATGGGGTGTGATGTGGATCCGCAGCATTCAGTGGGAGCCTCCATGGGGTGTGATGTGGATCCGCAGCATTCAGTGGGAGCCTCCATGGGGTGTGATGTGGATCTGCAGCATTCAGTGGAAGCCTCCATGGGGTGTGATGTGGATCCGCAGCATTCAGTGGGAGCCTCCATGGGGTGTGATGTGGATCCGCAGCATTCAGTGGGAGCCTCCATGGGGTGTGATGTGGATCTGCAGCATTCAGTGGGAGCCTCCATGGGGTGTGATGTGGATCCGCAGCATTCAGTGGGAGCCTCCATGGGGTGTGATGTGGATCCGCAGCATTCAGTGGGAGCCTCCATGGGGTGTGATGTGGATCCGCAGCATTCAGTGGGAGCCTCCATGGGGTGTGATGTGGATCTGCAGCATTCAGTGGGAGCCTCCATGGGGTGTGATGTGGATCCGCAGCATTCAGTGGGAGCCTCCATGGGGTGTGATGTGGATCTGCAGCATTCAGTGGGAGCCTCCATGGGGTGTGATGTGGATCTGCAGCATTCAGTGGGAGCCTCCATGGGGTGTGATGTGGATCTGCAGCATTCAGTGGGAGCCTCCATGGGGTGTGATGTGGATCCGCAGCATTCAGTGGGAGCCTCCATGGGGTGTGATGTGGATCTGCAGCATTCAGTGGGAGCCTCCATGGGGTGTGATGTGGATCTGCAGCATTCAGTGGGAGCCTCCATGGGGTGTGATGTGGATCCGCAGCATTCAGTGGGAGCCTCCATGGGGTGTGATGTGGATCTGCAGCATTCAGTGGGAGCCTCCATGGGGTGTGATGTGGATCCGCAGCATTCAGTGGGAGCCTCCATGGGGTGTGATGTGGATCTGCAGCATTCAGTGGGAGCCTCCATGGGGTGTGATGTGGATCCGCAGCATTCAGTGGGAGCGTCCATGGGGTGTGATGTGGATCCGCAGCATTCAGTGGGAGCCTCCATGGGGTGTGATGTGGATCTGCAGCATTCAGTGGGAGCCTCCATGGGGTGTGATGTGGATCCGCAGCATTCAGTGGGAGCCTCCATGGGGTGTGATGTGGATCCGCAGCATTCAGTGGGAGCGTCCATGGGGTGTGATGTGGATCCGCTGCATTCAGTGGGAGCGTCCATGGGGTGTGATGTGGATCTGCAGCATTCAGTGGGAGCCTCCATGGGGTGTGATGTGGATCTGCAGCATTCAGTGGGAGCCTCCATGGGGTGTGATGTGGATCTGCAGCATTCAGTGGGAGCATCCATGGGGTGTGATGTGGATCCGCAGCATTCAGTGGGAGCCTCTATGGGGTGTGATGTGGATCTGCAGCATTCAGTGGGAGCCTCCATGGGGTGTGATGTGGATCCGCAGCATTCAGTGGGAGCCTCCATGGGGTGTGATGTGGATCCGCAGCATTCAGTGGGAGCGTCCATGGGGTGTGATGTGGATCCGCAGCATTCAGTGGGAGCCTCCATGGGGTGTGATGTGGATCCGCAGCATTCAGTGGGAGCCTCCATGGGGTGTGATGTGGATCCGCAGCATTCAGTGGGAGCCTCCATGGGGTGTGATGTGGATCCGCAGCATTCAGTGGGAGCCTCCATGGGGTGTGATGTGGATCCGCAGCATTCAGTGGGAGCCTCCATGGGGTGTGATGTGGATCCGCAGCATTCAGTGGGAGCCTCCATGGGGTGTGATGTGGATCTGCAGCATTCAGTGGGAGCCTCCATGGGGTGTGATGTGGACCCGCAGCATTTGTCGTGGAACCTTCCTTTTGGAACCACGCCTTACTCAATTTGGAATGTTTACAGCCCTCCATATTAATTCTGAATTGATAATGCGCATAAGAAGTTCCCACACTGACACGATGTTCAGCATGCATAGCTTCCTCAATTCTAACTTTAATCATCGGCGTGTAGCCTATTTTAAGAGTTTAACAAATCCGCCCATCTGGGCAGGTCAAAAATTACATGCATACAACGTATTGTTTAATTATTGGATAAGCATCTTGCAATTCTTCCATCCTCCGGTCATCTGTGATTGGCCATCAGGTGGTGGATGAAATGAGTGGGTTGTCTTGGAGCCACGTGGGGTTCCTTCGATATGATTGGATGTTACATCATGAACTATAAATTGCACAAACCTCCCATGTTATTTGCATACGTTTCCAGTAAAGTCGCTGGGGAAATTTTCGCGGTAACTTGAAAGCGGAAGCTTGTCTCAGATTCGGTTCATTGTCTACTTCCTAGTTCCTTTAATCACCCATGCAACCGGACAAACAGATATATTTATATCTTGGTTGCGTGCTAAATCCCATCCAGCAGAGTTTATAAAACAGATATTTCATATAAGCGGAAGTACCTATTGCATAACTTGTAGCAAGACATTATATTTGTAGCAAGACAGAAATATGTATACAGAATGTTAAATTGACAACTGTCTACTGCCAAAGCCCACCGATCCAAAATATAGAAATACTGGACTTCCACCACAGACCCCCCTTGAAACTATCTGTTTCACTAAACTCGCCCTGCTCCGTCCCACCCCAATTCCCCACCGCTGACCCTAGACTCGCATTGTGTTGTAGACAACTGGGCCTACTACTGCCATGGGGGTATAGGATGGTTCGACATCATCACATTCTGGATCCATGATGACGACGGTTGCGCTGACAGTGGGCTTTTTGTTGGACGTCGTAGTGGGACAGGTGGACCAGGCAGTCATCAGGGTCGGAATACACTGTATGCAACGACAAACAGAAATTAGAATGACTATAAAGGTGACAACCATAATTAGGTTAGGAGAGGTGCGACTTTTACTATCTCAGGTAAACACTGCATAACTTGTATAGAACCCCGCCTTCTTGACGTTACCTCGATTCATCAACAAGAGTGCAAAATCAGGACTATCTAATGACTGATCAACCTGACTGAACCCCTGTCTTATTAGTAAGTGTATTATCATATATATTAGTCTCGAAGGAAAGAGCTACAAGCTGATTATTCCCACTTCCCTTTTCCAGAGGCGGCAAGGTAACAGGACCAGGGGCGTTGTAACACCGGAATGTTGCGTGGACATAAGCAGAGTGCACTGCAGATAAAATAAAGCAAAATCTTAGCAAAACCCTATCACAGTGTTCTAAATACACAATGTTCCAAAACTTATTTATATATATTTTTCCCTTCTCCTGTTAGGTACCTTACTGAGGAAACCAGACTAAGGTTAGCTCTTTTTAGTTAGTGCGGTCAGCTTCTTAATGGCAACTGCGTTTTTACCTGTGGGTCACGTTTTGTCTGGAATGTAGGTACAAGTCTCCCCTATCATCTTACAGACACTCCCTTTTTTGGCTAAAATCGTACCTAGTGCCATTCTATTTTGAAAAGTCGTAGTCGAGGTAGGTTCTATTGGTCGACTAGTCCCTATAAGGCGTCTCTAATTTTTAAAACTTGTCAGGTACCCCCCTTGGCTATCCTATGATGTCAATGTATACGTGTAGATCAAAACTATCACCAGGAGCCTCTCTTCTCGCTCTAGCATAATGTTACAATACTAATAGCGTGCACAGGTACGCACGGCGTGGGACTCCTTAATCTTCACCCACACCAATGTCCCTCCTGGAGATAGTCCTAATGGTGAACACGTCCAGTTCGCCTCACCCTTGCATCAGGGTTTCCCCACTGCCCGTAAGTCCCTACTCCTAGGGGGGGGGGGATCCCTACCTCACCTCAGAGGGAGGCCATGGATTCCCTGGGCTCATTTCCGGGCATCCATACCCTCTATCTGTACGAGTTAACCCCCATAGGGTGTGCCCTCGCCGGAACCTAAGGTCTTCTGCACTTTCCCTAGGCAAATGGGAAGTCCACTGACAGTCCATCTTATGAGACTGAGGCAGGCGCAGTACTGGTACATTTCTCCATTCTTCTGGTAACGTACCTGGTTGGCATTATCGGAACTGGCTCTTCATCTTTTTCAAACAAGGGAAACATTGGTCACATTAAAGGGAGAATACACGTACAGGAAATTACATACCCCACCTCTTTCTGCGAAAATCATATCCACGGCCACTCTATTTTGGAACGCCATGGATGCAGTGGGCCCTAACTGGTTAGCTAACCCTTGCAAAGCATCTCTGGTGTAGTTTACAAACCTCTGCTGATTGTAAGAGATATAATTCATCCAATCTACATTATTATTAACAGTGACAAAAGCAAATGAGGAATCAAAACCTGCTTTAACCTGATCTCTAGAATTAAATTCATCTGGCTCCCCCCTTGGCACTCCTATTACATCTATGTGTACATGTGGATCAAAGTTACCACCTGGAGCGTCAACGTCTCTCTTAGCACGATGCAGTGTTAGATTCTCACCCTCAGTGTACCACATTATAGCATGTAAAGGATATGCAGGATCATTAGTTTTTTCCAACGCCAACATGTGGGTCCAAGTGGGCTTTCCTTTGAGCTTGACTGCAGTTGGGGTGGTGAGCAACATCTGGTAGGGACATTCAAACAGGGTTTCTCTCTTAAACTTTTCCACATAGACCCTGTCACCTGGTTTTAGATTGTGACACTCATCTGTAGGACCTGGGGACAGCAGAGACTGCAGAATGCATTACTAACAATTCCTTTGGAGAGGCCTATGACAAAATTAACAAGAAAATCATTCCCCAAATTCAGCTTCTGTGGCATGTACCCTCCGGAGAAAAAGAAAAACTAATGAAAGACACTCAATTCAAAATTTACTCCTTTTCTCTATTGCCTTTCGTATCTACTTTCCCCCTACTCCGTGGATGGTAGGGTGTGTGAAAAGCCTGGAATATACCCCAAAACAGACATGATGTGTTGCATTATTTCACCTGTGAAGTGTGTACCTTTGTTCGACTCAATTACTTCTGGTACCCCATATCTGCAGATTACCTCATTCATGAATTTCTGTGTGGTTATCTGCTCATTTACCTTAGTATCCGGGTGGGCCTCCAACCTGAGAAAGACTCGAGCAACAACAAGCACATCTTCATACTCCCCAACAGGTGTGAGCTGAATGTGGTCAAATTGGCAATCTCTGAAATGGGTAGAGTGGTCAAGGCAAGTGTTATATGGCCACCTTACTTCTGTCCGGACTCGCATATGGCAAAGATCATGCTAACTGGACAAATGATGCAGCAGCTACAGAGAACCCAGGTGACACCCATTCTTGTTCAGTGTCGCCGTCATCGCTGCTTCGATTCTGTATACCAGCTGGGCCATCATGGGGAACAGGGACCTCTGTAGGCAAGTTCTGTTGATTGTTCGCCATACGCCGTCCTGTTCTGTCGCTCCCGTCTTTTAGCCCATCTGCTTTCTTTCCTCGTTGACTTGTAACTGTAAAGTCCTTGACATATCAAAGTCCAAAGTCTTATCAAAGTCCAAAGGTTTTATCAAAGTCCAAAGGTTTTATCAAAGTCCAAAGGTTTTATCACTGACTCATGCTGTCAGTATCTATTCTTCTTTCTTCCACGGCTTGAGGGCCGCTGCCTTTGCTGTGTTGTCGGCGAGGGTGTCATCTCTCGCTTCTCCGTTGTAGAAATCGGTGTGGATTCTCCATTGCCAGGTAGTAGTAGTAGGGTTTCCATGAGACTCTGCACCGCTGCACCATTCTTAATTGGCTGTCCTACTGAGATAACAAGCTGTCTGGCCTTCCATATTGGGCCATAATCATGAGCTATGCCAAATGCATTCCAGGAGTCAGTGTAAAAAGTTGCCGACTTACCTTCTACCACTCCACACGCCCCAGTGAGGGCCTCCGGTTCCGCTTCTTGCCCTGAGACATGCGGAGGCAGAGCTTCTGCGTTTAGGACATCTTGTTGTGTGACCTCTGCATATCTGGTTCGGAATCATCAATCCTCACCCTGATACCATCTACAAAAGAAAACTCAAAATATGCATCATTAACAGTGTGTACATCACTACAATAATGCTATTTAAAAAATAGCTGATCCGCCATACTCAAATCACCTATGCCTCCCCTTCCCCCAGGAATACCTGATTAAAAGAAGAGTAGCCGGATCCAAGGTATTACAACATTGGGAAGCCCAGAGCAATATTGGGGGAGGCATGGAAAGAGCACATTGTAGTCGGATCTAATAGGCCAGAGATAAGTGCTTGGGTTGCACTTGCATGAGTATGTTCTGGGTGTCATTTGGGGTGTGGACCACTAGGGGGTAGTCCAATACCAACTTAGAAGATTTGTCAACCATTGCCTGTACTGCTGCCACCGCAAAAGCAGATGAGGGAGCTCCTCAAGTCACTGGATCTAACCTCATTGCTGTGTTTGTCCTCCGTGCTTTTGTGTCAATACTGTCGTATAGGCGGCAGTATGAAACAAGGTCCAGAAAGGTGCGGAATTTGGCAACGGGTGTAAGTACAGGTATGGCCTGCAGAACTTGGTTAGTCTTTGGAGGCCTCCAGGCCTTACAGCCTTCTGCAAGAGAAATTAACAGTGAAATTGTGGCCGGTTGGCAGTTTTTTTCCAAAGCATCAGCACACAGCACCTAACATGTGTGGCTGACCCTTCACCCCTTTTTTTTTTTTTTTTTTTTTATCTAGGGGGATACTGCTTGACCCAGGGGTGTGTATCTGGGTCCCGTATATATTATCATGGTCGATACATTCAATTTCCCTATGCCTGTCTTGTAGGTGTCCCATAATTTGTCAGGAACCGTGGAAAGCTGAGTTTGGGACAGGAGAAAAAACAAAACTTTTTCTTCTGGCTATCTATGATTCTTACCCCCTCCTTGGATAAGAGACGTGTTCTTGCATCATCTAGCTCCACCCCTCTGAGTGTGGCTAATCACTTACTTCCTTATTCCCTCATTCAATGTTTGGCAGTCCATGGGTACACATCACAACTCAATAAAGATAAAGTCTTATGCACCACACAATTTACATTTTACAAATTACGGGTCAATCCTGTGGATACCTGGCCTTATCGTTACCTGCTTGTTTCCTATTCCTTGGCTTCTCTACCGTCTCTCTTTCTCCCTGTAGTTTATTTATTCTATATTGTCTGTGAATATACGTTACTTGTGCTGGGACTACAGGGCAAGTAACTTCCTCTTTTTAGGTCTCTTACTCATGTGACAGCCCAGCGACAGGATTATAAGGGAGATAACGGGAGTACGTGGCTAATTTTTACTTCTACAACAGTAGACAGTTGTTGTCCCAGACTTCCGGCAACTGGGCAGATGCAGTCTTAGATGCCGGACATCTCCATCTGATTGGTAATGTACTGCAATTCTCTCTATTCACTAAGCTGGTGTCTTTGTATATTAATACAGACGCCATTGCAGCCCACCTTCACTTCCTCTTTTCTGACACTTAGAGAAATTCTAACGTCTAATGCATAAATCACATAGATTATGTTGTAACTTCTGTCACAGCGGTGGTTACAATTGAATTGGGGACTAAACACCTATTGGGGACTTGGCAAACATAGACGTATTTTCTTGTGGGCACGGTGTATTGGGATTTGGTGGGCTACGCAGTCTGTATTCTTAAGAGTCCCCTCAGGATGTGAGTGGCATACAACTTTTTACATTTATGACGGGCGTATGACAAAGATTAGATTCCATAACAAGACATACTAGTAGTTTTAACATCCGATATTAGTTAAATAACTAACAAATGTAACAGCACAATAATTGTTCCGCTTCTATTGAGAGTTCCACTTCCTCTTTTTAAATGTAGTTAGCAGCTCTTTTTTTTTCCTTTCTCCAAACACACTTACGGGCACAAGCCTATGCTTCTATGCTATTATTAACGTTTAACAATTCGAAAGCAATATAGTTTAGTAGTCTGTCTTTTACTAGAAGGGATCCAATAATGCAACCTAACCTATAAAGTCCAAACCCACAGCGCGCCGCTGTGTACGGTGCATTATCTTGGCTATAACCAATTGCTAACAATCCCTTCCTACAGTTACTGATACTAATTCTATATGACAGACAAACCAACAGACTATTTCTATACAACAACTCAGCAGGATTAGCTCTACACAACAGACAAGCACACTAACTTTATATAGGTAGGACACACAGAAAGATTGCTTGATTAATCAATGATAACTTGACTCTCCACCCCTTCCACACTTTTCTGGAGGGTGTAAGAATTAACCTTGGCTCATTGTTTGCTGCCTTGCAATTTCAATCATGGCTGCCAAATTCATGATTATAGAAGTCTCCTCAGACGCCAGGCACAATATAAATATGCCCCGCCCTAGAGTCTCTAGCATTTCTGTCGCTATACAGTTTATCAATCTACCCTCAGACGGAGGGATCTACTCGTGGACATTCAAACGATAAACAAATATTTGTGGACACACACAAATAGACAGAGCACCAGTACGGCTGGCTTAGTCTCACTGCCCCTCGGGATACTGTCTGATAGCTCCCTTCTCCCGGACCCTACAAGCAGGCCTAGCAGGAGCGGAAATCCCATATCAGACTTATCTCTGGCAGTCTCCCACTGATGGGTCTCTGCAACAGGCCACCTGAACGGCTCCCTCCTCCCTCAGGAGTGGAAACACCCCGTACAGGCCCTCCCTCGAGGCAGCTATTGATGTCACCAATTAACTAGTACTCTCAAGACAACAGGCATGTAATCATTCCTTTATATTTTATGACAGGTTCTTATCACGTGATCGAGACTTAAAGAAGTACCTGTCGTATGGCTCCAAAGTGTCCGGCCTAGGCACAACACAGGCAAACCTGAACCTAGCCACACAGGTATAGATAATTGATTTATCTTACCGTGTTCTGTGGTGGGCCCACTAAATCCAAGGTTGTCTGTCCGGTGCCTTGTGTCCGGGCTCTTTGGAACCTATCGATCACGCTGCCCGCATTCTCCACCAGCTGTCGTGGAACCTTCCTTTTGGAACCACGCCTTACTCAATTTGGAATGTTTACAGCCCTCCATATTAATTCTGAATTGATAATGCGCATAAGAAGTTCCCACACTGACACGATGTTCAGCATGCATAGCTTCCTCAATTCTAACTTTAATCATCGGCGTGTAGCCTATTTTAAGAGTTTAACAAATCCGCCCATCTGGGCAGGTCAAAAATTACATGCATACAACGTATTGTTTAATTATTGGATAAGCATCTTGCAATTCTTCCATCCTCCGGTCATCTGTGATTGGCCATCAGGTGGTGGATGAAATGAGTGGGTTGTCTTGGAGCCACGTGGGGTTCCTTCGATATGATTGGATGTTACATCATGAACTATAAATTGCACAAACCTCCCATGTTATTTGCATACGTTTCCAGTAAAGTCGCTGGGGAAATTTTCGCGGTAACTTGAAAGCGGAAGCTTGTCTCAGATTCGGTTCATTGTCTACTTCCTAGTTCCTTTAATCACCCATGCAACCGGACAAACAGATATATTTATATCTTGGTTGCGTGCTAAATCCCATCCAGCAGAGTTTATAAAACAGATATTTCATATAAGCGGAAGTACCTATTGCATAACTTGTATCAAGACATTATATTTGTAGCAAGACAGAAATATGTATACAGAATGTTAAATTGACAACTGTCTACTGCCAAAGCCCACCGATCCAAAATATAGAAATACTGGACTTCCACCACACATTCAGTGGGAGCCTCCATGGGGTGTGATGTGGATCTGCAGCATTCAGTGGGGGGCCTCCATGGGGTGTGATGTGGATCTGCAGCATTCAGTGGGAGCCTCCATGGGGTGTGATGTGGATCCGCAGCTTTCAGTGGGAGCCTCCATGGGGTGTGATGTGGATCCGCAGCATTCAGTGGGAGCCTCCATGGGGTGTGATGTGGATCTGCAGCATTCAGTGGGTGGCCTCCATGGGGTGTGATGTGGATCTGCAGCATTCAGTGGGAGCCTCCATGGGGTGTGATGTGGATCTGCAGCATTCAGTGGGAGCGTCTATGGGGTGTGATGTGGATCTGCAGCATTCAGTGGGAGCCTCCATGGGGTGTGATGTGGATCCGCAGCATTCAGTGGGAGCCTCCATGGGGTGTGATGTGGATCTGCAGCATTCAGTGGGAGCCTCCATGGGGTGTGATGTGGATCCGCAGCATTCAGTGGGAGCCTCCATGGGGTGTGATGTGGATCTGCAGCATTCAGTGGGAGCCTCCATGGGGAGTGATGTGGATCTGCAGCATTCAGTGGGAGCCTCCATGGGGTGTGATGTGGATCCGCAGCATTCAGTGGGAGCCTCCATGGGGTGTGATGTGGATCTGCAGCATTCAGTGGGAGCGTCCATGGGGTGTGATGTGGATCTGCAGCATATTTCACCGTTTCAATTGATGGGGTGAATTCTGTTGCAGATCCACAGAAAAAACGTTTTATACCCCGACCAACGATGCAGGTTTTTGGCGCAGAATTTAATGCAGATTTCGGTGTGGATTTTCCAATGCTGAAGAGGGCGCTTAGCGTCGCCGGGCCAAAGAGGAGTGAAGGCCTCAGACTTTGACATGAATCCTTTAAGACACGCATGCAGTTGACGATGACAGCGGCACCGCAGGAACTCAAACGCTCCCTGTTCTGCCACCCAGCACCTTCTCTGCCACACAAGCGGCGTGATGATGTCATCGTACCACCATCATTCTGCACAATCCTGGCCATCAGAGGCCAAGGCAGAGGATGGAGTTGACTATTTTATTGCCAGGGCACAATGGAGACGATCAATTACCAAGGGGGCACATTGGTGCCTGTAAATGACTCATGGGGCTCAGTGGGCCCATATATTACTGAGGGGGCACAGCGGGGCCTGTAAATAAATCAGGGGATACAGGGGAACCTTACTAATTACTAAGGGGGCACAATGGGGCCTCTTAATGAATTACTCAGCGGGCACAGGGTGGCTATAATTTATTAAGAGGGCACAGCGGGACCTATAAATGACTTAGGGGGCAAAGTATTAGCTATACATGCCTAAGTGGGCATAGGGGGCATCTAAATGACCCAGGGGGCACAGTGAGACCTATAGCTTACTAAGGGGACACAGCAGGGCCTCTTAATGAATCAGGTAGTGCAGTGGTGCCTATGAATGACTCAGGGGGCACAAAGGGAACATGAAAATTACTAAGGGGGGCACAGTGAGGCCTATAAATGACTTTAATAGTACAGTGTGACCTACATATGGGGCACAGTGGGACCTTCTTAATTACACATGGGGACACAACAGGGCCTATAAATTATGACAGGCACACAGCACAGCCTCTAAACGACTCAGGTGGCACACAGTGAGGCTTATAAATGGCTCAGGGGGCACAGCTGGGCCAATAAATTACTAAGGGGGAACAGAGGGGCATCTAAATATATATTACTAAGGGGACATAGTGGGGCCTCTAAATGACTCAGGTGGCACACTGAAGCCTTATTTATTACTTGGGATGCACAGTGGGACGTAGAAATGATTTGGGAGGGACAGTAGGGTCTATAAATGACCCAGCGGGTGCAGAAGAACCAATAAATGCCTCGGGCGTGCACCTGGGCATACACGTTACTAATGGGACACAGCAGGGGCTATAAATTATTAAGGGGGCACAATGGGACCTATAAATTACTGAAGCGGTACAAGAGGGCTTATAAATGACTCAGCGGGTGCAACAGGCCCTATGGACTACTAAGGGAGCCCTGACACAGAGCCTGGCGGCATCTCTGCTTGCTGTCAGTGAATTTATGTCCAGCAACTACAACCTGTTCTTTCTTACTCCACAGCTGATGCCTTTGTTACAATGTATCAGTGTGGACAATCCTCTATGAAGGATACAAGCTACATGAATACATTGTAAGGCCGGCTTCACGTCAACGGATTTTCACTGCCGAATCGGCGGTCGGCGTCCACATGGAGGATCCGCAGCAAATGGCGTGAATTGAAAGGTATGTAAACTTGCTTTTTCCTTCACACCCGCGGAAATGAATTGTGATTTCTGAGAGCGGAGGAAAAATCGTAGCATGTTCTACTTCACTGCGGACTCCACGCAGACGGCTTCCATAGAAGTCAATGGACGCTGTCCGACCCATAGCCCATACGCAATTGACATTGCAGATGAGCCGCGGGTGCAATCGCCTAGCGACGGCGCAGGATAAGCAAACACTTTTTTGCAAAAAGTCTGTACTGCGTATGACCGGCGGCTAACGTAAGCAGTCATCCACAGGGTGGCAAGAGCAGGTCCATGGGGTCGCCGGCGAGGGTCACAGCTCGAATATACTGCGGGAGCCCACGTGCGAAACCCATCTCTGCCGTGTGCAGCCCGCTAACATCCGCTAGGAGAAGCTTCCAACCGGACAGGATTTAAGCCATGAAGGTCTCCATTCACTGACATGAAGCAGAGATGCTGCAGACGTTAATCATTATGTATATTAGTTCTTCTCATACAAAGACTAACGGGGGGGCGGATTCTTCCTCTTCTCCATCCGTGACCTTCATTGTCTCCCTGATCCGGGGGGCTCATCTGGCTGCTCCTCCATCTTTACAGAAAGGTTACAGCAGCGGTTTCGCCTCATTCTCTTCCCCTCTCACATATTGATAAACGGGCGCCATATGCTGCCAATAAAGCCAGCCGCTTTCCCGTGTGCCAGCTCCTTGCCAGGGACATAAAGCCATCAGTCTGAAGAGTTACAGCCGCGGCCGCAGCCGGAGGAGTCTGACGTGTCTCATTGGCGGCAAATGTCATCGTGTTTATGGAAAATACAACGTTTGTGCTGCCAGATGTTCCCGCTGAACTACATCCCCCTCCGCCGCACTACATCCCCCTCCGCCGCACTACATCCCACTCTGCCGTACTACATCCCCCTCCGCCGCACTACATCCCCCTCTGCCGCACTACATCCCACTCTGCTGTACTACATCCCCCTCCGCCGCACTACATCCCCCTCCGCCGCACTACATCCCCCTCCGCCGCACTACATCCCTCTCTGCTGTACTACATCCCCCTCCGCCGCACTACATCCCCCTCCGCCGCACTACATCCCTCTCTGCTGTACTACATCCCCATCCGCCGCACTACATCCCCCTTCGCTGTACTACATCCCCCTCCAGCGCAGTACATCCCGTCCCACTGTACTACATCTCTCTCTGTTGTACTATATCCCCTCCTGTCACCTACATCCCCCTCCACCGCACTACATCCCCCTCCACCGCACTACATCCCCCTCCACCGCACTACATCCCCCTCCGCCGCACTACATCCCCCTGCGCCGCACTACATCCCCCTGCGCCGCACTACATCCTCTTCTGCTGCACTACATCCCCCTTTGCCGCACTACATCCCTCTCCACTGAACTACATGCCCCTCTGCCGCACTACATCCCCCTCTGTGCTCTACACCCCTTCCACCGTACTATATCCCCCTTCTGCTGTACTACATCCCCTTCCGTCACCTACATCCCCCTCCGCCACACTACATCCCCCTCCGCCGCAGTACATCCCCCTCTGCTGTACTACATCCCTCTCTGTTGTACTATATCCTCTCCTGTCACCTACATCCCCCTCCGCTGCACTACATCCCCCCTGCCGCACTACATCCCCCTCCGCTCTCCTACATCCCCATCCGCCGCACTACATCCCCATCCGCCGCACTACATCCCCATCCGCTGCACTACATTCCCCTCCGCTGCACTACATCCCCCTCAGCCGCACTACTTCCCGCCCCGCTGTACTACATCTCTCTCTGTTGTACTATATCCCCTCCTGTCACCTACATGCCCCTCCGCCACACTACATCCTCCCCGCCGCACTACATCCCCTCCGCTTTACTACACCCCTCTCCGCTGTAATAAATCTCCCTCCACTGCACTACATCCCCCTCCACCGTACTACATTCCCCTCCGCTGCACTATATCCCCATCCGCTGCACTACATCCCCCTCCGCCGCACTAAATCCTCTTCTGCTGCACTACATCCCCCTCTGCCGCACTACATCCCCCTCAGCCGCACTACATCCCCCTCCGCCGCACTACATCCTCTTCTGCTGCACTACATCCCCCTTTGCCGCACTACATCCCTCTCCACTGAACTACATGCCCCTCTGCCGCACTACATCCCCCTCTGTGCTCTACACCCTTCCGCCGTACTATATCCCCCTTCTGCTGTACTACATCCCCTTCCGTCACCTACATCCCCCTCTGCTCTCCTACATCCCCATCCGCCGCACTACATCCCCCTCCGCCGCACTACATCCCCCTCCGCCGCACTACATCCCCCTCTGCCGCACTACATCCCCCTCTGCTGTAATAGCTCCCTCTCTGCTGCACTACATCCCCCTCCACCATACTACATTCCCCTCCGCTGCACTATATCCCCATCTGCCGCACTACATCCCCCTCCGCCGCACTACATTCCCCTTCGCTGCACTACATCCCCCTTCGCTGCACTACATCCCCCTCCACCGCACTACATCCCGCCCCGCTGTACTACATCTCTCTCTGTTGTACTATATCCCCTCCTGTCACCTACATCCCCCTCCGCTGCACTACATCCCCCTCCGCCACACTACATCCTCCCCGCCGCACTACATCCCCCTCCGCTTTACTACACCCCTCTCCGCTGTAATAAATCTCCCTCCACTGCACTACATCCCCCTCCGCCACACTATATCGCCTTCTGCTGTATTACATCCCCCCGCCGCACTACATTCCCCTACGCTATACTACATCCCCCTCCACCACACTACATCCCTCTCCGCCGTACTACATCCCCCTCCGCCACCTACATCACCCTCTGCCATCTACATCCCTCTCCACTGAACTACATTCCCCTCCGCCACACTGCATCCCGCTCCGCCGCACTACATCTCCATTCACTGTACTACATCCCCCTCTCCAGTACTACATCCCCCTCCGCCACACTGTATCCCACTCCGCCGCACTACATCCCCCTTCTGCTGTACTACATCCCCATCTGCTGCGCTACATTCCCCTCTGCCACACTATATCCCTCTCCACCATACTACATGCCCCTCTGCTCCACTACATCCCCCTCCGCCACACTACATCCCCCTCTGCTTTACTACATCCCCCCCGCCGCACTACATGCCCCTCTGCTATACTACATCCCCTTCTGCTGTATAACATCCCACCCCTCCGCACTACATCCCCCTCCACCACCCTACATCCCTCTCCACCGTACTACATCCCCTTCTGCCGCACTACATTCCCCCTCTGCTGCACTACATCCCCCTCCGCCACACTACATCCCCCCCGCCACGCTACATCCCCCTCTGCCACACTATATCCCTCTCCACCATACTACATGCCCCTCCGCCACACTACATCCCCCTCTGCTTTACTACATCCCCCCCGCCACACAACATCCCCCTCTGCTTTACTACATCCCCCCCGCCGCACTACATGCCCCTCTGCTAAACTACATCCCCTTCTGCTGTATTACATCCCACACGCCGCACTACATCCCCCTCTGCAATACTACATCCCCCTCCGCCACACTACATCCCTCTCCGCCGTACTACATCCCTCTCCGCCATACTACATCCCTCTCCGCCGTACTACATCCCCTTCTGCCGCACTACATCCCCTTCTGCCGCACTACATCCCCTTCTGCTGCACTACATTCCCCCTCTGCTGCACTACATCCCCCTCCGCCACACTATATCCCTCTCCACCATACTACATGCCCCTGTGCTGCACTACATCCCCCTCTGCCACACTGCATCCTCCTCTGCTTTACAACATCCCCCCCGCCGCACTACATGCCCCTCTGCTAAACTACATCCCCTTCTGCTGTATTACATCCCACCCACCGCAATACATCCCCCTCTGCAATACTACATCCCCCTCCGCCACACTACATGCCTCTCCGCCGTACTACATCCCTCTCCGCCGTACTACATCCCCTTCTGCCGCACTACATTCCCCCTCTGCTGCACTACATTCCCCTCCGCCACACTACATCCCCCTCCGCTAAACTACATCCCCTTCTGCTGTATTACATCCCACCCGCCGCACTACATCCCCCTCCGCTATATTACATCCCCCTCAGCCACACTACATCCCTCTCCGCCGTACTACATCCCCTTCTGCCGCACTACATTCCCCCTCCGCCACACTACATCCCCCTCCACCACACTACATCCCCCTCCGCCACACTACATCCCCCTCTGCTTTACTACATCCCCCTCCACCACACTACATCCCCCTCTGCTGTACTACATCCCCCTCCGCCACACTACATCTCCCCCGCCGCACTACATCCCCCTCCGCTACTACATCAGCTTCTGCTGTATTACATCCCACCCGCCGCACTACATTCCCCTCCGCTATACTACATCCCCCTCCACCACACTACATCCTTCTCCGCCCTACTACATCCCCCTCCACCACACTACAACCCTCTCCGCCATACTACATCCCCCTCTGCTGTATTACATCCCACCCGCCGCACTACATTCCCCTCCGCTATACTACATCCCCCTCCACCACACTACATCCTTCTCCGCCCTACTACATCCCCCTCCACCACACTACAACCCTCTCCGCCATACTACATCCCCTTCTACCACATTACATTCCCCTCCGCTGTACTACATTCCCCTCTGCTGCGCTACATCCCCCTCTGCGGAACTACATCCGCCTCCGCTGTACTACATCCCCCTCCGCCATTCTAAATTCACCTCCGCCACACTAGATCTCCTCCGCTGAACTACATCCCCCTCCGCCACACTACATCCCCTTCTGCCGCACTACATTCCCCCTCTGCTGCACTACATGCCCCTCTACAGCACTACATCCCCCTTTGCTGTACTACATCCCCCTCTGCTGTACTACATCCCCCTCTGCCGTACTATATGCCCCTCTGCTGCACTACATCCCCCTCCGCCGCACTACATCCCCCTCCGCCACACTACATCCCCCTCCGCCACACTACACCAGCCCTTTCTGCTCTGCACATACAGCGATCATCTCTCAGCGTAGGTCCTGAATACCTGCTGGATACATTTACAGTGCGACTACATTTATCTTGTATTATACTATGTCTTATGCTCCAGTCACATCCAGAGCTGCTGTTCCATCATGTCCTGTGCAGTCGTCACATTCAGATGACGCTCACATTTCTGCTGCTATATCCCATCTTACATGCCAGAAATATAGAGGTGAAGTTACATGTTTTATGCTCTAGTCTCCTCCAGAGCTGGATGCACAGTGCTGCTGTTACATCATGTCCTTATTTCAGTTATCTCTAAATCCGCATTCACAGTTCTGCCGCTGAATATTGTATCATACTCCATTCACACCCAAAGCTCCAATTACAATTCTACTGCTATAGTTGTTACACTCCAGTCACATCCAGTGCTGCATTCAAAAGCAGTACTATACTGCCATCACACCTTGAGCAAAATGAAAATGCTGCTGTTGCATTACATCATATACTCAGCCATATAGATACCCTGTTTCCCTGAAAATAAGCCCTAGCAGGATTTTTGAAGATGCATAATGATTTTTCATAAGTATAAGCCCTACTCCAAAATTGAGCCCTAGTTACATTTAACAGCAATAATTAATATAAGATACTGTCTTATTTTCGGGGAAACAGGGTAGAGCAGTAGTCACCATTCTGATGTTACATTATGTCTTCTACTCTAATCACTTCCAGAGCTGCCTTCAAAATTCTGCTGTTACATACTATCCACATCTATGAATCATCATAATCTTGAGGATCGCACTCTGAACCACCAATATTAACCCTCTCCAATCCGCTGTCTGACCTCTAAAGACATTATGATTTAACCCTTTCCAATCCATTTATTTTTTCTCACCCATTCTCCCCAGCTGCAAATAAATTGGAGCTGGGAGAATGGGTGAGAAAAAATACATTTTCCCTGCACCCTCCTGATCTGACAGAGTTCAGGAGGGTGCAGGGAGGGACCTGCTTACCTGACCGGCGTCTTGTGCATTCTCCTTCTGCCTCCCGGCTCGGCGATCATGTGACCGCTGGGGTCAGGTGACACCTGGCGGTCACATGATCTCCGGGTCGGGAGACAGAAGGAGAATGCACAAGACGCCGGTCAGGTAAGCAGGTCCTTGCACGGTGCAGGCTCCCGGCTCGGCGTTCATGTGACCGCCGGGGGTCAGGTAACACCGGCGGTCACATGATCGCCGGCCGGAATCTATGCATTGCATAGCGCTAATTGAGCGCTATGTAATGTGTAAAGGAGTGGGCAGAAAGGGTTAAAAACCCTTTCTGCCTTCTCCTCGGGGGTCCTCGATGACGACCAGTAAAGGAGTGCATCTGCACCCGATGTGCCTGACGATCGGGTGAAGATCCACTCCTGCACTGCAGTGTCGGGCCTGCCCCGACATCGGAGCTGTGGAGGAAAATGATGATGTCGGGGCAGGCCCGACATTGGACTGGAAAGGGTTAAGGCTATATAGCGCTGATGTTCGAAGACGTTCGTCGGGGTTCTCTTACTGTATATTGCCAGCCTCTCTGCTGTTCCAACATGTCACCTCATGCAGTACTGGCTTTAGCCAGCAGATAGCGCCATTGTATAACAGCGGAAAAACAGTAAGCCCCCTAGGAAAACCAGGATGCAAATTGGATTGGAAAGGGTTAATACCTACAATTATTATACTTCATTTAAGCAAGAACTGCGAGCTTCCTGCCAATTCTCTCTGCTACTCAAATTAGAAATTGATGCCCTCTTCTTCTATATGAAATTTGACATGATGGAGGGGAACGTGCCCCTCCCCTCCATAGATCCATCCATGGTAGCTCCAATCCAACTGTGTTGGTTCCAAAGTGACCCCAAACAAGCGGTCTTGGAGTAAGCGCTTGTCACCGTCCCTCATATAGTGAACAGTCGGCCTTGGAGTAAGCGCTTGTCACCGCTCCTCATATAGTAAACAGTCGGTCTTGGAGTAAGCGCTTGTCACCGCTCCTCATATAGTGAACTGTCGGTCTTGGAGTAAGCGCTTGTCACCGCTCCTCATATAGTGAACAGTCGGCCTTGGAGTAAGCGATTGTCACCGCTCCTCATATAGTGAACCGTCGGCCTTGGAGTAAGCGCTTGTCACCGCTCCTCATATAGTGAACAGTCGGCCTTGGAGTAAGCGATTGTCACCGCTCCTCATATAGTGAACCGTCGGCCTTGGAGTAAGCGATTGTCACCGCTCCTCATATAGTGAACCATCGGCCTTGGAGTAAGCGCTTGTCACCGCTCCTCATATAGTAAACAGTCGGCCTTGGAGTAAGCGATTGTCACCGCTCCTCATATAGTGAACAGTCGGTCTTGGAGTAAGCGATTGTCACCGCTCCTCATATAGTGAACCATCGGCCTTGGAGTAAGCGATTGTCACCGCTCCTCATATAGTGAACCATCGGCCTTGGAGTAAGCGCTTGTCACCATCCCTCATACAGTGAACAGTCGGCCTTGGAGTAAGCGTTTGTCACCGCTCCTCATATAGTGAACAGTTGGCCTTGGAGTAAGCGATTGTCACCGCTCCTCATATAGTGAACCATCGGCCTTGGAGTAAGCGCTTGTCACCATCCCTCATACAGTGAACCATCGGCCTTGGAGTAAGTGATTGTCACCGCTCCTCATATAGTGAACCATCGGCCTTGGAGTAAGCGCTTGTCACCATCCCTCATACAGTGAACAGTCGGCCTTGGAGTAAGCGATTGTCACCGCTCCTCATATAGTGAACAGTCGGCCTTGGAGTAAGCGCTTGTCACCGCCCCTCATATAGTGAACAGTCGGCCTTGGAGTAAGCGCTTGTCACCGCCCCTCATATAGTGAACAGTGGGCCTTGGTGTAAGCGCTTGTCACCGCTCCTCATATAGTGAACAGTCGGCCTTGGAGTAAGCGCTTGTCACCGCCCCTCATATAGTGAACCGTCAGCCTTGGAGTAAGCGCTTGTCACCGCTCCTCATATAGTGAACAGTCGGCCTTGGAGTAAGCGATTGTCACCGCTCCTCATATAGTGAACAGTCGGCCTTGGAGTAAGCGATTGTCCCCATTCCCAATATACTGAACCGTCGGCCTTGGAGTAAGCGATTGTCACCGCCCCTCATATAGTGAACAGTCGGACTTGGAGTAAGCGCTTGTCACCGCCCCTCATACAGTGAACAGTCGGCCTTGGAGTAAGCGCTTATCATCGCACCTCATATAGTGAACAGTCGGCCTTGGAGTAAGCGATTGTCACCGCTCCTCATATTTTGAACCATCGGCCTTGGAGTAAGCGCTTGTCACCGCTCCTCATATAGTGAACAGTCGGCCTTGGAGTAAGCGCTTATCATCGCACCTCATATAGTGAACAGTCGGCCTTGGAGTAAGCGCTTATCATCGCACCTCATATAGTGAACAGTCGGCCTTGGAGTAAGCGATTGTCACCGTCCCTCATATAGTGAACAGTCGGCCTTGGAGTAAGCGCTTGTCACCGTCCCTCATATAGTGAACAGTCGGCCTTGGAGTAAGCGATTGTCACCGCTCCTCATATTGTGAACCATCGGCCTTGGAGTAAGCGCTTGTCACCCTCCCTCATATAGTGAACAGTCAGCCTTGGTGTAAGCGCTTGTCACCGCCCCTCATACAGTGAACAGTCGGCCTTGGAGTAAGCGCTTATCATCGCACCTCATATAGTGAACAGTCGGCCTTGGAGTAAGCGCTTATCATCGCACCTCATATAGTGAACAGTCGGCTTTGGAGTAAGCGATTGTCACCGTCCCTCATATAGTGAACAGTCGGCCTTGGAGTAAGCGCTTATCATCGCACCTCATATAGTGAACAGTCGGCCTTGGAGTAAGCGATTGTCACCGCTCCTCATATTTTGAACCATCGGCCTTGGAGTAAGCGCTTGTCACCGCTCCTCATATAGTGAACAGTCGGCCTTGGAGTAAGCGCTTATCATCGCACCTCATATAGTGAACAGTCGGCCTTGGAGTAAGCGCTTATCATCGCACCTCATATAGTGAACAGTCGGCCTTGGAGTAAGCGATTGTCACCGTCCCTCATATAGTGAACAGTCGGCCTTGGAGTAAGCGCTTGTCACCGTCCCTCATATAGTGAACAGTCGGCCTTGGAGTAAGCGATTGTCACCGCTCCTCATATTGTGAACCATCGGCCTTGGAGTAAGCGCTTGTCACCCTCCCTCATATAGTGAACAGTCAGCCTTGGTGTAAGCGCTTGTCACCGCCCCTCATACAGTGAACAGTCGGCCTTGGAGTAAGCGCTTATCATCGCACCTCATATAGTGAACAGTCGGCCTTGGAGTAAGCGCTTATCATCGCACCTCATATAGTGAACAGTCGGCTTTGGAGTAAGCGATTGTCACCGTCCCTCATATAGTGAACAGTCGGCCTTGGAGTAAGCGATTGTCACCGCTCCTCATATAGTGAACCATCGGCCTTGGAGTAAGCGCTTGTCACCGTCCCTCATATAGTGAACAGTCGGTCTTGGAGTAAGCGATTGTCCCCCATTCCCAATATACTGAACCGTCGGCCTTGGAGTAAGCGCTTGTCACCGTCCCTCATATAGTGAACAGTCGGTCTTGGAGTAAGCGATTGTCCCCATTCCCAATATACTGAACCGTCGGCCTTGGAGTAAGCGCTTGTCACCGTCCCTCATATAGTGAACAGTCGGTCTTGGAGTAAGCGATTGTCCCCATTCCCAATATACTGAACCGTCGGCCTTGGAGTAAGCGCTTGTCACTGTCCCTCATATAGTGAACAGTCGGCCTTGGAGTAAGCGCTTGTCACCGCCCCTCATACAGTGAACAGTCGGCGTTGGAGTAAGCGCTTATCATCGCACCTCATATAAAGAACAGTCGGCCTTGGAGTAAGCGATTGTCACCGCTCCTCATATTGTGAACCATCGGCCTTGGAGTAAGCGCTTGTCACCGCCCCTCATATAGTGAACAGTCGGCCTTGGAGTAAGTGATTGTCACCGCTCCTCATATTGTGAACCATCGGCCTTGGAGTAAGCGCTTGTCACCGCCCCTCATATAGTGAACAGTCGGCCTTGGAGTAAGCGCTTATCATCGCACCTCATATAGTGAACAGTCGGCCTTGGAGTAAGCGCTTGTCACCGTCCCTCATATAGTGAACAGTCGGCCTTGGAGTAAGCGATTGTCACCGCTCCTCATATAGTGAACAGTCAGCCTTGGAGTAAGCGATTGTCACCGCTCCTCATATAGTGAACAGTCGGCCTTGGAGTAAGCGCTTGTCACCGCTCCTCATATAGTGAACAGTCGTGAGATCTTCATTATTTGTAGTCTGTTTCTGTCGGCCCTTTATTTCAATGAGAATTAATTAACATTGCTTTGAAGTCGTCTATAACTGTGAAGGGCTTCTAGTAATTGGTCTAGAGACACTCGGTGCCTCAGTGAATAATGCTTTATACTCTAGTCACTCCCAGAGCTGCTTTCACAATTCTGCTGCTACCATTTGAGTTATATTCTGCTCACATCCAGAGCTGCCTTCTGAATTCTGCTGTTAAATCATGTCTTGTACTGTAGTTACACACAGGTGAAGTTCTCTGCCTTCCATCTTACATGCCCATCATATAGAGGTGAAGTTCCATTTCTACTGTTGCATCATTGTGTACTCTAGTCTGCTCCAGAGCTGCATTCACAATGCTGCTGTTATATCATATCCTTATATTCCAGTAACCCCTAGTGCTGTATTCACAGTTCTGCTGCATCATGTATCATACTCCATTCACACCCAGGAACTGCCTTCACAATTCTGCAACTACATTTGTTACACTCCAGTCACAGCCAGAGCTGCATTCAAAATTCTGCTATTGAATCATGTCGTATGCTGTAATCACACCCAGAGAAAACTGAAAACCCTGCTGCTACATTACATCTTATACTCAGTCATATAGATGGAGCAGTCATAATTTTGATGTAACATCATGTCTTCTACTCTAGTCACACCCCGAGCTGCTTTCCTAATTCTGCAGTTAGATCATATACAATTGTCACATGCGGATGGAGTTCACATTCCTGCTGCTACATCCCATCATATAGAGGTGAAGTTACACTCCTCATGTTGTATCATTTTATACTCTAGTCAACCCCAAAGCTGCATTTGCAGTGATGCTGTTACATCATGTTCTTATACTCCAGTCATCTCTAGAGCGGCATTCACAACTCCATTCTTGCATTATTTATCATACTCCATTCACACCCAGAGCTCCCTTCACAATTCTGTGACTACATTTGTTACCCTCTAGTCATATCCAGAGCTGCATTCAATACTGCCTGTTAACTCATGTCTTATACTGCAATCACACCCAGAGATATTGAACAACCTTGTTGTTACATTGCAGTCATATAGATATAGGAGCAGTCACAATTCTACTGTTACATCATGTCTGCTACTCTAGTCACATCCAGAGCTGCCTTCAAAATTCTGCTGTTAAATCATGTCCTGTAAAATTACCAGATCCAGATGTTGTGCATGTTCCTGTCTCTGCATCCTATCTTACACCTCAGTCATATAGAGATGAAGTTACAGGTCTGCTGTTGCATCGTTTTATGCTCTAGTCTCCTCCAGAGCTGCACTCAAAATGCTGCTGCTACATCGTGTCCTTATATTCCAGTCATTTCCAGAGCTGCATTCACAATTCCAGTGCTGCATCGAGTACCATACTGCAGTTACATCCAGAACTCCATTAATAATTCTACTACTATAATGTTTGTTAAACTCTAGATACATCCAGAGCTGCATTTAAAATGTTGCTGTTAAATCATATCCTATACTGTAATCACAGCCAGAGAAAATGACAACCCTGCTGCTACATCACTCCTTACACTCACTGATCTAGATTGAGGAGCAGTCACAACTCTACTGTTACATCATGCCTTATACTCCAGTCACATCCAGGGCTGCATTTAGTATTCTGAACTTAAAGACTTCAACCATTTCCTATTACACAGTCAATTCCAGATCTGCAACTTTGCTAGATGTTACATGGAATCCATCACTATGCCGAACCCCACAGTTATATTTAATGGTCTAAGAAGCTATTAGCATTGTAAATGCAGCTCTGGATGTGTATGGAGTATAAAACAATTAAACATTTACAAAGTTCTGTAAAATAATTTTCAGGAGTGAAGCGACCCTGGCCAGTAGAGAGGCCATTTCCAGGAATGCAGGAGAGCCGGGTGCCAAATCCTCACCCTCCTGGGTGCTAAGCTGCCCACATTTAGTGCCACCATCCAGTTACACTGACTGCTCCTTCATTTTCAGGTCCAGTGGAGGATGAAACCAGTCGCCATCTCATAGCAAGTGACCTCCTGCTCGTAGCGGCCGCAGAGACTCGCTGTCATGCCTTCCTTCCCCGCCCTCTATGCTCTGCCATGCTCTGCCAGCTCCTCAGCAGATGGCAGCTGGTAATGGGCCTGAGGCGAGGGCACAAGCTGCAGAAGGAGAACTTGGTTGGAGGGATTTAGTGATCCCCAGTCGCTGAAAAATGAGCCATTTGGGCTGAGATTAGTCCCGCTCCTTCTGTGCCAATGTTATATTAGCAGCTTGCAGTGTTTATTGGTCTGTAGAAGTTGCGGCCTCATTGGTTCTGGGTCTGGTAGAGGCAGGCGGGGTCCTGGGTAGTAAGGGGTTAACTGGAGCATTGATGGAAGGAGCAGTCAGCTAATCGACACTGCGGGGCTCTACAGTGTTGGCAGCGGGTGGGGAAACCAGGTGAAAAGTCTACAGAGTCATCCAATATTTGTAATTCTGGAGAGCAAATGTTACAATGTATCAATAAGCAGATTGAGAGATGAGTCACTTCCCAGAATTAACTCCTTGCGTCCTGCAACCAACGCCAATGTGTGCCACAAAACACCTAGGGGGAAAGGGGATTTACATATCTGTCTGGGATGATTTAGTGATCCTGCGTGGAGCAGGGGGTTGGAGCCGATGACCCCAGAGATTCCTTCCAACTCTACCACTCTATGATATATCTATATATCTCCCTCTCTTTATATATATATAATAGAGATGAGTGAGCACCAAAATGCTTGGGTGCCCGTTGCCCGAGTCGAACTTTTCGTAATGCTCGAGAGCTCGTTTCGAGTAACTAACCCCATTAAAGTCAATGGGAGACTAATGGAAGCAATTTTCAAGCTGACCCATGCTCCACATAGGGGAGGTTGTGTGAAACATCTGAAAACATCAGAAAGTCATGGAAACACCACAGAAACAGATAGGGAAGGGCAGGGGCAGCATGCATCGCTGCATCTGAGGCTCCCAGGTCCCACTATTAAGCCAAAATGGGGGCAAGAGTCTGGCGTCACCCCCCCATAACAATTTATTTGGGATAGACCCTCATTAGCAAGGCACACGTGCTGGCACATCTTAGCTAGGCGCCACACTAGCTGCAACCATTGACAATCACCGCCTGCAGGTGACACATGGGTTACATGCTGGCATTGCGGCCCCCCCCCCCCCCCAGCATGAACCTCCGTCCACAGCGCACCCAAAAGTTTCCCTGTGCAACGTTCAGCTGCCCTACTGCCACACGCTCCCTTTATAGCCACACCACCCTCATGTCTATTTATAAGTGCGTATTGGATGAGGAGAAACCGGAGACACACACTGCAGAGGGTTGGCAGGGCCAGGTAGAGACCCTCTTTGAAAGTGTGGGCGATAGCACACAATTCTGATGATAAATGATGATAAATTGATGTTCGATCATAATTAGAGATGAGCGAACGTACTCGGTAAAGCACTACTCGTCCAAATAATGTGCTTTATCGGAGTACCTCCCCGCTCGTCCTGAAAGTTTCGGGGAGCGCCGCTGCTGACAGGTGAGTTGCGGCGGGGAGCAGGGGAGAGCGGGCGGGAGAGAAGGAGAGAGAGATCTCCCCTCCGTTCCTCCCCGCTCTCCCCTGCAGCTCCCCGCTCCGCGGCGCTCCCCGAATCTTTCAGGACGAGCGGGGAGGTACTCGGATAAAGCACATTACTCGGACGAGTAGTGCTTTACCGAGTACGTTCGCTCATCTCTAATCATAATTCCAATCCTGTGCCACCTCCGTCACAAAATTGTCACGAGCCGCAAACGTGGGCATAAAGGGGACTCAGGTGCCAGTACTTCTACACATCTCCACAATGCCACAGCGCATACTAACACCAAAGATTGGTTTGAAGCAGGAGGTGTCGCAAAAGTAGCATCATTAAATCATTAAATCAGTTATGCTTCCTGTGAACGCTCCAATCTAGTATCTCGGATAACTGTGGTAATTTGTAGCACGAGAGATAATACATGCCGACCAACGCTGATCCCCAGACCCCAAGGAGCCGGAGGAGATGGCATAACAAGCCCGAGAAACCTTGAACGAGGTAGGACCCGCAATTCTCTGTGTGTGAAGCACGTGAGCGGGCCCAGGGTCAGGCTCAGTCCCAGCCTCCAGCTTGTGTGACCCAAGGTGCCTTCAGTTACGGTTGCTTTCATCGCTCCAAAGACTGGATGAACCACGAGGAAGTTGCACAGGCCAAACCTGGCATCGTTGCCTCCCCCCAGGACCTCTGCCTCTGGCCACACCCTCAGCAATCGTGGACATAAAGCAGACTCGGATGCTAGTACTGCTGGGAACATCTCATTAAATCAGTTACGGTTGCTTTCATTGCTCCAAAGAGTGGATAAACCAAAAATAAGTTCCAAAGGCCAAACCTGGCACAGTCCCCCCCCCCCCCGCAACCTCTGCCTCTGGCCACACCCTGAGCAATCGTGGGCATAAAGCGGACTCGGATGCTAGTACTGCTGTGAACATGTTATTAAATCCGTTACGGCTGCTTTCATCGCTCCAAAGACTGGTTGAACCACGAAGAAGTTCTACAGGCCAAAACTGGCGCATTTGCCCCCCCAGGACCTCGGCCTTTGCCCACACCCTCAGCAATTGTGGGCATAAAGCGGACTCGGATGCTAGTACTGCTGCGAACTTCTCATTAAATCAGTTACGGTTGCTTTCATCGCTCCAAAGACTGCATGAACCACGAAGAAGTTCCACAGGCCAAACCTGGCGCAGAGTGGAAAAGTTCTCCTTATACTGTGTGGCGCAGAGTGTAAGCTCTTGCCTACAACCTGAAGGTTGCAAGTTTAATCCCCGTGTGATTCAGGTAGCCGGCTCAAGCCTTCCATCCTTCTAAGGTCAGTAAAATGAGAACCCAGCTTGGTGGGGGGTAATAAGTAATAATTACCTGAAAGCGCTGCGGAATAAGTTGGTGCTATACAAATACCAAGATTTGTGAATCAAGAAAGGTGTACACTAAGTAATCCGTGTTGGCCAGAATGTGTCTAACGCGAGAGTCACGGGAAAGGCAGCCTAACATGAAGTCAGCCATGTGTTCCAGGGTCCAAATATGCAACACATCGCTGTCCTCACTAGGAGGATGACTTTCAGGATCCTCCTCCTCTTCAACCCATACATGCTGAACAGATGAGAGGCAAGCAGCATGGGTACCCTCTGCAGTGTCTTCCCCCTTCTCCTCCCCCCTCCCCTTCTTCTTCTCCAAAGCGTGCTGAGATATAGACATGAGGGTGGCTGGCTATCAAGCGACATACTGTCATCCACCATCTCCTGTTCTAACTGCAAAGTATCAGCCTTTATGCTTAGCAGCAAACTTCTCAGCAGGCAACAGCAGGATGGTAACGCTAATGATGGCCGCATCGACGCTCACCATTTGGGTAGACTCCTCAAAGTTTCCGAGGACCTGGCAGATGTCTGCCATCCATACCCACTCCTCTGTAAAGCACTGCGGAGGCTGACTACCGCTCCGCAGAAACCATCACCAAGGTAGGACCCTCTGTCCTCAGCGTGGGTAGGACGTGAGTGGTCCCAGGCTCTGACTTAGTCCCAGCCTCCACCAAGTTTACCCAATGTGCCGTCAGGGAGATATAGTGTCCCTGCCCACCAGTTCTTGTCCACGTGTCCATCGTTAAGTGGACCTTCCCAGTAACTGCGTTGGTGAGGGCACAGTTTATGTTGCGGGAGACGTGCTGGTGTAGGGTGGGGACGGCGCACCAAGAAAAATAGTGGCGACAGGGAACTGAGTAGCGCGGGACCGTGGCAATCATTTTTTTGAAAGCCTCCGTTTCCACAAGCCTGTACGGTAGCATCTGCAGGCTGATTAATTTGGCAATGTGCATGTTTAAAGCTTGTGCGTTCGGGTGCGTGGTGGCGTATTTCCACTTTCGCACCAACACTTGTGTTAGCGACAGCTGAACGGTGTGCTGGGAGACATTGCTTGAGGCCACGGAGGACCGTGGAGGTGAGGGTGTGGGTGCAGGCTGGGGGCGCTCGTGCCTGCGTCCTGGGAGGGTGATTGAATCTGTGTGCAGGGTTGTGGCACAGGTGAAGAGGCAGTGTTTTTACCCGGAGGTGGTGAATGGCCTTTGTCCCACCTTGTGGGGTGCTTGGCCATCATATGCCTGCGCATGCTGGTGGTGGTGAGGCTGGTAGTGGTGACTCCCCGGTTGATCTTGGTGTGGCACAGGTTGCACACCACTGTTCATCGGTCATCCACGCTCTCACTAAAAAACATCCACACCTTTGAACACCTAGCCCTCTGCACGGAGGCTTGCCACGAGGTGGTGCTTTGGGAAACAGTTGGGGGTTTCTTCGCTCTGGCCCTGCCTCTACACCTGGCCACTCCACTGCCTCTTCCAACCTGTCCTGCTGCTGCACTTGCCTTCCCGTCTGAAGCCCTGTCTTTAGTAGGCTTAGCAAGCCAGGTGGGGTCATTCACCTCATCGTCCAGCAGCTCTTCCTCTGAATCCTCTGTCTGCTCCTCCCTCGGACTTCCTGCCCTTACAATGACCTAACTGAGAGACAACTCTGTCTAATCATCCTCATCCACAAAAAGCTCTTGAGACAGTTGCCGGAAGTCCCCAGCCTCATCACCCGGACTCCGGGAACTTTCCAAATGTTGGGCATCGGTCATGACAAACTCCTCAGGTGAGAGAGGAACCGTTTGTTCCCACTCATGGCAGGGACCCAAGAACAGTTCCTGGGAGTCTGCCTGCTCAAAATCTGTCATTTTCATAAAGTGAGGAGGCTGGGAGGAAGGCGGAGCAGCCAGAGGATTCAGAGTTGCAGTCCCTAGGCCGGGAGTAGTGGACTGTGTAGAAGACTGGGGGTTCGATAGATTGCTGGCCGCATTATCTGCCATCCACGACAGGACCTGCTCACACTGCTCTGCTTGTAATAAAGGTCTACCATGTGGACCCGCAAATTGTCATATGAAGCTCAGGAGCGTAGAGACTTGGCGCTCTCCTAATCCTTCAGTAGCCGGCTGTCATTCCCCCCACCCAGGACCTCAGCCTGTGCCCACACCCTCACTTGGACGCCCACATCCATGTCCTCGACCCTTACCCCTACTCTTCATCATGCCGGATTAAGGATAGAGCAGGGCCCAAATAAATTACCCCACTGTATAGCGCTGAGAACTGGGGCTAATTCATCACACACAGAGACTTGTAGATACTGGAGGCTCTATGCTGTGACCGGAAAAAATTTACCCGCTGTCTTGCACTGATACCTATGGGTCATTTACCGCTCACAGTGACTTGTAGATAAAAGAGGCTGTATGGAGTGGGAGAAAACTATTAACCCAGTGGATAGTTCTAATAACTGTGTCTACTTCACCGCACCTAAGGAAAGAGTATTGTGAGACGCTCTGCACAGGGGCAGAAAATTATAAAGCCAGTGGATAGTTCTGATAATTGCAGCTACCTCAACCCCCCAAGGAAAGGGTATTGTGAGACGCTCTGCACAGGGGCAGAAAACTATAAAGCCAATGGCTAGTGCTGATAACTGTGGCTGCTTCACCCAAGACAGAGAATGCTCTGCAGGGGCCCAGGGAATATTAGTGTACTGTTTAGCGATGGAAACTTTGCCGAATACACTGCACACAGAAAACGGTATAGCTGAAATGCTCTGCGGTGGCCCAGGAAAAATTAGCATACTGTTTAGCAATGAGAACTCTGCCTAATGCACTGCACACACAGATCTGTATAGCTGAAATGCTCTGCACAGGCCTAGATACTTAAAAAAAAAAATTGTAGCACTACTGCTCCTAGCCAGCCACAAAAGTAATGCACACAATAAGAAGTAGCCCTAAGAAGGATAGTTGGGGTTCTTGAAGAGAGGATCCCTACACTAATACTTTCCCTATCTCAGCTGCAGCTCTTTCCCTAACCTCTGCCAGCATGTGTCTGAGGCGAGCCGTGGGAGGGACCAGTTTAAGTACTCGGCAGTCACCTGATCGGCCCAGCCACTCACTGCTGTTGGCGGGCAGAGGACTGGAACATGACAGCAGGAAGTGGTAATGCCTTCCGCGCATGTTTATTGGCTAAAAAGTGGTGCTAAAGAAGGGAAATGAAAGTGATTCGAGTACCGCGTGTTGCTCGACTCGAGTACCGAGCATCTCGAGAACCCTAATACTCGAACGAGTATCAAGCTCAAACAAGTGTGCTCGCTCATCTCTAATATATATATTATTGCGTACTGTGTCAAATTTTTAATCTAGCCCATACCCCTATTTTGTTAAGTCATGCCCTGTGTCCCCACGCAGTAATAGTGCTGCTCAGTGAGCCCCTCAAAGTAATAGTGACCCTCAGTGACCTCCCCCCCCCCCACAGTGATAGTGCCTGTTACTGACCCTCTCACAGCAATAGTGCCCCTCGGTGACCTCCCAGCAGTAATAATGCTCCTCAGTGACACCCTCACAGTAATAGTGCCCCTCAGTGACCCCACCCCCGCAGTAATAGTGCTTCTCAGTTACCCAATTATAGTAAGGGTGCCCCTCAGTGACCCTCACAGGACTAGTGCCCCTCACTGACCCTTGCACTGTAATAAAGCCCCTCAGTGATATCCCTCACAGTTATAGTGCGCTTCAGTTACCCTCTCACAGTAATAGAGCCCATCAGTGCCCCTGTCATATTAAGACCCTCACATCATAATAGTGCACTTCAGTGACCTTCTCGCAGTAATAGTGCTCCTCAGTGATCCCTTCACAGTAATAGTACCCCTCAGTGATCCCCTCACAGTAATAGAGCTCCTCAGTGACCACTTCGCAGTAATAGTGCCCCTTAGTCATCTCCCTCAGTTAGTGCCCCTCAGTGACCCCCTCACAGTAATAGTGCCCCTTAGTGATCCCCTCACAGTAAAAGAGCCCCTCAGTGAACCCTTCACAGTAATAAAGCCCCTTAGTGATTTCCTCACAGTAATAGAGCTCCTCAGTGACCACCTCGCAGTAATAGAACCCCTCAGTGATCTCCTTCACAGTAATAGTGCTCCTCAGTGATGTCCTCACAGTAATAGAGCCCCCCAGTGACCACTTTACAGTAATAGTCCCGCTCAGTTATTCCCTCACAGTAATAGTGCCCCTCAGTGACCCATTCACAGTAGTTCTGCCCCTCAGTGACCCTCGCACTGTAATAGTGCACTTCAGTGACCGTTGCACTATAATAGTGCAATTCAATGACCTCCTCACAGTAATATAACCCCTCAGTGATCTCCGTCACAGTAAGAGTGCTCCTCATTGAAGCCCTCACAGTAATAGTGCTCCTCAGTAATCCCTTCACAGTAATAGTGCCCCTTAGTGATCTCCCTCACAGTAATAGTGCTCCTCAGTGACTTCCTCACAGTAACACAGCTCTACAGTGACCTCCTTATAGTAATAGTGACCTTCAGTGACTTCCTAACAGTAATAGTCCCCCTCAATGATCCCCTCACAGTAATAGAGCCCCTCATTGAACCCCTCATAGTCATAGTGCTCCTTCGTGATCCCTTCATAGTACCAGTGCTCCTCAATGATCTCCCTCACAGTAATAGTGCCCCTCAGTGACCTCCTCACAGTAATAGAGCCCTTCAGTGATCTCTTCACAGTAATAGTGCCTCTCAGTGACTTCCATACAGTAATAGAGCCCCTCAGTGATCTCCTTCACAGTAATAGAGCCCTTTAGTGATCCCCTCACAGCAATAGAGCCCCTCAGTGATCCTCTCACACTAATAGTGCCCCTCAGTGACCGCTCACAGTAATAGTGCCCCTCAGTGACCGCTCACAATAATAGTGCCCCTCAGTGACCGCTCACAGTAATAGTGCCCCTCAGTGACTTCCTCACAGTAATAGTGCCCCTCAGTGACTTCCTCACAGTAATAGAGCCCCTCAGTGATCTCCTTCACAGTAATAGAGCCCCTCAGTGATCCTCTCACACTAATAGTGCCCCTCAGTGATTTCCCCTTACAGTAATAGTGCCCTTCAGTGACCCCTCACAGTAATAGTGCCCCTCAGTGATCCCTCACAGTAATAGAGCCCCTCAGTGACCCCTCACAGTAATAGTGCCCCTCAGTGATCCCTCACAGTAATAGAGCCCCTCAGTGACCTCCTCACAGTAATAGAGCCCCTCAGTGATCTCTTCACAGTAATAGTGCCGCCCAGTGATTTCCTCTTACAGTAATAGTGCCCCTCAGTGACCCATTCACAGTAATCGTGCCCCTCAGTGACTCTTTCACAGTAACAACTCCAGTACATTCTCCAAGGGAGAGTTACTAAACCATTTGCACCAAATTTCTATTGAAAAAAAAAAGTCATTTTGGTACATGGCACATTTTAAAATATGTAACTATTTAGGATTTTTCATTAATCACAAAACTTTTTTTTTAAATGGGTGGAGCTAAGCAGGAGGCCATGGCCATGTGTTGATACACATATTTATAATAATTAGAATAAACTTTATTTGTTTAGCGCCAACTTACTCCTCAGAGCTTACTTATCACGCTTTACACCAAAATTTACATAAATTATACTTCAAATCTATACCAAGTTTGCTTTTCTGGCACACAGACTGTCAAAAAATGAACATAATGTATTAAGCTGTGTGCGCCTCCTAAAACATTTGGTGTCATTTATTCCATTGGGCATCTGACTAAGAAGCGCCGGTCTTACTACATGTGTTCTATGGTCATTTAATGGTTGGGGGTTAATGTTTAACCTGCTTCCAAGTGATTTCTGACACTTCCTGTCACCTTCAGGGTGAGATCAGTGTCGGGGTCATCTCCGTCCAGATGGAAAGTCATTTCTCCTCTTTCATTTTCCAGCTGTTCATCCAGATGTGTAATGAATCCACAGACATTAGCGGTCCAGCGAAGAGCAGGTTGGTGGTCGCAGCACAGTATCATCAATGGAAAACAGACACAACAGTCCAGGAAGGAGTAAGAGAGAACGGGCCCATGAGAGTCTACAATCTAAAGCAGAGGTGTCAACCCCATTGTAAGACTGTTAGAGCTTGTTCACACGAGTGTATCATGCGCAGAATATCACTCACGCAATTTTTACACACATAATATGCAATGTATTTGCGCACTCAAAAACACACCAAACCGGCTGAAAAACATGAGCGTAAGCGATTTTCGGTTGCTCAATTATGCATTATCTTTCCGTGACCTAAACGCGCTTAAGCCCTTGTGAATGAGCCCTAATAGTGACCTCCCCCCATAGTGGCCGCAGTAGTAATAGTGACTTGCATAATGCCTTAGTAGTAAGTGTCACTTATGTAGGTGAGCAGTAGTAATAGTGCCCCCCATAGTGATTACAGTTTTAATAGTGTCCCTTATATTGGCCCCAGTAGTAATAGTGCCCTCCATAGTGGCTGCAGTAGTAATAGTGACTCCCATAGTGCTCCCAGTAGTAAATATCCATTATTTAGGTGGCCCAATACTAATAGTGCCCCCCATAGTGGTTATAGTAGTAATAGTGTCCCTTATATTGTCCCCAGAAGTAATAAGTGACCCATAGTATTCCCAGTAGGAGTAGCAACCTCCCTGTTGGCATTCATACAGGCAATCCACTCAGCCAGCCTGTAGCTCCAATCAGCCGGTGGCAGTGCAGAGTCGGTGACCGCTGACCTCTGCCATCAGCATCTGCGCTGCATACAGGTGGTCGCACATAGATGCCAGGGGGGAGAGGTCAGCAGTCAGACCGCACTGCCGCCACCAGACCAAAGCAGCAGGCTGCTTGAGTGCAATGCTGCATGGTCAGCAGGCCACATAAAGTGAAGCGGCCGGCCGGTCCTTGTATTTGACACATTATCTAAAGGACGAAGAATCAGAATGCAAGGGTTGGTTTTAATATAAAAGACAGTTCCTTGCTGGATAGCAGTTCTGGTGAAGCATTGACCGAAGGGATGGACTGGGAGTCACCTTAGACCTTCAAGAGGAGAGTCTTTACATCGAAGGGATAGACTGGGGGTGGATGATTATAGAGGACACCTGACAGAGGATTGTGCCAGCAGAGCAAAATGTATTGTTGGATACTCGACAAGTTGGAGGTGAACGCCTTGACTTGTGTGTGAAGAGGTGAGGACATCAGCAGAGGTTGATGTGAGGCCTTCAACAAGTAGTTGCAGAGCTGAAACCATCAAGAGTAGGTGCATCAAAAATCGCATCTAAGAGAACCCATGTTTTCCTATGGATTCTTTCAGATGAATGATTTTTGGGCTCGCCGAGAAAATCACGCATCAAAAGATAGAAAGCGTTTTTTTCTGCAGTCAAAAAATAGGACATTTCCTATCCTTTGATGGCACAGCGGCTCCCATAGACTCCTATGGAAGCCAGCCGGCAAAAAAAAGGGGGCGAGAGGGGGAGTGGCAATCTCTCCAATAGCAGCCGCGCCGTGCTCGTGGCTGCTTTGCGTTCCCCCGATTTAACGCTCAGATAGTCGCGCTGTTTTAGCTCAGCTATCTCAACGTTAAAACAACGCTCGTGTGAAAGAGCCCTTAGAAGGAGGTATGCAGACCTGAACAAGCAGACAAGATGACAAGTGAAGACATCAAAAAATAGCTGGAGGAGACATAACATCATCAAAAAGTGAAGGGAGAATTAAGATTCTCAACAACTAGGGAAAGAAGTGAGACCTTTAACAAGTTGGAGTAGAGGTGAAGCCATCAAGAAATGAGTGAAGAGTTGAAGACCTCAACAATTAGAGGGAGAGATGAAGACCTCAACACGTGGGAGGAGACGTGAGGCTTTTAACAAGCAGGAGGACATGTGAAGTCATCAATAATCAAGTGAAGATTTAAGGCATTTAACATTTATGGAGATAGATGAGGCCCCCAACAACTGGGAGTAGAATGAGGCCCTCAAGTTTTAGGGCAAGAGATGAGGGTCAGGACAAGTGGGAGGAGAAGTGAAGCCATCAAGAAAGTAAAAGATGAACTTGCCAGAGTGGAGACTCCTGTTAACCTGGAAGATTTCATCCAGCTGTGCATTCAAATTGACCACAGACTTTCTGAGTGGTGAAAAGAGAGACTGCTGGGTTTGGGCACCAACACCCCTTACTCTTTCATTCAAGGACTGAAGCTGCTCCAGAACCAATGCAGGTTGACGTAATCCGCAAACCTCTCTCTACTACTAAAAAAGAAAGGTGCTATGATGAAAATCTGAGCCCTTACTGTGAAAGCTCAGGTCATGATGCCTTAAACTGTCCAAATAAGCCTCAAAGGACTCTCGCCCTAGCCAACATCAAGACCCGACCAATCTAGCCATTACAAAACAAGAGGATGCCACCAAGCACACCTTTGCACCAGTAATTCAAGATGTGTGAAAACCCTTCCCTCATTCCACTACTTTGTCCTTTCAATAGAGATCTTAAATGGGTAATCAGAGGACACAGTGCTCAGTGATGTTGGATTCAGGAGCGGGAGGAAACTTCATGGACTTAAAATTCACTCTTGACAAAAACATTGCCACCAAACTTAAGCCCATACTGATTAATATGCAAACTGTGGGTCACCCTTGTCCTCGGGAACTGTCACATGGCAGACAATCAAACTAGAGCTCTGCATGAAACCTGACCATCAAGAAATGATCAGCTTTCAGCTCATCTTGTCCCCTAAATTTCCAGTGACTCTCGGGATCTCCTGGTTCTCTACCCATAATCCCTCTATCAGCTGGGAAACAAGGACCATTGCCTTCTCTTCAGAATACTGTTCAGAAAACTGCCAGATGGCACCATCCGCCCCCCAGTGCAAGACCTCGAGAATGGTCAACGGAACTTTGAGAAATTACCAGTTCACTACCAGATGTTGAAGGATGTCTGCAGCAAGAAGAAAGCTGAATAACTGCCACCTCATAGGCCATACGACTGTCCTATTGAGCTGCTCCCTGGATCTTCTATTCCATTTGGGCGTATCTACAACCTCGCAGAACCATAGTTAGGTGCCCTTAGGGAACATTTGAATGAAAATCTAAAGAAGGGCTTCATTTGGCCCTCTTCCTCCACGCCAGGAGCACCCATTTTCTCTTGTTAAAAAGAAAGACTCTACTCTTCAATTGCCGAGAACTAAACAAGATTATTGTTAAGAATCGCTATCCTTTGCCGTTAATCCCAGAACTACTGGAGAGGTTTCAGGTAGCCAAGGTCTTTACTAAACTGGACCTCAGAGAAGCATATAATCTGGTACACATCCGCTCTGGAGATGAATAGAAGAGAGCTTTCAGAACAAGATATGGATCATTTGAATCTCTAGTGATGCCGTTCGGTCTCTGCAATGCTCCCGCTAACTTCTAGCACTTTATCAATGACATATTTCGAGACCTGTTGGATCAATTCGTAGTGGTATATCTCCACAACATCCTCTTTTTCATCCTCCTCTTCTCTGACAATTTAGAGGAACATCTTAGGCACGTTCGGGTGGTCTTGGTACAACTCCAAAAAAATAACCTCTATATCAAGCTAGAAAAGTGTGAATTTGACCAGACCCAAATACAATCCCTGAGATACATTATCTCCCCAGACAGCTCAAGTATGGCTCCCAGCAAGATTAAAGCCATCCTGGATTGGCCCATTCCAAGTAATTTAAAGGAAGTACAGTGCCTGATCGGTTTCACAAACCTTTACAGAAAATGTATCAAGGACTTTTCAAAAGTCATCTCTCCAATCACCTCACTCACAAAGAAAGACCACACGGTTTCCTGGTCCCCGGAGGCACAAGTCGCCTTGGAGAAACTAAAGACTCTGTTTACTTCAGCACCAGTACTGATCCACCAAAGACCAGAATTGCCTTTTGTCATGGAGGTGGAATCCTCGGACTCTGCTGTGGAAACAATCCAATCACAGTGAGTCAGAGATAAGATGTAACTACATCCTTGTGCATTTCTATTCTACAGCCTATCACCCGCAGAGAAAAAATATGATGTCCGGAACAAGGAGCTTTTGGCATCAAGGTGGTTTTCACTGAATAGAGGCGCCTCTTGGAAGGAGCCCATCATCCAGAAACGGTTCTTACTGACCATAAAAATGTGAAGATATCAAGAATCAAGTAAAGAAGTGAGGCCTACAACTATTAGGGTGAGAAATGAAGCCCTTAACAAGTGGAAGAGAGGTGAGATGAGGTCCTTATCAAGCAAGTAGAGACTTCAGACTCTAGATAAACAGGAACAGAGGATAAGCCCTCAACAAGTGTGACTGAAAGTGAGGTTGTCGACAAGTGGAAGGAGACGTAATGCCCTCAACAAACATATGTAGAGGTGAGGTCCTTGAGAAAAGGGAAGAGAAGTGAAATCCAAATGTTATGTGCAATTGGTCATTGATAGGTTTCAGGATGCCTTCACACTTGTGATTGCTGTTTTTTTTTATGTGATTGTCACTGTGACTTTCTAATGTTAAAAACGCATCACACAAAAATTGCAAAGCACAAACTTGCAATTTTTGTGGAATGCGTTTTTAATAGAGATGAGCGAACCTACTCGGCCACGCCCCTTTTTCACCCAAGCGCCGCGATTTTCGAGTACTTCCGTACTCAGGCGAAAAGATTCGGGGGGGGCGCCGTGGGTGAGTGGGGGGTTGCAGCGGGGAGTGGGGGGGGGGGGGAGAGGGAGAGAGAGAGGGCTCCCCCCTGTTCCCCGCTGCTATCCCCTGCTCCACCACGCCTCCCCCCGCCCCCCGGCGCCCCCCGAATCTTTTCACCCGAGTACGGAAGTACTCGAAAATCGCGGTGCTCGATCGAGTAATTACTCGAAACAAGTATATTCGCTCATCTCTAGTTTTTAACATTAGAAAGTCCCATTGACAGTCGCAAGTGTGAAGGCACCCTCAAGATGATAGTTTCATTAAAGTAGAGCGGAATTCAGACTGCGTGGTCAAACAAGAAATAAAGGTGGCCATCAATATTAGATAGAAGTGGGTTGATGGTTGAGCAATCATTTCACAGAAGGAGCCATATACATTTCAGTCCATATCAGCCATCATTGGTCTTTTAAACTGGCCGTACATATTCAACTACACTGGGGCGGAGGAAAGATCCTTTGTTTGACTATTGGATGAAAATTTCAAACATGGCCTATTTCTTTGCAGCCAATCACTTTCTATCATCGATCGAATGAAACAATTGTTAAAATCCATTTGAGGAATGATCGCTTTGGTTAAAATCATTCAATTTTATAACCTTAAGAGTAGAACTATCTATATAGCCCTCCCTCCCTCATTCGCTCACCCTGGCATTAATCACAGTGAAAGATTCTCCACCTTCACCTTCCCACCCCTCTGACTGTGCCTAAGGGTGGCTTCACACGCTTCTATTAGAAACAATGCATTCCCTATGGTGTGCCTGCAAAGATAGGACATGCGTGCACCATAGGGAATGCACGCATGGTTTTCAATGGAGCCGCGGCTGCTGCCGGCGGCTCTATTGAAAGCAATGCTCTGCCGGCACCTCTGCATTGTTTTTTAGGGAAGGGCTTTACATATAAGCTCTTCCGTGAAAAATAAAAATTTTTGTGTAAAAAAATAAATAAAAAATATACTTACCTGTCCACCGCTGCCGTGACCCCTGCGGGGATGAAGAACACATCTGCCACATGCTCAGCCAATCACAGGCAGCTCTCGCCCGTCATTCATTCGGGGAGCACCTCAGCCAATGACATTCAGCTCTTTCAGCAGGCGGAGATTTTAAATCCCCGCCGGCTGATAGATCAGCACCACAGTGCAGGGGACAGCAGGAGAAGACGCTGCTGAGCCTCGGCAGCTCAAGGGAGGTGAGTTTCTATTTTTTGTGGTTTTTTAACCGCTTTTACTTGATTTTCAGGAAAGGGCTTATATTTAAAGCCCTTCCCTGAAATCAATTGCCGGCAACAGAACTCTCTACCACATCTGATATGTGTGACAGCTGCGGTAGAGAATTGAAGAATTCCTCTGCTGCATCTATCACAGATGTGGCAGATGTAGCAGCAGGGAATTCTTTTAACTAGCGAGAATGAAGGAAACATCTGCCGCAGGGGTCACGGCAGCAGTGGACAGGTAAGTATATGTATATTTTTTTTTTACACTAAAATTTTTCTTTTTCAGGGAAGAGCTTATATGTAAAGCCCTTCCCGGAAAAAGAATGCAGGGGTGCCGGCAGGCCATTGTTTTCAATTGAGCCGCTGGCAGCAGCCGCGGCTCTATTGAAAACAATGCACGGACCTGCATTCACGCGAGATTTTGCACGTACATGGGTGCGCGCCTATGTACGCACAAAACATGCTCGTGTGAGGCCACCCTAAACATGGCAGATAGGTGTATGCGTTGCTTGGCCTATAAATCTTTGTACATCTCCACATGGAGAAACAGGACACCTCCAGACTTGTGTCACAAGCGTAGCACCCAGCCGACTAGAAACCTACTATACACTGATGAAGGACAAGAACCCCCAAACAGCTGTCTGCACATGGGTGTCTACAATAAGGAGAAGATTCTGGTATGACTTATTTACCTGCTAGAAGGTCGGACATGTCCTTATAGTGAAGCTGTCATCCAAAAGGTGGCGCTGCAGAGATATAATACTATGCTCATTTGCATACCAAATTTCCCAGAGGAGCATTGCCTGGCCTGTAAGCCTCCTTACACCAGCTTGGCACTTTCCACAAGGAGGATTAATAGTATCACTGACAAAAGTTTAGTAGTCTTTATTGAACAGTGCCTTCACCCGTATTTTTTGTGGAAGTTTCTGAACAAAAGTAGACATGAACTATCCGGAAGTCCGATGGTGACGTCTGTGAGGGAGGAAATACCAAAGTCCTACAGAGATACAATGGACATATATGACAGAGAAGAAAGGTAAGACGTGGGAATTTATTGCTCATCCTGAGACACAAACCCTGAACCATTTCCGGTCTAATCTCTGAGATTGTACTTGTTCAGACCCCTCACCTTCGTCTCTCCAGACACCTCTGAGTCACCTGTAAGTCACATCACTCCACCACAGGTTTTTCAACATCAGACTGCTAATTAGAGCTTCTGAGGCCCCATGGACGAACTCCTCCGAGAGTCCAGAAAAGACGTAATAGCATTCTGTTGTGGCTGATGTAGCCTCTACAATTAACACCTTCATTGTTTTCCTACATATCGCAAATATTTATTGTGAGAAGATAAAAACACATTTAATGAGAGTCGGATGTGATGAGCAGAAGAGCAGAAAGGGGAGCGACAATCCATCATGTCCTAAGAGGGAAAACAAAATAGTACCATGATACAGTGTATATGCAGCATCCCATAGGGTGACTCCGGTGATGGGGCACAAACTGAGGAGCTGGGAGGGTAGAGTGGTCACTTGTCGAGGTGACACTTACCAGGCTCCCTCCCGGAGGGACACATGAAGCCTTGGCCAGAGCAGCGCTGGGCCTCTTCCGGACACCACCAGGAGAGGGATGGCCAATAAACATAAGAACAGGAGATAAGGTTGTCACGGGTGACGCCACTGTTCTGTTACCCACCGGAATGACCCTCGGCGGTAAATAAATAATGGAGCCGCAGACAGTATTAAAGTACCTCAGGTCCCTGGGAATGGTCAGGGCTTGGCAAAACCTTACTTGTAAACTTGGTACAAACACAAATTACAAAAGACGGCCGTGCAGGGAAAACAACAGATTTGAGGTCAGGGAGGAAACACAGGATGACACTGGTCCTGCAGACTCAGTTATCTGACAGGAACTGCCCCTACTAGGGAAACTCTCCAGAGGAGGATAGGGGTAGGGTCACTCCACAGACAGTCATGTAGGTCAGTACCTCTGCACGGTGATCTCAGCCTTTTCTGGACACGCTCACTCTCAATCTTCCTCTCTCTCCTCCATGGTTACTGGTATAGAGATCCTTAAAAACCGTCTCTCCTCTTCCATCACTTCACCGAATGAGGGTTGAAGATATCACCATGTAGTTGGCACTCCACTCCACTCTCAACCTTAAAAGATGATGGATTCTTGGTGATGAAACTCTCTACCACACCCAAATCACTCATACTTCTAATTTCCCACATGCCATGTGACAGGACATAAATAGATACATTGCAGACATCTCCAGACTCATGCAGACATTAACCTCTCACTTGCTGCAGCTGTGCAATAAATATAACAAAATGACTAGACGATTTTGCACAGCTCAAATACGAGACGTATGACATTTATGGAGGGGTCTCTACATACACAACATCTTAAGCACCAGATCATCTGTACGTGCAAAGCCTCTACGTAAGATATGAGAGACCACATGGCTCAAGACGGCGTATTTAAACCCCAATTTATCTTTCTAAACTTATAGGCAGGGAGTAGCATTATAGTAGTTATATTCTTGTACATAGGAGGCAGTATTATAGTAGTTATATTCTTGTACATAGGGAGCAGTATTATAGTAGTTATATTCTTGTACATAGGGGGCAGTATTATAGTAGTTATATTCTTGTACATAGGGGGCAGTATTATAGTAGTTATATTCTTGTACATAGGGGGCAGTATTATAGTAGTTATATTCTTGTATATAAGGAGCAGTATTATAGTAGTTATATTCTTGTACATAGGGGCAGTATTATAGTAGTTATATTAATGTACATAGGGAGCAGTATTATAGTAGTTATATTCTTGTACATAGGGGGCAGTATTATAGTAGTTATATTCTTGTACATAGCGGGCAGTATTATAGTAGTTATATTCTAGTACATAGGGGGCAGTATTATAGTAGTTATATTCTTGTACATAGGGGGCAGTATTATAGTAGTTATAATATTGTACATAGGGAACAGTATTATAGTAGTTATATTCTTGTACATAGGAGCAGTATTATAGTAGTTATATTCTTGTACATAGGGGGCAGTATTATAGTAGTTATATTCTTGTACATAGGGGGCAGTATTATAGTAGTTATATTAATGTACATAGGGGGCAGTATTATAGTAGTTGTATTCTTGTACATAGGGGGGCAGTATTATAGTAGTTATATTCTTGTACATACGGGGCAGTATTATAGTAGTTGTATTCTTGTACATAGGGGGGCAGTATTATAGTAGTTATATTCTTGTACATACGGGGCAGTATTATAGTAGTTATATTCTTGTACATAGGGGACAGTATTATAGTAGTTATATTCTTGTACATAGGAGCAGTATTATAGTAGTTATATTCATGTACATAGGGGGCAGTATTATAGTAGTTATATACTTGTACATAGGGGGCAGTATTATAGTAGTTATAATATTGTACATAGGGAACAGTATTATAGTAGTTATATTCTTGTACATAGGAGCAGTATTATAGTAGTTATATTCTTGTACATAGGGGGCAGTATTATAGTAGTTATATTCTTGTACATAGGGGGCAGTATTATAGTAGTTATATTAATGTACATAGGGGGCAGTATTATAATAGTTATATTCTTGTACATAAGGGGGCAGTATTATAGTAGTTATATTCTTGTACATAGAGGCAGTATTATAGTAGTTATATTCTTGTACATAGGGGGCAGTATTATAGTAGTTATAATCTTGTACATAGGGGGCAGTATTATGGTAGTTATATTCTTGTACATAGGGGGCAGTATTATAGTAGTTATATTCTTGTATATGGAGGCAGTATCATAGTAGTTATATTCTTGTACATAGGGGACAGTATTATACTAGTTATATTGTTGTATATAGGGGGCTGTATTATGGTAGTTATATTCTTGTACATAGGCGGCAGTATTATAGTGGTTATATTCTTGGAGGCAGTATCTTAGTAGCTATATTCTTGTACATAGGGGACAGTATTATAGTAGTTATATTCTAGTACATAAGGGGCAGTATTATAGTAGTTACATTCTTGTACATAGGAGGCTGTATTATAGTAGCTATATTCTTGTACATAGGAGGCAGTATTATAGTAGTTATAACCTTGTACTTAGATAGCAGTATTATAGTAGTTATATTCTTGAACATAGGGAGTAGTATTATAGTAGTTATATGCTTGTACATAGGGGGCAGTATTATAGTAGTTATAATCTTGTACATAGGGGGCAGTATTAAAGTAGTTATAATCTTGTACATAGGAGGCAGTATTATAGTAGTTATATTCTTGTACATAGGGGGCAGTATTACAGTAGTTATATTCTTGTATATAGGGGGCAGTATTATAGTAGTTATATTCTTGTACATAGGAGGCAGTTTTATAGTAGTTATATTCTTGTACATAGGGGGCAGTATTATAGTAGTTATATTCTTGTACATAGGGGGCAGTATTATAGTAGTTATATTCATGTACATAGGGGGCAGTATTATAGTAGTTATATACTTGTACATAGGGGGCAGTATTATAGTAGTTATAATATTGTACATAGGGAACAGTATTATAGTAGTTATATTCTTGTACATAGGAGCAGTATTATAGTAGTTATATTCTTGTACATAGGGGGCAGTATTATAGTAGTTATATTCTTGTACATAGGGGGCAGTATTATAGTAGTTATATTAATGTACATAGGGGGCAGTATTATAGTAGTTATATTCTTGTACATACGGGGCAGTATTATAGTAGTTATATTCTTGTACATAGGGGACAGTATTATAGTAGTTATATTCTTGTACATAGGGGGCAGTATTATAGTAGTTATATTCTTGTACATAGGGGGCAGTATTATAGTAGTTATATTCTTGTACATACGGGACAGTATTATAGTAGTTATATTCTTGTACATATGGGGCAGTATTATAGTAGTTATATTCTTGTACATAGGGGGCAGTATTATAGTAGTTATATTCTTGTACATAGGAGGCAGTATTATAGTAGTTATATTAATGTACATAGGGGGCAGTATTATAGTGTTATATTCTTGTACATAGGGAGCAGTATTATAGTAGTTATATTCTTGTACATAGGGAGCAGTATTATAGTAGTTATATTCTTGTACATAGGCAGCAGTATTATAGTAGTTATATTAATGTACATAGGGGGCAGTATTATAGTAGTTATATTCTTGTACATAGGGAGCAGTATTATAGTAGTTATATTCTTGTACATAGGGGGCAGTATTATAGTAGTTATATTAATGTACATAGGGGGCAGTATTATAGTAGTTATATTCTTGTACATACGGGGCAGTATTATAGTAGTTATATTCTTGTACATAGGGGACAGTATTATAGTAGTTATATTCTTGTACATAGGGGGCAGTATTATAGTAGTTATATTCTTGTTCATAGGGGGCAGTATTATAGTAGTTATATTCTTGTACATAGGGGACAGTATTATAGTAGTTATATTCTTGTACATACGGGGCAGTATTATAGTAGTTATATTCTTGTACATAGGGGGCAGTATTATAGTAGTTATATTCTTGTACATAGGGGGCAGTATTATAGTAGTTATATTCTTGTACATAGGGAGCAGTATTATAGTAGTTATATTCTTGTACATACGGAGCAGTATAGTAGTAGTTATATTCTTGTACATACGGGGCAGTATTATAGTAGTTATATTCTTGTACATAGGGGGCAGTATTATAGTAGTTATATTCTTGTACATAGGAGGCAGTATTATAGTAGTTATATTAATGTACATAGGGGGCAGTATTATAGTAGTTATATTCTTGTACATAGGGAGCAGTATTACAGTAGTTATATTCTTGTACATATGGGGCAGTATTATAGTAGTTATATTCTTGTACATAGGGGGCAGTATTATTGTAGTTATATTCTTGTACATAGGAGGCAGTATTATAGTAGTTATATTCTTGTACATAGGGGACAGTATTATTGTAGTTATATTCTTGTACATAGGAGGCAGTATTATAGTAGTTATATTCTTGTACATAGGGGACAGTATTATAGTAGTTATATTCTTGCACAAAGGGGGCAGTATTATAATAGTTATATTCTTGTATATAAGGGGGCAGTATTATAGTAGTTATATTCTTGTACATAGGAGGCAGTATTATAATAGTTATATTCTTGTACATAGGAGGCAGTATTATAATAGTTATATTCTTGTACATAGGGGACAGTATTATAGTAGTTATATTCTTGCACATAGGGGGCAGTATTATAATAGTTATATTCTTGTACATAAGGGGGCAGTATTATAGTAGTTATATTCTTGTACATAGAGGCAGTATTATAGTAGTTATATTCTTGTACATAGGGGGCAGTATTATAGTAGTTATAATCTTGTACATAGGGGGCAGTATTATGGTAGTTATATTCTTGTACATAGGGGGCAGTATTATAGTAGTTATATTCTTGTATATGGAGGCAGTATCATAGTAGTTATATTCTTGTACATAGGGGACAGTATTATACTAGTTATATTGTTGTATATAGGGGGCTGTATTATGGTAGTTATATTCTTGTACATAGGGGGAAGTATTATAGTGGTTATATTCTTGGAGGCAGTATCTTAGTAGCTATATTCTTGTACATAGGGGACAGTATTATAGTAGTTATATTCTAGTACATAAGGGGCAGTATTATAGTAGTTACATTCTTGTACATAGGAGGCTGTATTATAGTAGCTATATTCTTGTACATAGGAGGCAGTATTATAGTAGTTATAACCTTGTACTTAGATAGCAGTATTATAGTAGTTATATTCTTGAACATAGGGAGTAGTATTATAGTAGTTATATGCTTGTACATAGGGGGCAGTATTATAGTAGTTATATTCTTGTACATGGGGGTAGTATTATAGTAGTTATAATCTTGTACATAGGGGGCAGTATTATAGTAGTTATATTCTTGTACATGGGGGTAGTATTATAGTAGTTATAATCTTGTACATAGGGGGCAGTATTAAAGTAGTTATATTCTTGTACATAGGAGGCAGTATTATAGTAGTTATATTCTTGTACATAGGGGGCAGTATTACAGTAGTTATATTCTTGTATATAGGGGGCAGTATTATAGTAGTTATATTCTTGTACATAGGGGGCAGTATTTAAGTAGTTATATACTTGTACATAGGAGGCAGTATTATAGTAGTTATATTCTTGTACATAGGAGGCAGTATTATAGTAGTTATATTCTTGTACATAGGAGGCAGTATTATAGTAGTTATATTCTTGTACATAGGAGCAGTATTATAGTAGTTATATTCTTGTACATAGTGGCAGTATTATAGTAGTTATATTCTTGTACATAGGGGGCAGTATTATAGTAGTTATATTCTTGTACATACGGGGCAGTATTATAGTAGTTATATTCTTGTACATAGGAGCAGTATTATAGTAGTTTTATTCTTGTACATGGGGGCAGTATTATAGTAGTTATATTCTTGTACATAGAGGGCAGTATTATAGTAGTTATATTCTTGTACATGGGGGCAGTATTATAGTAGTTATATTCTTGTACATAGGGGGCAGTATTATAGTAGTTATATTCTTGTACATACGGGGCAGTATTATAGTAGTTATATTCTTGTACATAGGAGCAGTATTATAGTAGTTATATTCTTGTACATGGGGGCAGTATTATAGTAGTTATATTCTTGTACATAGAGGGCAGTATTATAGTAGTTATATTCTTGTACATAGAGGGCAGTATTATAGTAGTTATATTCTGGTACATAGGGGCAGTATTATAGTAGTTATATTCTTGTACATAGGGGGCAGTATTATAGTAGTTATATTCTTGTACATAGGAGCAGTATTATAGTAGTTATATTCTTGTACATAGTGGCAGTATTATAGTAGTTATATTCTTGTACATAGGGGGCAGTATTATAGTAGTTATATTCTTGTACATAGGGGGCAGTATTATAGTAGTTATATTCTTGTACATAGGAGCAGTATTATAGTAGTTATATTCTTGTACATAGGGGACAGTATTATGGTAGTTATATTCTTGTACATAGGAGCAGTATTATAATAGTTATATTCTTGTACATAGGTGGCTGTACTATAGTAGTTATATTCTTGTACATAGTAGCAGTATTATAGTAGTTATATTCTTGTACATAGGAGCAGTATTATAATAGTTATATTCTTGTACATAGTAGGCAGTATTATAGTAGTTATATTCTTGTACATAGGAGCAGTATTATAGTAGTTATATTCTTGCACATAGGGGGCAGTATTATAGTTGTTATAATCTTGTACATAGGTGGCAGTATTATAGTAGTTATATTCTTTTACATAGTGGCCAGTTTTATAGTAGTTATATTCTTGTACATAGGGGGCAGTATTATAGTATTTATAATCTTGTACATAAGGGACAGTATTATAGTAGTTATATTCTTGTACATAGGAGGCAGTATTATTTTAGTTATATTCTTGTACATATGAGCAGTATTATAGTAGTTATATTCTTGTACATAGGAGCAGTATTATAGTAGTTATATTCTTGTACATAGTAGGTAGTATAGTAGTTGTATACTTGTACATAGGGGCAGATTATAGTAGTTATATTCTTTTACACATGGGGCAGTATTATAGTAGTTATATTCTTGTACATAGTAGGTAGTATAGTAGTTGTATACTTGTACATAGGGGGCAGTATTATAGTAGTTATATTCTTGTACATAGGGAGCAGTATTATAGTAGTTATATTCTTGTACATAGGGGGCAGTATTATAGTAGGTATATTCTTGTATATAGGGGGCAGTATTATGTTAGTTATATCTTGTACCTAGGGGGCAGTATTATATGAGTTATATCTTGTACCTAGGGGGCAGTATTGAGCATTGTCTAGACTCTAATCAATATAGAAGATATAATTTTGAAGAAGATGTTCATTTTTTTGCTTCCTGGTATTCTGCATAGAATCCCGTGGCTGTAGTGAAGACTGACGCCTACACTGACTGAGTACTAGAACAGCAGGTATTTGGGGGTGTAATGTGTTTGGTGTTACCTTTTTGTTTGATTTTCGTCTGTTTCTGCAGATTCTGTGTAGTTGAAGTGTGACTATCAGTTAGCACTACTGTTTCCAATCACAGGTAACAGTGACAGCGACACAACAAACAAAACTTTTTTCCCCGTACAGTAAATGTATTATACGTTTGTGCGCTCTGAGCACAGTGGTGACATCTTGTGGTTAGAGGTAACATCACAGTATAGTTGAGGTTATCTAGAAGAAGAAAAATGTTGGTACATATGCTGAGGCAGTAATTACTGACCAAAGACAAACAAGTTAGATACATTATTAGTGTTCACAAGCATCCAGTAGGGAATGTAGATGTTTCAGCAGACAGCTCGCATGTCCAGCGTCACGTGTGGAGACCTCTACTATCCAGTATGTAACTCCCATGTTTTAACCCTATAATATTAAAACTATCCACTTAATATTCTCACACCCTGCAGACAAGGACAATGGGAACAGCCAGTTGTCAATTAGGCCTGAGCTACTCACTTTTTGCACAGTTTTTGTGGAATTTACTGCAAGACATGTAAAGGATTTACTATAATAGTCATGTAAGGACAGGTGACGGCTCCTCTAAAAACGATCATAGTGATCACCTGCGACTTCTCCTTTGATCTTGGACTTTCTCTTTCTTTACCATGCAGCCCAGACCGCCATGACAACTTTTCCTGAAAACTGCAGTGTTTACTGCCAAGATCTCTTTGGCCTCTCACTTCTGCAGCCATCCCCAATCTATGTACTAACACAAATAAATTCAGACCCCTGACCAGACCTCAAATGGGATTCTGAATTTGAGATCTCAAAGCAAACAAGAAAAAGCATTCAGGCTCTAGAGCAAATTTGTATACTTATCCTCCAGATACAGTGCAGATGTACTTACACACAGGTGTATATAGGTAATACATACAGGTACTCTATATTTCTATGCATAATACATACAGGTACAGTATATACATGTATGTTGGTGGGGAGGACTTGTTCTTATAACTCTGCCCTCTGTTTGGGAGTGCCTCATCGTCATGGCATCCCGGGCACTTCCCTCCATGTTTGTCTATGTGGGGGCAGGGGTTTTCAGGATTTCACTGTTGCAGGGCTCCTACGTTTCCCCACAGTGACTGAGCCAACGCTCCTGAGGTGAGTTTGAAGGAAGAGCCAGTGATGTGGGCACTTTGGGCGGTTATAGGCCATCCACATGTCTTGGGGATCAGGCATCCACTCGGACCACCCACATTACATTCCAGCACATAGTGCGACACGCTAAAGGAACCTGCTGAGACAGTCTGGTGAAGGGTGGTGCAGTTGTGTTGGCTCAGAACACCATCCTGGTCCCCTCTATAACTGTCATACATGTTTTGTCCTATGTAGATGCACTGTGCACAGCCTGTCCTGTCAAACCCAGTGTGTGTGTTGCACAGCTGTGGCGCTTGAGAGGTTAACAGAAATAAAATCATTGGCTGCATGTAGATGTATCAGTGTGTCATGTCACGTGGTGTGTAAAAAGGTATAAATGGGAGTTCCTGAGAGTGAGAAGAGGTCTTCCATCTTGTCTGTTACAGAGTCCTAACACAGAACCACATGGAAGCACCTTCAGCTTCCATGTAGGTGAAGATAGAGGCAGAGGAGAGATATCCCATAGAGTTTGAACTCTGGATGTAAGAGGAGTGAGTCCCAAGATTCCAGAGAGTAATTCCCAATAGTTCTGTATAGAGGAATCCACCGTCTAGTACCAATTCACACTACAGGCTTTTCCTGTGCGGCAGACCAGTCAGGATCACCACACAGAGGTACACTAGTGAGTCACACGCATGTGCCTGCTGTGCAGGGTGTTTAGGCTTTCATGTAAATAGTCTGCGAAGTGACCCCTACCCCCTTCCTCCTCTGCAGTGGTCCCAGTCCAGGAGCGGTACCGTACAGATAACGTGGACTGTAGGACTGGTTTCATCCTGCGAATCCTCCCTGACCTCTGAGCCCTAGTCTACTTGCGCTTAAGAAAATTGTACCTGTGTTTTCCTTGAATACCTGTTTTTTCAGTTATTCTTCTAAGTAAAGTTATACCGGGCCCTAACCATTCCTGGGGACCTGAGGTACTATACATACGTCTCTGTGTTATTTTCTCTGCCGTGTAGCATACCAGTGTGTGGGCACTGTGGCGTCACGAGTGATAACTACTATCAACCCGTTTATTGGCATTCCCTATCCTATGGGTGTCGAGGCTGGCCTACGATCCTACTCTGGCCTTGGCTACGTGTCATCCCTCTGAGACCAGAGTGTGGTAAGTGCCACCATGACAAGCCAACACTTATCCCTCCCAGCTCTGCATGTTAGTCAAGTGTCCGGGGTCATCCCTCTGGGGTGTTGCAGTGTATGGCTGTAGTCTGTGGCCGGACTTCTGGCTTCACTGCTGATACAAATATCACAAGGGGGGAGCAGCAGTCAGAGTCGGCCCAAGAGTCCAGTGGTGCAAGCCAGATAAAGGCGCTGAACATACACATAAATCCAGGTCAGACTCATGTCCGCTGCACAGATATCTGCAGTACCAATACCACCGCTGCCAAGTTTGCTCGAACAGTCTTGTATATTAAACTTTGCTTTACTTTGTGGTCGTGTTTTCTGGTTTCTTCATCCAGTAAAACAAAACCTCATTTTGCAAGTTGCCTCTGTCTGTCCTCATTCTCTGTAGTTGCCTTGTACCTGGCCAGAAATGTTGTCAGGATTTTCTGTAAGACTGGGCACCAAAGTGGCAAACTGGTGGCACTAGAGTGATGAGAAGGACCTCGTGGAGGAGTTGGAGGCTTTGGTAGTGTTGGATATCGAGCTAGCGTCAGAAATCCTCAGCAAAAGAGACTTTGTGGAGACATGTTCAAAGGAAGAGGTTATGTCTGACAGCTGACTTGGGCAAAGGGGGTCCAGGAGAAGTTGGTGGCCGAGTCTGAGGCCCCATGGGTTTGATTGAAGAAGTGGGCTTGAGTGTTGTTAAGAGGTCCATGGCAGAGAAGGGGCAGAGTCATCAGCGCTACGGAACAGTTCTCTGGTTCAGCATCACCCATAGCTATGGTATTGTAGGGGAAGTAAAGCAAGATGACCTGCTGGAATGTCTCCAACATACTTAGCTGGGAGAACATAGGCAGCGCCCTACTCACAAGAGTTGCACCAGGACCAGATGGGGCGCCACATCCTCCCTCTATACCAAACTGTGCTGTCAACAACTGGGAAGAACTGGCAGTCTTCCACCCCTGGGGCTCAGCATGGGCATTCTGCGGCTATGCAGCCTTATCCACTGCCAGCTGTAATGCCCTGTGTGATCTGTCTCCTTTCTATCATAGCCATTTTCTGGTAATTTTTGCCACCGTAGTTCTTCTGTAGGATGGAACGGTCGGGCTAGTCTTTGCTCCCAACGCACATCATTATGCCTTGGGCGACCTTCCACCAGTTTGTGTTCTTTGTATATCTGTGTACTGTACACAGACATTCTTACTGACTGCGGAGCGTGAAAACTCTCAGAGACACTTGATGCCACTCCATCTACAGCTGTAGACCTGCGGTGTCACTAGAGGGCAGTATAACCCTGCGGTCCTTGCCTCTGACCCCAGAGAACACATATATACAGGATTTGTGCCATATACATTGGAGTATTAGTTGTAACTGGATCCCAGATGGTTTACTGCAAGGACGGGCTGTCATTATCACTGCGATGTTATAGTAGATGGCTGCACAAAGCCTCGCTCCAGCCCTGCAGATGACTCTCATCATCCGCCACACTGGCTGCAGAGAACATGCCCACAATACACCGAGGACAGATAGATGGAAACTGGGGGCTCTGAATATACTAAGGCGAACATCAGAGGAGCTGATCAAGGAGGTGTCCTGCTGGTGGGAGTCAACGCCACAATCTCAATGTGAAGGTGCATTATACCAGACATGAGAGCTGTGGTCCCTGACTCTAATAGGAGGGTGCCGGGTGATATCTAGCACTGGTATCATAGGTATGAAGAAGATATATGGGGGTGATGGCCACAGACTCTGTGAGTCCTGCACAGGCCCAGTAGCATGCTCTGCACACTTTATATTGCCAGAGACCATTGGGTGAAGATAGAGTCACTACTGATTCCCAGGTTGGTATTGAAGGGGCTGGCAGTGCAGGAGGCCCGGGGCCAACAATGGTAATTGTGGTTGGCATCACTTTGTAGTTCATGGAGATAACACTTGATGCACATGGGCTTCAGTGCAAAATCTGCAATGGCCCCCCTCACCCACCTACCATGTGCCATTTATAGTAGCGGTGATTCTTGCTGCACAGGGGCATTTGGGCCTCTAGAGATACCAAAGTTCAGGTGCAACAGCTTACTTTGCACCCACAAAACGGGATAAATTGAACCCATTGATTTCAATGTGTTTGTTCTTATAAGCGTGTTTCTCGTGTGCAATTCCAGCTTATGAGAAAAGATAGGACCTGCCCTACCCTGCTTTACCATATGATGGCCACGTCGCGATCTGCCCTCAGATAATGCGCAGACCTCTGCGCAACAGAAAGTAATATTCCGCAGTCATGGGTAAATATGGCAGCTTTGACCGCGGGCAGATTGTTGGCGCCCGGAGGTGTGGGGTCAGTATTTCTGAAACAGTCCCCCTTGTTGGCTGCTCCCAAACTGCGGTATCAAGAGTACCGAGACAGGTTGAACCACGGACAGACGTCCAACAGAAGATCCCACACCGGCAGGTCATGTGTGGCTGATCTTAGAGGCGAGCGTCTGGTATCTCAGCAATGACGCGCCACAGCAGACCAACTGACCCAGCAGTATGATAGCACGGACATCAGACACATTCCCACAATGACCATGCAGAATTGAACATAGGGCTTCAATGTTGCAAGGCAAGAGATCTAACCATTGAGTCCTTCTTCCTTTCAATTCTCTTTCTTTTTCCTTCCTTTCTTGTTTTCCCTTTTCTTCCTTCTCCTTCCATTTTCCTTCCCTGACCTCTCTTCTCCCTTACTTCCTTTTCTGTTTCCCTTCTTTCCCTTGCCTCTCTTTCTCCTTTCTTCCTATTCTTCATCCCTTCCTTCACTCACCTCTCATCTTCCTTTTTCCCATCCCTTCCTTCACTTACCTCTCATCTTCCTTTTCCCCATCCCTTCCTTCACTTACCTCTCATCTTCCTTTTCCCCATCCCTTGCTTTATTCACCTCTCATCTTCCTTTTCCCCATCCCTTGCTTTATTCACCTCTTCTTCCTTTTCCCCATCCCTTCCTTCCCTCACCTCTCTTCTCCCTTACATCCTTTCTTCCTTTTCTGTTTCCCTTCTTTCCCTTGCCTCTCTTTCTCCTTTCTTCCTATTCTTCATCCCTTCCTTCACTCACCCCTCTTCTTCCTTTTCTCCTTTTCTTTCTTTCTTCACCTCTCTTCTTCTCTTCCTTCCTTCCCTTCTTTCCTTTCCTCCCTTTTTTTCCCTCCACTCTATCCCCCCCTTTTTCCTTTCATCCTCCCCTCTTCCTTTCCTTATTTGCATTCCTGACTCCCCCCCCCCCCCCATTCCCATCCTTCCTTTCCTCCATTTGTTTCTTCCCTTCCCCCCAAAAATACAAAAGTCTGGGCTGTGTGAAGGAAGAAGGTAAAATTAATATAGGGAATACCTGAAAGAAGACCTGCTGCAGTCCAATCAGCTGACGTGAAGGGTCCACAACACGCCAGAAGCAGCACAACTCCTTACACTGTGCAGTGGGCTGGGATGGTAAAGCAGGTCTCTCCCACGGAAGTCAATGAGAACTGTGCCTGCAGTACCAATCTGGGCTACAGCACATTGCACAGAGCTGTGCTTCCTCCAGCGCTTTACTGCCCCTTCACATAGGCTATTCGGCAAGGGTGTTGGGCATCGGACCCGCTCCCATCTTATAGTATTGAAAAAACAGTTGTTGTTACTATTTAGCCAGGAGAGTAAGATGGGCCGACACTATGACAACTCCTTCAATGATGTAATCTGGGCAGAGACAGCACTGACTGCTCAATTCTTCTGCAGCATCACCACAGGTGAAATGATGTATTACACAGTTCGCATAGAAAGCAATCGGTTGCCTGTGTAATACAGGGACATGCCAGGTCCTCCAGGGGCGCTCTTGGTAGCCACGCTAACAGATGAGACTCCTAAATGCTCCCACTATTTATTCACATTTAAGGTATTTGATAATGGGTTTTCTAACCCTGACACCGTCTCTAATCCATGGACCTACAATACAGGAACTGTCACATGAGTCTTTGATTCTAGGACCAAGAGTCTCGTATCCGTTGCTCCATGTCTATCTCATTGCAGCAGGCAATCCAATGAAATACGGATTTGTTGGCAGTGCCCTGTGGACCCGGCCAGGATCTAGGCACAAGAACCTTTCACAGCCCCTCGGAGCGGTTATAAATCATCAGAGATTGAGTGTCTCCTCCTAGTAATTGGCCAGATTGTATTATGCGTTAATCATGTATCACTATGACCGCCAGATACGTGGACTACAGTGGGAACACTCATGTACCGATGGTTTGGTCATCACTAGGACTTTATCACAGATGACTGGACCCCATAGGTCAACGTGTCATGTTCTGAGGGCCACATCATCAGACAGAGGATGCCTCTCATGCACGGTCATCTTGTAAAAAACTGGTTAGGCTCCCTTTTGAGGAATGTGCAGCGCTGCAACTCAAGATGAAGCTTTGACCCCTTGATGATGCAGAAACCCTTTCCCACTAAGCTTTGCCGTCTTTGATAATGCAACAGCTGTCACTGATGAGGCCCCACCCCTTTGGTGATATGGTTATGCATCAACAGTAATGTTGGAGAGGGGACGGTCCTGTATATAATAGCTTGGCAGGCATCATTTATAGTCAGTTAGAGCAATGCATTCTGCATGATGGGCACTCGTCCCCTGTTGGGAGTTTTGAGCAGAAGTTAACCTCCGTAGACCACCAGAAGGGCAAGGGAGAAGGAAAGCCTCTAGCATGTGCCAAGTAGCGGGTTCCTGGTTCAAGTCCTGCAGCAGTGGGAGAGAAGTGGTGCCCAAAAGACAATCTGGGCCCAGTAAAGCACCAGTAGGGCCTGAGAGGCTGTCAGATGTTGTAGGCCTGAAAATCAAGCCAGCAGAGTTAAAGTGCAAGCAGAGGGAGCCTCTCTCCCTTCCATGACCAGATGATGAGACTGTCCAGGATGGCGATGGTGATGCCAATGCCACAGATAGGTACTGCCATGAACAAATGATTAAAGCCAGAGAAAGCGTTAGTGATGCCGGGTCACAGTGAATAGTGCATTGGTCCATGCGCCATCCCCTACGTCCTATAGAACTGTAGGAAGAGTGAATGTCCGATGCCATTGAGTGGATGTACTACATGTAAGATACGAAGACCATGAGCAAGGCCAAACTATCCATGACAAAAAGGAGGTCCCACTTGGAGCTAAGCACCGCTGTACACAGATACTGTATGATGCTCTGTATATATAGAGGACCCCCTGAGCATCTTCCTTTGACCCCTTGTAACAACTGTATTACCATGCTCTTTTATGTGAAGTGAGATACTGCAAAGTTTTAAATTGCTGCAATCACTCTTGCCTCCACTGGCTTACTGGCGCACCACATTACTATCCTACCTGCGACATAACGATCTGTCCATAACAACGGTGCCAGGAGCCCTTTCTTCTCAGCATTAGCTGGGCCAGTGATCAATGAGACTTTAGAAGCACTTCCTGTTATAAATGTCAACTGCTTGGAAGCTCCTTGGAGCGACTATAGATACACAGATAACTTGGTCAGTACAATGGAGGACCAGTTGCCAGCCTGGTGACTGGAGAGTCTGTGATGACAAAGCAAAGGGACCCAATCGGTCGATCTACATTAGATGGGAACGTATTTAGTAAACCTTATTGTTGTAGAGTTAAGCCAAGACCTTCACATTCCCATATAGGGCCATACAAAATATACCCCTAAACATCTTGACTACAATTAGAAAGATCTTCTAACGGATGTTGGTGCCCCATAGATCATCAAAAGAGTGCAGGAAGGCAATAGCAGGTGGTAGGATTATTATTTATGTTGATGGCACTAATCAGTACTAGACCCCTACACTGGGGAGGGGTCAGTGTATAAAAGCATAGAACAACTCACTGAATGCTGTTCATGTAGTTCCACTACCTTGATGATGCGATCGGTGTCCCCCATGAAGCTGTGTTCCCTTGATGATGTGAACAGCAACACCTGAGAATCCCACCTCTTTTGATGATGCAACTAGCATCTCTGATGACTTCACAAGGAGGAGGGGCCAACAATATTTATATGCGAACGTGCGCCATCTTGGTAAGTGCATGGCGTATGCCACATGGTGTGCATTCAAACCCTTCTGAGAATGAGAGATGGAGGAGGCCTGAGACCACCAGGTGTCTAGCAATGTGGCCAGAAGTTTCTTGAGAGCACAGGAAGCCCAGTGAAGTGCACAGAGGCCTGAGGGAAGAGCGATCACTTCAGCTGTGGTGCTGTTAGGTCGGCTACCCATGTCGTTCCCCTCTTGCTTTTCCGGGCAGCTGCCGGCATCACTCTGCTACTCCTATGTGAGTGGGCCTGTAGCGGTGTACTTTCCATCAGCACTGTAGGAGTTAATCCTTCCCAGTGCTCTCAGCCCAGCAGCAGGGTAATAGGCTATTGCCCTCCTATTTAGATGAGCTGGGGATCCTCGTCCTTGCCTGAGTATTGGCGTGAGTTTGTCTCAGTCACCTAGTAAAGGTGTCTGCCCTGATTATGGGACTTAATATCTGGATTACGATTGTACTCTGCCTGCCCCAAAATTGGACCAGATTTGGATTGTAGATCAGACTATTTTGCGGTGCGGTGCTCCGGTGTCTCTGACTCGTGTGGGTCAGCTGCCAACTTCACCGGGACTACTTCAAGAGGTAGGGGCCTCCTCAGTTTCCCACAGGAAAGACCAGATCCCTGTACAGGGGTTAAAGGGTGAAAACTGTGGGAACCATCAGGATAACGGCTGTAGGATTAGCACAAAGCCAAACTGCTTAGTTGGCACAGTGGGTCCATACTCGCTGTCCATAACAGTATACTCAGGCCATGGACCCCGCTGATCCCTCCTGTAGGGAACTTTCGGAATTGTTTCAAGAGATGGCTCAACAGCGTGAACACCAGAAGCAAATAGTGTCGTACTTATACAATGTGAATGCTTGCCTGAACTCCATAACAACTATCGCAGCAGCTGCAACTCTGGTACCGTCCCCACAGGCAGCCTATGTGCCATGATTCGGCTCTCAGTTATTTCCCCTTCCACGTTACGAAGGAGATCCTAAGCAATGCCGTGGATTCATTCATCAGTGCTCCTTACACTTCAAACTATTGTCTCACTGGTTCCTTACTGACCGCATTAAGGTGGTTTTCATGACGTCTCACCTTTCCGGACAGGCACTGGCCTGGATAAACCCTCTCTGGGAGAGAGACGATCCTGTAGTCAATAGCTTAAGTACGTTGTGGAGATGTTTGGGAGGGTTTTTGATGAGCCTGGTCGTACAACTTTGGCCGCCTCCTGCTGCATCTACATCAGGGCAGTCTGACTTGGTCCAATATGCCATTCAATTCTGAACCCTGGCCTCACAGTTAGGCTGAAATAATGAGGCCCTGGTGGCACCATTTTGGGAGGGTCTGGCATGTCGCATTAAGGATGAGTTGGCAGGTTGTGAGATTCCGTCTTCCCTGGACACCTTGATCTCTCTGGCTACAAGAATAGATCTTTGATTCCAGGAAAGGATCAAAGAGGCGGTCCAGGAGAGTAAATCTATCCGACTGGCCCACAAGTTCCAGAGGCCTCTTTCTACTTCTCCGACTATCTCTGTGGCTATTGGTCCATGCATGTTGAAAAGTTCAGCGAATGCTGCTAACAGAGAAGGAGCGTGTGCTCAGACATTCCAAAAATCTGTGTATGTTTTGTGGAGCTAACGGGCATTACGTCCGTACCTATCATCTTAAGCCGGAAAATTCTTGAGCCTAGGGTCAGTGGGAAAGGCTACCCTAGGTGAAGATAAGTTCTCTCCAAGATTGAATTTACCTGTGACTTTGACTGTCTCTACCAAATACCTGTTTGACGGCTTGAGAGACCTTTTGTGGTGACATTTGTGGACGGAAGTTCCCTTTCCAAGACCATTCAGTTAGTCATGGAGCCTCTAGGTCTGAAAGTAGGCAGTGTCCACTCAGAGAGAATTTCCTTGCTGGGCCTTCTTAGGTCCACCAGTTTCCTGTTGTTTGGTCTGCCTTGGCTTCGTCTGCATATTACCACCTTGGATTGGAGGTATGGGGAGGTTTTACATTGCAGGTCATCCTGCTACTCCAAGTGCCTGCTTCTTATATAGCCTGTTCGATGCCTCCGAGTGCCTCTGAATCTCTAGGGCCTACTACAACTTTTCTGATGTCATCGACAAGAGAGAGGCAGAATGTCTGCCACCACATCATCCTTATGACTGTCTGTTGATCTGCTGCCAGGTTCCTTACCTCCTCGAGGCAGGGTATACCCTCTGTCGCTCCCTGAGACCCAAGCTATGGCAGAATATGGTAAAGGCAGGAGGGGGAGCAGGCAGAGGCAGGGGCTAACACTCAGCCCCGTCCCTGTGCTCCAGTACATGGTGACTGTTGCAGCCGTTCTGAGGTTCCCACCTTGCTTTCAGGCCAGACCAGGGTTTAGCAGCATTCTTACCTCTCCTGGAGCTGAGAGGTGTGGTGTTTGCAAGATTAATGTCAGTCAGCACCTGGTACTAAGTAGCTCTGCTCCTATTTAAGCAGTGCTAACTGTTACTCCTGTGCTGGTCAATTCACTTCAGTTCTATGTTGGACAGCGGCGGAGCAACACAGAGTGGTAGAAGCTCTTCATTTGAAGCTAAGTACTTTACTGTTTGGTTTTGTTTTGTTTCTCCTTTTGTTTTGTGCTAGGGCCCCCAGTGAGGGACTGGTCAGTGGCCCAGGTTCGAGTGCAGGCTCGCACTTATCAGCACGGTCGGTCTGCCGAGTAGACAGGGTCCCCTCCCGGGTTAGGGGACGATAGGGAGAGCATTCCCCTTTAGTTTTTGTTTCCTTTTGCACAGTTGTGCCTTTGATTTATGTTATTGAGGTTGCACGTCCAGAGGACGCAACAGTGACACTTGCCTGCACTGGTCTCAGGAGCACTGACAAGAGCCATGGCTGGGGAACCATAGAACAGGTACTGCGGGTGCCATGTGGGAGCTGCTAGGCAACGCCATATTGGGTGGTCCTCATAAAGGCCATGTGCAGGAGTGGTTGTTACGATGAGGATGTCCCATAGTGACGGGAGCAGTGGTGCAATTAGTGCATCACCGCTCAGAAGACCAGGCCCTCGGTTAGGGACATAAGTAAGCTCGCTCCCCAAAGCGCGGGAACAATTTCACTGCGAATGGCGCCATATAAGAGCACAGGAGCTGCATCACAGCTTCTGAGACAGAGAGCCCAAGGCAGACCAGCAGCATCGCAGCGGTGGCCATTACCATGAGACTGCACTGAGGGTAGTCTCCCCCGCTGGGGAGACGATCTGCCAGGAAGAGAGTATAGAACTGGCCCAGATGTCCCTGGGGGCCAAAGGATGGAAGACCATACAAATCCCTGCGGTGTCTAGCATGCCGAAGATTCACCACAGACACTACCCATGACAAGCAGCAGAAGAGCTTCCAGAGAAGCGTGAGCGGACTACAACCCCCAGTATCCTGTAGGATTCAACCCCCGGCCACGGTGGGCGGTGAATGGACTCACGGGACTGTCATAGTAATAGAGGGTGAGGTTTAACAATGATGCCATAGCTTATAGTGGGGCAAGGCATTGCGAGGGTTAAGGGGTGATGGGTTATGTTGTACATGAAGGGTTAATGATGACACTGTGATGTATATGAAGTGCCTATGGTGCGGTACGTGTAATGGCGCAGTGAGGCACATGACAGAGAGCGGCGGTAGGGAGCAGCATAAAGTAATGTGAACCGAGTGCGGTAACGCCGGAGTGACGCTACTGGTGAGGTGGTGATGTGACGACTTCTGGAGATATGGATGGCGTGTAAGACGGGGGGCAGTAGTCAAGGAGCGCTGCTGCTGCGGGGGGTGTGCGTTGGTGCCTGCGCCCGCTAAGATGGTGAGCGCAGCGGTCGTGCTGATAATATATGAGGAATGCCATGTGCCTTGCTGCTGCCAGGAGGAACTATAGAGGAACAGAATGTAAATGTCAGAGAGAGACGCGGCGTGATGAAAATGTTTATCTACTATCGCTCTAAGGGAGATTTTTAGGTTTCCCTTTTTTTGCGTAGTGTTAAAATACAAAACTCCTCCTACCGAGCGCAAAAGTTCTGTAACTGTTATATTCTTGTAAAGCTGTGCGCCTCCGCCTGTCATTGATGTGCCATCCTGAACCTGTCGCACCTCCACCGGCGACCAGTTACACCTATTAGGGCTTATTCAGGCGAGCGTATTTACGCATGCATTATGGTGCGTGTAAAGCGATCGCCCCGAACAAGCGCCATGCGAAGCGTCGGATTACAGTGCGTAAGATAAAAGTAGGACCTTCTTGATACGTGAACAGACAGGCCGCGTCGCATCCTTCAAGGTGTTACGCAGAAAACTGCCGTAGACTTCTATGGAAACTGGAAAAAAGGGAGGGGGGAGTTACCCGGCGTACAACGGAGGGAAAAGAGGCCGGACGGCCGTTATTAGGCATCAATTAATAGGTTTACATAAGTAATTAAAGATCGGGACGCGAGCGGGTCAAATATTCATTCATGCGATTATACGGCGCGTACGGGCGAACGTGAAAACACATCCGGTCGCGTGAAGGAGACCCAAGACAGATAAACGAGGCCCGAGCTCTGCGGTTCTATCCCCGCTGCCTCCATCACGCTGACAGGCGGGCGATGTCAATGAGCTCCCTGGATTTCCTCCACCGTCGCAGGGTGACGCAGCCTCATAGTGACGCCTGTGAAGCCCCCCGGGGGTCCTGGTGTTTCCTCGGCTCCATGAGGAGGTGTGAGTGACCTATTATCATGACTGGCGGGCTGTAATAACACCTCCACACTTCCACTCGCAGACGAGCTCATTAACCTTTCCTGATTAAGGTAATTATTTCTCCAACATTAACCGCTAATCTAAACATGGCCGACTGCTGCGCTGCCGGAGATACGGCGACCGGGAGGTATCTACAGCCTGCTTCTCAGACGGGTGCAGGGAGAGGCTCATGGGCCGGGGTGCAGGAATCCAGCTTGGCCCCCGCGCAACTTCACCTAATGGCTGATGAGAAACCTCTACAAAGAACTTCACGCAGCGTCACCGGGGGTGGGGGGGGGGGGGGGTGGGGGGCTTCCAGTTAAAAGCCGGGCAGCTGAGTAGAATTCACAGGGGCCCAATTACAGTCAATGGGGTCTGTTCGG